>JAVJGJ010000001.1:34314573-34355146 GCA_035590215.1 Microhierax caerulescens
TGAGTTCATGAATTATGTATTGTACTGGATACTATGCTCAGTCATGTGATTATTAATATCTCTTACACAGCTCTTAATCATTCAAGGTTGTCTTTCCTAGGCAGCTGAATAATTTCTTCTATTCCATCTGAAGGTTTTGATCTTCCCTGCAGTAGTTTGAATTGTTCAACACTCCCTTGGGCCTGAAGACAGAGATAGCCATCCAGCCAGTTGCTCAGCACCTCCTGGGACTACTGACGTCTCCTTGCCTTGACTGTCATTGATGCCAGTTGTCAGGGAAGTGCTGAGTTCTCCCCAGGAAGTGCACAGCAATTGGCAGGATTGGGCCCAAATATCCAGAGGGCTGAACGCTTGTGTTACATCTCGTCGATTAAGATACCAGAGATGTCCCTCCTGGGTGTCATAGCCATTTGCAGCAGTAAGTGCTCTATAAAAAGTAACCAGAGCTAATCACCAGTCTTGAAGCCCACCCCCTTTTTCAGCTGTCAGCTGGGGTGACGCTGGGAAGCAGAAGTTCCCTTTGCTATTTGCACGTGTTCAGCAGTAAGACAAAACCCCATTTCCCTCCCCTGCCCCTAGGCCTTTGGGATGCCTGGGGCAACGCTGCAGCCAGCAGATGCTCCCTCCAGTAGCAGCCGCAGAAGCAGCAATACATTGTTTCTGATCATTCTCGCTCTCACCTTGCCCACCCACCACCCAGGCATTTTTTCCATCCAGCTCCGTGCCAAATTATGACCACGAACTTTGTTTATCTCCACATGTTACTAAAATCTTTGTATTGCTACTGATTCAGCAGGCTTTGGGTCATATAAGAAGCTAAAAAATAAGAGGTATAACCTCTCTCTAAGAAATCGTGTTTAATGCAGGTTTTATTTAAAAATATCGTAATTTTATCCCACATCACTCAAAATTATTTGAATGAGTATGAGTGTATGGACTTTATTAGAATTCAAGACTTCAGATAAGAAAGAGGGTAACAAAGGAAAAATCCTATTTACTCTTTGGGCCTCAATAACAGCACTCCATTTTTTTGTGATTTTTTTTTTTAATTGAATTTAATAAATTGAAAAATCTGACCACTTCTCCATGTTTTGAGGCCCAGTTTAAAGCCCAGAGTACTAGCACATTTTGCTTATTGGGAATATATCCCTGCAGATATAAATTATATTGATATTAAGGAATATAAAGGAAAATTTCAGGGAATTTAAGAGAAACCTCATAAAACTAGGAAAATAAAAATCAGTATGGCAATGAAATTCATTGCTGATAACTAGAGCTGAGTAGAAGGTGACAATTCTGGGGTTTTTCCCCCCATTTCAAGATTTTGAAAGGCTTGCTTTCTTTTAAAGACAGACAATACTCAACAATTTTCTGAAAAAAAATCTATTTTTCACATTTGTTCAAAAATCATCCCTACATGAAATCTGTTTATTTTATATCATAATTTTACACCCCACATCACTCAAAACCTCAGGATTTGAAGATAGATGTCCCAAGTCAATAATTTGCTAATCCTCATGCACGGCAGTGAGTCTCAGACTCCCATTCTTGTTTAACTTCAGCAAAATGACATATTCTGAAAAACGGAAAATATTAGCAACTAGTTCTGTTATTCAGTGCAACACAGGACAAATTGAAAGGAACATTTTGATTTATTTATACATTTTGCTGACTTTTAAATGAACTGCAGATAAACACAGAAAGTAAAAATTAAAATGGGGCCCTTGTACAGAGCACTCTGCACAATGGGAAGAAAAGTGACCTGAATTCCCAGAGAATTCAGGTGAGCTGAAAAAAAATAAAAAGGTGAGCTGAATTCCCAGAGAGGGAAGATTATGTTCCCAGAGTGGGAAGTTCCAAAGGCATTGCTATACATTGCTATGCTTAACCCTCTTGTGCCAAACACAACCTTAATAAACTAGCTGACCAAACAAACATATAGCTGGAACATTTACTGCATTATGAATTTTGTCCTTGTAACAGTAGGAAGATTTGTGGATACTGGAACATATATAAACTTCATACTGATATTGACATCCTTTCTCAAACTCTTGAACCCAAAATCTGCTCCAGGAACCACAAGACATTTCTAAAAATATCACAACAACGAGTAATATTTGAAGATCTGATTTCTGCATGGTAAATAAATCTTTCTTCCTAAAAAATAGTAACTAGTGTAGATGCTGTTACACTCTAGAAGGAATAACCAGTACAAAACACCAGTGAAATAATGGCATTCCATGAAAACAGCGTGTCCTGATCCAGCTTCTGGTCTCTCTAGGTCACGTCTGTGACAGAGGTATACTGCAGAAAGCTAAACCTCTGCAAAAACTAAAGAACCCCAGTGTTATTCAGGCTGTATTTGATACAGCACTGGTGGACTGAAGAACTTCATATTTTAGCATTCCAGTCCAGCTGGACTGCAGGAATGAAATATTGACTTGGCCAGCAAATAGGCTATTACAGGGAGTGAGTGCCCCAGGCTCTTGCCTGACTAGAATGGGTTTTGATAGCTACAGCTCTGCCTCTCATTTTGTTTCTGCCCATTGCTTGATCAAGGGCTTTTATAGCGAAGTCTCTGTCTGTTATCAGTTTATGAAGTGGGCCAGTTAGTTAGGAAATTCATTACAGGCACTGCTATTAAGTGGTTTACCTCTGCTGAGTTTCTGCATTTCTGTTTGGTGTGTTTCCATTTATTCCATTAAATGTACTCTACAGAACTGTGTGGATGGTCACATGATAATACAGCATGCCATTTATAAAAAACAAGATTTCATTAAACGGTGATATATATAAATCTTTTGGGAGGAAAAGACGTGGTCTTTTCATGGTATAGTGCAAGCCTGGTAGTCAAAGCACCCCTGTGCTCAAAAGAATTACTTTGAAAAAGGCTAATAGGGAAAAAAGATCAAATCATCCAGGAACTGAGCAAAGAGTTCACTTAGAAGAAGGTTGTTTTGCCAGACTTCACCTTGCCAGCCTCCATTCAAACTCACTTACATTTCAATAGCACTGACTGGGATGTATGCCTAAGTTTTGATGCAATAAACATGTTTTTGCTCCTATATGAACACTATTTTCATGAACTGATATCATGCAGATCACTGATTACTCAAATAACATCAAGGAGGTTTGCATATCTCTACTTTAAAAAGAAGTGCTGTAATTTCAGAGATATTTTCCTCTTAATGGAGGCAAACCACTTGTTAATATCACGTATGGCATCATCTGCAAATAGCATATTGCTGAACTAAAAGGCTTTAATGTGTTAGACCAGTGGCCAAAGAACCAGTCTCCATGGCAACCCTGTATTAAGTTTCCCTGCTACAACAATTGTGAAGTCGATTCAATCACAACTCATTTAAGCTGAATTCTTCTATATTTCTAAATGGCTCTCATAAATATTTCCACTTCCGACATTTTGTCTCAGTCTTAGGAGAAAACAAAAACACAGGAAAATGAAAGGCTGAATGAAAGGCTGACTTTAGAAAGGTCAATATGTGTCCATTGTACATCCCTGGTCTAAATTAAAAAAAAAAAATACATGTAAGTATGGTAAAATGTTAGGTATAGCACTTACCCACAGAGCCCTGGCAGAGTCCATCAGCTATTGCTATGAACATTTTATCAGAGCAGTTATTCATCTCTGAACTTTCGTCACTTATCTGGGTGGCAGATTCTTCTTAAAAGGCAAAAATACCTTTTCCTGTTATCACTGAGTGTCCATGCCCACCTGTGGGAAGCAGCTTTCTCATCTCATACAAGCAGAGTCATCTCCCAGGTTGCTCAGTGCCTAGTAGGGGTCAGCAGCTGGACCAGTAAAAGGAGTATCTGCAAAGTGGAAAATGCTTGGTTCCAACTACCTTCTGCAAAATGCCCCTTTCTCTTAGGGGCTTCTCCTAAAAGATTTTCCAATCCCTTTGTAGCTGGATATCTAAACACACCTCCCTTTCCCACTTGTGGGCTGACCAGAGCTCCTCACTGGTCAGTTTTAGCAGCAGTTTGACTGGTGTGAATATCCACATATTTTATTCTTGGGCTAAATTACTCCAACATGTAAGTGGGGGAAGAAAACACACATTCCTGAGAAACCTCCATCTGATACAAGTGCAGCTACCCACAAGCTGAGGCCACCATGAGCATATCACAGCGTGGCTCCAGTCTCTGCACTGACTGCCCATTAGAAAATGGCCAAACACGTGGAGCCATGGCAGCGAATTGGACTCTGTCACGGGACTGACAGTTATAATCTCAGAGATCACGTTTCTGTCTATGACTACTGCTTTCTGTAGCTGCTCCTTCCCATCAGAACCACAATCCAGTGGTTGACAGACACAAACCTGCCCCAATGACAACAAGACTTTATGGAATACTAGGTAAGATTTTGGAAATAATTTCTGAAGAAAATGAAAGTAATCACAGGACCTAAATGCTTTCAGAAAAAATACTGCCTTCCACAGTTCCCCAAATCAGTTACTTGAAATTAAGAAAATAACCGGCCACTGCCTGTAGAAAAAAAGCAATATATAGAAGAAGCAATGACTCCTGAATACTACCTGAGTGGCTCAAAAGTAAAGAGGCAAGCCCTTTAAGAGAGCCTACACAGTCAGTAACACAGGTGTAGATTATTACCTCTTACAAAACTCCTGTTGTGGTTTCAATCATCCCTGCTTCTCAGTGTTAGGATCATATGAACCTAAAACTTCAGAGAAACAGCTGAAGAAGGACTTTCAAGTTTTACTTATTCTCCATATTACTAAATGCACTAAGACAACATACTTTTATTTTTTGTGGACTAGATCTCCCACCCCTTCTCATACAGGAGCACACTGCCTGTAACAATGATATATTAATGACTTAAAAGGATCTACGTAGACCTGCTACCACAGCACTAATAATTAACACTAATATTGACGACATTGAGGGTTACTGTAGTAGATTTAGTTCTGATGTTAAAATCATATATTCACCTATATTCATTTAAAATGGGAATCACGTTAGAACGAAAGATTTGAGAGTTTTAAATATATTCCAAGTTTTAGCGCTTTGCTTATAAAACACACAGGCAGGAAAATGGTTTGTGGTTTCAGGTTCCATTAAAATGCTTAGCACATATCCATTTGTGCTTATTAAAAAACCCACACACTTTAATCTGACCATCTCTAAAAGACGTTAAGTGAGATGTTTTTAGTTTCCAGGCCACATCTAATTATTTTAATGAATTGATACTATGAAGCAAAACAATAACATCCTGAAACCACATCAAGCACCACATGAAATTAAAATTTGAGCTTGAGTCATTCTGCTTATCATTTCTGATCTTACTAGTCATTCTATATTTCTCCTTAATCCTTCTTTCCTGTAATATCTTAAGGTTTGACTGCAATATGGGGGCAAAGTCATTTAAAAACATGACACCAAATGAATAACTACAGGTAAAATGTCTTATAGCAATGAAGTGTCCATTTATTTTAAAAGCAGCAAGGTTTAATGGAACATTACTGAAGCTTTTAATCTTTCCTCAAGATATTTCAGGCCTTTTCTCCTGGGAGTCTTGTCTGCAGGGATCCCAGAGCTAAACTGCAGTCAAGCTGCTATTTCAGAAAGGATTGAGGTAGTTCATGCTTAAATTAAATTGCAGAGCCCTCACAGCAGGAAACTAGTTATAAAAAAAAAAAAAAAAAAAAAAGTCTTTACATAAAAGCCTTTGTCTTTAATCTCTTTCATTAGAAAATTAGAGGTTTAATTACTCTAAGTTGCAGCAAGACCAAACCCCACTTCCACCGGAGTTAAAATGGCTTCAGAGGGACCAAAATTTTGCAATGAGCATCAGCCCAATACTTTTCAGTAAGCCTCTTTACTTCAAAATTACCATGATTTAAAGACATTCCTCTTAATAAGCATAATTTATTTGCTTGGCTCAGTGAGTATGGCTACATTGCTTTTGAATTGGAAGTGAATCACATTCTCAGAAAACAGCTCCATGAAAGACAGTGTTTGCAAAGCTTAATTAAACATATCTATGATATACTTTGTATTTGAGATGCAGGTACATAAATTCAGCAAAAGCACCTCCTTTCTTTGCTTACCAGATCCTAGTAAGCAGCACCTTTGCTAAGAAAGTAAGCTGTGCCTACAGCAGTCAGCTCAGCTAAAGCCCAGAACCTTTCCCAGACACAGGAACACAATTACATGTACTAATAAAGTGCTAGAATGGTCCTTGGCATATTTCTTCTTTGCCAGTTAACAATTTCCCAAATAGCTCCTGGGTACAGATCCCAGAGACATTCCCAGGAAGCACCTCGGAGGCGTTTAGTTGCAAGGATGCATGCTGCTCCACTCCCCTTGGCCACCGTACCCAGGGCTGTTCCCAAGTACACTTAATTTACTAATACAGTTGTGCCCTTTGAGACTACTTAAAGCAGAAGATTACCATAGCAGGTCATTGCATTGAGCCAGCCCAGTCACCCTGACTAATGCCTAGTGCCAGGTCTCCTGGCAGGCTCTGCTTTCTTGCTTTGAGCACAAGACACTTCAGAAAAACAGGTCCAAGCGCGTCCCATTCAGCTTTTGGCCAGGGTCCCTAGGGTCATGTCAATAAACCAGGACTCCACATTCCCATGGACTCTAACCAGAGAAAAGTCCAATCTTTTGTGAGAAGTCTGAAAACCATACCATTGTGTTTATAGCCGGGGTGCACAGACAGCTAAGCACCGTATTTTTCCTTACAAAAGGTCACTGTTACCCTGACCCTCTTACCTCTACTGCAGAAATACTCCTAAATGCAGAGTTTCTGCTTAATCTAGTATGACTATCAGATGGCAATATCAGCAACACCTGGTTTTCTATAAACGAGAACATATGGTGAAAGAGTATTGTAGCACAAACTATAATGTTCAGAATATTGTATTTTTTATAAAAAGCAAGTGAAATATCTCATTTATACCTAGATGATATATGGTTTTTCATCATTATTTGTGCTTTTTAAAAATATTACTATGGGTGTCTCTTAGGGGTAAACTGTTAGTATGCCACAAGCTGAGTATTCTATACGCAGTTTCAAAGGAAAGTTCTTTCTCTTGTGATACAAGAGACCAGTTAATCGGTTGCAGTCAAGACATCTAGATTATTTACTAAGCTTAATGGACAGTGTTTTTCAGGAACTGTATTTTAATCACTAGGTCACACTATTGAAAACACTTTGCTATAAAGCTAGTAAATATAATTACATAAATAACTATGATATAAGTTAATGCATGATAACATTCACAAATGCAATTTGGATTTGAACACTACAATATAATTCAAACACACTGTAAAATTACCTAAACTAATTAAAGCAGTGTATTTCTGCAGCTTTTTCCTATTTCACATCAATCTCATCTCCCACTAAAGCCTTCTGTAATTTGAAAATGCACTTCATGATTCGGACACTGTAAATCACAGGCCTTGTATGGTAAAAACAGCACTTCCAAATGTCCTTGCAATTCTTTATATTATACGCTTAACTTTCTCATTTTCTTTTCTGGGTGAGGAAAGTCCAAAATAAAAATCTATTTAAAGATTATTGTTCAAAATCCCAAAGTAATTGAGAAAGCAATACAGAACCTCATGCTCATGAATGCAAGTGGGCATATGTGTATGTACATGTAAATACGTACTCATACAAGACTTTTTATAGTTACCAAAATACTTGAGCGTTCATGCAATGATGAATAAGCAGTTACTATAAGGTCTCGGGGCACTGAAGATGCAGAGTATTCTCAGCTCCAAGGGAAGTCAGAGAAGGAGGGAACTTACACATTTCAGAGGAAAATGTGGCTACTTCAAAGCCTGTTGCATTCAGGAAAAATGAAGAGCCACATCTTTTTTTCATGCAGCACTTAAAAAATTAAAAAGGAACAAGGAAACCTGAAAGCATTTTTAGGTGTTATGGGCAAGCTTTTCAGACCCTGAGAAATACTCAGGTTGTCTATTTAACAGTTGGTTTACACCCTGTAGTAAATACCATGATTAATGAGGAGCAGTTCACTGCATGTTCATTGGTCGTGGACCACTTAGACGATACCTCATCTAAACATCACTAGAAAGTAACTGTCCAAGGTCATGTGACTGTTGGGATGCTTGATGCAGAAGTGCCCCACTACGTTCCTCAGAACACCTGGTCTCAAGGGGGACCAGAAGGGGGTCAGAAGCCCTACAGCCACATCACAGCTACTTTGGACCTACTGCCTCTCATAGGGGTTACTAATTTGGCCATGCTATCATGATACCAAGGTCAAAGTGGGCTGCACTGAAGCACAGGCAAAGTAAATACATTACAATTATCTGCACCATTAAGGCAGACCTATATAGATTTTATTACGTAAAGATTAATGCATAGATGCTTTAGCTTTTCCCAGCATGTGAACAATCCTCTAAAATTTACTGAAATGAGGGTCTTCATTCTGTTGAAAATCTTTCCTATTTTAACAGCTCAGCAAAAGATGTGTTCATAGAAGAGACGGATAGAAATCTAGACGGAGGAGTCCACGCTAGTTTCTGTAAGGGTATATGGCCATAAACAGTCAGCTCAGACAACACCAAGGTAACAGATGTAGATGATGCTATTTTTGCAGCTTCAATTGGTCCAGAGACCAATTTAATTTAACGTGTATATATTCCTCCCACAAGCATTCTTACTTGGAATTCACTATTCACTTTTTCAGTTTTGTTTAATCAGTAAATAAAAGTCACAGAAAAAAAAAATAAATTAGAGGAATAGAGTAGTATTCATCCAAAAGGATTTTTTTCATACAAAGGAAATTTAATTAAATCAGATTCTAATCCAGTTAATTAGTGTTTGAACTGTGCTCAGATAGCCCTAAAAAGTATTTGTTCCATAGTCTGGATATCCATTTAAAAGCATATTATAAATCATTTCATTTTGCTTTTCTTCTAACAGTAATAATTACAAACCCAGAGCACATTTTTCTAGCAGCTATTAATATTCTTCAGGAAAAGTAAGAATTATTATCCCCATTTTACAGGTGGGGAAACCCATTTCCCATTTCATTAATGATCCCCTCTTCTTTGCACTTCATTAAGCCATTCACAGCAGTATAGAGGGAATCTAAAATAGTGCCATGGTATTATTTGTAGTATGCACAGTTTTTCATCATTTTGCCCTGGCATGACTAGCTTCAGTGCAGCATTGTATCAGCTTTGAGAACTGATATATTGAAGTTTATTAATGATATTCACATCTACATATGACTAAATACTACTCACATACAAATTGTCCACTAAGCAAAGCCACGGGGAGAAGTCCTCACTAACTGAAGTTTCATGACTGGCAAGGAATGGAATATCAGCTATTGAATTCATAAGACATTAGAAAGTGAATGAATGAGAAAACCAACTTCTTTCATTCCTCAGAATACTTTACATTTTAAAATCTACCTCTTGAAAAATTCCAACTTCTTAACTTAGTGTCTAAGATAACAGATCAGGCAGAGGAAGCATAGTACTTAGCTGACTGCCCTCTTACAAAAAGTAAAGGTCTCTCCTGGATTCAGCATGCACAGAGGTATGCATCAATTCCAGGAAACATTATCTTCAAATGATGTCTGAACCACAAGATAAATCTGCTGTTCACCAATTGAACTTTCTGTTATTTTAACTCCTTTAAACAGATGAAATTGCTACTATAGCCATTGTAACCACAGCTAGTTTCTGTGATATTTTTTCGAGTGACAGCTGTAAAAATGTCACAGCGACATTGAAAACAGAAATAGTTTGGGAGCACTGTGAAAAAGACACTGAAACACAGACTGTTTTGAATGGCCCCATGGTAGGTGTAGTCATGTTTCCATGCTGCTACTTACAGCTGGGGGGAGTTGGGGGTGGTATTAGGTTTTCCTTCAAGCCTCACTCACTTTGATGGCCAGCAAGATGTAGCAGAAGAGTTAAGTGTTGTGCAGAGAAAATGGGTGTCTTAACATTCAGGGAAGTGTGTTAAGGAATACATCTCAGCTTTCAGGTAAGGTCGGCAGCACAGACACCTCTGGAGTACCTGAATGTCACAGCTCCTGCCAAACTGCCTTAGTGGCTCACACATCTGGTATTCTCAAAATCTGCTTCTTGTACCTCTCCAACAATTCCCTCATTTATACTAAAGGGTTTTTTTAGGAAATAAGATGAGAAAAAAACACTTATAATTTTCTGGTTTACAATTACATTCTGTATCATCTTTCCCACTTTTATGCTTACTGTGTCATGTTTAGAAGGTAAATCATTTGGGTCAGTGACTTTGTTTATGGCCTTTTTCATACAGTACTTTGCACACCTAGGGCACTTTACACAAAACTCACAAAAAGTTTGTTGTTAACACCAATGATACGCTGATAGGATAGCTGGTTATGAAATAGACATCTACTCAGTGTTTTTTTTTACTTTAACAAAGCTCTAGTTTTGAGATGTAGCATTTCATTCTTTCCATGTGAGGATAGTGTGCTTATTCGCAATAGGGACAAATTTGGCGGTAAAAAAATAATTTTTATTTGTATATGTTTTAATGCCACAATATGGGAGCCCATATTTAATTAGATTATATTCTTTTTGGCATTTATTTCCCATTCTAAACATTTTGGAATTGTATACATGTAGACATTTCTGGTTTTGACAACACTTTGCATTCTCAGAGTCTTCTCAATTCCTACCAGAAAGGATTACTCCATAGTCAACATTACAAAATCTTTTCAGTAGGAAAATTAAGACTAATTAACTTGAACTTAGGTCATGCAGTGACAACAAACTCCTCCTGCATAGATGTACGTCTTCTAGAAAGTCACAATGTAATACAAAGAATGTATTGGCAACAGGTGTGAAACCATTTACCTGTGTGTTTAGTTTCATGCTGCTTTTTCTACAATTATGTGGTGCAGATACAGTTGCAAATGTATAGATTGATGAGCATCACTAGTAAAAATCAGCATAGCTAGTAAACATCTCAGACAAGTACTGGCACTTTAAATATAGCTGTTACAGTGCAAATTATCTTTCTAGAGCATTTCTCTGAATACATTTATAATTCATTACAATTGAAATTATAATATTAGTATTTGTTATGTAATTCTATCTCTTTCATCATCTCCAAGGAATATGAATGAAGAGAAATCATACATGTATTGGGCAGCATTTTATTGCTCTGCCACATCACTGGTGAAGATTTTTGTGTTTCTTTAAGCAGCAAAAGAAAAAATTCCACATGTTTCCACACAGCGCCTCATAAATGGAAGTGAGAGAGCTTGCTCATACCTGCCATCTGTTCTGCAAGTAGAAATCCTTGCAGTGGATTGAGGTACTACCATCTTTCTTAACCCATAAGCATCTCACTGTGTCAAATTTGCCTGGAATTACTTAGAAAAAAACGTCAGTTGCTAAGGTCAGTTCTGCTTCTGATACACCACTATTACCTCTCCAAGCAAAAAAAATTGGGAGTTACAGGAAGAAAAAAAATCTGTATAAGGAAAGTAGGAAGAGTTAAGAAGAAAAAAAGAGAGAAAGAAAGAGAAATTTTGTCTGGGAGTAAGATGAGCAAGGGCTATGTGAGGACCCATAAAAATGGGTTGCAACAGAAAGTAAAAGGAGGCAATACACTGAAAAGGAGGAGAAAGAAGAAAGGAGAAATATGACATTTTAAAAGGGAAAAGACAATGCAGATAGCTGGAAAATTACATTAAAAAAGAAGTTAACAGGAAAAAGGCATGTATTGTCTGTCAGTTTCCATCTGTTTCATACTCTTTCTTTCATTTTATCAGCCAAACTTCTAATTGCTAAAAAAAATTGCCTTCCGGTCTCAGTTAATTCAGGTTTGGTTTTTTTTTTTTCATTTTTACATTTGGTTAAATTTTCATCTTTTAATTGAAGTTGGTAAAAAGAAAAGTGCATCACCAATCATACAAAAAAACATTGTTCTACTTAGAAAAATGTTCCTTCAGATCATAATCATTTTTCTGCAAAATACTATGAAAATATGCAGCAAAAAATATTCTATTTTCTAGCTAGTAAGGAAATGGTAAGAGTTTTAGATTTAAATTAGTTCTTAATTGTAGTATATATCATTATCATTCATCATAAGTATCTAATTCTTAATCCCTGCATTCAGTGCTTCAGTAAATTATTTTCAAAGGAACTAAATTCTCTGAGGATCTGCATTTGGACATCACCTTCTTCCCATTCCATTTTTCTTCACCTCTCACCCACTCTGTCTGCAACTCAAACATAAACAGAATTAAGCATTACCTTGCCTTCCACAGTTCTCCACCCCACATTACAAAAATGTCTTTTTATTCTTTTTCTGCTGTTAAGTATTAAGATTAAAAGATCCAAAAGAACATTTTGGATTTTTTCCCAAATTTAGGAGCTCATGTCTCTTTCTAAGGCACTTTGTGCTCATACCAGTTGCAAACATTCAGTGCACAAAATCTAAGAAACCCTTAGGGCCTATTTATAGACTTATTTATTAACTACATGATGGTTTAAAGACACATTTTAACCAAGGCAGCCTTGTTCCAGTTAGTTATTTATTCATATAAATCCTAATCATGTTTGAATTGTACTGAGCAAAATGTCTTAATTGAACTAATGATAATGAGTTCCATGGGCTAATTTTGTACCACACAAGTAACTATTTTCTATCAAGCCTATTTTTATAGCCTTTTTTATTGTCATTGATTATACTCTTTCTCTTGTTTTATAACAATGCTACGCTCTGCATTGCAATACTAATCTACACTGTTATATAAATCCAGTAATTTGTGACCTCTAATTGGGATATAACTGTGGACAACTTTGGACATAAGTGTTTCATCATCCTAAATGTATTTTCTGTTAAGCTCCTGGAAGTGTTATGTGCAGAAGTACTTTTACCTCCAAGACACAAAGTTTATGTCTACACCATGTCAATCCATGTTAGGAAACTGGCACATCTGCAGCCATCTTCCAGCCAGGCAGACATGTAGATCAAAAGAGTTTGTGCTCATATTTTTAAACAGGGGTCCCACAGAAGCTAATTTTTAGAAATGGTCCTCTGCCTGTACTTGCTCCCAAAACAAACTCCAGAGGTATTTAGGAAGGTGTTGGTTAGCATAGGCCAAAAGCACAACAGGGAAGACTCGAATGTTGCAATGAGTTAAGTGGTATTTTTTTGGCCCTGGCCTTGTATAAAGTTTGCTCATACTAGCTGAAGAGAGTAGGTTCTGGTCTTCACCTTGGAAAGAAGGACGGTATTTTATCCAAGACTGACAATGCAAGAAAGCTAACCTTGAAGAAATGACGAAAAACAGTCTGTTGCTGTTAAGAAAAATTCTGGTTTTCCCTGGAAACGAGGGGCATAAGCCCTGCAACAGACAGCAATGGGCAGCTGGATCCAATTGCTAAAATGGGTGCAAGCAAGACAGTTGGCTGGGAAGCAAGGAGAAAGGGAGGGTGTTATTCCCTTGTCCCTGGTTTAAAAACCTCCCAGTATAGGAAGGGTGAGCTGTTGTGAGAGCAGCTACTTCCTTCAGAAGGAGCTTAAGTGCTTTGGTGAGCCATATCAAAGTCCTTGCTTTTGCTGAGGTTAACACAGCAGGGCTGAATTCCTGCATTCCTTTCTTTTGCTGGAAAGAGACAATTCTTAATTATAAGCATCAAAAACTGTAGTATTTGGTGAGCTGGCTAGCACGAAGCAAGACCAGCCTATACCACAAAGTTTGTAACTCTTATAATTACAGACTGTCTTGGTTTAATTCAGATCTTGACTAAAAGCAAATTTGAGTTAAGGGCACACATTTCCTTTTTCTAAAAAGTAAAGATAAAACCTAGCTGAGGTGAATCAGTAGCTAGACTGAAATCTGGACCTAGGACCTTAGCCACTAGGCTATTGATGTGTCGATGCATATGTATTCTTCAGATAAATTATTCTAATCATTTGCTGCCTTAAGAGGAAGAGTTTTCTTCTTGCCTCTGGGTGTATTTGGCATGTTACATGGGACAAACAGGTAATACCATACATTAAAACTGAATCCCGTCTCATGTTATTCCTTTATCATAAAGGTCCAACATTACTCTCATAGGTTAAATGCTTACCTTATCAATTATAGGAATGATAAGGAGGACATAACAAATACAACAAATGGAAAATAATGTCAGCAAGAGCAGGGGCAGGCCCAACAAAATCAGACAAGTTAATTAGAGAGAACATTGAGAACCCTACTACAAAGCAGCTCTTTAGCTGTTAACAATCAGCCACGTGATCACAGGACTCCTCTAGGTAGAAAGGTAACCTCAAAGGTATTTGGTCAATGGAAAGGCACCTACTGGCTTCCATCATTTTTGGAACACAACTTTAAGACAAACTAGAAACTCAAGCTGATCCAAGTATTGTCCCTTTGTATCTCATTTTAAAATGTCCCAACTCCCATTAAATGTGATGTATTGAGAACATGGAATCTAGACCAAGATCATCTACACAGAGACAGATTAGCCACAGCTCCAATGAAAAACAGAATACATATTTCTCTTTTGTAGAGAAACAAGGAGTGGTAGGACAGCTATGGACTTAATCTAAAAGCTAGGTGTTATTAAAATGTTTAGTATAGACATAGGCCATATTAATTCCCATTCTGCTATTGAGTTTTATTCTGAAACGCAATTCAAAGAAATAAGCCAAAGTAACTTGTCGAGAGTATACGGATAAAGTCAATCAACCAGCCAATGATACAAAAAGGACACTTCTACTCTAGGTGTATATGGGCACTATATAGTCATGCAAAGTCACAAAGAATGAAAATAGATTCCAATAACTTTTTCTTAAGGTCAGTTCATTCAAGATACATTTCATTTGGACTTTCAAAACTAGTAAGGCTGTATACCCTGTGCTGCACAAGTGGAACTTGGCAATACGCTATATTGCCATCTGGTTTTGTTTATCATGGATTTTAACTATTAAACATTTATTAAAGACCTTAATGGTTAAGCCATTCCTCAATAATTGTGGTTATTATTTATTAATCATAACACATCTACATAATTAGTTAGGGCCTCCTTCTGGTATCCTTACTCACATTGAGTAATAATTTACTCCATGATCTACCCCAGTAAACTGAACCACAGATCTGACTAACATTTGTCACAAATTTGGGAAGCAAAACTGGTTTTCCTGTGGCATTTACACAGTGTGTATTAAGTTAAATGGTCACAGACATGCACATATGTATGTGTGTACTTCAGTTATCTGAAGAGTTCCATGAAGTTCTGCTTATATTTATATAATACATAATGTATATATAACTTTATCTATAACATAATAATTCCAGTCTAAAGGTGTGTATGTTACTAATTTATCTGAAAGAGTAAATCGGCAGGAAGGGCAGGTAAAGATCTGTCACTGCTAAGATTTGGTCTGTGTTGTTTCGTTTCTTGAGGTACTTTATCTGGTATCTTGTTCAATATCTACTGCAGACTGAGTTCACAGCATTTTTTCAGACAGAAGGATACAATTTTGTGTAATTTGGACATCTGAACATTGAACGGCCCACTTAAGTTAACCATCCCAAGAGCTGAAGAGCACAACCTGACATTAAGATACACCTTAACTAGTTTCAAGGAAATTGTTATTGGGGCCCTCAATAGTGAAATCAGGTATGTCACCCAAAAACTGCACCAAACAGCTTGACTTGATACAATCAGAAGCTGAATAGCCTTCGAAGGTGCTTTTTTGCAGTACACATGAACCAGTGAAAATAAAGATAACAATGTATGTATTTAGGAGGAAGGGAGACTGACATTGTACAGATAATCAAGGAAAAGATTATTTTGAGAAAACAGCATGTAATACATTTAAGAGCCCTTGAGAAACAAGACATCAGGTCTCTGCTTGCCATTTGTGAATGAGGAAGACATGCCGCAGTCCTAATGAGTCTGATCCAGACAAGAGATTAAATAACCCATTTTCTTACCTCAAGCTGGGAAAACTGTAAAGGCCAGAACATTTCAACATTTTTATGACATATTGGATTTGTGTTATCATATATAGATGAGAACCAAAGCATCAGAAAAAAATGAAAAAGTTTGATTTCCTACTTTTAGTCCTTAATGATGAAAACTATACTAAGGGTCTTCTTTTTTATTATTAACTGATTTTGTTAGTTTTAGCAATGGCTCAACAATTCCCATCTCAACAGAACTTATAAAATACACCACGAAAACATTTTAAAGGGATAAATATGTAATTGAGCTATATTAATTTTATTTGTTTATATTATTAATACGTATATGACCAGAGACTTAGGAAGAGATGTGAACACAAAATTGAGCTTGGAGAGGGTTTTCTGTACTCTCTAAGAAGTGCAGCAGGTGGATTGTTGTCTAAATGTAGAAGAGCTGTGACCCTTGATCAGGGGTTTCTTAGGTGGAAATGAATTTAACAGCAGTATTCTGGAATTAGAACAAGTAGATGCTGTGAATAATAGCTTGCCCATTAAAATGTCCTTTTGTTTCCAGAGGTAAAATTGGGTTTCCTTTTTTTTCATGTTTCACCTGGTCATTATTCAAAAACATTGTATGTGCTATATTAAGATTAGAAGCTAGGCTTTCATCTTGCAATGAACACAGATGGCAAAAAAAGAACATTCAAGAGCTGTAAGCACACACTTTTAGTATATTTTAATTAATTTTCCATGGACAAAGAAGTTTTAATCACAAGCACAAAAATTTTGCCTCCCCAGAGCAGAATACACCTGTACTCAAATTAAATCAAATTATAGCAGCAGATTAAAAAGTATAGAATAGAAATATTACAGCACAACAGAATGAAAATCAATTCTGTTGCACTTCTCATCAATCTCAATCAATTCTGATGCACTTCTGTGATATACATTTCTCTAACATGTTTGTTCTTCTCATTAAGCCATCTAACCATGTAAATACCATCAGCCCTTTATGGAAAAGAGGATTTTTTGGAGGGAAAAATTCTGCAGTAACATTATGCACAACTTCATACTATTTTTTCAAGCTTTACCCAAGCATTCTTTTCTTTGAGTCTTTCATTTTGGTTTCTATAGCCATAACAATGAGCCATTCGGTTCTGGGACACCTAGTAAGAAAATCAACTTTGAAATTCCATTGTAGCCCCTAAAATGGTATCTCATTTTTTAATGACTACATGCAGGTTTAGGAGCTGCTGAGTATCTCTATGGGAAAGATTTATGCAGTCCCACCTTCTCAATAATCTCTCAGGCTTGGCCAATGCACTATAACTTGCAGTCAAGCATGCTGGCTAGCATTATTGGTAATGCAGTTGGGTTTCACTAATTGATATTTTATTTAGTTGAAAAGGGCAGAAGAATTGAAATTATTCATGCTCATGGGATTTTTAGCAAGCCACAAGGGCTGAGGCTGTTTCTTTAGCATTTAAGCTCAGCATTCCAATTTTACAGCAAATGCAAGAAGGGCGCCCCACTGCTACGGGTAACAGCCTGAATTAGACAGTCATGGTCTTGCATCCCAATCAGCCATAGCCTCACAACGTAACTTTGGGCAAGATTCTTGGAACCAGGCTGATCTTGTTTTACTTCAATTGTTGCAAAGTATCAAGTCTACACCAGGTATCAAGGTTTCCTCCCAAGAGTGCAAAGAAAAAGATGTGTATTTCCATATACAGATTTATTTCATCCTAAAAGAGATTTCTGAGAGAGGTGCTAGTGATAGTAACTGACCTTGCACTCCTGGTGCCTGTAGTGGTACTAACACTGCAAACAGAACTTAGAGTTCAGCATTTTGCTGAGCTTTGGATAGCATAAGGTAAAATGGATTTATCAATGCTAAATGGTCATGCCACTAGACAAGGTGGACAAGGTGGACACTGCTAGTGGAGTAAGCAGCCTGGACTGTGCAAGTTATCAGAGAAGAATCCTCTCTGAGGTGCCAGTCCATTCTGAAGTCCATGCCACTGGGCCCATGCTAAGTGGTCCATGTTTTCTTCTCTGATAACCTGCACAGTCCAGGCTGCTTTCTCTACTAGCAGTGGCCACCCTGTCTAGTTTTTAAAGACAACCTGTACATGTTGTCTTGAGCTCCGGCTATGTCAGTGACAGCAGTTCAGAAGGCAGTGTGAGTGCTAAAACCACTTGGGGACCTATCTCTTTGTGCTTTAACTCTCCACCTCACAAAAGGAAAGTAGCACTCCCCTTTTTGAGTGCATGCTCCAAATACTTTAAATAACTTAGAGATTAGGAGATACAGCAATTAGAACAATAACATAGTAGTAATAATGCTCAAAAAAATCCAGCTTTTGTTACATTTTTATATGGAGACATTTCAAGAAAACAAGATTTTGTCCCATTCCTAAGCATGTTTGTAAAAAAATAAATAAAATCTGTCTAAACTATAAATCACAAAAGGAAAATTTACTCTAACAAGATGTTTTTTCACATATATACATGTGTTATTTGCTACGAATATTTATTTTCAGCATACTTTTTCTTTTCTACTGGATTTTTTTAACATCATGCTCTGAAATGTCATGACCATTTAATTTGTACAGAAGAAGAGTGAAAAAAAAGAGTACTACAGGACGCCTTGTAGATAGAATTCAAAACTATGGGATGTTTTTTCACTCTACTATATGAGAAATTGTTGAAATCATGTAATTAAAGACTGTATTGTAATGCATATACACCAGGGGGCAGAGTAAAGGCCACTTTTAACTTCGACATTTCCTGGCTTTGAGTGCACAATGCGACAACAATACAGTTCAACTGTGAACATGAGGGGTTTTGCATTAATAGAGTATTTATAATTCAAGTCAGCAGTAGCATCTTCCTAATTGCCTTATTGCCAGTTGTCATCAGATGTTAAGCTACAGACAGAATGATGTGTAACAGAAATGTGCTGCTGCAGTAAGAAGGAACATAAATCACCCTTTGCCATAACTCGGTAACTTAGCAGCCAACCATAAAGTACTTGACTGTGCAATATTCTATCCAAGCCTGTCTCAACAGAGTAAGGATTGCAGGAGTCTCCCTGGAAACAATACCTTTTTTTTTTTTCTTTTTTGTTTCTTTCTTTTTTCTTTTTTCTTTTTTAAGAGCAAAGAATTTGGAGACAAGTTTGGGCATTTGAAGTGTCATTTCCTAGCTTGTTTCCAACTCTTGGAGTGCCAGCCAAGGCATCCCAGCTGATAGAAGATCAATATGCTAAAATGGCTGCAGATACCAAGACATAATTTAAAATCCACATTTCTAAACAGGCTTGGGATAGCCTCATGCTCAAATCAATTCACTTTTTGACAGATTTTAAAATTATGACCCTGTTTAAAGAAAAATTTAATTCAATTTACTTTTCCTCTATTGAACATCTGTATTTATGGAAAATTAGCATGAGCTATTTAGGAAAGGAAGCAGGAATCTGACTCAAAAGGACTAGCAGAAAACAAAGGAAAAATTCCTTGAAGTATTATTTTAATATTTACATAAAGTGTTTGCATACAACTTTTAAAATAACTTTTAGAAGTTAATAATTCTCCTAATACAAATCTGTCTTTCAAAAATGGCTGCTTTAAGCTTTGAGGAAATAAAAGAGGAATGGCTGTTTAGAAGGGTGGCTGAGCTGTGAACTGGAAGTCCCAGTTGTATCCTCTCCATACAGTTGATTAAAATAAAATCTTACATCTGAATGCACTTTATTTTAGGACTACTGGTTTAGTGCTCATAGGTCTTTACAAATATTAGTACATGCTCTTCCATTCTCCTCCTGGATACTGTAAAATTTAATCTGAACAATTAAAGGTGTTTTCTAGAGATATGTTATAAGATATATAAGAAGTTTGGGGTTTTTACATTACCTCAGTTGTTTCTTAGCTTTTGGTAATGCAAACTGAATGTTCTTGACATGACATTTCCCCTGATGTACACCTGTTTGTTAGAGGCACCTGGTCAATTATTTAATTGACATAAGTGGTTTTACTTAATATGAAAGAACATCTCCACTATCTACCATCATGTTACATCATGTACTATGTGTGAGAATTGGGAGTGACTTCCTCAGTTCTGCAAATATTTTTTCATGTTTCATTCTGCTTTTGAAAAGCATTACAAATTCTATGGGAAACACTAAAAATATTATAAATACTTTGTAATGTTTTGTGTATGTGTGCACACATACATGCACGTACAGGAACTCAGTCCAAATATGAAACAGTAAGTTGGGAGTGAGGCCCAGTAAAATCAATGGTAGTTTATGCAGTTTTTCAATTTCTTTGTAACCAGTTCTATGTAAATTATTCTGGTAAAAAAAAAAATTTAGGTTCACAGAAGAATGAACTTTTTTCTGTGTTGACATGTTGCTTAAGACTGGTAATTTCTGTCACAGGATGTAACAGCATTACATCAGAATCTCCCAAACAGTGTAAATGATTATTCTGCTGTTCAGACCTCATAATAAATACTGCTGGCTCTCTGCTGAGAGTGTAAGATAAAGTGAATAAAGTCTCCATAAGGCACAATTTAGAACAGTAAGGATGTCTGACTCGATAAATGATTTAACAAAAGGGTGCATGAGATCAGGATGACAAATTAATTTTGGCTAAGTGAAAAGGCATGCTTTTCTTTTTTTCAGTGCCTTTACTTTAAATATACAGTACCCTTAGACAGATTTTGCCTTTTGAAACTACAAACTTTCATAAGTTTCTGAGAAAAGGCCAAGATTACATTACAGCTTAAAGTCTGCACTAATAGTAAGTATACTATGATGAAAATTAAAAACCATGTGCATATAAGAATTTTTCTTTCCATGTAATTTCATTTAAAAAAAAAAAAAAACAAAACAGAAGGCAAAAGGAAAACTTCTCAGTCCCAAATTTGTTGGTTTCTTCTGATAACTTTTGCCTAACGGTTTTGTAAAGAAGTATGAAAGGTGTTGAGAGTCCATATGCTTAAATCCAAAAATGGATCCTCAAGCAAAAAATGCTTTTGTATTAACCAAGCATTACTTCTTTCTTCGCCCACAACCGCCAGTAAAGGAAAAGGTATGCTTCAAGTTAGGTTCAGCATAAGATAACATATAGCTTGTTTCTTTCCTGGAAAGTTCAGGAGACAATTATCTTATGGTTCTGCTCCATTTTGTATACAAGTGTGTGGTTGTGCATTTGTGGATTTTATTTAAATGCAAACATTTTACACATATTTTTCTTGTAACCTATACAGACCACATATTGAAAAACTGGTCTCACATAAATCACTACTGAAATGTGCTGTGGTATGAAATTCAATAGGCAGTACTGCTACTTCTCCTACACCTGCAGGCCAGAGGTAGAAACAAGGAGGGGAAAAAAAAAAAAAACAACCACCACAACAAAGTGAATAGCACTGGTAGGACTCACAGAAATAAGAACAAATGGAAAAAACTAATAGCCTAGACTGCATTTTATCAATACATCTCAGCACATGGAAAGTGACACAGCTATTTATAGCAAGCAGTCCTTTTCTGTTTTCCACCAGGTTTTAAGCCCAATAATTATAGTGTATAATCAAAAGCACTGAATTTTCACAAAGCGTGAGTCTAGACCTCAGAAACAAAGTACTCTGCTAGCTTACAGTTCTTCTTACAGCATGGCTTGGTCAGAGGATGTTTTTTAGGCCTTTTCCAAAACTGCAGGATAAGAATCAGGCTATGCTCCCTAGAACTTCAAGCCATTCTACCACCTTTCTGCCATTACATTGTTTGCCTGGACCACCAGCTCTCCAGAAGAACCTAGAAAAGCTAAGAGGCAGCACGAAGTGCTTTGAGTGTGCCTTAATACTGCCTGCCACGGTGTATGTGGGAGAGCCCTGTCCATCTGTACCCAATTGTTCAGTCATTTACAGAACACAATGGAGAGGGAGAGGGAGGAGAATATTTCAAGCTCTCACGTATTCTTCTGAACACACCTTAGGGCTACTGGACACTATCTTTCCTTCTGCAACATTGCTGCACAGTTCTAATTTGCAGGGAAGGAATATCAAAAGTAGAAAAGGCTCAAATAGTAATTTCTATAGCAATATCTACCTAATATCCCACTGCCAAAAAAAGAAAACCTGTGGAGAGCTATGTGGTTCTATTCCAATCCACAATACACTCTAGAATGGCAATTCACAGGCAGCCAATATGGTAGGAAGTCCTCAGGGAGCAACAGAAGCAAAGGGGCACCCAAGCTAACATTTAATTCTTCCTCCAGCTTTTCTGATACCCAAATCGACCATGAAGATTCTGGAATCTCAGATGTGTTCAACTTAAGAGACAGATGAAAACACCTTCCCACTGAAAAAAAAAAAAAATAAATAAAATTGTAAACACTCATGGAGCAAAGAATCACTGCTGTTCATTCAGAAAGGCTTATGGAATAACATCAATATCTTTCTCAGCCTTAAGGACCCCCTGCATTCCCCCCTCAGAAACATTAGCAAGATAAGAAAAAACAATGGTTCTTTGAGGCAAGAGCCAGAATGTTCTTGGCAATTACAGTAAAAGTGGGGAAATTTATTTCAAGTGCACAATGTAATTGTATGATTTCATTGATGATAAATGAGACTTACATTATTTTGTCTTTAATGTATAATCAGTTTATATTTAGGCTATTGGTATGGAGAAAACACAACCTTTTTATAATGTCATTCACTGAATACATTCATTGAAAAAGCAAATTCTGGCAGTGCCCAGCCCTGATTCTGGCAACCCTCTTAAAGGTCAATACAATTATTTTTAAAATAATCACAATATTTTTCATTAGCACCACCAAGCTGAGAATCAGACTGGCTCCCTCACCACTCAGTATCTCAGACCATGCCTCCTCAAAGGATAAAAAGAGACGAGCTTTGCACACAGCTGAAAGATTAGTGAGTGGGGGAACCAAGTACGAAACCTTGTCCTATCGTCCAAGAGGCTTCAGGATTAATGCTACCTCCCTCTTCCAAATCAGGGTGGCAGTCGATTTAAATGTAGTAATAGCCTGCAGGCTATTGCTATGAACAGCATGTTTCAAGTACAAATTTCAAAGCTATTTACAAAGATTACCATTATCAGCATTTCACATGCAGGAAACAAAAACATTTGGGAAAGAGATATTCTTTAAGGATGAGAACAGGAGAAGAAACATCACCTCCTTAGTTATCATCTAATACATTTTCTGCTAGGCTAGCAACTTGAAAGCCACTGGAAGCCCACAGGGAAAAAAAAAATTAAAAAACCCACCCCAATGGTGATTGAATGTTTTTAGCAAACAGGCAGTTTCCAGCATGTTCCAGTGCTGAAGATGGACAAAACTGTACACCTTCGTATATTCAGGACAAACACAAAGGACCAGATCTCCAAAGGGTGCTAACAGATCCACTAGGTTTAGTGAATTTGCACTAATTTACACCAGTGACGTTAACTGTTATCTACAAAAGCTGAAGTGACAATGAGTTATAAAAATTTCTTTATATATAGTTTCTCTATAAAAGAGAAAAAGTCTCCCCAAAAATCTACCAGTTATAAAGATGAAGTTTTGTTCAAGTATAGTTCTAAAACTAGAAAAATCATCTTCATAATAAGTATTTAGAGTAAACTTTACCTTTGGAGAGATAATGTCCCTGTAACAACTTCAAGGAAATAAACACCTTTCCAGAGATTAACTAAAGGTCTAACCTGAGGTAGGAAGCTAACAGTGAACATTTGTCTTGAAAAAAATCTTGACAACACAAAACTTTTTGTGCTGGCGAAGTAATGTTTGGTGACCTCATAAGTCTTTTCTACCTCTAGCATCTGGGCTTTTGAGAATTTCCAAGGTAACCAGTACTTCAAATAGGCCACAGGAGCCAAGAGGAAGCTGAGTATTTTCTTAGCTTCTTTTTTTGGGGTGAAGTGAGCAAGATGTCTTGTATAACATTTCTATTTTTCCATTTATTATTTTTTTTATATATAGAGAATGGCTTTAGAATCTGACGAAGTTAAGGCAAAATTAAGATGTGATGCATATTTTCTGTCCGTCCCGTTAGCACTGAACCAAGTGAACAGTAGCGCTTTGTGTTTCATTCCCTTTCCTCTTTCTGTTTTGCCTGCAAAATGCAAGTATGTTTGTGACATTATAGCTACCATAATGGAATACGACAGCACAGAGGCGGGAATGTCTTTGTATTGCCATGGCAATAGACAAACTGTTTATTACTGGTAGTTTTAGGCTTTCACTCAACCATTGGAAGCACTTTTTAGTTCTTTCTTCTTATGCAAACATATTTTAGTGGGTTTTGGCTGGCTTTATCCTTGCTGGCTCAAGGAGGTGCAAATGAAACAGCAGTTCTGTGGGCCAGGAAGTTCTCCTGCTCCACTGAGAAATAAATCAACTTGCAATGACAGATTGCATTTCCACTGCCACCCCTTCCCTCAGACATGGCAGTGGATGGTACCTTTATCTTTGATGCAAGGAGTGTATGGCCATACATTCATGGCCTCTTCACTCCTGAGGCATTCAGGTTTATCAAAGCCAAAAGCAGAGGTGAACTTAGCCTCTTTACTTAGCACGTCTGACAGCAGCATTAAAACCAGTGCTGTAACTTTCACTAAGTAGTACTTGGGCTATGTTTTAATTGACATACTGTCCAAATCAAGACAGATGCTTATTTAATGTACTGGCATTTTAAGTAATTACTTGAACTTCTGAATTGCCTATACTTATATTGATCCCACTTAAATGATTTTCTTAAGTGAAATGTAAATTATCCTATAATTACAATTGTAGGGATTTATCATAAGAATTAGCATAGATGGAAAAGCCTTGGAAAAAATGATCCTACTGTAAGGCAGTCAAATAAATTAGCAGGGCAAACAGTGCTTGTGATTTGACTTAGATTCTGTAGCTAATATTCTATTAATATTAATTTCTCCTTTAAGAATGTTCCTGTTTTATTTTCACCAAAGCCAGTAGGGTTAATTATTGGGCATTTAACACCTATAAAGTAAGTCCTAGTTTTAAATGTTAACTGGAATAAATTGATGCTTTCAGTATCTGCTGTGACCTAAAAAAAATACATAAATGAGAAGACACTGAAGCCACAAATATTCTTTAGTTGTCCTTGTTCTTTTGGCTCTCAAGGTAAATTTTTTCTGCATGTACAAAGTCCCAAATAAAGAAATGCTACAGCATCACTTATGACAGAAACATCTAAGCATGGGGTTGAAAGAAATCTCAGATGTTTAGAAAGTGCCCGTGACTCCAACTAGAATCAATTGTATGTCATGCCTGACCAGTTTGTCCAGCCTGCTCTTAAAGTCTTCTAGTGATGAATATTCATACCCTTCCCTGAACAATCCATTCTAGTATTTCAAGGGCCTTGGCAAATTCTAACACCCCATCTGAACCTCCCTTGCTTGGGATTCATCTTATTTCAGCTACCATAGGGACAGAGCACAGAAAACCCCCTTCTTCTCTGCAGCAGCCTTTACATACAGAAGATTTGTTACCTCATCACTCCATAACCTTCCTTTCAACAAGCTAAACGTTCCCATATCATTTACTCCTTCCCCATGTATTGCATTTGCATAACCAGGCAGGAGCTACAGCAGTGACTTCTGTGACTAGATCCAAAAGCTGCCCCCATGGCCAATGGAACCCACGCCAGCCGGCTGCAAGGCGGACCTGGTGGTGGCCAGAGCTGAGCCCATCAGGGATGGTGGTAACGTATTTAAGATGGGGGGAAAAAATGCTGCACAACACCAACCAGAAGAGAGGAGTGAGAATGTGTGGGAGCACCAACTCTGCAGACACCCAGGTCAGTGCTGGGGGCAGGAGGTGCTCCAGGCACCAGGGCAGAGGTTCCCCTGCAGCTGGTAGTGAAGCCCGTGGTGAGGCAGGCTGTGCCCCTCAGCCCAGGGAGGTTAACAGTGGAGCAGATCCCCACCCGCAGCCCGTGGAGGACCCCACGCCAGAGCAGGTGGATGCATGTGAAGAGGCTGTGACACCGTGGGGAGCCTGCACTGGAGCAGGCTCCTGGCACAACCTGTGTAGCCATGGAGAAAGATTTGATTGGTAATAAATCAATTTCCCCAAGTCAATTCTGTTTTGCTCACGATGATAATTTGTGAGTATGAAGTGGAGTGAATTCACAGGGGCTGAACCCTTCTCTGCCCTTATCTCAACCCACAAGCCTTTTGTTGTATTTTCTTTTCCCTGTCCAGTTGAGGAGAGGAGTGATAAGAGTGGCTTGGTGGGCAGCTGTCATCCAGCCAAGGTCAACCCACCACACCACACAACGACATCTTGCAAAGTTTGAAATCATTGCTCTTCCTTGGACTCTTTTGAATACTTTGCCTCTTTCCTGAAAAGTGCCCCAAACTGGGTACAGTATGAGGCCCTACTAGATAACTGAATTAAATCTTTACTAAGATGTAAGTTAGTTAACGTGAGCAGCCACTCTTAAAAGATTTTGTATCTTTCAGTCACAAGATTCTTCCTTTCCTTTTCTATGGATTTAAAGAGTAAATAGCTGCCAATATTGCAGTGCGATGTCTGGGTGACATCTGAAAATACAGCATTGGTACAGCATGTGCTACAGTGCGAGCTGTGAACTAACGGGATGGAGTCTTAAAACTGATATTTGCGTAATCAGTCTAGAGAAGCTTGACATGTCTGAACAATAGAAGGGCAACTACAGGGTAACAAAATGAATTATATTAAGACAGAAGAGTAGCAAAATCAGTTCATTAAGATCAAGTAACAAAGATAAAATCAAGTTACGTGTAGAGCAGAACCTATAGATGGATGTGCTCACAAATGATAACACCCTAGTAACCTTGTTCTTTTCCTACTAATGAGGCTAGAAAGCTTGAAACAACCCATTAAAAGTAAAGGCCCTAAAAATAAGTGGAGCTGTAATCAAAATAAGGAATTAGAAATGTTCCAAATATAAATGTCTCTGACAAAATTTGTAGTCACAACTGAACAAAAAGCTACCTTTGTGGTACTGGAGATTGAAATTCCTCAAGAGTGGCTGACTTTTACCAAGACTGATCCATTTCTCCACAATGAAGTCTTTAAATAACACATACCTGGTCATCATTTGCTTTTTTTTTTTCTTTTTTTAATTTTTTTTCTGAAGTAAGTATCTGCTGATTTGGCTTCATTTTTAAACAAAAATTATATAATGAATACATATTAAAAGAGGGTTATTTCTCTGGTATGAGTCAGTGTTCAATCTCAAAACCTCAAACACAGCAACCAGTCTGAAAGCTAAACCACACAAATAATTGTATATTCAATTCCAATAGAACACTTTTAAAACCTAAATTGTAAATAAAGCATAGATTGACTATTGAGATAACACATTTTGCGATGTTCAGAAGAGCCTGCATCAAAGAACAACTGTTTTAAGCTCTTTGCAAACTCTCCAGAATGAATCACATTGCATACACTCTAAAGTAGTAACTGTTGTGCCTTTGTTGAGAGTTTGGTGATTTTTCACAGGTCTTCCTTTGTTTTTGATCATTCTTCTCTTTCATTCCAGCACACTGGGAAACCTTGTGGTCAGACAGCCCCTGCCTACTAATGCAAGAGAAGTTTACCTTCAAGTCTTACCAGGTGCGTGCAGCAGCTCTGAAAATGTTCCCCTGGGGGAAAATTTTAAGACAATTGCTGTAATAAGATCTATCTTTCTTCAGCTGCAAAAAGGTTCCCACTATGCCCACTCCAGCATATTTACTTCTATGGAAAGGGCCCACCGGAGTTAGTGTTAAGTGGAGATCTGCCTCTAGAATCCTAAACTGAGGGAGTGGCACATGGGATTGTGTGAACCTTTGGGAATTCCCCTTCCAAAGCCTGCTGACAAACACGAGGTAGTCCTACAAGGGGGACTTCAGACAAATGTGTTAGTTCTGACAGTGTAGATATGAGTATTCAGATGTCAAATGAGTGCTGGGCATGAGCAGTACCCTGCAGCTTATCCGCTCCACAGCACAGGTCTCATGGGGAAACAGATGAGGCATCCACTGCAGTCTGAGGAGGTGCATTAGACCGACATCTCAGATCTAGACCATGACCCCCAATAACTAGTGGTCATGCTCAGCTGCAGTAGTCTGATTTCTGCTAGGAGGTGTGGCTGAATAAATTAGGAATTTTTTTGTGTTTTGACACAATGCCAAGAATGATAGGTTCTATCTCTGGCTTCAGTGTAGTGCCTTTGTCCTGCTCAGCTGCTATTTCAGGCACTGAAACTGCTTTCACTGGCTGGAAATTTGTCTAGAGCAAGATATTGTAAGACATACAAGGGCTTAAAATTATACTTATCTGACCCTTGAAGGACTCCAAGGCAGGAACAGCGAACCCTTCTCCTTCTCTCTCTTGGAATTTGCACTACACCAGGTCTGAAAATCATGCCCCTTTTTCTTATTAAGAGAAAAAGGTTTTATTTCCTAGCCAGAGAGAGCTCACTTCATAGACACCTAATACTACTGACATTTTGTAGGTCGTCATTGGTGGAAGTATCAGAAAAAGCTTAAAGAGAGAATTGGCAACTGGAAGGATACCTCAAAGCTTTACAAACAGCATTTACTAGTACTCAGCAGCATATTTTCTTCAGGGCCAGGAAAGTGAAAAGCCTCTATAATTACTAACTACAAATGTTTACATTATCCAGGGAATTGCAAATTCCCTTTAATTGTTGATAGCAGCTCAGATACTTGATCTAGAGGAAGTAAAACAGAGGGAGTGAGATCAGCTGCTACAGCCAGTTCTCACTCTGTCATCCTAAGGGGAAACAAGCTGCTGTGAATACAGGGGCAATACAAGGATAGTTTATCTAAAAGCTAAAAACTTTCGAAAAGTTGAAAATAAACCAGCATGTTGTGGTACCAAGCTCATTTGAAAAATTATGAAATAACACCACAGGTTTCTATGGAGCAGATTACAATTCATCTTTGTACAGCCAAGTGTTTTGGTCCATAGACTAAGTATACAGGCTCACCAGGCAAAATTTCATATTTGCAGTGAATTTACCTCCCTTCAGAATCCCCTTTGCGCACAGTTAGACCATACTGCTGCCATTTGCTTTCTTCCCCTTGTCAACAGCTTGGCAGACAAAATCCCAGATAGGAACTAAAAACATATCTTGAATGCATTAGCAAACAAAAAAACATGTAATTACTGAAATGAAGAGTTCTGCCTCAGGAAGGTATCCTGCACTTAGGAAAGTATATTACATTTTACACACAACAAAACAACAAACTGAAGCACCTCTGACCTGAGCCTTGTGGGAAAGCTAGGAGTTAACCTAACTCATCAATCACCAAAAGCAGGCTATAAATATAATTACCAGTACTGGGAATTTTATTAGAATATTCATTAACTATTATGTTTATCAGAGAACTTATATCTACTTAACTCGTGGCACCCTGGAAAAGATTCCCTGAGGATAATTAAAACCTGAAATCCTCAGGGGATTAACAGCGGCAAATCCCAGCCCCCTAGGTCTAAGGGATTGGTCTGAGGGTTCACAGATGTCTTTTACACAGTCATCAGTGTTTCAGGCTGCCAGTTTCCTGTACCATCAAAAATGGCCAGTACAGCCTTCTGTCAAAGTGAACAAAAGCAAAGTGCATTAGGAGAGTGGCTGGGCCAGGGTGTGAAACATTTGACTTTACACCTTTGTTTTGCTTCTGAAATGGCTTTCCCCGGGCATCCAGTCACTGCCCAGGTCATCAGGGCAAGTTTTAGTGTGTTTCCTTTATTCCTGTAAGGCTTTCACTCACCACCACCACCCCATATATATATATACAATACACATGTACATAAAGAAAGGGAAGGTGTGAGAAAATTCCAGATAGTGGTAGAAAAAATGCGTGACAAACATTTTTACAGGAAGCAGGAACAAGTGAGGATGCCATACTCGGGATACAGTAAAAGCCGGGGGGGACTAATAGGCAGGCCTTTTGGTCTAGGAAAACAGGAAATCCCATCTAGAATACATATACTTTTTTTATTTAAAAGAATCATGTGCTGATCATATTTATTCACTGATGGTAGCTACTGGTATGGTGTAGGGTGGGGAGCTTGCAGCATAAGTTAAGAGGAGGATGCTCCTAGAGGCAGAGAAATTGACAGAAACTAATTTTCAATTTCTAGTGCCATAAAATGACCAAGTAAACAGAATTCCCTCTACAGTCCTCCTTTGAACACAGATCTGGGTGAAGGAAATTCATGGGGTTATGGACATACTGACATAGTATTCTTGAATTACAGTTCTGGAGAACAAAGTTCACAAACTGGGAGTTATTAGGTCTTGTAGAGTTTTTTTCCCCAAAGCAGATGTGTTAGAGCCCTAAAAAGTAGCACTGCTCCTACAAGTAGCACTTACAAGTCACAGCGCTCAAACAGAAATGTGAGAAGACAAAACACCACCCTAACTTCTAAGTAATAAATGATATTCACAATCACATGAAGGAATAACTTAAAAATACATGAAAACTAAATAATCTTCCATTAAATACATAAGATACACTCACAAGGAGGCATGAATCCCTATACGCTGGTTTTTCACATATTTTAGTTTTATTAAAGCTTTCACAGGTGCTACAGTTACTAGAATAGAAAACAAATATTAATACCTTAATAATTTGTCACAATTAATAGTAAGATATTTTCTAAAAAAATTATGTTGCAATTCGCACAATTTATATTTGCTAAAACCTTTGGGTTATAGGTTAGCACACAAAAAATGAATCCCCCAGAAGACAGTGTCCATTAGGTACAGTTAGAAAGATCCTCACTGGATCATATTCTGACTAGTACATATATTGCCTGTCATCTGCATTTGGAAAAGAAAGGTGAAAAGTGAAAATCTTTTGATCTTCCATGCCATTTTCCTGTATTCTTTCCAACAGGCTGCCAAAATTCAATGTATTATGAGGATTTCTTAAGCATGTCCTACGCAGTATTACAACACATGAACACCATTTTTTGCAAAATGTGGAGGGCTGCCAAGATGGGCAGGAGCTGGGGCATGTCATACATGGAGAAGCTGAAGGTGGGTTTGTTCATCCTGGAGGAGAGGGGACTGAAGGGGAACCTTATTGCTCTCTACCTCATGGATGATCATAGTGAAGACAGAGCCAAACTCTCCTTGGTGAGGCACAGTAAAAAAGATGCAAAGTAACAGACACAAGTCCCAGGAAGAACAATTCTACAAGTTAAAAAAAAACATCTCCCAATGAGCAAAGTTGAGCCCTGGAGCAGGTTGTCTGGAGAGGTGGTCTCTGTCATTGGAGACATCTAAAACTCTTCTGGATGTGGGTCCAGGCAACCTGGTCTAACTGCAAAGACCTTCTTTGAGCATAGGATTAGACCAGATAGAATCACAGAATCATTTATGTTGGAAAAGACCTTTGAGATCATCAAGTCCAACCATTAAATGAGATGACCTCAGAGGTCATATTCTGTGATGCCATGATAACTCCTCAACCTAGAAAAAGGTACAGAGCCATTTGCATAAAAGCAGCAATTTTAGAGGAGGCCACCACAGCAGGAATATATGAGTAAATGATGGGAGTTGAAAACACACTAAAAATTACCCTTGCTCATATTTCTCAAAGTTTTTAAAAACCAAAATGGATTCTGAAATTCTGATTTACAAACGAACCACATTTCTGAAGAATACATTAAGCAAGAAAATAGTTCAAACACTGATAATCTCTGATTTCTCTGGAACATCAAGTACAAGCAGAATTCCCCGCTGGTTAAGGTAGCAGACATGGGGGTGGAGAGAAACACTAATTATACATTAGCTCAGTTAAACCAATTCATGTGGGATTGCACCATATGAATTGATGAAATAAATGTTAGTATACGAAATGATGGAAAAACTAGTAAACATGTAATCATTGTAAACCCATCACTGTGATAGGTAGCTTGGATTTGTAAATGCTACAGTAAGAATAAGACTTCAAAAGAGATGAGACTTGTCCATCCTGCATATAGCCTACAATTTTTTTTCAACAGCAATTAAACTGACAGTAAAATCAGCAGGAAAAGAGCGTAAACATCAAATGTAAACAGAAAGCAGTCCCTAGGAACTTCCTGGAAAAGTGAAGTAATGATAACTCTGGGGGATAAAACATAGTTTAATTATACAGAAAGACAAATTAAGTCAATAGAGTTGAAGTGTTTGATTATACCAAAAGAGAAATAACTTGCATTTTAATATAGCAGATAAAGAGATTCTGCTCCAAATCTTTACCCAGTGTAAATCCTACAGCTCTAGCAAAGTCAGGGTAGGTCATGACTAAGGGTCCAAGCTTCAAGATGTTTATTTTGTAAGAAAATAAGGTACAGTTCATACCCCTCTTTTCATATTGAGTAGTGTTTTGTTCTTCAGACAGTCTTCGTAATTCCAAAAAGTTACAAAACAAAATCATACTCAGAGAGCTGAAACATCAGTATTTAGCAAAAGTGAGCAAACCTGACAGAGTGGCAGCTTTTGTGCCCATAAACAAAGCTGCTGCTCCACTATATCCCTGAAGTCTAAATAACTGCTATATATACCTTATATCATTCAAAAGGTGTTAACATACTACTTTCACCTAGAAAGACAAACACATGTTTCTGCATCTTTGATAAATGTCCTATTTTAGTAAATTAAATCAGAGCATATTGTGAAAACAAGTACTTTTAGGACAGGCAAGATACATTACTATGAAAAAGAGGTTGTGTACTTTACCTATGTGATTATGCTTAACTTATAGAACTTGCCCTCTGAGAGTGGTTTTAGTCATTTATTTCAGAGTGTATTTACAAAAACCACAAGTGATCCCACCAGGATCTGCAGATTAGCACTGAGGATATTGGCCAACCGTGGTATTCAAAGTGAAGTTCATTCTCTCCTCCACAATCATCCCTCTGTGACAACACATACATAACAGTTCTGTAGTTTTTGAGGGCCCCACACAGAGGTTTTGTGATAATCTTCCAAATCTGGTCATAGATTCAATGTTTGGTTGCATAATTTATTGTTTAGATAGAATCTAGTATAGTTAGAATGCATTTTAGAATGACCTCACATCCTGATTTTAAAATTTTGGGTAATGGAGAATGCACGACTCTTTTATTAGATGGTCCAAGAGTCAGTTATCTCCAGCTTAAGAAAAATAAATCTACATTTAAATAGGAACTGAATTCATCCTTTCAAGTAAATCATTCCATTGCTCTGGGCTTCCTTTTCCACCTACTGTATTCTGTTCACTTGGCCCACATTGAACCACCATGTTGCCTGCAAGCAAAATTCATCCTGAGTGAGTCTTCCATCTCACCCACTATGACTTTTTACCCCACGAAAATGGTTCTTGTGCAGGACCAATGCAAACCACACTGCCAGCTGATCCAAAGCAAAGGCAAGCCAAGGGGCAGATTTTTGCCCACATAAGACTTAGAGTATCAGCTGTGTCTCAGGAGTGGGGAAAAAAACCCAAATCACCTGCCTCTACCTTTCTGATCAAAGGCAGAGAGGTGTGTGGCAAACAGAGGACTGACACGCCATTACACCATCAGCACCCACAGAGATTTAGAGAGGACCATTCCTGCACCAAGGGTTATCACCATGTCCAAGAACATTGTGGAGGTAGAGAAAGAAGCATCTGCTGTAGAGGCAGTGTGCATGAGAGCTGGAGAAGGAGAAAAAAGGTGTGCTTCTGATATAAGAATTCTTCATTTAAAAAAAAAAAAAAAAAAAAGAAAAAAAAAAGTAAATATTTATAGTGAAAAACAAGAAAAAAATTGAAAAACAGAGGATGCTACTTAAATCCTTACAAAAAGTTAACAAAATATGGCCTTGGGAGAAGGAATATATACCATGAATGTGTCAAGCTGGGACACAAGAAGAGAAGCTCAAGAACCAAATTGTTAATGAGATTAAATAGAAAATTATCCTAACTATGTGTGAATTATCCTAATTAGCATACTAAAAGATCCATTCAGGAGCAAAAAGAGCCCCCTACAAACAAAGCCCCTCCCCACAGAACATGCCTGGTGAGAATAAAAGAGCACTGTACCTTTCAATGGAGACAGGGCTCCTAAGAACAGATGACAGTTAAGTGTGACTAAACGTGATAGTAAAAAATTGTTCGACGTGTGTCAGAAGTTTTACCATGTGTTAAAAAGGCATGCTAGCTTTGTGGATTTACCACCTAGCACCCATCTCTGCACAGGCATGCAAAAAACAAATAATGTGGGCTCTGTGTTGATCAGCTCTTGCACACTGGGTGGAGAACCCCACCTCCATGGGGTCAGCCTCAACTGCGCCATGTGGCTGGTGCTGCTGCCACCATGTCAAGCAGCAGAGAGGGCCCAGGCTCACGCCGGCACTGCCTTTCTCGGAAGGAACTCTTCCTTTACCACCACTGCACGGAAGGAACTCTTCCTTTACCACCGCTGCACCATGTTGTTCCAGATAGCAACTATAGCACAGTGTCACCCACAGAAAAGAAAAAGTACTGGTGCTGACTTGCAAGTGGAATAAATTATTACATTTGTTCTCATAGCTTGCCAACATTGAAATTCCTGCTCAGTTTTTTTTTTTCTGCCAATTTCTAACGTGTTTATTTAGGGAAAAACTTTTAGATGGCTTACATGGGTATGAATTCTCCCACTCTTAGTACCATACTTTCAATCACTTACTTTCCTAGCTAGATCTTTTATCCTTTTTTTACTCAGGTAAACGTCAAACAGGAGTCTTGGCCTGCTTACAGCAGACAATGCATGTTGAATCTGTTTCTAACAGATTAATGATGTAACTTTGCTTCTGAATATCCATTTTCTCATTGGGATTGCATTCTTTCTGCTGATTTCAGCAGCCTTGGTTCTAAACCTCCAATCACCTCCATTATCATCTAGTAAACATCACATCCTGAAGCGAGGGTTCGCCAATTCTAACAGAATTCTGGCGACACCCAACTGACTAAAAGAAACTCGGGGAGATACCTGAGATGACAAAACATTTTAAATGTTAGCAAATTAGGACCTCAGCATAGCCACAGCCACTGAGGAAAAATGGCATGTCTAAAGAGCTGTAGAAAAAATGGTGGGTGGGAGGAGGGAGAATTTCACAAGTGATAATTAACTTAGTGAACTATATCCTGTGATATTATTATTATTATTATTATTATTATTATTATTATTATTGTTGTTGTTGTTGTTGTTGTTGTTGTTGTTGTTATTATTGCTATTATTATTATTAAGTATTGTAATTTTGTAGTAGATCTGAAGTGGAGAAAAAGGTAACATGTAAAATCTTCTTAATGAGCATTTAAACACAGAGTCCCCAAAGCAAGAACTGAATTGACAGGGGCAAGTCTCCCTGAGCCAAATCTTACTGACACCTTGCTATCTCCTAAATTGAGGTGACAAGCCATATGCCCCAGGGAGAATAGTGAGCCATGAGCTGATGAAACAAAGGAGAAGTACTCAGATATGAGTACAGACACCATTTTCTAATTTCTCCTGCAAGGTATCTCAGCTGTATACCCCTTGGACTTGCACAGGATGCCCTAATTCACAGCATGCTTAAATGCTGCACTTAATGTTTCTTTTGCATTTCATTTTCAGGAGTTCACAGTAGCTCCTAAGACGTGATAAGTTATTTACTTAAGTGAAGGGGTAGTTAGGTGCTTTGCAACACAGACACATGCTTTAAGGAATTTTCCAAAGCGCTTAAACAGGTTTACTGCCATCTGTACTAGTAAGTATGAAGCTTTTCAGTACCTTGAGACCTATACATTTCTTTACAAATCTGGCCTATATGCTTGCTGAGGTCATATAACACCATTCATGGTGAGCTATGCTTGAGGAATTAAGCCTCAAATGGGCTGTATTTTTTGTAGCTACAATACTAGGGAACTGGATGTAATACTGAAATAGAGATACTAATGAAACTCCTGGTGAGAAATCTTCTAGGCCAGCTGGTCAGTTAGACTCATTCTGAGCTGTTCAGCATATTCAGTAACCTTTCAAAAATAACACAAACAGGACATGTTTTGAAAATAAAAACATACACTCACCATAATAGTCTTAATACCACAAACCTTCTTGCAGACTATGACACCACTGTGGTCCAGAGCAATTGTGAATGGAAACCCCATCCAGGCATAAGTAAGCCTGAATTCTCTTCAAAGAATAAGCCTACAACTCAATTCATGCCCATTCTCCAGGGACTGATGCTGCAAATGATTGTCTCCTAGTATAAGGAAAACTCTGGTATGGGAATTGGACCTATTAGTTACTGGACCACTGATTGAAACCCCCATGGAGGTTCAGCAGAATGAAAGAATTAAAACTTTACCTCAAAAGTTGGTTTTGACCACAGTTGTTCACAAAAGCAAATCTTCAAAGGGAAAGATTTGAGTACTTCACGTCTTTTTTAATCCCTTATAAAAACTATTTATGATTTTTATTTTTATTTCAAATGCTTAAGAACGCTCATTACAAAAAGAAATATAGCTCAGCAGGAATCTCACACAGTATGTTGATTACAATTCTATGGTATTTATTTAAGACTGAGAGAAATGTCCCTGGCATAATGCCAGTCAGTACAGAGTCTGGTAACCACAGAGGTTAAAAAGGCTAAATCTGGGTACATTTACTTGATCCTTTAGTTACTGAGAAGACAGTTGGTCACTGGAGGCTGATAACATTCCTATGGTTACAGGCCTTTTTATCCCCCAGGGTACCAAGGGACTTTTTATATATAAATAATAATATAATGCTAGGGGGTTTACACATGCCAGATTTTGTATTAAAAACAAGTAATTACAATACCAATACAGAGTGATCATGCAAAGATGATAAATTACAAATTATTGATAATTAAATATTACATGTGAAGGTATTTAAAGTATTCCTATTTATAAATACAATAATCTGAAATAAAGAGGCGTATGAAAAGCAAGACATATTACTATATTAAGTTTGTCTTCCTATAAACTCCTGCTTTCTCTTACTAAATTATTCATATAAAAGCTTATAAATAAATATTACAGCATTTAAATTTTTTTGGCACATTATCAGTAAATCACAGGAATTACTTTTGGTAACTTCTTACATTCTTTTTTTTCTGACTGATACCATACATGTCTCGTGGCAAGTAAATTAAATTTTTCAACATTATGATTTACAGTTCTCTGTTCTATTGCTAATCTGGTAATTGGATAGTTTGTGCATGACTAAGCTGTTTTGGCACTTCATCACCCCTGTATTTTTAAAAATTTTTTTTACTGTTCTCTGATGTGGTGAGATTGTGGGGGGTTGGAGAGAAAATTAATTTAAATATTTGCAAATCTGTTTTTGAATAGAAAGCATCTTTTGACAATATTCTTTTAATATCCATAAAATATTATTTTTGAGTTCACTTGAAGGAGAGCTAGGAGATATTCTAGATTTCAGAATGTCATGCTATAAGTTAAAGTGTGATGAATTTTGGTAGATTGCTATGAATCGGATTTTCAGAAATGTTGAGTCCCAAGCCATACCAGTTCAAGTTAGTAAGAGCAAACAAGCTGTTGCTTCTCTAAAAAAAATTGCTCTGTTATGCAGATGTTCATTTTAAAATGAACAACCCTAAATACCTCATAAATACTCAAGAATAAAAAAGACCATGATAAATTGAACTAATTCTGTTAGCTAATGTGTAGCATGGACTTGCATTGATGTTAATAGTGGAAAAGAGGTTTTAATATCAAACAGCACCAGGTCTTTTTTTTATTTCTTTTACATAATGTCACTGTTAATAGCTGTCATGTCACAAGTGAAATGAGTGAATGTGTGCATATGTGTCTGTGTAATAAAGTGCAACACTAACGATGGAATAATTCTGTATGTGCTCACAAACACAAGGTAAATCTCACTATCTTTGTTTGAAAGGCAGCATGGCTCCAAACATTTTTGCTTTTGAAGCCTCATAGACAGACCCTTTCCCTTTCTTCATTTCTCTCTCTAGGGTGAAGGACATGAGGCCATGTATATTGCTGACAGGAAAAACCTTGCTTAATGAAAATAAGCTGAGCTAAAGATTCTGGAAGAAGGATACCTCAACACTGAAATTATATGTACTTGCTTTCTGTGCATTTTAGCACCAAACACATGAAACACTGGTGCCAGCAACTGGAGTGTAGATAAGCAACAGATCAAGAGCTTTTCGTGTGGAAAGATTGCATTAGCCCAGGGAACAATAGTCTCCAGATACTGCTGAGCTGCAGTGTAAAGAGGAAATATAATTTAAACAAGTGAGAGCAGGTATATATTACCCGCTGACCTACTGCCATGGTTCTCATTTCTTAACCTTTAAAGACAAACACCTATTTGTTGGAGGACAAAACAATGGTCCTGGTATAGAAAAGAATGTGACATATCTTAACCCACAGTAAAATAGGGGTTATGTCTATATAGCATTCTTTGCAAAAATGAGTATGTACATCTACAAAGTCTGTCATTATTAATTTTTTCTTCCTTGAAAATAATACAAAATCAAAACAAAGCCCAAATGTCTTTATGCAAAGGTTCTAAATTAATATTTCACACAAGAGAAGCAATCTTTCTCATTTTGTAGGTCATATACCACATGACCACATAAAGGGTGACTGCAGACACCCTTTTTTCAGCATTAAATTTTATCATCACTATGGGAGTTTTGCCTTTCACTGAGGGTTCATCCCACTTCCAAGCAGCCACCTCCACCACCCAGTCCCATGTTGCTACAGAGATCCCTCCATCACAGGCTAGCAACCTGTAGGCAGAGAAACCATGAAATATGTCAGCACAGCTAAGCAGTGCTCAGCTAGGTGAATTCCCAAAAATTATCCCATGGCAGTTCAGATCACTTTACAATTTTTGCATGCTGAGATTATCTCATATTTATATAAAAAATATATTCGTGAGTTGTGGAAGCTTTCTTACAGGAAAACCCCATGAGTAGTCATAGCCGAAGGAGGGGCTGCTGCCGCAAAAAAGCAGCCAGGGTCTCCAAACTCACCACTCTGAGAAGAAATGCATACTTAGAAGCCAAATGGATCTGCTAAGCTTGGTGTCAGAAGAGACTGAACTTTGAAAGAATCCAAGACAAAGTTTATGACACTAAGTTATTGGGGTTTTAGAGATAACCTCTTATGGATATTGCTGTTAAAAATTGTACTGCAGTTTTCTCTGTTCCTTATATTCCATTTTAATAGCACTATCACTAACTTATCTTGTGAGGAGTTTTAAGGAAAGAGCTGTTATAAAAATAACAAGCCAAGGTCATTAACCTGGAAACTTTTGACATCAACAGGTCTATTTTTATGTGTAAATATTGGGCACCACAGAAAATTTTTAGTTAATATTGAAACTATCGGCAATGTATAACCTTAAACCAACAGTCTATATTACTGAATACCATTTATCTCAAGACATAAATTTCTTTGTTTCATCTCCATTTTATCCTGTAATGACCCCTTTGAGATGATCGTCTTTCAGCACCATCTGCTACCAGAAAAAGCAAGTACATAAATGTATGTAATTTTTCAAATTTTCACATGTAGTTAGTACTTTCCCTTGGTGCAGTAACAGTCCACAGATAGGACTGGTCATGTTAAGAAAGGAGAAAGCCTCTAGCCTGGTGAATTTAATACTACATATTGAATATTGGCAGGTAGTAAATAAAAAACTACTTACTAAGTTTTATGCAATATTTAAAGTAACTAATTTAACTATATACTAATCTAGAATACTAGCCAGGAAACTATATCCATCCTCCTAATACTAAAAACACTCCTAGTCCTGCTAAGACTAAAAATATCATGTAAATAATCTTTGCTTGTACAGTAACCTACCAATTTTGCCACCTTTACAATTGCTGGTTTCACAATATGGAAATGATTGACTCCCCAGTGGGAGGTATTACTCAGCACAAGCAAAGGCAGTTGATCTTGTTCCCACTGAATTGCTTCACAAACTGCCAGGGAAGCAGGACTACTTATTTGACTTTATGTAGTCCTTTCAAAGATGCAGGCAGAACCTAGTAATTCCTTTCACATATATCCACCCTTCGTAAGTCAGCTTTTTGTTCCCGTGTGTATCACAGCTACCTCATACACTATGGAAATTACAGAGCTTCTCTACTGGAATCAAAAACAATTAAGAACAAAGCTGTTTTCAAAGTGACATGTTTAAAAAATAACACTTTCAGTGTAATTAATAAGCTGTGAATTAACAGTTATTTTCCTCCTCAGACCAAATTATACCCTGAGATAACTATATGCTGTTTCCAGTTAATTTCTTGAAGTACATTTACAAACATGCATGCACTATTCAGAATTTTAGTAAAGCAGCCATGTCTCATGCCCTTCACTCTGTCAGAGCCTGATCTCACACCTAAATTCCAAGAGACACAGTTTCTGTTTAGTAGAAGACTAGCAGTGAAGCTGCCACCTCAGCTTTTCTCTTTGTTCTGTTAATCCAGGTATTCCAAAATTAATCGGGGGGGGGGGGGGGGGGGGGCGGGGGGGGGGGGGGGGGGGGGTTTAAAAATATAAA
>JAVJGJ010000001.1:34355246-34427684 GCA_035590215.1 Microhierax caerulescens
GAGGCGGGGGGGTGGTGGTGTTATAAAAATATAAATCTCTGAAGCAGTGGAAGACAGTCAGCTACAGCAGACAAGATGAAATTGTGGTTAAAAGGAAAAAGGGATAAAACCACCGTCTTATTTTATTCTTTTCTCTCTTACCTCAAGATTCATCCTCAGGTGTATGTGTGATCTACAGAGACCACAGAATGGTTCCTGTCATGCACCCATATTTTTGCATTTAAAATGCAGAAAACACAAATTCTTTCTCTTTGCTATTGTAACACAGTATAACCAAATGTTAGTATCTCATGACTGTGGGGCACACTGCATCCCTGAGCACAGAAGAACTATGTGCAGGAAGGAAGAATGTACCGATATCTCCACAAGGAAATCCAAGGGCTCAGTTTTGTGTTACAGCTCTGTGGAGCCCATCTGAATGGGCACTCCTGGAATAGGCAGCCCCACTCCCAAAACACCTGTCCTACCTGCAGGAGTAGGTTCCTAAAATTGTCTTGAGTCTGATCCCCAAGTTTGTGCATCCACAGGTGATTGAGCCAACAAAAATAAGGTACGGTTTTGCAGTGTGTTTTTTCTGCTGTACAAGCCAGCTGAAGTCAGTTAACCCTGCAGCTGCATAACTCAATTTCCAATCAAGGAGAAGGGGACAAAGACAGACAGGGGGAGGGAGGCTGCCACTTTCAGATGCAGTCACTCCTAGATGAAGCTACATCTGAAACCCATGCTGAGATAGAAGAGCTACCGGGGTGTGACGTACTGGCAGTACCCAAAGCTTGTGCGTGTTCAAGTTTCCAGCCTCATGACTAAAATGCTCAGAGAAAAAACTATAATATGTATAGTTGTGAGGGGGTGAGAGGACCAGACCAAGTCAGCTATATTCTAGGTAGCCAGGTCATTTGCTAAGAGGGGATGTGCTTAATGCTTAAATGCTTCCCTGAGCAGCAACCTTAACGAACTTCAATGAACAAGGGCTACGGTGGGAAAAAAGTTGAGGAGGGAAGATGCAGAAAGAAATTATGATGTCAGGAGAGCCAAAAAAAGCCTTTCTATCCCTGATCTTCTCCCCAGGGGAAGGAAGGGAATGAACAATCACGTCTCCTGATTTATTGCCAGTTCTTGACTTGGGTGTAATGTTTATCACTGTTTTAATCCCCGCAAGTTCTTATTTTGACCCTATAGCACAAGCATATCAGCCAGAAAAAGCCTCTTCTTCCTCCCTTCATGGACTGGAGCACACAAAGGGACAGTACATATGATGCCATGCCTCTGCACCTCCGTGAAAGCTCAGTGAGGTGTTGGTGACCTTCCTTCCTTTCTGTCATTCACTTTCAAGCCATCTGCAAATTTGTGTGGGGATGACTGTTGTGCCTGGACCTTTTGGAGCAGAAAATGAAGAGTAGGGACCAACACAAGTATGATTTCCTCTATTCTTTTCTTCTCCCTCTCCTCAGCCACCAGCACGCACACAAAGACGATATAACCTGTATTGTTCATAAAATTAGTGGATCCACTACATTATGCTGCTCTGATTACCTGCTTTGTTTTCCCCTGCCTCTAATTCTCCTCCTCACCAGATCAAGTATATTGTCGTGTACCGTTTGAAATTGCTGGAACACAAAACACTAGCATCGATTTCACAAAATCATACATTTACAGTACATGTCCCAGCTTTTTAGCATGGGTGACAATGATATACTTTAGTTACAATCGAGAACATCAACAGATTGTATTACAATCTGTCACACATTCTCAGGAGGGAGAAATTGGCAACTCACTACACCAAAGAACAGTAATCAAGCATCTGGAATATTACAGTACAAGTAGATTTTATATGATCTAACTAGTTGAAGCAATTTATAATAATGACTTTTTAAAAATGAGCTTGCCAACAAGAGGCCTCTGTAACAAGCTTATGTTCATATTGACACCAGAATACTTAATGCATGTGTCTCTCTGATCAATGGTATCTCTCATCTATTTTACTAATGACATTGTTCTAAGTTATTTGTACCCAAAATAGATGCATCTTAATGGAAAAAAAAAATCTTGGTGCTAATCAAAATAATACCCTAGTTTTATAAATGTCTAATGCTCAAGAAGAACTTTAAGAATGCTCAGTAAGCAAAACATTTGTGTCATTTTCTGCACCATTGGCAAGTAAAACATAATAACTGCTTTCTCTCATGTGAGGAAAATGGTATATTGAACAATCTGACAAAAATAGAAAGGCTGTCAAAAAATAATCCTAAGGGGAAAAAGAAGTCCTCTGGTCTCTATTACCCTGAGCTTGGACCATTACAACGGTTCCTTTGTTCAATGAAAACCAGTAAGAATCAAAGAAACTGTGAATGTGATTTTTAATTCCTAAAGCACAAGTTACTAACGTTCTAGCTGGGGTGAAAAGCTCAATATAGTAGTAGCCTACATTGACAGGGAACCCAGGCCAAAAAACTGCTAAGCTGCTTCTAAGGTCTGTCAGTCACTAACGTACAAGACAGAAAGAGGAAAGCTAAAGAGAATGCTATGATGTTCTTTCAAGACAAATATTTTTAAAGGGAGGTAAAATTAAATTAAAAAGCACCCTAAAAAAATTAAAATATAGTTATGCATAATTAGATTTATTCAAACAAATTTAAAATTATTCCTGTCTTCCAATTGTGAAAATTCTGTGAAACAGAGACTTGAAACAGAAATTTTAGGGCAATCCCTAAGAAGGATACAGTTTATGATTAAGATATATGATTAAGAATTAAGGTCTAAGACACTTCAAACCTGGAATACTTATGAAATATATAGTAAGATGAATTAAATAGTTTTTATTTTCTACCAGCTAGACTTCAAACCAGAATAGCTAAGCATGGACTTGTATAGCCTTAAAGCCATGGTCTGACCCAGTTCTCACAACCAATGACACCTATGCTGCCAGAGGACTGGGAACAGCAGAGGATATGAGCTAAATGAAGGAATCAGACTAGTCATACACTGTTCTTTCTCCTCATCCTTCTCCTCCTTCTTCTGGAACCCCAAAACAGCTTCTTCAGACAGTAAAGATAGTTCTAAACATCAAGACCCATGCTGGGCCTCATCAGGCATAAGAGGACAGAGCTGCTATACCTCTCTATCCTTTCTGGCCCAACAAGTAAGGTGAAGTTTCCCACCACTTCCATTGGTCATCCTAGCATTAAGGAGAAAACTTACTCAGGGACACCTATTCCCTTGTGCCCACACTTTGGAGGGGCAACCCTGGCAACAGACATACACACACATACGCACTACCAGATTACAGGCCTATGGTGTGTCTCACACCAAGAAAAACACCACTTGCAAGGAAATCTTCATGTGACTGATGGCTCTAAGCCATTCACAACTCACTGTTGTAGGAGACACAGAAGAGCAGATGTTCCTTTGACCAAGTCCAGTACCTCCCCTCCCACTGTTATGTCCTGAACCCTGCAGACCCTTTCACACTCATCTCACAGCATGTATCTGTTGATCTCTCTCAAAAAAATCACTAGATCAGTTGCATCAAGAGTTAGAGCTACAGGAACACTTCTCAGTTCCTCTCTTGCATTTCTTGGAGTTGTCTTAGTGATGACAAGGGGCTGCTAGAGCTAGATGCAGTTTAAGAAGCACCATAGTTTTCAGGAGAAGCCACCACTTGAGTTTGGCCTAGCTCAGCCCTACATACTTAGCCAAGCTTCATTAGATACACTCTTATTGGCAGATGATCCCTGTCCTGGTTTCAGCTGGGATAGAATTAATTTTCTTCCTAGTAGCTGGTGCAGTGCTGTGTTTTGACTCTGATGTGAGAACAATGTTGATAGGACACTGATGTTATTAGTTGTTGCTGGGTGATGTTTATAATAAATCAAGGACTTTTCGGTTTCTTGGGCCCTGCCAGCCAGAGGGTTTGAGGGGCACAGGAAATTGAGAGGGGACACAGCCAGGACAGTTGATTCAAGCTAGCCAAAGGGGTATTCCATACCATATGATGTCATGCTGAGTATGTAAACTGGGAGAAGAAGGAAGGGGGGAACATTTGGCATTATGGTGTTTCTCTTCCCGAGTAATTGTTGTGTGATGGAGCCCTGCTGTCCTGGGGATGGCTGTACACCCACCTGCCAGTGGAAAGTAACAAATTAATTCCTTGCTTTGTTTTGCTTGCATGCACGGCTTTTGCTTTATCTATTCAATTGTTCTTATCTCAATGCTCGAGTCCTACATTCCTTTCTGATTCTCCTCCCTATCCCTCTGGGTGAGAGAGAGTGAGCGAGCGGCTGCGTGGGGCTTGGTTACCGGCTGGGGTTAAACCACAACAATCCCAAAAAGGCAACAGAAACCCTAAAAGCCTTTTAAGTTATCAGGCTGAAGTTAGGAAGATTTCAGTCATAACACTGAGCATAAGGGATGAACAAGAGAGCCTCAACAGTCCCATAGAGTAACAAAGATTCACAGCTCCTTTGCGTCCACACACAAAGCCTAAGAGCAGATGAGCCTTCCAGAGCACTGAAGAGTTATCCAGACTAGATACTCCTGAAAAAAAAGGTTAAAATCAGCTCCAAGGACTTGTTTTGAACAAGGATAATATCCTTGAGCTAGAAAAGTAGCGACCCTTGGACCTTTTAGTATAAAACTAGATTTTGCATGATAAGGTTGACAGACTGACTAAGCTGCAGGTGCCTTCCTTCTGAACTTTTCTCCTGTTTGTTAGTTTACCTGCTGTTGTGTTTAAAAATGCAACACAGACAGTTCAGACTCAGAAAACTGACGACCTGTTCTGACTTGGAGGTCTCACTGCCTGCAGACCATCTTCAGTGTGTTTTGTGGAAGATGAGAGAAGGAGAAAAAGGGAGGCAGTAGCACATGGATTAAGTCTGGGGAGACATAGAACAGCTATGCTGGTCGAAAAGAGACACCACAGCACATCTGGGGAGAGCAAACTGTGCCTAAGGGCTTCAGAGTAACTGGGCATGACTCCCAGTATGAACACAGATGGTGTGGGTGATTTGGCAAATGCCAAGGGAAGTAATGAGAGGGATCAGGGAGTGCCAAGGGCATCAGCATCTGATGTGAGTATTGCTACAAAGGGGGTTGGCCCCAGGAAGAGGAATGAGGCTCTGAAGACATGGCAGAGAGCAGTTGCTTTAACATCAAAAGACCAAATGCTACAATAGCTCATTTTTTTGTTTTTTCCAGACTGGAAGGCTCCACAGCGGTAATATCTGCTCTGCTCCCTTGCCAAGGAGGAAGACCAGCACATATGACCCCTAACAGATGTTTCTTCCCCACTGTTAGGGAACCACAGAAGAGTACCTGACAGGTCAGGACATCCACAGAGGCATAGCTAACCCTGACACACATGTGAAAGAGCCCGACATCTCCCTAAAAGAAAGTACGTACGTTATGGAGGAAGACCAAGTAGCTGCTTGAAGAGCAGAAAGTCATAGGATACATTAAGATGCAACTTCTTTATGGAACAGGTTAAGCATAACTGATAGGGCTGTGTCAATGATGATGAGTACAGCCAAAGCTGCTGCTTATCTACTACTGTTCTGCTTCCAAAGCGTGACAAACCATAACTGACTACTTGCATTTATTCAAAGGTAACTAAGAACAAGGACTACAAATACAGAACCGACAGATCAAACACAGACCAAAAATTTAGGGAAAATCTTGGGCTAAGAGACAAAAAAGCAATACGTAGAGCTCTCAGTACTGAGAGCAGTGCTAGAAGAGTTAGACCAGTTCTTTTAAGACTGGGAGCAGAAAGAAGACAGACAGGCTGCTGAGATGTTGTGGAGCAGAATGAGGGTCTTCACATTTAAGAAGGAATGAGTAGACGGGGTTCTCCTCTCAGGGAGGAGAAGAGAAGAAAAAGTAAAGACAGCTGGAGCTTGAAGAGTGTGTCAAAAAGAAGGAAAGATTGCTGATCTGCTTTCTGATTAGGATGTTAATGTTGTGTTTCCTACAGCCTTGAACAGATTTTAGTGGGCTGAAATGTTGATATTGGTTTTGCAAAGCAACAACTTCCTGATGGGGTTTTCTGAAGTCAACAGAAATTGGATCACTAAAACTTACCAAATAACTCTAAAATCCAAATCTGCACATTCATTTATGTGAATTTTATGGCATTTTCTTGTAGATGAAAATGAAAATTAGGGTTGTTTGATTTGATTTGGAGGAGGTCTCACTACTATTAATGAAATTCTGTTGCTCAGTGTACTGGAACCAACTTAAAATATTCTATCATACCTTAAAATTTACATAAATATTTCCCAAACCATTTAATTAGACTTTAGAGAAAAAACCACAATGCATAAACATAAATTAATTTAATTTCATGGTTAGTTCCTTAATACATTTTCAGTAAATGTCCTCTAAAATATTTTCTGTATACAATGAATTCTTTACAAAATAAGATATGATGGCAGCATAGTGTTTCTTATTAAATATTCACAAAGAAGGGGGAAGCTATGTTTTTGATGCAGAGGTAAACTGTGAATAAGAAAGACTCAGCTCTATGAACGTGTGTTGTATGAGTCTTTATGGGAGGTACAGGAAAACCTTCTGACAGAATACTGCTTATGAAATTGACCAAGGCATTCCATCTTTTGGTCATTTTATGATGTATTACTTGATACAGCAGCAAAGCCAAAAGCAGATTTATTAACATCTATCACATCATTTCTCAAAATTACTTTAGAAATGTGAGCTAAATGTTGAATATTGTAACAGTTTTTTCCATTATGTGTGAGAGTATAATAAAATAGTAATAAAAGCTCTTTATTTACACAGTAGCTCAACAGTCCTGCTTACACTGGACATTTTCATCCTGTTCCATTTTTAACAGTTGCAAACATAATGCTGATTTTGCAGCTGATGTAGCAAAGGACAAGTCACATTCAGCATCATGTCAGCTAGCTGTACTTAAACTTATTGAGAATACAGTTTCAATTTGAGTGTATGATATGATTACTACCATAACTTGTCCATTCCTACACGACCTAAAAAATCACACCAAACTCTGTCAGCTAACTTGAATATTAAAAGTCACATTTAAGGGGGGTAATATCTGTACTCCCTCAATCTACATTTCTTTTACTCAAACAGGACTTCCTCCATAAGAATGAATTTCAAAAATTAAACATTTTCTCATGTTTTATGAAGAACTTTCAAGTACAGCAAGATACCATCATAGCTCTGAGATGTGAACTTGTGTCATTTTCACTTAAAATTAATTCTTTCACTTTGCTCTTTTAATTCTCTATATTAATTGAGAATCAAAAAAAATAGAGCTACCCACTGTTTGTGTTGTATTTCATTGCCAATTCTTCCCTCTCCTCTGACCACATATTCCCACTGATGTAGCTGAATGTGCAGTGAGACTCCTGGGTCTAAAGCTTAGTGCTCCCCAAGTCCTCATGGCCTTTAGCATTTGCTCTATCTTCATCTGTTGCCCTGATACATCATCCTGGCGAGTTTGAGCCAAAATCTGTTCTCAGAGACATGAAGGTAAACTTGAAGCCACCTTGCTGTGTATGCTGGCTCATACTCTTGCTGTCTCCAGCTGCCCCATTTCAGCTGGGCATCGCCCTCACAGCAGACAGGGTCTGGGGGCCTGCAGGGCAGGAATGAGCACTAACTAACTTACAGGGACAGTTTCTCATCATCAGTGCACCCAGATAACTTCTTTAGTACTTCTGTGAGTCACAGCAGAACTGCTTCAGGATGCCAGAACAGCGGTCGGATCCATCTAGCTGCTATAACGCCTAAAACACAACTGGATAATTTACCCTTCTTTCTGAAACTAACCTGTGGCTCCTCCCTAAGGATAAAAGAATACAACAACTTTGGGAGCAGTGCAACCACTTTAGACCAAACACAAAAGATCACTGCCTAAATAGTTTTAAGGCCTTTCATATACACTTCTCATGTTCTATGCTGGAAACACTACAGACATGAAGGTTGCTGTGGCCAGTGGTTGCATTACTGGTCTGCAGAGGACACTGACAAGCTATACTAACTCCTACTGGAAACATGGTAACAAAATTAAGCTTTCCAAGAAACAAAAAATATTCATTACAAGGTCCCAAAATTCAACTGACAATGAAAACAACATGCACTAACTACCGATACTAGAATACATGTAATGTAGGTATCAAATAGTAATAGCTTTGTCCTTATTGCAAAAAGAGCCTATAAAAACAGCAATGGGAATCTTTCAGTTACATTCATTTAATTAGAAAATGCCTATTCATTTGATTCAAGAAAGAACTGATCATGGGAAATCAGGAAAATGACATACCAAAAGTCCAGAAAATATCAAAACATTTCATCCTGGTGCTTTGAAATTTTAGAATTGATTTTCTTGAACTAAAACTAATTTTAGAGTATAATTACAATAAAACAAAAGGTTAAAAAAAACCCATGGTCAAATAGGTCATTTTTTTTTTTTCAATTTTGATGTGAAGAATTTGATGAAGAAATATTTGAGGCTATTAAATAAAGCATTTCAATTGACTTGAACTGACTATTTTACCCAGTCTTGGTTTTGAAGACTTTTTGAGATTGTATACTTTTCTTATTCAAGAAATAACACAATTCAGACTCCAAAAGTTGCACAGAAAACAAGCGAACAAACAAAAAATCCCTCTTATCCAAAATGAAAACTCATACTTCAGGGAAAAACCTTTTAGCTGTGTCTCCTTGGCCCGGTGAAGGACTACTAAAATGCGCTGTGAAGCTCCATTGTACTGCAGTGTTCAGAACAGTCCAGCTTTCCCTGACATGCATTGTTCTGCCTTCTCATGTAAAGCTCTCCTGTTTCTTTGTTTCAGACTGCTTCATAACAGCAATTATAAAGAATACCATTTTCATGCTTTGAGTATTCTTCAGTCAATGAAGGTTATAACAACATTTTCTTTTTAACACAAATGCTGAGCAAAAGGCCTAACCTTGCTGCCTCACAGCTCTGGAAACAACTAATTTGCTAGTTCTTTCTGAAAGGATGAAGCTAGCTGAAGTGAATGCAGTATCACGTGGCTTAGAAGTACAATCAACCAGTACATACACTATCTATGCAAGTACTTCAGTGGTCCCCAGCCTTGTGATCCTTAATGTATTTATCTTGTGAACTTGAAAATGAAGATGGCTAAGGAAAGATAAAGAAACATAAGATGTTAAAGGACAGACAAATAAACATGCAGAGGGACACTTAAGAAGGCCTCTAGGAAGGAGTAGGTTCCTAATCTGGTTGACCTTAAAGAGAATTAGGTGCCTAAACTTTATTATCTAATAGTAGCTAGATCCACAAAAGTTTAATTATTGTTTAAATACATAGTTCCCACATCTTTCAAAGGGAATTAAAGACTGTGTAGACTATGCTGAACTGCAGGTTTTCAGTAGACACTAAAACAAGTCTAAGCAATTTGCACAATATTGTTGCCCAAGCGCTACCTTGATCCCAGAAATGCTACATGGGAGTTCCCAGCACCTGCCTATTCCCCTACAAGTTCCTTTCTATGAGAGAGCTCCATGGCATGTTGAGTTAAGCTAAATTATTTGAAAAGTTTCACAAGAACTACATGGTCCTAGAATATTTCTGTATTTGGTACTTGACTGCCTGGCTGATTTATAAAAGGAACACCAAGAGTTGCAGACCAGGGCATTTGCAACAAGAGAAATCGCACTAAATTGGACGATACACCTACAGTGTACACCTGTGTGCTTGCTGAATTCAGTGTAAGACAGCATGGCAGATACTACACTAGGGGTCCTCAAACTACGGCCTGCAGGCCGCATATGGCCCCCCAGGGTCCTCAATCTGGCCTCCCGTATTTACAGAACACCCCCCGCCGGGGGCTGGGGGGGGGAAACCAAGCAGCCGCAGATGACCCCGCCACTTCATCCGCGCGCTGGCCCCTGGGTTAAAAAGTTTGAGGACCCCTGTACTACACCAATAATTTAATGTTTTCTTTATTTAGTTTGATTTTCACTAATTCATAAAGAGATCAGCCCTTTTTCTTACAGAAAAAGAAGGGAATTGGGTTTTTTACTGTTATATTCTGGTCAGCATATAATTTCTAAATTTAACAAATTAAAGTAAAGCCTCATTTACAGGTAGACACTGTAACAGTTCAATATTCAAGGATTTTCCACATCCATTAACGCATATGTAAAACTGGGAGTTGTCTCAGATTCACTTGGTGAAATTAATCCAAAATAATAAATACGCCATTTACAGTATTATTACTCTTTAAAAGACCTGAGGGACTTTGGTTTAAAAGACGTGGGACTGAGAGCGAAGCTTTTGTATCACTGGGATTTTTGTTCATATGGAGTGTTTTTTCCCGGGATCATCTGGAAAGGTTATTTAATAAACATTCTGCTAGTGCACTGACAATGACCACAGTCTCTCTTGATCTCTTCCTGTGGAACGTTTTAAGACTTCTATCTTTTATTACAGAGCTTGTGTTTTTAATGGGATGCAGAAGTGTTTTATGGCCCATGACAGAGATAGCATGTAGCACAGATGATACTGTGGGCCCTTCAGACCTGGTATGACTGCTCAGGACTGCAGATAATTAGATCTGAAGATGCAGGTGACCATTTACAGCCCCATATTCCTGTGCTCTTCTCTTTTCACATTTGGTCTGTACCTTCTCATATCTCTTGTGGAAGAGATGGCTCCTCATACAGCACTTTGCTCAATTTTAGGGATAAAGTACTCATCAGTGAAGAAGGTCTTCATTATAACTGCTAAAGCTGCTTCTGGGTATTTTGCTCCACATTCCACAGGGACAGATCTCACAGCCATGGAAATTAAATCAGTAACAGTTGATTCAGGACATTTGAATTTGATTCTCAAAAATGCTGAACAGACTAGCCCTTATCCAGCAATTTATATAAATACCTGCTTAACCTCAAACATGTTAATAATCACAGACTTCAAAGAAAGCTTTACTTTTCATGCAAATATAAACTATGGTTTTAATTTACCTTAGTGAAAACTGCATAGTCTAGTGAGAGTGCTCCTGTAGCACAATAAAAGCCTGTAGCACTCCTTTAAGTACAGATCTATAAATCTGTTTGTGATCATGCCAAACCAATCACTAATCTGGTGGTTTAATGGTAAAAGAAAAAAACAACTTAAACCAGTGAATCTCAGACTTGGAATTCAAGACCTGATTGGTTTCCTATATCTTGACCTCTATTAAATTATGTACTCTGTATTTTTCAGATTTTCCGCCTTCTGGGAATGAAAAAAAAAAATCATTTTGAAATAGTATGTATATAAAATAAATTTCATGTCAGTGTGTGAGCCGTATTTACCTGCTACATCTGTAGCTGTTCCACCTAATTCTTGGCAAAACAGAAAACTACTGGTCAAAATATATTTAACAATTAATTCATTAATTTTACCCTGGAAAGCATTTCATTTTTTAACATGTCTTCCCCAAGTAAGATAGGAATTAGTAGTATGCTGTCCAGTAGAGTATAACTTGGTAAGGTTTTTGTATCACATATCTAAGTATAAGGAAAAATATGCTGATGTTCCAGGGAAGCCTTTGGTGATGTAGCACTTCTCTCAAGGAACATATAAACTCTTCCATCCATCAGATTAAAAAATATGTGCTAGCTATACTCAAAGAAAGCTTCCTCTGCATCCTACAGAGAAAGTTCTGCCACAAAGACTTTATCTTTTTTGACCCTTTAACCCAAATTTGTATGAACTTTATGCTTCACAGTCCATCTGAAAGTGTAGGAAATACGTTAGAGCAATGATCAGAAACTAGTAAAAGGTGTATATGCATGGTTAGAGCAAATGCTGTCCATGTCATACAGTATTTTATTTGGTGTGTTCCCAAAGATTTGTATCACCCTATTAAGTTTCTAGTCTAAACTGTATTATTAGCTTCCTTAAAGATGGAAATTGATTTTTACCTATAAATTATCTTTGCAAAGAATTCTCAGCATCCTCAAGAGAACTACTTTTGACAGAAATAAGTGGAATTTTTAACTGTAAGTTTCATGTTCATTTCAATTATAACATAAAACATCTAAAAGGAAAATAAGTGTAAGCATATGTCATAAAAATGAAAATGCTTTTAAAGGGGGAAGCCTTCTGCATAAATTTATGCAACACTTGAGAATAAAGTAATCCGCACTTTCTAAATGAAATGACAGCAATAACTGTATAGCTCCAGAAATCCTCACATGTGAATGATTTTTGGTGAAGAAGAAAAGATGTCTCATAATACAGACACTCAATATGTTTGTGTAAAATGTTCCATAAAATGCAACTGTAAAAATATCTAATATAATACATTTGCTTATTCCTTTTTAAAATCATAAGCCAAATCCTTCAAAAGTACTGAAGTCGGTATCGTAAAAATCCTTCACACATAGCTTTAAAAATTTATGGACCCAATTTCCAAAGAATCCTGAAATAGTCACATTCTTAGTCAAGTGTACACAAATGCCACCATTTCTGCAGACATGACTAGAAAATAATAAGGAAAAACAACAATCAACTGTCCTGTATCAGGAGGAAAATTACTTCTTGTGATTTTTTTCAACAAGTATAAAAGTTTTGAACAAACTTACTAACCTCAGAGAACACCATTTTCTTTAATATTCTCTCAGCTTCTCTGTTAAGCTTTATATAAAATTTTCTCTCATTCTCCTCCTACTTGTCTTTCACAGAAATGACATATCTCTTCACACCTTTGCCTACTCACTTTTACCACAAACACAGTTTTTAATAAAATTAGTCATTAAGTATTGTATTATACACCCAAAGAACTCATCAGCTTTACCATTCATCAAAAGCCAGTATGTTGCAGTCTTTGCTACTTATATCCACTTTCACATTATTTTTTTAGATTTTTCCATTATATTTATAAACTTCTTAAGTAAACTTATGTTCAGCAGATTTAAGACTCCTCTAAACGCAAATGCATATAAAAGATTATTTAGCTCCACCTTCTCTCCCTTTAAACAAATAATTTAGGTTAGTTTGGAAACAAGGGAAGAGCAGCTCTGAATAATTCTTTGAGCAATGATTTTCCTCATTGTCTGAGGTCCATGTTGGCAGAGGGGCTGCAGGCAGGTGCTTGCAATCATATCACAACCCAAGACTTAGTGTTTGAAGCTGAAAAACTTCTTTATCTCTTTCTTACGAAAGTGTCAGAAACCATTTATTTCATAAATCACAGAGAGTAAATGAATGCTTTCTAACTTTTCCATCTCCTGATCATGTAGAAACATAAGGTAATATCCTTCTTCATTCCCAGATTTCTGCAGCTCCTGTGTTTTAAAATCTATTAGTCAATGTCCTCAATACAAAGTCTTTGAGTTTTTCCAAGCTTCTGTACTGGTCTGTAAGACCTGCATCAGTTTTCTGCAGGTCAGGTCCTTCTACAGATATTAATGGATTTTTTGTAATTTTTACCTCCACCTCACAGTGTGGGGTACACCATCCATATAAGGGCTCACTGAAGCAATACGGCTACTAATTAGATAGTCTGACATACAGTTCACATTCCTGTATGAGCCTTAGGCAATATTTCAATTACTGTGAACTTGGAGTCAAACCCAGCAGCATTTCAAAGTGGAACACTCAAGTTTGTCTACACTGAACCTCCAGAGACTCTGAACAATTAGTAACAGTGGCTTTATATAATCTGCAGCAGAGCAATGTCTTATTTTTCAGTCATCTTAAAAATCACAGAAGCTAAGAGACACCCTGCTATGTCTCTCCTTTTGTTGTCATGATTGCTCTCCCTTGTTGGAAACTATCAAGGCTTTAGGCCCATGTGGGGAACCCCTCAGAGCTCCAAACTGAATCCCATACCCTCAGCAGCCATCCCTCCTGCAACTGAGCATTCGTTGCAGCAAGAAGGGAAACCACTGGGAGCCCACCACCCTACCATACTCTACCCTACCCCACCCCACCCTGTCTTGTAGCATCCATGTGTCTCTCAGGACCTGCACAATGTCTCACTGTCAGCACCTCCCAAAGTAACTTCACATTCAGAAATGTTATAGAAAGCCCATACGAACGATGCAGTCAATTAAAATGAAGCAAGGATATATCTGCTATTATGTTTACTGGTATAGCTGGAAAAAAACCAAGAAGTTTTCAAGCACACAGATTGCTTTTCAATTAAAATTGAGATTCCGTGTTTATTATAAAATTCATGCAAATATTGTTTACTGTAACCTGATAAAGATCTTGTCTTTATGAGGATTAATACTACATTAATTTGCTCGTAACATTCAACATTTTGAAAAATCGCATCATTCACATTTCAATATTTTAACTGTTCTCTCTTTTTTTTATTTGCCTGCACTTGCACATGCATGATTCTTACAAATATAAAAGCCATAGTTAGCTTGGAGTAGCTCACATTTTCCTCTAAAGAATTCTAAGCCAATAACCTCAATTACTTTTTCCCTAAAACTTCTCATAATATTACATAGACACCAGCTAAGGAAGAATCAGAAGCATCTGTAATTTGCTAAGAAATTATTCTAATGTACTTGTTTTTAACAGATTTTAGTTAATTCAGGCAGGCAGAGGAAGATAGTTACGAAGTTGTGATTTTGAAATGTGAGAAGTTCTACATTGTCACATTAAAAATAAAACACAATTTATATGTTTTATGTAACAGTTCAAAGAATGAAGAAACTTTTTTTGACTGATATAAAACTGAAAATCTAATATTGCAATTGTGAGAGATTGAGCTTCTGCTAATGTAATAAATCATAATCGGAATCTGGAATATGAAATCTGTGGAGTCAGATGTATCCTAAAATAATTAGAACTTGCCAGGCAAAGTCACCCAAACCAAAGTTTATGAAGGCTAGATGATAATCCTGATGTTATCGAGAACACAAAATACTACAAGAAATGAACCTGGAAGCACACAAGGAGACGTACTTCAAAAGAGCTGCACTAAAGCCACTTGGTCAAATAATATAAACCAAATTATGATCCAGTATTTGAAAGAAGATGTAAGGCAGTAAAGGCAAAGAGAAGAAAGACCCTTAGCTCAAAGATCACTTCACAGGCATGAGGCACAGTACTGCAGCAGTGGATGACAATACTAAGAGTCTTGTCACAGAAGATGTGTTAATTTTCAATTAGTGCATTGGCTGTATGGTGCCAAAAGCAGTTACATTAGTTTCAAAAAAAGCCTCATATTTTAAAACTTCTATTGACAGCACTCAGGCTTATAAAAAAAACTGTCCAGGTTAACAAACCATGTGAACTTAATCTGACAGTAAACAAACTGGAAAAAATGGAATTGCAGCAGTACTTAGGGGAAAGTATCTATTAGTATATTTTTAAATTAATAAGTATGTCTATTGAAGGAAAAGAGGGCTAAAACAGCTGAGGGAAAGTTTAAGCTAACTTTCCACATGGATATTTTTCTCACCAGAGTACAGAATATAGGTAAAGTTTCATTTTGTCCCAAGGGAAAGGATGAGTATCAGAAGATACTCATCACTCTGGAAGTTAAAAAGCAAACAAAAGAACCAGTAGAATAGTTGCGTGTGCTGACCACTGCTAGAGAAAACCAAAAAAAAAAAAAAGACAAGACAATGCAACCTGTAAGTTAAATAGTAAAACCACATAAATTAGGCATATTTTCCAGTACTTCAGAGAGATTTTTTGAGAGAAGGATAAGGTTTTTGTTTGTATGTTTTTTTTCATATGTAGGAAACACATTCCATATGTGCTAGTAACACTTTTCCAAAAATATTGTGCACACCTATGTATGTTTAATTTCTCTTTTAGGTAACTCTTGCACTGCTATTCCCATTGCATTCCACAGCCAACATGCTGAAATTTCAAAAGATGTGTGTGTGTGTTTGTATTTTAACATACAGATGATACTAAAATCCTCACAAGAAATATTTTCATGCATAAAAACTGGGGAAAAAAAAACATAGCCAAAAGATCTGAACATCTGTGAAAAGGACCAGAACTGATGGGTTAAACTTACAGATACAGAGATGTAGACGGTTAGGGAAAAACTCACACAACAAGAGACACAAGATTTAAAGCATCACTTATATACACCATTTTCTAGGCTCCTAAAGTCTCAGTTCACCAATGAACACTTTACACACAGTACTCCTGAACAGGAATATTCCTTGAATAGGTCCAGCTAATCAAGCAATCTAATTTCTTTAAATGACTGCCGTATCTTCAGCATTATTTACATCTCCATCCTCACATTTTATTGTCACTGATTTCATATTTGTTTTCTCATATCATTACCCAAATGTTGAAAAAACACTGAGTCTAAGACCAATCTGAGTAGTACCTCACTAGGAAATCCACCATTTGACGATGACTCACCATTTGCCAGCACTTGAAATCTTTCATATATCTAAACCTTAGTCCATTTATCAAGTGCTATTTTGCTGTGCTATAGAGCTGATTTTTCACCAGAATATTATTCACTGTAATTATTACAAAAACCTTTATGTACTCTGTACTTGCAGGAAACTTAATGCACCGAACTTCATATACAATGCAAAAAAAAAAAAAACCAAAAAAAACGGGCCTGTTTGAAATTTTTTCCTTAAAAAAACATTAACTGTGATAAAAAGTATTCCTCTTCTTCAGTGTTTTTGTCAGAAAAAACTTTTCACATTATTTCATTTGGGTTTGATTTCAGAACAACCAGAATATATTTACATAGCTATCTCTTTTGCCCTTCTGCATCACTGGCACAAATGAAGCTGGTTCTCAACTGTATGGAGCTTTCCCAATATCCAAATGTTTATTAAAATTAACAATAGCAGACTAGATACCTTATCCAGCTCTTTTCAAACTCTAGACTTTGGTTATTGACATCAGCAGTGGTATCAGCTCTACTTCTGTGACCAGGCAAGAAAGTTCTTTCTTATTCTTGTGTAACTCCTCTACATCAACCTTTTCAAATAGGGAATAGGCGCAATTGTTGAACATTTCCTGAGTAATTACCTTCATTTTAGCCATGTCCAATTTCATAATGGCCTATTCCATTAGTAGGTTCTGCTTTGTTCCCAATGTGGTTGGAAAAAAAAATTGTATTACACTTTTTACTAGCAGCCATGATGTTTTTAAAATTCCTATTTTATTAACAATTTTCTGTGCTCTAGATTAAAGCTCATTTCTCCCTCTTTTACTTTTCTTCAATTGCATAGACTGTTTTTCTGTTTCTGTTATCTTCATTGTATCACTGAATTAGGGTGAGCTTTTAAGAAAATTGTATCTTTCTTGATAAGGAATCTTAACTTTGAAGATTTTCCAATAATTGTCTAGATTTAATCAGAGCACCTGCTTTCTAATCACTCCTTCTAAAGAAGTGAAATTCATTAAACTTCCAGTTCAGCCAAATTTATCCATTATAATGTGGTTCAAAATATTGTTGCTTCGTGGTAAATTCATGTATAATAAAATTACTGCATTTAATTTAAAAAACTCTAAAAGTAATTAAAAGTTCTGACTCCACAAATTCTCTTACACTTACTTTTTAAAGTAATCATACATTTTCTTCTCCACACTTCAGTCAGGTGTTTTCTATTTTTATTAAATGGTCTTTTAATACATTCCCTTTCATGACTATTTGTTAGCCCTTACAAGGAGTTCTCAACACTATGCCAGAGATACACCAAAGTGTGCCTACTTGAATTCAAATAGTAATTCAAATGAAAAGCAAAGGGAGAAGGGCTGTGTGCAGAACTCGGTAGACAGTCTCAGTATGGTCTATTACTGCAAACTGTGTTACCATACCACAGTTTTCAGACATGGATGCCTAAAGTTAGGCACCAAAATAAAAGATGTAAAATGAACTAAGCTCAAGCAACACAATTGCCTTGGAGGGACTAATTGGTAACAGAGGGTTTCTAATTTTTACGTGCCTAAATGTGGTTTTCAGTACTTATTTTTTAGAATATTAGATTAAAAACTGTAAGCAATTGTCAGTAAATTGTTCACTTCAATAATCTAAAATTTGACAAGGGCTTGTAAATATTGCACGTTGTTTCCTAAGGGAAAACGAAAACTCATGTCAATGGACTGGAAATGCCACATTTTCCCATGTGTTTTTCCACATTCTTCTCAAAAGCATTGCCTCTGTCAGATTTGGACCTCAACTCTAATTATTCTGGTTTCTTAATGGAGGGAGAACTTACTTCTATGAAGTACTGAAGGGAATTTTACAGGAAAAAAATACCTGTACTCAGAAAAGGAGTAAATATGCTTTCAATTGGGCAACGCCCCTTCCTAACACCTGGGTAATGAAGGCAGTGGTTCCATATTTTTAAATATATTTTCAGAACAGTTGAGGAAGCTTTATCATAGCTTGCATCTATCCAATACTTATTTCTTATTGATTTTGAATATAACTTAAGCTACATATCTTGTACAGAACAGCAACTCACAAGAACTATGTTCCTTCTTTGACAGAGAAAGGCAAGAAAGAAAAATTGGGTGTCACTTTACTAACTGTAAACCTGATGTGAAACAGGTATAAGGAGAATCAGATACCCTATTAACAGATCTTGTACAAAAATAAAATATACCGATGTTCATTACACTTTTATTTCTAGTTTCTGTTTTTCAGAAATCTTTCTGAGAGCTCATACTGAGGTAAGAACTTGTTCATCATTTGCAGGAGAATAAAAAGGTTTTATTCTTTCTTGACCTTTTGGCCTCGGCCAAAAATTATGATCTCACAGAAGCCCAGAACCTCAAATAAAAGTCGATATTGTGAGGTCATCTTCTTTCATCTTTATTAAAAACTGAATGTCCTGATAAAAAGTATGATGAAGGCCCCACACATACTTGTTTTCACCTGCCTGATTTCAGCTATTTAATTTGTTCTCAATAGAACAGCATGTCTTTGGCAAATAAAACACATAATTATGCTGTATGACCTCGTTCTAATGCTTCTTTGCTCTTGCATACTCACATTTATTTCAATTAGTTATTTAGATTTATGAATAAATGGCATGTCTGTTCCTTCACCCCAGGCAATCAGGTAAACAAAATCTGAGCTTCATTATGCTGCACTTTCTTCCCTCTGCAAATTCTTTAAATCATTCCCATTCCAAACTCTAGTATTATGAGAACCTGGGTAATAAGAAAAATGTCTTTTGTTGTCATATTTTCTGGACATTTCATCAGCTTTGGGTTATGGATCCTTGTAAGCATATTAAAGGTTGCAGCTGACTGAAAAAAAAAGCTGACCATACTGAAAGGGACCCAAAAATACAAACTTCTGTACTTCATATTTTAAACATGATTATACAAATTCTGCTTATTCTATTTGATGGTAAAGACGGGTGAGATCATACTGTGGTTTAGTATATGTAGTTAAAAAATAAATTAACTACAAGATACAAACTCGCAGCAAACCAGACTTCATTAGTTCCACTGTTCATGGAACCACTTATTTAAATACACAGTCAACTGGCATTTACCTAGATCATGAAATATTATTGCTATGGATGCAGAGCTTGCTGGCTCAACCTTAGAAATTACAAAACAGAGATACATTAATCCCAGGACAACTCTTGCCCAGAAACAATTCAACTTCTTTCATGTGATACAAAAGCTGAGGTTGTAAACCCAGCAGCCCTTATTTTGCTCCTGGAGAATCACCTCAGTGCCTCAGAATTGCACTTTTAAGCGCCCCAGCTCCAGGAGAGCTTCTTAGATGGGCACAGCAGCATGTGAATGGCAGAATGGGAGCTGGCTGAAGCCCAGCACCCAAATTACCCAGTGATATGAACAAAAGACACCCAATGCACAAAACCAGCATGTACCTGGAAAAGCCAATATTGAGCTCTGGAGCTAAATAAGCCTTACTGAGCCCAAAGTAAGTTCCAAATAACTGCAAAAACATTTTGCTTTTCAGTCAGATTCATAATATTCATAACATGCAGATTTTTCCACTAGCCTAGAGCTTCCTAGTTACCTTTCTCCAGCATAATCCAGAATTGACTATGGCCAAAATACCAAAAAAAAAAGCAAAGTCCATTACCATGTTTGTTGTTAGATAGAAAGTCGTAAGTAATTATGTATATTTGAAGGAATCATCCACTATTTATTTCTATTCTGTATTTATAATGAAGCAGAAGGAGATGTTACATCCCATATGATGCTAAGGATGTAATGAAAGTTTACCATCTGTTGACAAAGAAAGATGCGAAGAGGCATTTGCTAAAATTAATTATTTCAGTTAAAGATGAGAATCTTATATCCAAGATCCCCACAGTAACTAGCTGGAGAGCTGACTGGAACAGTCTAGGGCTATTATGAAGGACTCTTGGTGTAGTTCTTATGTCAGACATGAGCAAGCTCCAGGGTGAATCAGGGACTTCAGGCTAACAATCACCCCCTGTGGCACAGAAGAGCTCCCATGCCCAGCTGTACAAAAGTCCACACTGCCAGTGATGTATAAGCAGGGCGTTGCAGGTACGGACTCCCTGTGCTAGTGCTACAGGTACCTCTGTTGGGATGTTGTTCTCCCGCTTCTCACGTGCTTCACGAGCTCTCACCAGCAAGTGAACAGCAGCAGGCAGATCACTCCACAAAGCTGGTGTCCCAAAAGACCCAAGAAAGCCAAAGCATAGTGCATGGTTCAGTGACGGGAACAATTGGGAGGGAAAGTGATCCGAACAAGGGCCTGGGATCACTTTAGCTCATGGTGAATCCTCACCTGCAAATTTTTAGAAGAACTGGAAAGCAGTAAAGCTGGTATGGCATTCATTCAGTATTTGGTTTATCAAAGTCCATGCTTCAGGAATTCAGTCAGTACATTGTTTATATTAGGAAAATTTCCCTTTCCTCTGCAACACACAACTAAGAGGTATATTTAGAGGGAGAGCTTTTTTTTAAGACCTATGATATTGGTCAACAACAGAGAAGGGACACGACAGGTCAATCTGCTTTCTTTACGGTGGAGCAGTCCACTTTCTTAACATGTCTGACTGAAGCATCCAGCTCACATGGTCATACATTTATCACCAGATCTGGGAAGTGTAAACTGCTGCTGCTGCCTGCAACAGATCATCCAGGACAATGAATATGCTATTGTTTAGTCTCCTGACATTTGGAATAATTTTTGCGCACAGAAGTCTTTGGATCATAGGGGAGATCAGTAAGCAATATAACAGCCTTTGATATACAGAAAGCCACACTAGATGATTAAATAGTGTTCCTTGGCAAGTGGATCTGCTGAAACATCTGACTTGCATATCCCCTACTTCAAGGTACAGACAAGAACTTGAACACAGAAGAAAAATAAAATAAAAATACAGACCCAGCTGTGGTGGAGTCATGGGCCCAGGGGCAGAAGGAGTGCTCCATAAAATGAATTTCATGGAGCACTGAATCACTAACAACAGATATTCAATAGAATAATTCAACAAATAAGTTTTACTCTGTATAGCAGGCAGATTGAGAAGGAGTCATCTGCCTAAACATAGGTGAAAATTTTAGACATTCCAGAAACTGAAGTTACCCATACTTGACTGGCTGGTAGACTCATCATCTTCTGTAGATGTAGCCAGAAGCAATAGGGAATCTAAAATGAAAAATGTGTCTGGATACATGAATACCAATAGGTAGCAAAAGTCCATTTAACAGTCATAAACTGTTTGGGCTCTTAAATCTTCCTGTCATTTGCCAGGAAAGAGACCAGATTTTCTGTATTCTAGAAATGAAAAAGGGTTATACAATCTTGTCATCAGTTTTTATTTTCCTCCCGCTCCTCCATTTTTTTTCCAGAGTTTCATATTGAAAATCAAATGGATAAATTTAGAAGATGAAATCTATGTATTTAAAAACTGCAATGGGCCACCCAAATTATAGTGATGAATTGGGGACTAGGTCTCATCTAAAATATCGAGATACATCAGTTAAACATCACAGGGCATGGAATTAAAGTGGACTGATACAGCCAAAACAAGGAATCAAACAATGATTTTGTTTTTGGCATGGTCTTATATCTGCTTATAGAGCTACATTTGTTACAAAAATGAGGTGACACCATACTAATAGGCTGCATTAAAGGAAAAGACAGCATTGCCTTTCTTTTCAAAGATATAATATTTCCCAACAACTAATTGTTCTTCACTGCTCCTGAAAGTTTAAAGTAAGGGGTTAGTCACAAGGCAACCAAAAGAAGCCTCTAGCAGTAAATGATGCTCACTTTTTTTTCAGATTAGCTACTATAACAATTTGTCCTGAGAAAAAATCGCTACCACCTATGACAGAGCAAAAGCACAATACCATAAACACTGAGTAAGACAAAACCAGAAAGTATGGTTAACATTGGTCATAATAGGTTACAAAGCTTAAGCAGGACTTCCCGGTTCTATCATGCTGCTATAGAAGACATACAGTATAACAGTAGAAGGGTTTGATAAAGAATGAAGATATAAGGAAACCCATTATTTTCTACATCTGTATCTCTTCCTTTCCACATACAGGGAAGAGGACGGGTAAGTTGACAGGTAAGTCAAGCCTGACAAGCCATCAAGCAGACTATTAGCCACTTTTCTACAGCTCTCTGCAGGCTGGTGAACAAGTGGGGAAAGACTGTTATGCCTCTATTAAAATATTCAATATGCCTCTATATCAAATAGTGCTTCATGCCTCTATTCTTCATATCCACCCTCCCCTACAGATTTGCTGAGGGGCAAAGGAGGTTTCCTTCCTCTCTGGAGCTCTCAGGTGAGACTTTCCTCCTTCTTTGGCATATCTGGATTCTGGAGAGAAATTCCTGCTTTTAATTTGCTTCCTCCACTTTCTGATCTTTGTCTTTAGTATTGCTCCCACCAAGACACGCGGGCCTCCCAGAGAAGAGGAGTTTGTGTGGTTTCTGCAGTGCTTCCAGCACAAAAATTTGGCAACATCTCCTTTGTAATCTGTGCCCCACAATTGTGTAAGAATTTTAACCTGCAAATACAACAGGGAGTGACGCTGTTGATTCAAATGGTCCATATTAGTATATCATATGTAGTACAAATGGACCTAGCATAAAATTGTTCTAGCCAACAGATGCATTAGCTTTCTTTTTTTTCTCCAAAGTATTTGTCAAAGCAAGAATAACATTCATCTAAATTGTGATAATGGAAAATAGTTCTCTATATTACATGCTCAACCCTTCCATTAAAATACTAATTAGCAAATGATAGCAGTAAAACTTCAGGTATGTTTTTAATACCTAATTCACACATTTCATGTCCTCTAAACTGTAGTTTACTTTGCAAATATTTGCTAATCTAACAAAATATGTACTGCCAGCCCCAGGTCATAATTCATGCAGATAGCAAAGAGGACTTTGTGCCATTTTATAATGTGACTTCCCCACTTACTGAACTCCTTTAATCTGTTAGTATCAGACTTTTTTTCATAGCTCTTTAAAAAGCTCTGTGTACCATTCAGCACAGGTCAGCTTCCTCCCTTTCTCATAGCAACAAAATCCTGGCTACCTCTGAAGCAGATATGCTAAACGGGAGGGATTTCATACCATCCCTTGTTTCTCTAGCTTACATGAACAAAATGCTACCATTCTGCTCAGAATGGGTTTTTTCAGCATCAACCATTTTGTGTGTGATGCACATCAGTTTGCTATTGATGACCACATCTACTCAGTAATAAAAATGTATCAATAATATAACTAGTTTGTTTCATTTTCTTTCCTAATTCAGTAATGTGTGGTATACACAGACATTCTTTTCCCAATTTTTCAATTTTCCAGAAGCCATACTTAAAGAGCATGAACTTTTACAAACCTACTTGCTATTCTTGCTTAAATAAGAAAGCCACATTCTCCTCTGGATGCTTCACTTAGAAAAACACTTGATGCTAGCAGTTTCTTGCACCAATACATTAAGCCTACAATGTGTTAAACATTGTAGCCATTTTTTTCTGACACAACTTCTACTTTTTGCTAACACAGGGTCCAGTCCTGTAACCCTGATTCAAATGACCTCATGGGAATAACCTCACTAATTTCAGAAAATCTATTTGCATTGGTGCTGCTCAATATTCTATGTCGGCTTGACAAACCAGACCATTAGCAAAGATATATATATATATATGTATTCAGCCATAGGTAATTAGTATTTCCCTGTTTCTAAATTAATGAGCTTATTCTGCAGCATAAACTGCTCTTCCACAAAGCTTTAAAAGAACAAACATGGTCAAAACTAAACTTTTCCTTTATTATGATATCCATTATTTTTTCATTATCCGTTACTAAATGTTGTTCGATGCCCTGCAATCAGAGAAAGTTCTGTTGCTGAGTTCAGTGGTAAAAGGATTTCTACAAGGCACAACTGAGTACCTCTAGATCAGTCTGATGAGCTTCCAAGCTCCCTTCACTTCTAATGAAGCACCATTACTTAGCAATGATAGAGCATTTACTAGCTATTGACAGCTTTTATTCAGTAAGACTATTTATGACAGCAGAATTAAGAGTACAAGCATGTGCAGGGTGATGGCTTTGTCAAGAGTTTCTGTGAAGAGTATTGCTAACACAACACCTTACTCCTCAGAGCAAAGACAGGCAGCATGGTGCACTGCTGACCAATCCACTATGTTAATGCTAGAAGAATAATTGAAGTAGAAGGATTTTTCATTTACCAGTTTGGGGTAGGTAATACTGCCCAAATCCATTTACCTTCATTCACATGCATCTACATTACTGCAGTGATGTTTCTCCGCTTTTATCTAAATCAAAATTCTGGTTTGATAGCTTTGCTGGAAGGGGAATATGAGAAACAGAAAGTCTGCTGCAGCTGAAGGGAAAAGGAAGGATCAGGACTTACAGTGTGACTGCAGTGTGCATTGCCTGAATTCTCCTTTCCATCTCCTTGGACAAATAAGAGTGCCTCTAGTCTAGGTTACCATAGTTTCTGGTTTCCTTAGTAACCCCTTTGAAAGCTTTCACGTGTTTGTGTCAGTAGGAAAGGGTGTGAGGGGGTCTAAAAAGGAGCACAAACCTTTCAAACTTGAAGTAAAAAAATCCCAGATTTTCTCCTCAATAAACAAAAAAAAAACCCTGGAGCTTAAAACAAGCAAAATCTCACTGGAAATCAATTGAAATAATTATGACTGGGTATAATTTAAATCATGATGTGATGAAAGGACAAGTTTGTTCTTGAGTCAGAACCATTTAGGGTCTCCAGGGTAAACCTGAAAGTTGAAAAGAAGAAAAGCACTTACTATCCTTGGGATGGGAATTCAGAGTTATGAACTCTGACTTGCAAGGATGCTTCCTTTCTGGAGCTCTGTTCCATGGTAGTTACAAAGAAAGTACTTACACACTTGAGGTGTTATATTATCAAAAGAAAACAAGGCCAGTAAGAATTATGTGTTTTGTAGCAGCTTTTTTTAAGTACAATTGAAATGTTGTCATAATAATACACACAGTAATATTTGCTATGTTACTTCCTCCTCCCTTCACCCAATTGGCACTAAATAGCAAAATAACATGTTTTAGGAGTTAATAGCTTGACCTTGCTTTTTTTTAATCCAAAGTAATGAATACACTCTTTAAATACTTGAGAATTTAAATTTAGAATTTTTTTTGTGTTTGAAGGAGATTATTTTTTACAGGTAGCCTTCAATGACCTTTATCGTTGTGTGTCTGTCCAGCCCTAGGAAGAAACTTGCCATTAGATTTGCTCTTTTTCTTTTGTTCTTGAAGAGGCCTTTTGTGTTTGGAAGCTATGCAGACACTCAACTGCATCAGGTCTTAGCTAAACAGCATAAAAAATGAATATAAGAAAAAAACATTTCTACAGTGAGGGTAGCTGAACACTGGAACAGATCACCCTGAGAGAATGCAGTCTAGAGATATTCTCCAAAGGCTCCATCCTTAGAAATACTCAAAATACACAGTCCTGGGCAACCTGCCCTGATCAAGGGGTTTGCACTAGATCTCCAGAGGTTTCTCCCAATTTCTGCTGTTCTGTGACTCTGGGATTCTGTGGAATGCCTAATGATTGGGAAACTGCCTAACTGCATATTACTGAGGCAACTGGAAAAAGTCTATGATTCATGTAAGGAAGCACATGCTATTTCACAAGCATAATACTTTTCTGAGTTAAAGTATAAGTGCTTTTGAGGATATTTCCATATAAAAAAATAGATCATAGTAACTATGGCATTGGTATTAAGCGAGTCTAATGTCATTTTTGGTAATTACAGGATTTTTAATTACAGGAATTTGGGGAAGTCAGCAGAATTAGAAATTACAGGTGGAACAGTTTTGTTTTCATAAGACAAAAGGCGTAGCTCTTGTCACATACAAATGTGAGAAAGATGGAAAATGTGCATAGACAACTGGAGAGGAATATGAAGGATGAAATGCTGTTGAAAGGCAATATAAACATTTATCTTTTTTATTTTCATATTTCTCATTCTTTTCCCTAAACTGTCATTTCTCTCTACTGTTGATGGCCTGCTGTATTTTTGAAGGCAGTAATGGTAAAGCTGCTGATACCACTTTTCTAATTTTTGGTTTCTGTGCCAATGTTTTTTAATTTATAGTAACAGATTTCAAAATGCATTTGTCGATCTTTGTCTAACTGATTTTCTAAATGGTCATAGGTCAGCAATGAAAGGTTTCATTTTTTTCCTATGAACTTACCCTGAGAAGTGGTTTGAAAAGAAATTGGAATTTTCATATATCATACATGAACGGAGCATTAGTAATGGCCTCATTCTATATACAACACATTACATGTACAGATTTAATCAGGTAAGCAGTTTCAGTAGGTGGCTCCTAATGAGCTATCTGCTACATTTCAAAGGTGATTTATTGATTGCATTTCCCTTAATTATCAGTAGGAGCTCTGCCCTTCAGTAGATATGTCTCAATTGGCCAGTTTATTGTCCTTAAACTGTTCTCTGATCCTACATTTGTTTGAAGTTCCATTGCCTTGAATCTTGTAGAATATTTACTTCAGCACAAAGAAGAGAATTAGAACAGTAACATTTTGTGTCTCTTTTGCCAAGTCAAAAGTAACTACCTATTGTCCACATCAAAAAACAGTCAGGACCTTTTCCTTCAGATAAATGCCACTCAAAACACATGGGATCACAGTGCGCCACTTCAAAGTATGACTCAAACCTCAGTAAAATTACTGGGAATCTTTCTATTTGATTGAATAAACTTCAGATCAGATCTCAAATAGTCCTGGCTTATATTATAGTCAAAAAAATCTCCTTCATCTAAGTGGCAGAAGTAACACCCTAGTGATTTCTAATGTTGTTTTTCAAAAGCAGAAAACTGTAAAGATGAGAGTGCAGAATAACAAAGATATAATTGAAAATACCATTACCACCATTTAATACTTAGTTGCTGGCCACAAAACTCAAGATTCAAGACTGGGGAAAAAAAAGAAACCAGAACCCTACAGTCAGGACTGTAGTTTGTGTGTCCAGACTCCTAGGAGAATTTCCCTCCTCATGCTTAAACAGTCTGGACTGTAGGGGTTTCTTATAATTTGGGCTTCATTCTTGGTTTGCAAACTGAAAACAGCCATTAGGTATTAGGTTGAATGCTTTTAACATAAAATATTGGTATAACACGTTAATGCTACAGATACGACTAATATTTTCAGAAAGATACATATTATTCCATAGTAACAAATTTTCTTCATAGTAAAGTGGGTCCCTTCCAGATCTTGATGTTTGCTATTCAATAAGATGAAACAAACAAATGTTAGTTTTATTTCATCTTCTCATTCCTTCTTTTACTACCGACTTTCAGGTTTCATATGAAAAAACTGAGCATACTTTAATAGACAAAAAAAGAAAAATCAGAAGTTCTACTCATCGATTAATAACTAGCTCTCATAATAAAAAGAATTCTTTTCTAACCCAGAAACATGCATAAATAGGATAGCAAGGAATCATGAATTGGATAGTATACTTACTACAATACCATCTATTGCACTTACCACAGCCACAAAATCGTATGTGAAGTATCTGGTACAGCATGTTACTAAAGTGCCTTTTGCATACAGATAATTACATTTCAAACTTCTTTTTAAAAAATACATTTTCATAAAACCTGTAATTATGTGTCCCAGAGGATTAGCAAATCAATGCCTGTACTTTCAGTTTCAGGTACACGATTCAAGTGTCAAGAGGTTGTGGTTACCAGAACTTGTTACCATCTGATGGTGTCTAATAGCTCGTATAATTCAGTTTCCTTCAGCAAGTGATGTTCCCCCCACAAAAAAAAACTGGCACACTTGGTGACAACCTCAAGGTAAGGATCTTGAACAATGGAGGTTTAAATGATCTCTCAACATTCAGGGTGTTACCCCAAACCAGGTTTTAGGCAAAGTAATGCAGGGAACTTTTCATTAACACTGTCTGGTGTTGAAACATGCTCACAAAAATATTACATTACCATGAAGAAGAGCTCAGTGGAAAGTCTTTTTTTTTTTTTTTTTGTACATGTTTAACAGTTCTTATTTTTGAGCGCTAGGTACCAGCACAGTGATAATCTTCAGCTGTGAAATCAAAACAGCAATGCTACTGTTACACCAGCACATAATGCCAGCAATGATACTGATTTCAGCAGAAGCTGTGCAGTAAAGTTGTTGGAGAACCACTCAGAAAGGTGTCTCATTCTGATTTGACTATTTGTTTCTAGTAACTTTGTAATTTGTCCAGGTTCAGAGGCAAAGAAAGAAATTTGTGTTCCTTATTTTCACCCCCAGACCCACTGGCTTTGTGTACTTTTGGAATAAGAAGCACTGAATTTCCAAGGTATTATTAAATAGATGCATAGCCAGTAATGGTAAGAAAATCCCTACTCTTATACAGTTAATTAGTCTTGTTACATTAATTGAAAACCACTCAGAACTCAGATCTGAATGGAGGGCAATCTGGGAAAGCAGCCAAGTGGGGTTTTAGAGAGTGATGCACAATGTGCCTCTCCACAGCCCGCTGGAGTCAATGGACGCTGCCTTCACAGGGTAGTCCATCAGGCTTATAATTCTCTTACACAAAGATGTTGCTGAAGAGCCATGTATTTATCTTAAGTAATCATATTTCGTACTGGTTATAATAATGAAACAGGTGGAAAGGGAAAGCCTTTTAAAGGTCTTTCAGCAATTAAGAAGCAACAAAGGCATCTTCTTCCAATGACCGTAAGGGTGTACAGAGAGCAGATTGATAATGGCTGAATGCTCTTCAGGAAATAGCTGTGCCCTCTTGCAGGTTTTTGCAATGCTCAGAATGCATTTTTGCCTCTTTTTTTTTTTTTTTTTTTGTTCCCAGTTTAGTTCTTTGGATAACAGATTATTAGTAAAATTATATGTCATAAATAAAAAACCAGAACAAATAATTTGTTTGCATGCAGAAACTGAACTCTGCAGTGTAGCTAATAAGAAAAATAAGACTAGGATGAAAACATTTTTAAGAACTGAATCACTAATTGTGAATATGTTTGCTCAGCTCTTTCTGAGCTTCCACTCTAAAAGAAAAGATAAAGTAACAAAGTACTTTGTGATGGCTTTCTTTTACTAAAAGGCAAAAACAATAGAAATATAGAAAAATTATAGGTACATTTGGATTCTAGTTTATGGCAAATTGAATTACAGTGCACTTGTCTTCAGTAAAATAAATGTGTCTGTATTGGGTTACTCTTACCCAAGAACTAAACTGCCACAGCGCTGCTCTGTCCCTACCCTTCTTCAACAGGATGGGGGAGAAAATAAGAAGGAAATACTCATGGTGTTGGCTAAAGACAGGGAGATTGCTTACCAGCTATCATTGTGGGCAAAACAGACCCCACTTGAGAAAAATAATTTAATTTAGTACCAACTAAAATAGACTTGGGTAGCGAGAAACAAAGAAAAAAATTAAACGCCTTCCTCCCCTTTTTCCCAGGCTCAACTTCACTCCTTCGCTCCCACCTCCTCTTACCTTCCCCCGGTGCTGGTGCAGAGCGGGGAGGGGAGCGGGGGGCTCTGGTCAGTCCATAACGGTTCCTCTCTGACGCTCCTCGTTCCTCACGGTTTGCCCTGCTCCAGCACTGGTCCTCCACAGGCCGCAGCTCCTTCAGGGAATATCCAGCTGCTCTGCTGCGGGGTCCTCCACGGCCTGCAGGGAAATGCCTGCTCCAGCACCCCCAGCCGCTATCCCCTGCTCTGGCCCCGGTGTCTGCAGGGCTGCTCCTCACTCCCTCGCTCTCCTGCCACCAATCTGACCCGTGTTACCTTCTCTTTCCTACACACATGTATCCAGAGGCTCCCCACAGGTGGCTGAGGGGCTGAGCGGTGGGTGCCCAGTGCCCAGCTGGCTGGGACCGTCTGGGACCTGCTGGGAGTGCCCCCCCACCCATCCCAGCCTCTCCTCACAGAGGCTGCCCACGGCCCCCTTGCCACCAGCACTGCACCAAGGAAACCCAGCACAGCGTTTGATTCAGAAATCGGATTAAAGTTATATGAAAGAACACAAATATATTACACAAGGCTCTCGGTAAGGAAAGCCCCTTGTGTTACCTTTGGAAGATAATAACAAGATACTTCTGAATCGTTGTGGGATATTTTTTATATTCCTGTGATACAAGCTGACCCAAATAAATCCAACTGTGGATTTAAAGTTAGTAGTACAACTTGATTTTCCAACAAATATATTGTTCTTCAAAGAGGCAGATTATTTGTCTTCTGGTATATGTTGACAAAGCACTGGAAAAGATTCAACTCTTTTGGGAAACAACACTTTGACGCAGAGGATGGTGTTGAAATCTGTGTAGAAAATAGAGATATGCACCTGAAGGCTCTGGCCTTTTTATCATACTGTGGTTGGACTAGTAAAGATATCTTTCCCTAAAAATACTGCCTTTATAGATCACTACAGAGTTCATTCCAATTCCAAGGTTTGTAAGATGCTTTAGTAATCAAGACTGTCATTAAATGCTGTAATTCATTGTTACAGTGTATTTGCTCTGCTATCCTCTGCTTTTTCCTGCCTTATGTATGTCATAAATTACTCTAATTCCAGATATGTGATTATAGCCATCCTCATTTGTTCGTGTGCATCATCTTTGACTTTTTGTTAATATGACTTTTTTTCCTTTTTTAACTACGGATCATTTTGTGACCTGAGCACTTTTTGCAGTAATAGAAAAAACCTGGGATCAGGCCATGCATTTTGCAAAAAATGATGCTTGAATTATTAAATACAAATCTATTCCCATGTGCAGTGAAATGTAAGTAGAAAATGGAAGCTGTCTATAATTTAATTATAGTACGTACAATAATAACCCGTCATCATTAGGACCCTGATTTTCACTGTGATGTGCAAATAAGGAAATGCCCAGTTCACAACAGTGAGATATAGTGCAGTTTGCAGAGCAGAACTGGGTCCTGTTTTGTGTAAAACTGGACTTTAGATTTATTTATTCTATTTATTTCTGGTGATAGTATGTCACTCTCAACTTTTAGTTGCACACAGTGAAACATGACACTAACAGATATTATAACTTAAAGAATCTCTAGCTTACAAAAAAATTTCTTTTTAATACAACTCACAATAGATGGGCATATTCTAGAAAACTAATCAGACACAGTATTCTCATTTCGAAGTCATTCCTGTTTAAATTGTGAGCTCATGCTGCTATTTTGAAATTAAATGCCATAGTCTCAGCTCTCTAATGATAGAAATTTGTTATTATTACGGATCTTTAAACAGCACTCAGGCACATAGCAAAACAGATTGATAATGCCAACTGGAAGTGTTAAATTCTGCTGCCAGTTTCAGATGCTTTGAAACACTTCAAGAGTAGAGTTCTGGTGGCTCCAGATTGAGGACTGTGCTGAGCACCATACACATATATAACGAAAGCCAGCTTACATCCCAAGTATAAAAAGATTTTCATTGACCAGATGAATGCTCAGGTGTCACTGGGCAAAGGTCATTAACACAATGATAAGAAGACAGGAAAAATTCAAAGTCTAATTGTCACAGCTGTGCAACTGAAGCAGACACTGGCAGGAAAGATGTCCATAGTCTGTTGAAGGACAAGTGAAAGTCTACTTGTGGCACTTTGTGGGGATAGACATGCAGCCTGGAAAATGCTGGAAATAGCTTTAAAACATATATAGCTTGCACTGAACATGTGGTGCTACTAATGACTAGTTTTTCTATACATGTTTTGCATATTAATAAATTAATTAACCAATTTAAAAGGCACATATTTAAAATCATAATCTACAGGATTTTGTCTAAGGAACTGATTAGACATATATAAAGGCAAGGCGTAAATTTGATTCAAGTCGCTGGACAATTGACACTATGGTGCTGGTGACGATTAAGCATCAAAACACTTAATGCTTTCCAGCTGCCGTACCAACTGAATAAAGAAACCCAAGAGATGAACCAGGTCAATTTTGAGGCTGGGCAAACCTGAGCAAACCTGATCCCTATGAGAGTTAGGATTTGAGCTAGACCCTGGGGCAATGAGTAGCAGCCTCTGGAAGAGCCCATGAGCCCTGTAGCACCTGGCAGGTCAGGGTAACCAACTGTAGTGGCTTTTTTAATGGCAGCTGTGGATGTATTCAGCTCTTCTTCTCCACCCACCACCGAATACAAGGAATTTCTATAAGAAACATCTTAATGTTCTATATTGCATGGGTTTGGGTTAAGGAGGTTTTGGGGGTTTTACAGTTTTCACACTTAATAGAGTGCCCAAATGTGCACATTGAAAATGGCGACTAGCTCCCACTGAAATTAAGATACATTACTTTTCAGACCAGCTGAGTTTTCCCATTCAGTTGAAGAACTCTATTCAAGACTACCTTAAAAACACACAAAAAACCAAACGCTAGATTCAAAACTGCACCCCTCTGCTCATATACAATGGAAATCACAATACACTGCTTGCACAGGAGCTTGATTGCTGACAATTTCACAGCCACTGTTGGCACAAGTCACAATTTTTCAGTACAAAAGGGTATTTTAAGGCCTTAACTCTCAAATGGATGCCATGGAATGAGACTTGCAGCTTTCATGTAACTGAAATAACGATTTCAGGCTGTCATAGCTGTAAGCATATTCTTGAATGTATGACTACAGTGCACCTTGTGGGCTTAGAAACCAAAATATGGACCTGTTACAGATCAGCTCTGGAGCTACAGAATTCTTGGAACTGCCTACCCCAGTGCCAATGTCATATACCTGAATGCCTTTTTTTCTCCCTTACTAGATAAACTGCAGTCTGAATTCTTAATAGTGCCTTGATCCAGAAGTAAAATAAGGAATTGCATACTGGTCAGACTAAACCCACCAAGCCCAGTGTATAGCAGGCACCAGCACACTCCAATCAAGTCTGCTATGATGAAGGTTTTTGCCCCAAGTAAAGCACAGAAAGGATTCCATGTCTACTCCATCTTCTTTATGTCATCTGTTTCCCACCGTATTTGCCTACAGAATTATACATTTAAGCCATGCTACCACACATTTTTTAAAAAGCTACATTTTTTTCCATTTTCTTTCTTTCTTCCATTACAATTATAAGGGCCATCTTATGCTTCTGCTAATGTGGAAGTTTTGAACTACCTTTAGTAAGAACATAGTTAAACCCTGTAGGCAAAAACTGAGCTCTATATCATGACAGAATGTCCCTGCTTCTAAGGAAGAAAATATGCACTAGGCAAAAGACAAATTAGCAAGCATTTCACTTCTGGAAAAATACACATTTCAGGATATGGTATCAACAAAAAGCCCATTCTCTTTCATCTAAACATTTGTTTTTACACCTGTCGTACAGGACTAAATATAGCCTGACTCTGTGCTTCACTACCATATGTTGCCAGTTTCTGAGTGCAGCAAAAGTGGGTTTAGATTTAAAACGTTTTATGAAGATTCCACCTGCTAATGGCACTCATTTTTGTGTTCAAAAGGGGTTTACTGCTTTATGTAGATGTTTAATTTCTACTGGTAATTACTTAAGGTATATTCAAACATCAGATGGCACTTGTCCAAATTTTATATGGTATATGCATCCTGCACACCTGTGAAAGGATCTTGAGAAGAATAAGGTACAGCCAGCTACTCACAGAAAATGTTAGTTCATGTTAATCAGTACATTATGAAAATACATAAGTGATTGCTTAAACTCATAGCCTCCATATATTCACTCCTTACAGATTACATCTTCTCAAATAGAGTTAGAATTATGGCCTTGTTATTACACACTTCCACAAGCAAAATGGGGTGTTCTGGAAGCAGGTTAAGGGAAGCATGACTCCCAGCGTTTTGGACAAGACTCTTGCTCATAAGCTGTACGTGCATGTAAAGTAGTAACTTTTTCCAGCATAACTGGAAACTAAACTTATTGTAGTATGTTAAGCAGAGCAACCCTCTAATGAGTCACACAGAATGGCAGCAACAGAAGAAAGCATCTGTGGAGAATTAAATATGCCAAACCCCAATAACAGAGCACTAACACAATGTTTAAGGGCACCTCATCTCACTGTTCCCTGCAGGAAAAGAATCAGCCCTACCATGCCCTTTCATACCCTTACCTACCTTTCATACCTTACATACCCTACCTACCCATTACTATTCCAGAAATGTTACAAACTCGTGAAAAGGTTGAATTCCTAGTTCAGTCATCTGAATCACTTATATTCATCCTGATTCAGCTCAGCTGTTCCCTGGGTGAAGCATTTTCACTGAAGGTCTCACCTCATCCTGATGTTGCCTAATCAGAGCTTTTCAGATCCAGCCTGTATCACTTCTCAGACCATCCTCAGCATCAATTCTATCCTTTTTTCCTAGAAAGTTTAAGCCAGGTGGGAAAACCTGGTTGTTGGTTTGTTCATAGAAAAATGATAGAAGAAAAGTTGTCACTATTAAACCCCATAATAAATACTTCATTTTTTGGCTCTCACTTGTATCTATTAAATCTTTACAATGCCTCTAATATTGATGAGCTCTTGGAGAATTATCTTTTTGCTAGTATGTAGACCCTGAACCAGGAAAACTTATATGCAGTCCAAGTTCATGCTTATTTTATAGAACATCCTCACACCCTTCTGGAGCACAGGGGTTTCGCCAAAACAGTGTTCAGAGCAGGGAAGAAGATTTGGAAAACCAGTATAACCATCCGATAGCTTATAATCTATATTCTTTATAAACTGACAAGCAACACCTGAAACATATGGCAATTCAAAGTCAAAATGTTGCCGAATATTTCAAAATACTCATTAGTCATTTACTTTAGCAATGTGGAATTCACTAGTGCAAAACAACATCTTGTGGACTCTGAAAGGTAGTAGGTAGAGCAAGTAGAAGAAATGCAAAGAGCTTAGAAAACTGAAAGAAAACTCAGGGTGGGGGCAGGACATCAAGTTCAAAAGCTGGTTGAGTGTACTTTATCTTGGTGCCCAACTTGAAATATATCAAGTGCATTTGATTTTCAGAAAGCCCCAAACTCACTTTCTGAAGACCAGCTCCTGCAGGACAAGGCATATTGGGAATTCCTTGTCCATTCAAATTCTTTCAAAAAATATAGGCCAAAGTTGGTTTGAATTTTCTTAGCTCTTCGACTAAGCTGACAAGTTGTCAGTTGCTGTTCTGAAGAGAGACTTTATTGGATGATTTGAGATTGACTCTTCTTGAAACTCAAATGAGGCTCCACCAATGAACTGTATAAAACTGTCAGTCCAGAGCTTGTATAACTAGTGTGTAACTATTAACTTGTGGAACTTGTGGAACAGTTACATCATACTATTTTGCATCCGCCTTTTTTCTATTCTACGCAATTAAAGACAGTGACTTGAAAAGACCATCAAACGGGTACAGGACACATAATGATAAAAGGTTTTATAGCCACAATTCTGGGAAGAGTATGTTCCTCACAAAGAAGTTACACAACTCATTCTTAGAAGTGCCAATAAAATCTTTATTCCTCTTCTTTTCCACCCTTTCCCATCCACACACATGCTAGCATGTATTTTTATGCTATATTTTGAAAAAAACGTATTTTATTACATTTTCAGAGTTTGAACCTGTTTGTTGTTTACCTAGTTTGTTCCCTATTCTGTATCTGGGTGGGTTTTTAACAGCTTTCGTATACATACCATATATATATATATAATAAATGTAAATTCCTTCTTTATTCTACTCCTTCATTAAGTATCAGAAAAAACATTTTAAAATATTTTAATTCAGTTCTGGAAATACTTAGTGCTAGGTCATGCTGTTCTGAACATACTGTCTTGTAAAACAGCATAACTGGAAACTTGTAGATTATTGCATTGGACTACTGGGATTCCAGTCTCTCCCAAAACTTTTAAAGCATTTGCAATAAACCTCCTAGTTAGAGAGTCATCAGTCATACAATCAGAATTAGAGAATATCAGAATTAGAGGTAATCCTCTTAATCCATTTCAAAGTTTTGCATTTCACAACAGAGAGCACAGGCTGATCTAGTAAGGCAGAACATACAGCCAAACTACTGCAGATTTTGCCTGGGATTTCTTGGGTCAGAGCAGGCAAGCAGATTTCTAACTGTCACACAATGTATCTTCCTCTGAAATAATGAATCATTGTTTCTCTCTTTCACAGAGCACTTCAGATTTACAGGCTAAGTGCTTTTTATTTCCTCCATCCCCCACCATGCCTCACACTCAAAGAGGAAATAGAAGTCACAAAATAAAAGAGGGTTTCTTGATCAGAAAAACAACAAAACCAAAGCTATCAGAATAAATTAAGACATTTCCATGGAGCTTATTACAACAGCAGATAGAACAATGAAATTAGAGAAAGGATTAGATGTTTGGGGATAGAGTTTCTAATATATATATTAATTAAAGATACTCTAAAATTTTTAACTGAAAGACCTAAGAAAAAAACTAAACTCGTGGTTTAAACAAATGACTGTGTATTAGAAGTTAGTATGCTTTTTTTTTTTACTGTAGCTGCTTATTGGAGTATTTGGTGCTGTCTTCTTCAGTCTCCACTGTTGGTCACTAGCTATTGGAACATTTGGGTCTGATCTACTCTGTCAATTCCAGTGTTCTGCTGTTTATTACATTGATAAAGCAATATAGCTTCACAGACTGTAAAGACAAAAATGCTACCTAAACAAATTCTCAAATCTGAAAAAAAGCTTTAACAGTATTTCTTAGTTACACGATTAGATTAGATGCAGTACTGGTGAATTCCTCTGAGGTGGTTCATAAATTTGAGACAAAGACTTTGCCTCCTATAAAGTCTGAAAGTTGTAGGTGCCGCCTTCTGTAAATATTAATAATGGCACCGGAGTGAGTGCCACAAGCAAAGGGCACTTACCCACTCAGAGCCTTCCCAGCAAAACCCTCACTACCTCATAGACTCTACATTGCTTGTTCTCAAAGCACCGTATAAGATTGAAAAGATAAAGGAATTTTTCTATATATTCCACGACAACACATAGATTCAAGACCTCAGTTACTCTTTCATTGCTGCTTGCATTCTGGACATAGCACTGAGATATTTTTCACAGCAGTCAGGAAAGCTTCAGTGTGCTTTAGAGCACTTGCAGGGACTGACCCAACCTAAACTACATCCGTCCCCCAGCCAGTCTTCTCTAACTGCACTACAAAATGTACTCCTCAACCATAAACTACTTGAAAGCAGACACATTTAATCTCTTTTACAGATTAAAAAAAAAAAAAAAAGAAAGAAAATTATGGAACTTTTTGATCATTATAAAAGACACCACCCTAAATTCTGCTAACAACCTGACAGCCCGAGTGGGTGCCCAGCAGAGATGCCTTGTGCCTCAGTTCCCTGGATAACGAGGACACAGGCTCAGGAATGGAGCACAAACCTGCCAGGAACAACGCAGGAGCCATTCCACTTTTTTGCTGCTCTATCATTTTAAAATACCTCACGAGTGTTCACTGTCTCAAAAGGCAGGCTGAAAGGGGTAGACATTGCCTTGTGTGCATTCTCCTTCTGAATCCAGGGCAGATCAATTATTGTTTACCTTGACTGAAGCAAGTGATGTTTTTTCTCCAGTTGTAGCAGACAACACTCCCATCATTGAACCTGGCATGACATGAGTGACACAGAGCTGGAAAGGGGCACGGGACTGGAGCAGGTTAGAATCTGACTCCCTTGGTCTCACAGAGAGCACAATTACTTAATGACAGCAATTTACCAGTTTTACAGTTTGCAGCCCCAAGGAAATATCGCTTGTGACAGTGGAAACAAATCAAGCCTGAAGTGGTTATTCAGCACAGAAAATCAGAGCTAGTTCTTCAAACACTAAAAATGATGGAATTTAATTCAGTGGTTAATTAATGCTTTGGATACCTATTTCTAAGTAGATTTGCTGGAAAGTTTGGGACACTGGTCCTTTTAAATAATCCGAAGTTAGGTATTAAATTGTCTTTGCTTCTTCCAGTTATGAACTTGACACTAGATTTTTTTCTAATGATTGTTCACTGTATGCTGTTAGTCTTCCAACTGTGAGAGATATTTATTTCTGCTGTTTTCCTAAGCAACCCTGCTAATTCCCTACTGAAAGATCATGCATAAGAATAGGGCTACTGAAGCTGGCTGAAGTCTTTCAGTTCACAAGAAGAGGACATAAAGGAAGAAAAGGGCTGTTGAAACATCTCAAAGCTAGATTAATATTTTCACTTTTCAGTGCTTTTCACATTTCTGTTATTATCAGTTATACCAGGAGTTCATAGACAGAAAAAATATGATGTTTTTATATTTAAAATCACTTAAAGAGAAAAGATAGAAAGGGACTTGGTTTAACAGGTAACAAACTCACAACAGTCTCTTAGGAATAACGTCATCAGTGCACAGGAGGCGAAACCCCAGCTATTTATATTTTTCCCTGTTGTTTACATACAGCTGCAGTGATGATTTCTTAGAGTTACAGGAAATGAATGAAAGACAAAATATGAAGGAATCAGGGAGATTTAAATGAATTAAATTAGGGAGTTGATTTTTGACTAAAAAATTAATTAGCCTAAAAACTAATACACAAAGGTTTTTACAGTCGAATAGCTTTCAGACCAAAAAACACTAGAAATCTATCACTGCTTTCTGACCTACTTTCCATGGTCATGGCTAATTCGATCTTCTTGCCTTTCATATCTCTCTGTCTCTGCCAACAGACAGATGAGCAGTGGAAGAACAGAAGAGGCAGGTTGGGTTAAGAGGCCAGATCAAGGCAAATCATGGCAAAAAAAGAGATTGGAAGATTTTAGAGACCTACCCCCTAAATAAGCAGACAGTTTCTCTTATTATGATGGAGTCCAAGGACATTTTATCACAAATATAGTATGCCTCATAAATCAACAAAAAATGTCCAAGTAAATGATCTCTGCATGGTTAATATAATGTCTGAAACAATTATTACACCACTTACAGTATCAAATCTAAATTCTACATAAAGTTAATCAAGGCAACTGAATAAATAGTAGATCTGTTGAGAAATGAAACATCAGAAACAGGGAGGGAAATTGAGTACATCAGACATTTTCTTCGAAAATTATTACTTTTGTTTAAGAACAATGTATTTGTTTGGAAACAGAGCAATTTATAAGAAGTGAAATAACCCAGAAAACATACATTTCATCTAAATTCAGCTATTTTACCTGACCTGAGCAACATAAAAGAATGTTTTACAAGCTAATATAATTTTGCTTTTTTTCCCCTAAGAAACTTCCCATATGTCCCAGTTTCTATCCTGAGCCCTCCCACATCAATTTTATTCTGATTTCCAAAGTAAATGAGGTTTATGTAACAGCTCTGTCAATTGTTATCTGTACTCCATGTCTTCCAATAGCTTTTCCCACTGACCACTTCAAATTTCTACAAATGTGTCTGATAATTGACAGCCATTTGGAGAAGGTAGACCAAAATTCATATCCCTGACATGTAAAGCTAGACAGTGTAACTACAGCAATTTCTTGTTATCCAGACCACATCTACATGAACTAAGCCAAACTCTGCATGAGCTGCTACTTGCCCAGCCAAACATGAAAGTGGTTTAGGAGCTAGGAAGAAAAAAGGGGGAGAGGACAGGAGCATTAACACATCAGGATGTTCTGTGAGATGAAAGAAAGAGATTTAAGATGCTGATCAGCTGACAGCTAGCCTCCTCTAGTTTTACTGTTCACATGGGGTTTTTTCCACCTCAAAGTTTTCCATGTAGCCCCTAAAATGAAGTAGTAATTATTTGCAAACACCTTAATTAAATATTAAATAAACTAAATATTAATAAACTCTCGGGTACAAGCTACATGAAAGAGATCCAGTATCTAAACTTCAGATGATTAGGAGGGTCCAAAGCGAAGTACCTGACATTTAATTACGCTGCAATGATTCTGAGGATCTGCATCCTTTGACCTTGGCCCAAATGTAAAACAAAGCACCAACTGCATGGATCCCCGTCTACAGTTCCTAAAGGCAACTATCAAGTCTTTACATATTTGCTTCTAATAAACACAAAACACATTGCTTATGGAGTTTAACTGCCTTTTTGAGATGAACAGTTTATATCTTATTGAAAATTATATTCGGACTGAAACAGATGTACAACTGGTAGGAGTGTCAAGTCTGTCAAAGAACATGTTGATGGTCTTCCCAGTCCTATGTTGTAATCTGTAATCCTATTTTAAGGAATGTATTGATTTCCTCAGCCTTAAAAGAGCTAACTGGATTTTGTGTATTTCATTTATGACCGTAGGGACCTACAGGACATGTTTCAGCAAACTGCCCCAAGCTCTATCCTCTTACACTAAGATTTCTAGTGGAATTGTGTGCTCCCCATGAAATAACAGCATCTGTTATTATAACTACCATGAAATAACAGCATCTGTCCTATTGCACTTTGTAGTTTTGCAGAAATTAATTTTTACTTGTTTATTCTTGCCTGTAGATTTCCTTTTCAGAAAGCCGTCAATACTGGAAATACAAATATTCCCAAAATGTTGTTCTCTCATTTGCTATATTCCTTTTATAATCCCTTAGCAAAATAAAAACAAACAAACAAACAAAATCACTCCAAAAACCTACAAAGTTCTTATTTTTAATAAAGCTGTAGAACAAAAACGACTAATTACAATAAAAGATTTTGTTTTAACTGGAGGATACCATGATGATGAATTTTCAGCTGACTCCAGATGACAAAAGAGAAAGTAGACATACAGAGGTTGTTCAGCTCTGTGGTTAAGGTTGTATCGACTGTTAGGCCTTCACCTAGATTAAACACACTTGGTTTCACAATTTAATAATCATAAATTTGAAAAAAATAGTTTTTCAGAAGATGACAGCACTAGATATACAATTTTTAATTTAATCTATAATTTGAAAATATGGATCTTTTATTCTGCAGTGTTCTGGTCACACAGAGAACAGGAAAAGGGGAAATTAATTTCACTGCAACTTTCAGTTTCTTTCAATTCAAGAACTGAGCTATTTTTTGTACTTTGTAACACTGCTATATATTTTCTTTTTAATAGATATTTTGGCAGAAAATAAAGTAAAATTAGCTACAAATAATTTTAGGAATTTATATTAAAAATAATTAACAGGAAGTGAAGATATTCCTATAAAACCTTTTAGGACTGTTTTAATTATTGTAAAATATTATTTCTTTATACCATAGAAGATTAATAAAGCTAAAAAGATAGTAAAGTACCAATCACTTATGTATTGAAACATCCTAAGGCATCTAGTATAATGTAATTTAATGTCTGTGGGGTTATGGTTGGGGTTTTTTGTTTTGGTTTTGGTTTTTTTTTTTTACATGATAGCTACCTGAACTGAGAGGTAAAAGTGTGTGGGATATTGATAAAATATTATTATAGCCTAATGGCTATCATTTTATCTATATTGAGTAACCCAGCTGGTACCAAAAGGGGTTTAGTTACTGTAAGTACAGTTGTTCATACACATTTGTAGAATACCAGCTTGCAGCATGGTGCTCTACTTCAAATATGTTTTTAGAAAACCAGTTTCAACCAGGAAAAATATGAAACAAGGAAAGAAATTTCACCTTTGAAAACTCAGCCTTTCACAGAGCTTCTTAAACCACAGAGGTTATAATTTTTTAGTTATTCAAAACCAATAATTATTTCATAGTTTTCTGCTTCCATACTTTTTTTTTTTTAATATTTGAAGCCATGCTTTTATAAGAAAAGAAAAAAAAAAAAATCCCTCAGGACACCAGGAAGATATTTCTTTTGTGTAGCAAAACCACAGAGTTCAAACTGAGAAATATATGATAGATATTTATTTATTTATAATATTTTACCATCTACCATATACAGACTAAAATATCCTCAGAGTTCTTTCACCTTTTTAAACAGTAAGTTGTTCACATATGATATTGCTTCAATGTTCTCCTAAAAATTGTTTAGAACCAGTGTTATAAAAATCACATGTCATTTTTAACTGTAAGAATGTAATAAAACATTTAGTAAAAACCTCTATAGTTCTCCACTGAAAGAAATTATGAATCTTCAAAGGTCAGCTATAAATACCTTTTCTAATGTCTTTGTGACTGAAAAGGCTTCATAATAATGAGTATAATCTTCGTCTGTCCAGATTTTCTTTTTCAAGCAAATCACAATTTGGCAATTTCTACCTGTTAAATTGATGTCTTTAACTCTCTTCTTTAGAGGTGCTCTGCAAGAGTCATCCTTTCATAACAAAGAAGGAAAAAATAAAAGGTGTAGATGACATCATTGCAAAGTAGACTGAAAATCTGTCTTCGGAGGGGGGGGGGCAGGGAAACACGTCAGAAAGACAGACTTCAGAAGGAAAAAAATCAGTTCTGCTTCAGTATGTGAAGCAAAGTTAAATGTTTCTGGACTAATACAGAGAAACGCAGGAAAAGCAGATTAACAGGTAGGATTGCTGTTTTCATTGTTTCCTTAGATAGGCCTTTACCCATAGTTGTTCCCAACACCAGAACAGAAGTAAATTAAGTCCTGAAAGGCAAAGGAAGCTACTGATGCACCTTTCAAAATTACAGTCTTCAGCAGTTTTTACATTAAATCTGTAATAATACAAACAGGTAGTGAAGTGTGAAGTTGAAGACATTGCAAAGTTCTCATGCAAGGGCATCTTTACCATTTTAAGAGATCTCATGGAGTCTGTCTTTCTCTGCTTATTTAGTGCTCTCCTTAATGCAAGGAGACAAAACAAGACACTGAAATATGGAGCAGAGTAAATCAGTAAGGTCCATGCTAAACACAAGAATTCATTACAGCCAGGGTTTGGAGTTTTTTAATTATCATCTCTTTCTTAGTATGGAGTGTAAAAATGTTTTTTATCTCATGGCACCTAGAAGTGAGAGAAATATATTGACCTTTGTGGAACAAAAAGATGTACTGGGATGGAGCTAGTCAGTAGTCTTACTGGCTATCCCACTCTACTTTGGCTTTCTTCAAAGCAAAAATTCTGTGAAATACACACATATAAATATCTCTAAGCACTATCTATATATCTCAGATAAATATATATATACGTATATCATGTTCTTACTTAACTATCACCAGAAGACAAACTACTCCTAGACCTTTCTCAAGGACTCAAAAACAACACTCCTGAAGGTGTTTATAACAAGAAAATAAAGGTCCTATACAGGTAAAAGTGACAGAATTAGAAGCCTCAGTTGTATTTGAGCTGACACGCTGGAAACAGTTCATTTAGTCTGTATGAGAAGACATGGAAGAATGCAATTTTTTATGCCTCAGCTACTTGGCCTTTAAACCCCCAGGGTACTGGGGTCTCTTTCAGGGCACTGGGTCGGACTTCAGTGAGAGTAGGAATCACCCTTCAGGTAGGTGTGATATGTACACTTACCTAACAGCAACCAAATGAAGAAAGACAAGATTTTGATCTCTTCCCTTCACTCTGATGCAAAACAAGACAGAAGAGTAAGGTGGTTTTGCATTGTTGGTTTTTTTTTCCACTAGTAGCAGCACAGGTAGTCAGTGGGGCCAAAAGTCTTGCCTTTGAAGGCTACTAGCAACAAGTGGTGCTCCAAGGCCGTGTGCTGATCCAGATATCAGTTCTCAACAACTTGCCCAAGGAAGGAGGTGAATGTAAAGCCAGAAACAAAATAACACCCTTCGAAATAACACACAATGGAAGCATTGTAAGGGCTGAGTGATCACAGTCCACCACATGATGCCAGATACAAAAAGGAAACTTAGCTACAAATGGATCATCTCCAACCAGAGCTGAAACTCTGGATATGTAAAAAACAACGAAGGAAGTGCAAAATACTGCTTAAATTGTTAGGCACAGGCAATGGGGACTACAAAAAGCAGATTAGCTGTTACTTTTTCTTAAGATGCCTTTGAGGCATTCAGTGCATGCAGCTGCTCGAGAAATCTGAGGACGATTTCATGTCAAGGAACTGTAGAAAGGTAGTCATTTTTAAAAAGTGCTAAATACTGATGTTTCCAGTGCTCAGATCAATGCAGCAATAATTCATTCTGTCTGAACTGTTGCAATCGGGAATGCAACACGATGCTTTATGGCATGATTCCCCAGTGTGTTTAATTCAGTATGGATCCACATTGCTGCTGAAGGGGTTGCACCTGTCTCCCCTCTTGTGCTAGCACTAGCACTCAGGGAGACACGTGGTGCACCAGAGATCTCATCTCCCTGAAAATTACATGTGTGTGGGGGGTAGTTTCTAACCAGATCGGTGCCAGACCCAGATCACCTTGTGGCTGCGTGAACTTCTCAAGGGAAGGGGCAAGAATAAACAACTAAGGCTGCACCCTTCAGTAGCAACGATGCTTTATGCCAGTTAAACTTGTTGGATCCCTAGGTAATGGTTGCTACAGAAAACCCTGAAATGTGGCAAACAGACTCTTGTATACTGTATCTTTGCCTAGGATCAGTGACAGTGATTCCTCAGCCACCTCTCACAGTTTCTTTTTCTGCCTGGAACTTCATTTCTTTTTTTCTGTTATTTAAACTATTCAGCTGCAGTAATAATAGTTATTCCAGCCTCGTTAACTAATAAGAATAATTGCCTACTGTCATCTTTATTAAGTCCTTCCTTTTTCTTTTTCTTTTCTTTTAAATAGTCATGCTTCTTACAGTACTTCTTTCCCCTAAGTTGAATAGGATGAGTTGATTTCCACAGAGTCTGCTAGAAGAAGATTTTGGTTTAATAATTATGGATTAAATCCCTGTACAAATTAAATCAAAAGCATCTCTCTCATATTGCATTGCCACTTTGATTAACCCATTGCCATTCAAATGCAAGAATTCTGTTAGAAGAACTCCAAGGCTCTACTGTTTTCTGTCTGGGAATCAGCATCCTTACTTGCACTGTAACTTACCCGAGTCAATGCAGATTTTACAGTGCCTCCAACATACTGTGGAGGGAGTTGTATTTTCCACCCCACAAGCACACAGATCTTCCCTAGCTGCCTTTAGACTAATTTAAGTACACGTGGAGAATTTGGCAGAGACTATCACAATGCAGTGAATGGAACCACTGTAGTTAATAAGGGCTTCATGACCAAACCTATATTACAGTATCATAATATAAATATATAACTAATTAACTAAATAATGAAGGGGAAACATAATAACAGTTTCTTATGCCTGGGGATTTATAAAGCCTCAGGCTCCAATGGCAGCTTTAAATAAGTATTTCTTTGCTTTTGTTAAGACAGGTTGCTTTAATTTAATATATATTTTATATTAAAATTAATTATTATGTATATTGGATTCTGTGGTTATAATTTGTATTTTCTGCTTTATATGTCACTCACTCATTAGTTTCCTAAATAACAGAGAACACACTTAGTCAGTTGGCATTTTCCAGTGTTTTAATTGCCTGCTGTGATATAATTATTGTGACATTTTGGGATGTTTTTAACATCCTGAATTAAATATTCTGACATCCCACAGAGCACTTCATGAAAACAGTCAAGCTGTATTCAAGTCATTAGGAGTCTACAGTTGTCCTTTAATATTAAAATAATTTTTGACACAAAAAATGCAGTTAAAATTGAAGTATTTAACAACTTGTATCTTATGTCATTTTTCATCTTTAAAATTGTAAAATGTTATGAGTAACTATGCAGATCAAAATACTGCATTAATTTGTACTTTCTTTTCCTTTTTTTTTTTTTTTAAGTAGCTACCAAAGAATGCTACCTATGAAATCCTATCTACAAAGCTTAATTTTTGGTGAATTCTCTTGCTAAAATATGCTACACTTATTTTTTTTTAAAAAAAGTATTTTTTTCCAATTCTTCTTTCATAATGGTTGTGAAATACTGTACATCTTTAAAAATTATTTCACTTGCCACAGAAATAGTTTGTGATACAAAGTAAAATGCTTTGACACCCAGATTAGACTTGATTTATGCAAACATTAATTGATTAATATATCTAAAAAGAAATAATTGTGAATTAGCTCCTTACAAGGTGCAAGAATACCTAAGACTAAGATAAAATTCCCTGTCTTGGTCTTTTCAGCCCTGTTTTGCAAATGGATTGGAAGTTTCCTGGTATGTGCCAGGAATGTGTAGGAGAGGTTTTGGGAACCACAGTTCCCAAATAAATAAATAAAGTGAGCTCCGTTCAGCCCTCCAGTCCAGCCCCTTCTGCCTCTACCATCACTGCTGCAGAAATGGGCAGATCTTGTTAGGGTTAGAAAGAGGCTGATGGAGGGCGATATTTCACACTGACAATCTCCAGTTAACACGTGGTCCCTAAAAACTCATATGCTGGCTTGTGCACAACACTACATTAAATTGCACTATGGTCAAACCAGAAAATCAGACACACATAACCTGCCACTTACCTTCCCCATGTCAGAGTCTGGCTTGAAGACACAAATTGTGCCTATTTATTAAATATATTTTTAAAGAGTGAGTCAATATTTTCATATACAGTTAGTGTTTCATTTATACTTAGCACTGATACTCCAAAAGTTCAAACAAAATATTCAATCTGTACTCTCAGTTTTAACGCCTAAATAATGATATTTTTTTTATTCTATATGCAAATTTAGTTAGTCTATAACATTCATCAATTAAATTTCAAAAGATCACCTGAATTTTCCTGTGATAAAATTTAGAAATAAATGCAAACCTGTAACACTGAAGTAATATTCCACAAATCTTAAACATAATTATGTATGCTTATACAAAAATATATTGGGCTACTGAGTGACCAAGACACAGTCCATGTAAGATTACTGACAAGACTTTATAGTTTGTGTGGAAAGACAGTAGTTGTGAGTTATCAGAATTGAAACTAGAAACAAGGAAGCAACAGTAAAGAGCCCTATAGTATGCTGGCATCAGTCTGACAAGAATATAGAAAGTGAAGTTCTTTCTATTTCTTAGGTACAATACAGCAAAAAAATTCTAAATCAAATCAATTATTGTATACAAGTGAAGAAGATGACAGTACTAGTGTGTGCAAAATTAATGTCCGTCATAACTTTACTGAGAACCTGGAGAGAGAGATAATGGAGTTACAACTAGGGGACAAATTTGCAGCAAGGATGTTACTTTTATGTATACAATTACCTGTCTTTTCTATGAATTATAGCTTTGCTTATATGAGTACTTATTTACTTTATATCTTTCTGATAGTACACTGATGATTCATATTGACTTGAGCATGCCCTAGTGTACTTACTACAATAAAATGCACTGAAACTATCCCAATTATATGATCAAAATCTTCAATAACCCAGCTGACATTTAATGTTGACACTCCATCGTCATGTCAAACTTCTATGCAAACTTCAATCTTTTTTTTTTTTTTGAAAACATGTCTCCACTTGTTATGTTTCTTTAAAATATGGTAAATGAGTTAATTACAATTCCAAACAGCAGATGTGGGTTTTAACAGCCATAGGGTTTGCACTAACAGGATATCTGAGCAAATATCATGTTAACTGAAGTGAAACTCTCTTGCAGAGCAGCAAGAATACAGAACCAAGAAATAAGAGATTACAAATAACACAGTTAAAATTAAGCTCACATAAACTGTCTGCATTTATAGCCAGGAGCAAATCAGCACTAGTCTTATTTTACCCCAGTTCTGAACCATCTTTTAATATGTAAGGTAATAATAAATAGTAAAGAAATAATATTTAATAATAAGATAAGTGCAAGCCTCCTCAACCCTAAAGTCCTACTACTTCATTTTAGCTGCTGTTTGGCCAGGCACCTAAACTAACCATGACAAATGAATCCCCATTCAACAGAGTAAAGTACATGCTTCATGCAGCTGAACACAGTGTAGACTTAAGCACCCACTTATAATGAGTATGGTAATACATGGCCCTGAATTTGCTTTCCCTTCTACTTGTAAATATTGCCAAGCATGAAGATGGTGACAGAAAACTGAAATTGGGAAAAGATTATCCAGAACAGCTTCTTCAACTGGTCATTTTCAGGCACAAAATCTGAGGGGACAGAGGTTTTTAATTTGAAGTATAATTAGCTGACATTGTACTCCATTGTGGTATAGCATTAAACCCCAAAGGGTAAGCCAAAGAACCGTTAAGTGCCACAAGCAAGCCTTTAAAAAGACTTTTCAAAATTTTTATGAGGTTTTGTTTTGGTTTTTTTTTCAGGAATATCTACTAGAAAAAAATATTTTTGTGTTTCTGTGTTGATAGATACTAAAAGACCATCTCTTTACTTTGTTAGAAAATAAGCACCCATCCAACAAAAAAACCCTGATGCTCTAGTCATTTAATGCATGACTTGCTCTGAGATAGTATGGAGCTACTGTCATATACTTACATAGTTCTTTCAAATATATCAAAGTGATACCTGAGGTCAGGAGTAAAATCATGTTCATGTTTCAGTGTTGTCAGAAAGGGTATTTCACTATTAGTAAATTGTAATTGTATTGTTATCTTTGATGAAGCAAAATTATATTGGGACCATCTACATTAGCATTCTAGTTCAATCAAAAGTTAGTGATTTCAAGCACGTCTCCCACTCATCACCACGTACTATGCTCCACATTACAGAACTGGTTTAAAGTGCAAAAGCTGCATTATTTTCAGATGAAACAAAGCTAAAAAGTATGTTCTAGAAGCACACAGTGTCCACTCCTGGCCAGACAAGTAGCTCATGGTGCCAAACTGCAGCAAGTCCAAAGTAAACCTGCCAAAATATAAATAAATGTGACATAAGACCTGATCACCAGTCCATGACTCTACAGGTTCAACGGGTGAAGCCATATGCTGATGTGAATAGCATTTATGCTGTCCAAAAAAGTGTCATGGAAGGTTTGATGTTTAAATGTACAAATCAGTCAAACCCAAGAATTTTAAGAGAAATCATAAGCACTATGGTGACTGAAACCAGTGGCGGGAAGTTCTTCTCTTCTTATTTGGTGGAACATCATGCCCTCCCTTACCAGTGGTTCACCTTCTAACTCATATCAGTTTCCCCAGAATACCCAGTGATAAGTCATCCTTCAGACTTAAGCTTCCACGTTATCACTGACAAATCCTTCTTGTCAATGCATCTTCACCTCTTAAATAGGAAAGCCAACAAGGTGATCCAGACTTCACTCTTGGCTTCATCTGTAGGAATTTAACCTCTCCCTCTCAAGAAGTGTCTATAACCACAAACTTATGGGTAATTTGGGAAGAAGGCGCTCTCTATCCATCCTGTTGACACTGTGACATCATGCAGAAATGAATTTGTGATAAATTGCACAGGAAAGAGCAAGCTCAACTCTAACTTATTGATTAGGACATTTCTGTTAAAGACAGGAATACCCAGTGACAGTCTGCAGGTAGTCATAATTGCCATTACAGAAAAAGATCCCTGGCATTAGTTTTGAAAAAAACATTACAATTGCATTTTGTCAGGGGTCTAATCCTGTAGTAAGCATTAGGTATGCTCTGAGAATGTCCCCCGGGTCAAGCTGCTTAGAGGATTTGGTAGAGAAACAGTTCTCAGATCTCTGCCAGGCTGAGGTAGAACACGGGCAAGCTCCAAACAACCTCTGATATGCTCAAAAGCAAATGTCTAGGCACGTTTACACCTTTAAAGGCAAAGAAACAAAGAAAGTCAACAAGAAAGTGCATCTAGAATGAAACTGCTACTTAGCAAGGTCTTTTTGTATTGTATTTTAGGCTTTATGATCATAAGCCCTTTATTTGAGTTACTATCTGATTCCTCTGACTTTGATTTTGATTTTGAGGTCTATAAACACATAAAATCTGATTTTGAGGTCTATAAACACTTCCCTACAAAAGAAATAGCAAGACCATGGGAAAATAAAAAGAAGCAACTGCTCTGCAGAAACCAGAGCAGACTAACAGAAGGAAGTGTATACTGCAAACTGCATAATTTAACAGGCTTTACCAAGGCAGCTTGAGCACTGGAAGCAAGTCAGTGAAATCACCCCAAACACCAGGCAGCTGTGGTTAGACTCTTTCCAGCCCCTGAGCAAGCTGCTTTCAAACTAGCTCAAATGTCTGCAGCAGAGCACAGAGCTAACAGGCATAGCATAAAACCAATCCAGGAAAGAACTTTTGGTATGCATTTAAGTTCATAATTAGGGAAGTAGGTAAGTGGATGCTTGAAGTTAATCACTTATTTATTTAAGTGCTTTCCTGAATTACAGCCATACAGTGGTATAACTGATAACTATATGTAGAATCTATTTCATATTTCTATACAGAAGCAGAGAAGGAAAGTATTTAGATTAAAGGAAAAGGAATACAGCTGAATAAGTGCTATTAATGCTAGTTTTGCTGGTTTTCTTAATGCTGTCATACTAGTTTGACCTTTATTTAGAAATCTGTTTGATTTTGCCATTTGAGATTGATATGTTTCTAAACAAGGGACCATTTCTGGAAGGAAAAACATTTATTTCTTTCTCCTTTGCTTTTTGTTTTCCCTCATATTATAACAATTTATAACATTTTTTGCTTCTATTGCTAAATAGATACAGTTGTTAGGTTTGCAGTAATTCCTACCATAACTGTTCTGTGTATATGGCAGACAGCTGTTTCCTGTTCCTCACCCTGGTGAAGCAGCTTTCTGAGTAAATATTTACAAAGAAATAATTAAAATAGTTTAATTAAAATGTTTTTTTTTTTTTAAGAATGAGAAGTACATAAAGTTGCTATCATTAAATCAAATGAAAAAAAACAAAGCAAATAGAACATGAGCTAGTCAGTATAATCCTATTTATCACTGTAAACAAGAGAGCATTTATTCATTAAAATTATCATTCAGAACAGTTCACTGAATTCATACAAAAACCATTCCATACCTTTGTATTTATTAAACATTCTCCAACATACTTCATAAAAAGTAGAGACAATGTTGTTAGCTATTCCGAAAAACTCCCAAGTTTCAATAAACACAGCTTATTCTTCTCAGACCAGAATCAAACCAGATGCAGTTATAACATCAGCAAGGGCACCTATTAGTCCAAAGTTTGATGTTCACTCTCTGAAAACATTCATATTGCTAAATACTCACTGCATTTTACTTCAGGGGTAGGAAAAACATCCCTGTGCAGTTTATATTTCAGATTTAGTGTTATTCTTTTTCTCCAGAACAAAAGGATACCATATATAGCCTCAGTCTTGCACGTTTATAACTAAGTTTTACTAAAAATTCACCTGTGAAAAAGTGACAAAAAAATAGCTACAGGATGACAAAAGAAATAATCATTTTGCCTATATACATTTAAAGGAAACAAGAACACAAGTATCTTTATTTTTTTTTAGCTATATGTATATCCATGTATTTGCAGTAAGGTAAGCTAGGATGGAATTTTTAGAAGATTGCTACCAGAGCAAGCAATTGTCTACATAAATTGTCCTGTAGGATCAAGGCCTAAACTTATTCAAAAAAGAATCCAAATTCAGCCAGAAGCTTGATGTTAGTTCAGTTTCACCTTTTTTAAAGATAAATTCTCCTAAAGATGCTACAGATTTTTAATGCCCAAAAGAAGGTTCCATTGGACAAAGAATAATGAAGTAGAACAAAGTACTCCTGTACCTAGAACAAAGTCAGAAATATCAGGACATACATTTGAGAACAAATCCGCCCCTACCTGCTGAGCCCTTAGAGGCTATGACTTTCCTTGCAGTTCATTTTTCTTACCCCAAAGTTTCCCAAACTGAATACACTCTGCATAATCTCCCCAAAAATGCCACCTTCTTTCTACTCCCTCTGAGACTTAACTCTTTGAGTGTTCATGCTACTGTAACTCAACCCTGTTTCACAATTTTTTTTCAGTTGCAAATTCACTGTGCTCTTTTCCTCACTTTTTCTCACCCTCCTAAAAATACAAGATTTTTTTCTCATGATGTAGTACAGAAATCACTTGTAATCCTATTTTTTCACACCTAAACCTTCTCCCAGGTGAACTACTTCCTTCTCCCCTATGAACTGCACCTGACTGGAGTGCAACAGCCAAAGCAGTACAGACAGGCAGCTATTCTCTCTGTGACCAGTCATGGGTTTATTACAAAAAACCCATAAAGTACACTATGTACAAAAAGTTCAATTGACTACCACAATAGGACTGGTTATAACTCTGAGTTCGGGTGATCAGGTTTAGACAGAAAAAAACTCTGTATCCTATTTTCTAATCTGAAATGTGTCTCCTTTAGAAGGAAATAAAAAAAAAAAAAAAAAAAAAAAGAGAGATGCCGACTAATAGCCCTCATTTGGGCAGTGATTAGTTTGTGTTTTTCATTATTCAGTGCTTGTACTGGGTGAGTGAATATTTTTTTTTCTTTCCCCTAACTCATTTGAAGATGGAACAATAAAGATTTTTGGTTCTGTTTTGATGATGTGGTTTGGGTTGGTTTGTTTGTTTGGGACTTTTTAAAAGAAAAAAAAAAAACCCTCTGAAACTGCCTACAAAGCCTGCTGTAGGTGCTGGAGATAGCAGCATTAGTTATGTTAGAGGCAAGTTAGCAGATCTTCAAACAACCTTTCCATAGACTCCAGGATTGTTATTCCTCCTCAGGGAGAGAAACAAGGTGACTACCAGATCACTTAATACTTTGAGGAAAGGTGATTCGTAAGTCAACATTTCTCAAGCAAGCTATATCAAAATGAAATGAGTTCTCACTAAAATGAAACCTCAAGAAGCTTGTGTACCTTGGAGGTTTGTTGCATGCACCAGACAATTTCCTTAAAACCTCTTCCTCTAGCTTCTCTTGCCTATCACTTATACAAAGAAGTAGAAATTGTTCTTCATATACAGTAGAAAAAAAACTTGTTTTAATGACCCTTTCTTTATATAATTTTGCTGAATTGGTAAGACCAAACTCACCTGTCTCTCCAAGTCTGTCATATTTATAAGAAGCAATGTGAAAGAGGAAAAACTGTTTAATATGTTTCAATATTCCTTTCTTCTTACTTTAATTTTCATAATGAGCATTGCTTACATGACAAGGGATTGCTACTGGGGTTTGTGTGTGTATATATATATATATATATATATATGGCTTTCTTCCTGAGAGAGATAAATCTGTTGCAGGTCATCTGGATTCTGTATAGAGTTGAACCGTTCCTTCACCTTTAAGGTTGGTTGGTTTGTTTTTAATATTACAAACTGGCATCTTAAGGAAGAATACTGGCTCCCAAAGACTTATTTGAAATTTATTTCCCTGCTCTAAGGCATGTTATTGCTTGACTGAATACTTCTGTAACTAAAAGGAAACGTCTTTCCAGATGACCAAAATGATGAACATTTTCCCATGTCTAGAACCACCACCATCACTTAAATTTATATCTTTAGACAGACCTACTACATCATCTTTTCTGCTCCAACTGAGAGCACAGCTGTGCTTCCAAGACTACTTTCTAGCTGTAGGTGGTACAGCCAATTCCCATGTTGGCTAGAACAGTTGCATTAGACACTGTATGAAGGGTCACTGTGAAGTGTATGACAGAAAATCAAAACCAAATTAGATGTGATGCCTTAAATATCTCAGGTATATCAAAAGTTTTTGACAAGTAAGAGAAGAAATAAAGATGGGAAGAAACTACATACTTTTAGAGGAGAAGGTCTGAACAGATATTGAATTAATTTACCTTATATTATTATTAAGTCCGGAAGCCTAGACTTTCAGTGGTGAGTGAAGTTTCATGTTTTACACTAAAGCATTTTCAGCCTGTCTTTTGCATTTTGGAGGTTACTTAATGCTCTACTTAATTACCATTCTCCTTTCATTAAACCACATATAAAATTATTGCCTGTTGAAATAATGAGGGAACAATTAATAAATTGTGACATTCTATACGTTCGTATTTGACTTTGTTTTATTAGAAATATAGCAGAATATTTTTAATTCTCATTTGAGGATGTGAAGCACCTGACGATGTGGTGGTTAATAGGGAATCCTTGCTGAATCCTTTTTTAGTGGCCTCAGTAAAGGTTGACAGGAGGCTCAAACACTATTTGGTACTTTAAAAAATGGATTGTTATTTCAAAGTTTTCTTTAATCATCTGAAGGTGAACAGAAAATCCCAAAGATGAAAAATTGCATCTGATGCAAAAATTGTTGCATTTGACAAGGATGGTGAGAATGAGCTTATTGCATTGCCCCCAGCTTATTAAATAAAGCGTGGGTCTCAGAATAGCCAAGTGGAAGACTAAACATTTATAGGAAAAAAGAAATATAGGCATTTCCTACAAAATGGAGAACGATATTGTAGGCAGTGATGGTCAAAAAAAAAAAATCCAAGGACAATAGCACAGACCAAATCAGTTCCTCTAGAAAGGCTAATGTGATTCAAGCAGTTCCATTCTAGCAGGGAAGTAATGAGAATCCTTTAACTGAAGTAAAATTACTTCCAGTATCTCATTTTTGAGATTTTTTTTTTAATTCTGCTGCCTGTTCTTATTCTTCCTTTTCAAGTACATTGAGAGTCTAGAAAACAGGTCATCAAGGATCATTAAAAAAATGAAATAAAATTGAACTTTAGAATATAGCTCACTTTGTGACTGCAGTGTAAAAGTACCTCTTTGCTTCCTCTCTCATTTATCAGGGGCTTAATGTTATACTTGAAATATTTCTGAGGCATCATATCAAACCTGATTTTTTCCTCTCATCCACTTTATAAACATGATGTCAAAATATAAATCTATATATTTCATGGTGAAGCATATTTCTTAAAAGAAAAATGTCATTGTTTACTTGTTTATTAACAAATATTGATCATATCCATACAGTATTTTTGGCCTGGGAGCAATGATGTTCCTAAATGGATGCCTTCATGAACTTTTAACAAACGCTGGGTTATGAGGGTAGGAGGGGAAAGAGCAGCTCTGCCATTTGGTCACATTTTCCTTCTAAAATAATCTGTGAATTTCACTCAGACCATAGGAGACATAAAACACATTATCCTCTGCCCTAGGAAGTTAGAATAGACATCTCTGAGTACTGAGAAGAGCCTGATAGCTATCATACCACCAAGGGTTTAGAGTAAGGCTTGATTGTGTGCTGACTCACCTGCCCTTTCTTTTTACAGCTGTCCACTTTGTATGGATTAGCTAAATAGTGACATTGCCTATTTGATAACTAGCTGTATATGCATGTAGGGTCCTATCATGAGGGCTGATCTTAGCTCAAGCTTCTGCTTCATTTGTTTCTCCACCTTAGTTTTGTTTCGTACCTTCCCCTTGGTTTTTTGTCCTCCACTGTGTTTATGTGTGTCATCTTATCCTAGACACGGTTCTTGTATTATCTATTAAATCACTTAACAGCAGCATCATTTTATTAGCAGACTCCAAGATTTCACTACTGTGAAACAAATAAAATGCATCCCAAAAAATACACACTGTTCAAATTGGTGATAGAAGTGCTACAAAAATATTTACCACTTAATGTTGAACTCTCTTCATATCAAGACATCCTTGGGCAAAACTGATTTGTCACATCTTGTATAAGACTTTGTTTATGACAATTTTGATCAGAAGTACTCAAATTTAACAAACAATCAGGCCACAGATGGTAGTTAATCTAGTCTTTGACTAAATTAATTGCTTTCATAATTGGGTACACATGGAGCTGTTTAAACATTAAGCACAGTGCTCTTAGGTATCTTTAACAGGAGAAAGTAGGACTGTTTTAACCAAATGGTTCAAGCAGCTGAGTAAAGTGTGTGTCATAGGAAAAAAAGAATGCTGTGACTGCATTTAGCTCTGCAAAAACAAGAAACAGCAAGATTAGAATTGGCATGATTGATTAAATTTGAGAAATGTTTTGTAATTGCACAGAGACAGGAAAGTTGTTACTGTTATCCCTTCACTGTGCACAAAATTAGCTTAAATGTCTGGGAGATAACATGTGCTATCAGTTTTCCCTACGCTTAACCAACTGATTGCCCACATGTGAAAATAAGGGGAGAGGAGTTTTAGTTACTACTTGCACAAGATTTCCCAGTGCTGGAGTGTGCAGACCTTGTTGAAGCTCTGACCTATCTAGTCAGGGATGCTTTGTGGGGACAATGATGATAACTGGGATGCTTTGTGGGGAGAATGATGATAACTGGGGTGAAAACATGTTGGTAAGGGAAATCTGATAAGCACTAGAATATCAGGGAGTGGGGATTTTGCGGTGGTGAATTTGTACATTTACATAGTGCTCTACAGGTGAAGTTGCTTGTGCATCATAGCAAGTTGTGCTGACCTTGACTGGTTTCTGCCTTACAGGCCAAGTTCTGTCTTAGTTCATCAGGTAGTTTTGGAGAGATCATTTTTCACATATGCCCAAGCTCCTGTCTAGCAACCTACAGATCTATATAGAGCTACACAGGAATTTCCCAGCAGCAGATCAAGCTTGCATCTTGCAAGCCACACATGGCAAGGCTATACCAAACAGAAAAGCATTTCCACTAAAAGTCCTAATATCCCTGAAAACACAGTGAAAATGCTGTCGCTTAGACTCTATTTTTATTCCAGATAGTATGCCTTTCCTAGCCTTTCATTTTCTACATTGGACATGTAAGATGTTTTCAAATATATTTTCACTGATAAGAAATATTGATTCGAGAAGTGAAAAGATGCTAGTTCCAATAATCTGTTGCCAATAACCATGCAAAATAGTTGTATAAGGTCCATGTGAAAATGGAGCTGAGATTTATTTTAGAAGTAGTATTCCATGTATAAAAGGAGCATTCACAAGGGACAAGGCCGCTGGTGAGGAGCTTAATGAGTTCTTTGCATCTGTGTTGGAGGTGGGAGAAGCTAGGGAGATCCTTTTGCTGAACCCTTTATTTCCAGGAAGAGGGAACTTGGCAGAGGAGTTGTCTGAAATCAAAGTGGCTATGCAAGAGCTATGGAACAAGTTGCTAAAATAAACACTAAAAAGAAATCATCAAGACATGAGTATCCACTTGAGTTCTGAAAGAATTCCAGATTGAAACAGCTGAATTACTAGTGCAAGTATATGACCTTTTATAGCTTTTTTGACTCTGAGGATTGGAGACAACATCACTAGAGATTTGTTATCTTCAAAGTAAATAAAATTTTTAAAAAGCTCAAACACAAGATTGCTTTGGATTTTTAAAAGCTTATGTGCTTTCTACCATCATTTTCTACCATGATAAAGAAACCAGAAATCTATTCTGGTTTCATAGTATTGTAGATATAATGATAAAAGATTAGAGACCACTTTAATCATCAGCAACTGATGCTGTTGGTTTAAGACATTCCTAGCACCTCCTCTGACTCTACAGTCTGAATGACTAGTTGAATGACACTGGAATTCATTTTATGGCAGAAACAACTGGTTGATAAATGTGAGAAAAGCTGATTGTGAGAATGCCTAAAAGCCTAAGAATATGAGAAATAATCCCGATAGGGCGGGCTTGCTACAAGGGTATAAAAAGTACTCAATATGAAACATTGTCAACCAAATCTGATGAAGTGGTGGTACAACCTTGGCCTGTAAAAATACTTGTGTAATACTTAAGTCTATGGTTAAATATTATTTTAATAGTAAAACACTACATTTAAGATAGAGTCCCTACCTTAAAGAACAAAACATTGCCAGCTCTTACACTCGCATTACAAATTCTGTTATTTCTTTAAGCCCATGAACGTAGAATCATTGAAGACAGGAGCCTCTTGGCTTCTCTTTGAAAGAAATTACATACATAACAGTGCAGAAAAGGTTGAAAAGCTATCTTGATTCAACCCTAAGCAGAAAGGCAAGAAAAATTGCACAATGGAAAGTAATACAATAGAGAGACTGGATGGAGAAGGAATATATCTGAATCACTGTGTGCAAACGTGAAGGAGCAGGATGCCAGCATTGCTCTGATGTGGTTATAGCACTTTAGATCCACACCAGTTTCTTAGCCATCTTGCTCTGTGCTGTGGGGAGGCATTGCCAGGGAATATAGATATCTTGCTGCGAAAACATCCTCCAAGGCAAATGGTAGGAACTTAAACACTTAAATTTTTAAACAAGAGGAAGAAAGGGAAGAAACAAATGTTTGGAGTGTTAGAGGAAGTGGACTTGCTTAAGGTAGAGAAGGAAATGATTAATTCTGTTTGCATGTGAACCCACGAATACTTGGAATGAAAAAGGCCTTCCCAGAGATGATCAAATTATGGGAAAGGACAACAGCAATGTTACATTTTTTCTTATGATGATCTGCGGTAGATCTGCTACTAGAAAAAGCCGGCTGCTTTTCTCAGCAGGAATCCAATGAGGAAATATTCAGTCTGTCATATTCAGCCTACTGTGAATTCTTTTTTTTTATTATCTGAGGGGATTACTTCATATAGTCCCAAAAAGAAATACTTAATGTGAATCTGTAATTGTTCTGTTACTTTGTTTGAATTAACCTAATAGAAAAATAGTCTTTAAAAATTATTGTGCAAATGGTCAGACAATTTAAGAAAATCATAAAATCAAGTTAAAAAAAAAAACTACTAGAGAAATATCATGAACAAAAAAATCATGCCGTGTGTTTGATTTTAAAATCTAAGTATGAAAAAAGGGACCATATTAAAGTACCTTGGTTATGTTCAATTAACTGCCTTTTCAAAACAGAAATGTTATTTTTCAGCACTACTGTGATTGATTAAAACCACGTGAAAGATAACCTATTGAGAATGAGCAGACAAACCCCTGAACATTTCAAGAATGCAGTTATGTGAAGCAATATAAGGCCATAGCAAACTAAACCTCACAACACTGACATAGCTAGTGAAATAGCTACATTTCAGATATAACCAGGTCCTTTAAATTATTTTTGATCTGAGAAATCACGTTGCACTCTGTTTTGCAAAAAGGGTGGTGAATTTCATCCACAGTGTTCCTCCTTTCTTTTTCTTCTACTTTTTTTCAATTTGAGGTATTTAGCTTGAAAGTGGAAGAGGTGGAATTGGTGGGAAAGGAAGGAGAAGGGAATTGAGTAGGCGATTCGGAAGACAGCATAAGCTAAAGCTCAGACAGTTCAGCTAAAAGAAATGTTATACATAAAATCGATAAGATAAAGCTTATAGATGTAATAATATAAATAGCTGTTTTGAACCAAAGCATGGAGAGCTCTACTTCAAGAGGAAGTAACTCTGCAAGTGATGTTACAGGAAATAAACTACTTTACTCAAGTGACCAATGATCCATTCAGTCTCATTTCCTACCACCTCCTATGGTGGATGCTGGTTAGGTTGGTTATAAAATTGCAGCCTATGCTGGAAACCATAACTGGAAAGAGGTGCAAAGGACTTCCAGACATGAACTTCTGCAGTAAAAACAAAAACCAAAAAAACTGTTGCAAGTATACACCTTCCTTCTCCCAGAATTACACACACATCCACAGCTGGGGAGATGCTAGAGACCTAGGAGGTGGTACCCTACACTCTGCTTCCTGAGCATCAACTGTTGGAGCAGCCAGCTTGTGAATTGGCTGTTGCTTATGTGGTACTCTCCCTTTCTATTTAGATTTTAATCCTTCTGGGAGAAGGAACCATGTCCTCTGTTTGATGCTCCACATATGCTGTATCTTGACACATACTCTTGTTGGCGCTACCCTCATACAGGAAAACCCACCCAGTGTGACATTCCACACAAGGAAGGGTAGATTTGGGGGGAAGAATTCCTTCTTAGCTTGAGCAATAATTAATTTGCGGTCTGCAGAAGAACTAGCAGCCCTTGCATTACTTAGCTTTAGCAAGTTCTTAGCTAGTGTAATTGTAAAAGTCATTCATGAAGACAGTAAACAGTTTTTTGTCTTCTCCATAATAGCATGAATTTGGACTACCAGCGCATGCTCTGATGGCTGGCTCAGTATTTCATGTCTATCTCTAATATTAAGCTGCAATTAGTGATCTATTCTCTCTGGGTTTAATAGCAGTATATTTTCAGCTACAGAGTTGCTCTGGTGATGGCATACTTAAGTTACTTGGCCACTTGGGAAACTTTAGAGAGAGTGAGTGACATTACTCAGCTGTGTGGAACATAGGATAACAGTTTAAGTGAAAGAAAAAAACCAGCCATATTTGATAGATAGCACTACGGAGACATCAGTTAGGAGTATATATCAGATTTTACCTTCCCTTTAAATTTGATTTTAATAGCCAAATAATGACATGTTAAAACAGCAGTCTAATCTATAGAAGACTAATTTGTTATTTTTTTGGCATTTCAAGTGGCTCCTTTCATTTACACACCTTTTTCTGCCAGGCTAGTACAGAAACAGGATATATCATCCTCATAAGAAAACTTTAAGAATAATATATGCTTTAAATTAGTACTGAACAAAAGTTGTTATATTTCTAGCTTCAAAGTATTCAAATAATTTTTTCTAATGCCATAGAGTCTTTCAAGCAGTTTGCATATAAGCATTTGATTTGACCTTGCAAGCCTGTATTGTTTAAAGCCCTATTTTTAATACATTACTGTGCACTGAGATATAGCTTTGCTTTGAGGAGTAATTCTGTAAACTAACATTTTGGATTCCACTCTGATGTGCTTAGCTCACCATAAAAGTTGTGTGGGATTGTGGTTTGTTTTTTTTCCTAGCTCAAGGGATTTGTCTAAATGTAACACATCCTTCATGCATGTGTGTTCTTACATAGCAGAACATGTGTGTGATGAGACCATGTCCCTTTGGTCACAGTATCACTAGACCCTTAGCCTCTACAGACCAGTGATAAACAAAAATCTGAAAATGACCAATGAAAATTCCACTGCAGATTCTAAAATGGTATAAACTGAGAGCTGTATTCATGTTTTGGTTACCCATGTAAAACCAAGTGCATTTATTTTATAAACATTTACCATGGAGTTTTATTATAATGCTTGCTTGCTACAAACAAGGCTAGTTTGATACATGGAACTGATATCTCTGTTTAACTATACCAGCTGATTTAAGTAGACAGGACACATGAAGAATATTGACGTTCTTGAAAGCCTGGCTGCTTTTCGCTAAGTTAATTAGATAGTCTGATAAGAAAACTTCCGCTCAGATGCAAACTTTGATTTTACCTATTTAGATCCTCAGAACTTTAAAAGCACTACTGCTAGAACATAGAATAAGAAGCATTTTCCCATTTTCTACCTTCCTATAGAAGAGATAAAGATGTTTGTGAAAAATGGTTATCTGCCTGCAGTAATCGTGGTTCATTTACTTAGAATTAGGTCAATAACAGGAGCACAAACACAGCGCTGACTCGATTGGCTTAGTGCTGCCCTTCTGCTTGAGGAAAGCTTCACTCCATGAATTTCCTGGTACTTTTCTCTAGGCAGAGATTCAAAGAACCAGTTTTAGCTAAAATATGTTATTGCAGACTCAGAAATTCACCATGGTAAGCTTTCTATTAACCTGTGCATAGGTAAGTTGCACATATATTTTGAAAGATAGTGGTATCAGCTAATGCTGGTGGGGTTCACAAAAGCAGGCCCTGTAGTTAGGGGGCAGCAGTACTTTTCAATGTATATATTGCTGAGATACACAGCCACTGAACACCAAATACTATAATCGAGATTTCAGATTTAAACAAGTGCCATTTCTTTCTTCATCTGTAAGATATTTGGTATCAAATTATAGCCTCTCCACGCATCACCATTTGCAAACTATTTTGAATTTTATAGTAGCACAGGAAGATAAAAGGCCTAAACCTGAGAGGCCTAGAACTCCTGCAGATTGTACCTCCCCTAGGGGACCCAAAAGCCAAGCAGTAGTCCTGAAGTTGCCTGACTTTTCTGCCCTGTCAGAAAGATCATTATTCCACCTGTGTGTGAATTTGAAACTTCTCCAATTGTTCTCATGTGAGTTTGAGCTTTCGTTTTCCCTACTAGAACTGGTGACCATGCAAGGAAATGTTTTTGGTCCGAGTTTCAAGGCTCACAGGGCCCCTAACCCAGATATCAGCAACTGTGAAGGATTTTAGCCTTTTTAAAAAAATAATTCTGGATTTTAAAGATATTTTTTGTAACTTCACACTGATAGAGGTTGCTATGCAAATCCAAAATCTAAACTATTTGATTAGGCATAATTTTTTCACGTGGGCTGTGCTGCTTGCCCCCACAGGCAGGGAAGTGGTAGGTGATGGGAATGGCCTCTCTCTCACAGTGCTCTTGCTGTACTGCACTACAGCAGCTGGTCCAGCTCCTTCTGCTGCAGCTTACCTTCCTCCTCCCCTGGAGGAAAAAGAATAGGTTGTGTATCAAACTTGCAATAGTGGAGGTATCTGCTGGCAGTAGGTGAAATGTTAGGTGGGGCAGTAATGCCTCAAACCATACAAATCTAGCTGTAGTGGAAAAAATATTATCATTCCCTAGCTGTCTGTGCTTACATCTCTTTTGGACGTTGCCAACCTACTCAGCTGCAGTGTTTTACAGTGTATTTTACTGTGCATCAGTTTAAATCTCTGAAATTCATGGTATCCTAGCTGATGAGACTGTGCTGTTTTGCATCTTGCCAGACTCTCACAAAACCACTCTCTGTGCTGGCTGTCCACTCATCACAGCCTGAATCTAAGGATGGGATTGTGCCTGAAAAATCCTGTTGCTTTTGAATAGGTGTACTTTTCCAGCTCCTGAATTCAAACTACACTTTATGCAGGCAACTCGAAAGCAACTTAAATACTTTGTATGAATGTGTCTTTAGGAATGACCACAGGGATTCTGCTTTCAAAGCATGAATAAAAGCATCAGTGAACAGAACTGGAGGGTTTGCTTCTCAGAGCTTCTTCTATGGAAGCTATGTGCTAAGGCCCCTAGCACTATTTCAGATTAAGTCCTCAACGATCAGGGAGGAAAAAAATGATAATTTTTAAAAAAAGGGAAAATGGCCTATATAATTGATCACTTAAAATGACATTTTCCTACACCTGACACTGCAAAAGAAAGTGGTATGTCTTATGAGCATCTCTGAATTCTTTATGTGCTAAATTATTAGAAAATGGATATTGCAAATAGGTTTAAGTAGTCATGTATTAGCACTCTAATATTCATACTTATGGCTAAATAACCCTTACTCAGTTTGGCTAGATCCTATATCTAAATGATCATCTTAATGTTTATGGTGAAATCTCCTCTAGTGTCTTTCTTTTTACCTTTCTCTTTTCTGCTGTGGTACATCTTTCAAATATGAATTATTATCTACAAGACTCATTCATAAAACTATCACACAATTTAGCATTTAACTCTTTCTGCTTTAGCAAGACTCTGGCAATTTCCAGGTTTACAAATTGCATTCACGTTGAGAGAGGGAGCTCACCACTTCAGGATGTATTCACATCAAGATAGCATCTGCAAGTCTTACTACAGGGTTTTGACTGTTCAAGTTAGACTGTTTTAATTACACTTCATCCTTACCCCCAGTTTCCGCAGATCAGTACTTATGTGACAAAGAGCCATGCAAAGCTGTCTATACTGGAGTGAATTTCACCTTTGGGGATTAATTATAAAGAGGTTTTGGTGATGAACATTTTTTCTGTGTTTCAATAAGATAGTTAAATCTCCCCAATGTGTGTTCAAAAAAATTAATTCAAAATGTCAGATTTTGATGGGGTTGTGGTATCAAACTGTAAGCATCTGTGACTATTCTAATTTCTTTTTACCCTCAAATTAATGTGAGATGAAACATACAGAAAGAACAGCAGTAGTAATTCCTGTAGCTTCAAACAAAATTGTACTGGACTTTGCTTCCAGAGCCATTTCTAAGTAACTGACTCTCAGATCCCATAAAAAAAAAGCTAGGATAGGCAGCTAAAATTAACTAAATCAAAATTATCCCCCACTGCTTCAGCTTCTGCCCTCAATCAGCCTTGGAGTTTTGATTCAACCTTTCCTCGGAAAAGCGGAGCTGCTTCCACAAAATCAAGTACAAACCCACATAAGAAGTGACCTCTTGGCTGGAAAGTCATTTTCATAGAGAAGAAAAAACAGTGTAGCTAATGTAAAAATAACAACCTTGACGGTTTGACGAAGCAGGATCCTTGAGTTACCTGGTTCAGTTTTAAGTTTGGAAGAACAGAACATCTCAAAGTGAGGGACTGTTTCAAAATCTAATCTCTATAGCATGTCTGATATCTAGGCAGTATTTTCAGAAGGCCTAGGAGTTCAAAATCTAGGCAACTATAAAAGCTCAGTTTGAAATTCCTTCTTTCCCCTTTCCTCATCCTGCTCCCTGAAATCTACCCACCAACTTTGTTAGCCAGGTTTACTTCTTTTTTCTTTCATGCATGGAGAAGTCTCTTGAACAGGAGGAACTTTCAAACTACAAGAAGTGTGTTGAATTAAAAAAGGGCAGGGGCATGCAGTTTCTTCTCTGCTCTTTATTTAATCATAGACATCTCAAAAGAAAACTTTTCAGGTGTGGGGCACTGGTATCACTACAAAAGTGGTTCATGTCAGATAACTTCAGGGATCCAGTTAAATGAATAGGGTTTAAAATCCCTGTGTGTTGAAATCATTAAGCTCAATTAGCTGTTTTACAGAAGTGACAAAGTTTATTTTTTATGAAATTTCTTTACAAAAAAAAGATGTGACCCGCCATCTGTTACCAAAGTTTTGTTCATTCCACTGGAAGCAGAACTAACCTTCAGGGCTGTGCTCTGCAAGCAATCCCTGAATATGTCTTTAACTGAGAAAAAAAAAAATCAGATGTCCTCTTATTTCTGATGATCTGCTATAACACACGTAAAACAACTATCTGAATAAACAGATGCACTAGTCAATGCCTCTCAATAGTAGTCAACATTCTGCAGAGATTAAGAATCATTATAACTGCACTTACACTTCATTTCTGACCATTGAAACAAAATATGTAAGAACGAGCTCAAACTTAAACTACACTTTTAAAGTAGTAATATATTCTGAGTAATTTTGCTAAGTCATCATGAAAATTCCAGACCTGAAATGATACAAAAAATAATCCATTCTACTTTGTAACAAACACTGATAGAATTCACCAACAAAGTTAAATTAATGAACTTCCAGGGATGCCTGAACTACAAGAATACATAATTAATACTAACAGATTACTTCTAAGCTTCATGCCCTGTTAGACCTGGCTTGCGAGAACCATAGATGGAGGTGGAGGAGTATTGAGGTGTATCAGGGACTCAAGTAACCAATACTGCATGTACCCCAGAGGTCAATACTGCGTCCAGTCCTGCTTAACATCTTCATTAATTATCTGAGCGATGGGGCAGGGTGTAGCCTCAGAAAGTTTGCTGATGATATAAAACTGGGAAGAACAGCTGATACACCAGAGGGTGACGCTGCTTTTTTAGAGGGACCTTGACAGACTGGAAAAATGGACTGTGGGGAACCTCATGCAGTTCAGGGAAAGGAAATGTAAAGTCCTGCACCTGGGGAGGAACAGCTGCATGCAACTGTATATGCTGGGGTTCACCCACCTAGAAAGCAGCTTTGTAGAAAAGGATCTTGAGGTCCAGGTGGACACCAATTTGAACACCAGGAATGTGCCCCTGCAGCAAAAGAAACCCCAAAACAGTGTCCTGGGCTGCATTAGGAAGGGTGTTGCCAGCCGATTGAGGGAGGTGATCCTTCCCCTCAATTTATCAATTTAATGGCCAGGCCACACCTGAGTTACTGTGCCCAGTTCTGGGCTCCTCAGTACAGGAGACACATGGCCATACTGGAAAGGGTCCGGTGAAGGGCCATGAAGCAATGAAGGGATTAAGGACTTTAATAAAGAACTGTAGCATCTCTCATATGACAATAGCCTGAGAGAGCTGGGTTTGTATAGCCTGGAAAAGAGAAGGGGGCATCATATATCACTGTGTATAATTATCTGAAGGGAGGCTGTAAAGAAGACAGAGCCAGGTTGTTCAGCAGCACCCAATGACAGGACAAGAGGCAAGGGACACAAACTGAAAGACAGGAGGTTCCCTCTGAACATATGGAAACATTACTGTGAGGATCACTGAGCACTTGTGCATGTTGCCCAGAGAGGTTGTGGAGTCTCCATCCTTGGAGACACTCAGAAGCCATCTGGATAGGGTTCTGGACAGCAAGCTATAGGTGGCCCTGTTAGAGCAGGGGGGTTGGGCAAGATGATCTTCAGAGCTCCCTTCCAACTTTACCCATTAGTGATGCTATGAATCGCATCCTGTTGCACCATATGCAGCTGCTGTCTCCAAAACCTGAAGTTAACCTGCAGAGTACCATTATTAAATAGTAATAAAAGACTTGTTATGAAGTAACTGAGATCCTGTTCAGGATTTCTTTTATTACAGGGTTTACTAAGCTGATTTAATTACAACAAGGTGATTGCAAAGTAATCCTATTTAGGCAGGCAGTTGAAACTGCAACTATGAACACATTAGCTCAGGATTAGAACTGCACTTTGATGGTTACTTTCACCACCAGAAGGAAGCCCTACTAGGCACGTCACAAGCATGTTTTAGGACAGCATAAAATTCTACAGTGATAATTAACAAAAACTATCTAGTCTACAAATAGACAATGTGGACATGCAGAAGGAAAGGAGTGTGGCTTAATACAGGCCAAAATGTTATTAACTTTACTCATCTGGGAACAACCAACAATAGCTTGTACTGTACAAAATTCCTTCCATAATGATTTCCACCTGCTGGAGGGCTGCCACTCGCCCTGCATCTTCCTGCAGCTGATTTCCCATCTGCTGCTGGAAGCCATTGCCCTCCCTTTAGATAAGACCTGAGGCCTGGAGATAGAAGATTTAGTTGCTTTAAGCAAACAAAAACTTTTCCCAATTCCCAGTTGCTGAGAACAAAACCTACTATGTCTGGAATCATTGCTGGATGGCTACCACAGCACAGTCTAGCCTTAGTTTAATCAGCTTCAAACCCAAGTCTTAGAGAGAGCCAGCTGGCAAAGCAGTATTTTTATTCCTCATCCATCTACAGTGGCAAGTCACATACTTGACCACCACGTAAATGACGCTTGATCATTTTCAGGTCTTTGGTAGGAAGGACCCTGGTTTTAGTGCAGAGAAAGCCCCTCTATCCTACCATGGGTCTCTTGGTGCAGGGATGGTATATTCTGCAGAAAATGTATGAGCTTCATCATAGCAGCTTTTGATTTGTTGTTGTTTTGTTATGCAATTTAACACAGCTTAATCTATATACCAGAAACAAAACATCAACAGCCTCTGCTGATACTTGGAATTAACCCTTTTTTAGTCTTCTACTGTAACCAAATCAATATTTTTGGGAAAGATTCATATGATAAACATTCCCTCTACTCCCCCAGAGTTCTCCAAACTAAAGATGAAGTGGAAATGTAAAAGATCCTTTTGAAAGACAGGATATTTCCTAATATTGAAGACAGACATTGTCGAGTTATATGAAATTGATGTTTGCAAAGCAATTACCAAAAAGGCTTATCAAAAAAACTAAGAGAAGGTATAAAGGGAGTTCAATAAATTTTACTTTAAGGCATCATTTTGAATTTTCCTGTCTTGCTGCATCACATTTAGTTTGTACAGGATGTAACAGGAGAATGCAGCCAGAAGGCATTAATTTGTTAATCAAAATGTACAATGAAGCATACAATAAAACCAAAAAAATGGTTAATTCTTATTGCCCCCCTGGTCAGTTAAAATAAATGAAGGGCAATAAGCAGGCAAAAGAAAGAAGAAGAAAAAAAAAAAAAAAAAAAAAGGAGGCATTTCCACCCTGAATAAGAAAAACTGCAAGCAGCACAAACAGCTTGTTTTCCACTAGAACGGAACTGACTACAACTAGGAACAAGATCAGCTCTAAAACCCCTCAATCTCACAGCATCCAGTGAGAGATCAAAAGCCTTAGAAATTAATTTTTAGTGAGGATTCTTCTTGTTGCTTATATTAAGGATGTGTTCTTTCTGGTTTTGTCTAAATATTGATAAGTAACAAGGATTTTGGCCTACAGGAGCAGACAAAGCAATGTACAAATTCAGACGCTGTCCAGCTTTTGTGTAGCTTGGAGCTCCAGCACATTTCTCCAGAACGCCCACAGTTTAACAGACTCTCTCTCCAATAAACTGCACATCCAGTCTGGAAGTTGTAACATAATAGTTTGTGGCAAAGAGACATCCTGGCAATCATTTTTAACCAGAAAAACTCCCCAGAATACAGTAGGACGGTAAGGAATGTGCCAAAACCCAGACTGTCTAAAAAATATGTAACTATGTAACATCATTAGAACATGCACATCAGCCTTGAAGAACTTTATTTTCTAATCTGTGAAACTGCTTGGACACAGAGAGCTGTCACTTGTTTTCATGACTGTTAGGGAAAGCAAGTAACGTTCTCACATAGTTATACAGCAATTTATGACAAACCCTGTGTTTGGTTATATGAGCATATTTCTAATAGCTAGCTGAAAGCTGCAATAAGACTCTTTTTCCAGCAAATAAGACTGGATAGGTCAGTAGATTTAAGGAGCTCTTGATTCAAAGTCTATTCAAAAGAGTTGAAAAGTATGGTCAGACTAACCACGTACCTTTTGCAAGTCTCAATATTATTTAACTTTAGAAACCACTCTTCATTTCTAACCCCTGAATATCTAATCTTCCAGATGGAAAAATTTACAGCCTGTGACATGCCTACAAGAACCCTGAGACCTTAAAATAACAAACAAAAGTGCTGTTCTCTCCCAGTAAGACCTGGCTTGAGAACCTAACGGGTACACAGTGTGTTTTATTTCTACCTACATAAAAGACCTTTTTCAGCAGATTTAAGATAAGCTACATCTCTACCATCAAGTACAGGAAGCAATAAAACATTCAGTGCATCTTAAATGGATAAAAAATGAGAGAGAATTAATATTGGCCAAAGTACGCATGTTATCAAAGTATTTCTAGATCAGGTAAATTGCTGACAATAAAGTTTAACACAGGTTATTTAAAGTCTCTGCCTCACAAGTAAATGATGCACGTAAGAGCATACCCTGTAATGATATCTTTTCAAAATTTGGTAAACCATGTCAAATACAGGCTGCATTAGTACATATGTATAACTGGAATAAGAATTTGTTTTCTTTATTTTTCTCCTAATGCATCTTAAGACGTGCCATATCCCAAAATGAAGCTTGGTATTAACCCAGTACTCAGAGGCCTTCATATGGTCTCCCAGGAAAGAAAGAAAAAAAAAAAGGAAAAAAATTACATTAACATGACACTTTAGCCAAAAGTCTCCTGTACATGAACAGACAATCACAGAAAATTTTAACTAAAATTCCTTCCCAGAAAAGGTGGACATAATTCACCAAACTTCCCCAATTCCCTTCACAAAGATACCTTAAAAAGAAAAACCTCAAAAAAATATTGTCTGATAAAATCATCACCTACACCCTACTCAAAGCAGAAAATGCAAAACACCTACATTTCCATGGGCAATATGAAAGAGCTTGCAGTGTTTCAGAGTTTCATCAATTTATGAGGTAATGTAGTTACCAATGGCTGACAATAATACATACGAAATAAAACCCAAAATTTCTGAAGATTCAGTCACAAAGAAATTCAGGCTCAATTGACTTAGCAAGTCCATGCAGAGATAGTCATAGATGTCTAGAACCAAGATATACAGTGAGGACATTTATGAGTTGTTTTCCTTCATTTTTAAGTCTCATATCAGCAACGACCCACCTAGTTTACAGCATTACTCCATTTAGAAACAAACTAAGGCTTGTCATCAGAACACTTTATACAGAATTATACAGAATTATACAGAAGTAAAGGGTTAATTAAAATAAATAATCAAAACCAGGAACTAGTATCTTCCATGGAATAGAAATTATACTGAACATATCTTTCACTAATCCTACACCTGAATAGATTTGTATTTTTTTTCCACTGAAAACTGGAAGAATCTCACATCACTTGTATGAAATATCACAATCATTTATCTCACAAATAACATGGTATTATGCCAAACAATTCTCTGCTGTTACAGAGCATTCCTTTTATCAAACTACCTCTCTGATCATTTTAACATTAATTTTTCACTTGGTTTCCCTGAGAGATTAACAATAAGCAGACACAGTACAACCAATTGTCACCTGCACACCAACAGGCAATTATAATTAAGTCAAAAAGCTAAGTTTGACTTAAATTGCTTCATGTAAAAGGTTCAAGCTCAACTGCCTTACAAAGAACCTGTGAAGAATTGAATACCTGTCAAAAACCAACTGGTTCTCCACCAGGACTGCGCAATCCCAGCAGCCCTTCATCAAGAGCACTATAGATTCAGGGTTGTTTTTTTTTTTAATCACTGCCCATCTGCCAGCCCTAAGACTTCCTTGAACACCTACCAGTCTGATAAAGAATTAGGAATCAAATTAGTGGAGAGCGGGAATTCATCACCATCCTCAGCATCATGACAGGTAATACAAACCTTGCAAAACAGACATGCACAGCCAAAGACTTAAAATATGTAATCTTTACTACAAAAATGCTAGACTGAGATCTGCCAAAATTGTTGGAGTTTTTACCCTTGTTCTATTATGATTATTTTGTATTATGTACATATGCTGGCTGGCCCATTAAACACAAGCTGGAAATTCCAAGATTTCATCTGTATCTTCTTTACGTACAGAGGATAAGACATATGGCACAGAGGGATAATCAGAATCTTAAAAATATTTATTTCCTGCTTCCATGAGAATGATGAGTTTAAGCTGTTTTTTCTCCTAGAGTTTTGTTTGCCAGAAATTTGAAACGTTCTGTAAGTATACCTTAATGTACTTCTCTGACCAGACATTATTTGTACTGTATGACTGAATTTCATAGGTACTTTTCTTTCTTGAAAGGGGTACACACATAAAAATAAAATAAAGAATTTATAATAGGAATCAAGCTAATCAGTATTGTGTACTCCAAGTCTATGAAGCTTCTTAAAACCCCGGGAAATTAAGTAACGGACAGCATTTTTAACACTGGATTTTACACTTTCCATCAAATGTTACAACCATCTCAACTGTGTATTCCACTACCCATTCTGTTGTGATCTGAAATTGTAGACAGACACATAACCAATGTACTGGCCTGTTTTAAAGACTGAAATTATTCATATTTTAAAATAAATAGTGATTGTACTTGAAACAATAACCACAGATTAATAACATGCACCCTTCAACAGATGCTTTCAAGGTACAAGCTGCTTTCAGCAGCTTCACTCTTCAGAATAAAAATACACAGTAGAAAAGAAGCATCAAGCCAGGGCAACCAAAACAAAAACTCAGTTAACACACAAAGAAACAAGAAATTAAATCACAATAATCTAGTCATTAAGGCCCAGCTCCCTCCACTGAAGCCAATGAGAATTAGACACCAACATTTTCTTAAAATGCAATCATAGGTGCCTCTAAAATATTCTAGAATGAGAGCTGGTGTACTACCAAAAACCATATACCAAATATATTGGCATTTAAAGGGATTTTAATAATTCCATGATTCTTTAACAAATTGCCTTCTGCACAGATTGGCAACAAACACATCATCACCTTGACACATGCTATTAACTAAATATTTCTATTGCATTTTACGATCAGAAGATACAATACCTCTGTCTGAAGTATGGCAGCTCTCTGTTCTTTGGCAGTAAGTGACTCTTTAAGCACTTCAATGTGTTGCTTGCAATCTGAATTCTGATTGCTAAGGGTTTCAAGCTTAGTTTGTAAGGCAAGAAGTTCTGATTCTTTCTTTGAGAGTTCTTGTTTCAGTTGGTCAATCTGTAATGGCGAAAATAAAAGTTAGATCATTAATTTAATTTCCAATTCATAGTTGCACTTGAAATCTGAAAGGTGTGAACAACCATGATATGACAATTTAGAGACCTGTAAACTCTGGAAGAGAATTAAGATTCGGACTTTTTACACCCACAACTTCAATTGAGTTTCTTATAACCTAATGTACCCTGTTGTAAAAATTATTGCCCTACTGTTGCAGAAGTTAAAAGTTACAAATTCACCAT
>JAVJGJ010000001.1:34445749-34463301 GCA_035590215.1 Microhierax caerulescens
AAACAATCAACAACCACAAAACAAAACCCAAAAAAAAAAAAAAAAAAAAAAAAAACCCAAAAAACAAACAAACAAACAAACCCAAACAAACAAACGAAAACACCAACCAACCAACAAACAGGCAAAAAAAACCACCCAAATCCCTGGTAGCTGTTTGGCTTAAAACTCCTGATTCAAATGCTTTTTTTTTTTTTTTTAGCTGCTTAAACTAAGTACAGAATTTGTGCTGAGTTTTTAAGAAACAAAATAGGGACATGACTTTTTTCTTTTTTGCACAGTATGAAGTGAAGAGGTATCTCTTGTTATTATTTTTAAAGCAGACTAAAAATTTAGAACTAAGAATCAATGTCTATCTAGAAATAATGAATGTTTGCTTCTGCTAAGGAAGAGCCAGTGCTGGAATACGGAAGGAACAGCATGTTTCTAAGACAGGATAGCCTGCTGTTTAAACCCATCCGCCTTCCATAAGGGCTGTTGTCTGTTCTCTATGTGATTAAAGTATTCAGAGTCTGGCCACTAGGTACTTGAAATATGTGTCTGTTTTTCCCTTATGGTGTTCCACCCCCTGCTCCCCAAGTCACATTGACAGTTGTTAGTAATGTGTTTATGGAATAGACACATTAATAATAATAAAATATATGTACAGTAATGTTTTATAGAACGTAATCAGAAGTTAATTACATATTAGTTACAAAATTTATTATCTCCCAATAAATTCTCAGAACTGATGTGGTTTCATTTGAATACTACATGAATTCTGTTCTACAGTAGATGAGAATCAAAGTCCCATACTGTGAATTTTACCATTTTGTGCTTTGTTTTGGGGCAGTTAGTGGTTAGGAGGAAGTTTTATCAAAAGTCTGTACAGATGTCTGCTAATTGCTTTAAAAAAACAAACAAACCCCACCCAAACACACCTGCTTAATCTTTGAATTGTTTCAAATGCTAAAAGCAAAACCAGGAGACTCTTTTTTCCTGTTCTTTTCTTATATCTGACATCTTTTAGCTGATAAGAGTGCTTAATGTGAAGCTCAAATTTGGATTTAAAGTCTCCATTTCCGTATTTCTGCTTTTTCAGTCTCCAGTGGGAAATGAGGGAATTCAGCCTTCTTGATCAAATGTTAAACAATTAGAAACTTGTGTATTCTTTTCAGCATATTATGTAAATTCAATAAAAGTGTGCTTAGAAAATGTAGATTACAGGTTGGTTGTCAAGACATGCAAGTTCAGATACATTACTTACCTACTTTGAGCAATGTCATCTTTTATGCACTGAGCTTGTTTAAGAACTGATTTGAAATTACAGTTAAGCTAAATTTAGAGTTCTTCCAATATTAACTGGATCATCTGAGGCACTTGTAATTTTAACCTTGAATTCTAGAAAATCTTTTAGGGAAAGGAGACATGGTTAATACTTTTTATTTCAAGTGAAGTTTTTACATAGAAAACTGTCCAATTTTTGTTGACTTAGTTGACATGTTGCCAGCTCTACATTTTGTCTAATTTGTCAAGACAGGTCTTGGCTGGATACAAAAAGGATGGCTGTTTGAGGGGGTTTTGTTGGTTGGTTTATTTATAATTTTTTTAAAACCCAGGTATTCTTAAAAACAATCTGTAAGTTAAAGGAGAAAATACATGGCATAGTTATTATAAAATGCAGAAAAGCAAGCATGACAAACTTAAGTGAACTGCTAGTTTAAAGGTATGTTGCGCTCATTTCTTGGTAAAATTGTGGTATGTCTAGGATAATTAAAAATATTTTTTAATCGGCTGGTTTCAGTATTTGTGTTAATATGTTTGGAAATAGAATGCAGCACTGAAGTTTGTAGGGTTGATAGTTCACTTACTGTGTTACGATTTGGCATCTAGATACAAGGTGCCTTTGGTTCCATAGCTTCAGCAGATAAGAAATGTGTCAATTGATTTCAGGGACCACCGTTTTAGTGCAGTCTAGTTGCAAGATTTCAGTCATTCAAACTTTTCTTTAAATAATGGAGACCAACAAACAGTTTCTGAATAGGAAGGAGTTGGATCTACTGGGAGATAAGAATGACTTCTCTTGTTCATAATTTCAAGATGGTTTGCAGTTTGTGGGGAGTAGACAGGTTTGTTGAATGATGCAGATATGATAATTGAAAAGAAACCTCCTGAAAATTCCCATGGAAGTCTGAATTTCTTTAAGTTTCACTTACTAAACTCACTGTCAGGCATCGGTTGCATGGAACGCTTCTGAACATTAGTTTGCAGTAGACCCGTGGTGTAATACAGAAACCTAAGCTTCAGTTTCTCAAAAGCCTGTCAGGGTAGGAATGTTTTGAATTAAGTATTTTTTTGGCTCATTGAACTGGCATTTTCTGATAACTGTGTTTTTCTTTTAACAGCTTTCAGCTAGCTCTACCTTAGCAGAAAGCGTAATGTTCTTGGATTTTGATAATCCAGGAACTGCGCCAGACCTATTAGTTCACTGCTAGACTTTCTCCCAGATGTTGGTTAGATGTGTGGTACTGCTAGTAGTAAAGCAATGTTGTGAGCTATTCATCGTTACAGATTTGCTGCAGACTTCATTTGTTCATGATGATTTATTGAATGTCTGACTAGACCTTCATGTAGAAAAGAAGCCTTTGTCTGGCAAACATAAACATTTTAGGTGAAATAGCCAAACTTTTCAGTCCTCCTGTGTGTATTAAAATTATGGTTAAGAAACAAACACATGCTTCAGGTACATGGGCTTTTGAAAGTGACAGTTCCTACTTTTAGTTTTGGGCATTAATCTCCTTCTGTTGTCAAACAGTTCAATTGATACCAAATGAGGAAGTCACAAGTTTTTTCCAAGCTGGATGTGATCTTTTTTCACAGTGACTTACTTCCTCTGATCCTTCTTCTCTAAGGACGCAAACTATAAACTGGCCCGAACTATCACCAGCACTGTTCTAAGTAACAGTTCATATCTAGATAGCTTTTTGATGTAGCATCTTGAAAAAAGAAAGGTAGTAGGATAAGCTTCACTGTTTGAAGAACACTGATACTCACACCAATTCCATCTCTGAATGTCCCTGTGTGACATCTGTGAGTACATCACTGTTCAAAGAAAGAAGACTTGCTAGAGAACAGAAACTAAGTTCTAGTTACTGTTGCTTAAAAGCATCTTTCCCCCTATACACAGAGCAGCACTGTCACTTCTGGTTTCCTTACACCTTTTAAATAATAAATAGCACAAATTTTTCAGTGTCTTGATACTACATTAGAAATTAATTCTAATTTTAATTTTGAAAGTGTCTGTCTACAGTAAGAGGTGTCATGTGGGCTCTCCTATTTACAAGTCTGTAAGGACACTGTCTTACTGGCCTAGAACATTACTTTGTAGTGTGGAGATGCTTCATTTTTTTATTGAACCTTATTTTTCTTACAGTGATCTGTAAGTACTCGAAAAATGGACCTGAACTCAGAATTGATGCTAATCTCAGTCTTTACTTAACCCACAAATCTTTTTCTCCCCCACCCTGTGTTGGCCATGCTTTTCTTCAAAAGTTTTGAGCAACTGGAGGGGGGAGGCAGGACATTTCCTCTTTTTGTTTTGCCTCTGAGGTATGACCAGCGTCAGTCTTCCTAGTGCTGGAATATTACTCCCGTTTTTGTATTCTGCTTGATGCTTAAAACTGTTGAATATTATAGCTAGTCCTTTTGATCTGTGTATTTTTTGAAACTATTTCATAACTGTCTGCATTCCCTCAAGCACAGGGTAGAGAGTTGGAAACAAGGATTTTTATCCAAAGTGAAAAGTAGCCAGTTAGAACTGAAGCTGTTCTGTAGTCTTATTTCATTTTTGGTCACCCTGTCTCTTCTTTGTGGCAGAAGCAGTGTCTTCAACTACATTAATTCTTGGAGTCAAGATTTGCAGAGAAGGACAAGTATCTTTTTAAGTTATGGTTTGGAATTTGTATTGGAGTCTAAATAGAGGATTTCCTCCCTTTGACATTGGAATCTCTGGTATGTTGGTTCCTGTTTGCTCAGGGATCTGAATCAATACGGTAAAGAAAATGAGTGTATTAAGTAGAATGTTTAGAACTTTGTATTACAAGAATACTGGGGTTTTTTTAGTGTTATAAGCAAAAAGTGGATTCAAGCTAGACAACGTATTCAACAGAAGCCCTATCCCTACCCCTACCCCGCTATGCAAAATCCAGCCTAAATTATGTCCTAAGAATTCTGTAAGAAAAATGGGCAAGTTTTTACTTGAGAATCTGTCCAGCATTGTATCAAATAATGTATTTTACTGAATATTCTGCAGTGACATGAAGACCAGGAAAATACAACATTTGAATAAAGTTGGGTTGTTTTTTTTTTTAATTTTTGCTTCTATTGTCATGATGCTTTGTACCTTTAGTATTCTGTCCAGCAAGTTAGTTTATTTTTTTTCTTATTGCTTGTATAAATGGCAAAAAGGTGATTGTTTAAGTGTTTGATTGTTGTTTGGGTTTGTGGGTTTTTTTGTTTTAAACTTGGTGCTTCATTGGTTTCATAACCTGGTTAATCCTTTCCCAATTGTTATAGCAGATTAAAAACAAAACAACAGAAAAACAATGAAATCCCTGTTACTTTGAGAATTATGCCAATAAATAAAGAAGGTTAAGATTATAAATCCATCTATGGCTGTCAGTATGTGGGTCAGGGCGTAGAGAGGACAGCTGCTGACCTGTGGAAGAAATGGAGAGGCAAAAGAAACAGATGGAGATGTTAACATCTAATTTAAGTTACTCTCTTAAACGCTCTACTCTTATAAAAATGAAAAAAAAACCTGTAGTCTTTAAATAATATTCTGCTTTACTAAGCTGTAAGGGAGTTGCTGCTTGTATCCTTAATGGTAGGATAAAGGTAACTAGGTGTAATAAAGAAAAAGATTGAGATAACTATGTAATACTTCTCAAAATTTTGAATTAGTGCTATGTAAAACTGCTAAAATGTTTTCTAAATTGAGTGGTCTGATGCATCAAAAGAACTTGGTGATGTCTGAGTAATGAGCAGATATTCTTAAGGGGTTTGAGTTCCTGATGCAATTAGGTTTTTTCCTGGTATTTGGAAGCTGGAGACCATTTGTTTATGTGGAGACAAAAAAATGCAAAATTTACAAGCAGATAACCCATCTTTTTCAGCGGAACCAGTGACCTTCTGCAGTGTCAAATATGGTGGAATACAGAGTGCAAGTAGCACCTATGAAATGGGGGTATATACTTCATAAGACTGTAAGTTTATATGATTTATATGATTAGAAACTAAAAGATGACTGAACATGAGCGCTAAGTCCCTTTCTTATGAAAGGGATAACTTGTAAAAAATGGCAGATGACTTCTTTGCCTTTTTTAATAAGCCAAAACAAAACACCAATTTCTAGTCTTGCACCTGTATTTTAAAATAAATATTGAAGCACTGTTGAGAGTGAGTTTGAATAGAAGCAGTTTTCCTTTCAGAGAAACAGAGCCTTGGTGCTCTGTCTGCCTGGGTTACTTGTTTACAAAAAATAATAAAATTGGTTCTAATGCTTGACAGAACTAATGAAGCTGAATTTTGTCTGTAGTATAATTGTTTAAATCAAAGATAGCTGACTTAGTAATGCAAACCACAAAACTTCCTTCAGATAAACTTCTGTACTGAGCCAAATTAAATAATGGAGTTGTGAATCAGTATAGAATGGGATGAAGTAGAAGTAAAGTTTGTCATTTATATAAAATACTTATTTAAATTACACATATTTTTCAAAGGGATCACTTTTTGGTTGAGTGAAAGGGAGCAAAGTTGAAAGGGGGTGAAATATCTTTTAAGTCATTGCTTTGGTAAGGAAGACCCAAGCTTGATGTCTTTTAACACTTTCATATTTTCGAATATGAAGGGAAATTCTTACTTCTCATGTTAACTTCAGTTATGTCAGTGAATTATAGCTCAGAACTTGTGTTGTACCCTGCTGTGAAGTTACTGCCACTTAAATAAAAGTATATGGGGCAAAGGAGGCTAGCAATTAAGGAGGTCAGCCTATTGGTTAGGGCAATAAACTGGGGTGTGCAGGTGTTGTGTTTTGGTCCTTACTTGCCCATAGTTTCTTTCCAATGTGATCTTAGTTTCTGAGGCTCCTCATACAATGTATGTAATAGTCCTCATAGATTAAGAAATACCACCTCAAAATATGAATATATGAAAACTAGACAACATTGTTCCTGTGGTCAGAGGAAAATGCAGAAGCAGCAACTGAAGTTTTAGTTGTAATCGAGTCTCTTTAACAACTAGATAAAGTAACACTAACTACTATTATAGAACACTAAAAAATAAAAAAGGAAGTTTCATTTTAATGCTGTGTCTGGCAGTACTGTGCCCAATCTCATTAAATGTAATCCTATTCTTTGGATTTTCCTAATTACATTTTAAAGACCATTTGTTAAATTTTACAATCCTCTAAGAATTGAAATCAGTAATTCTGAACCTACTTTCACATTAGTTTTGATTTAAAAAGCGGCATTAGTGGGCTAAACTCCACACTGCTTGGAACATGCAGGGTTTTTCTACTGTAACTTTTCATTCCATTTACTCTGCTTAGAATATTGAATAATCTCCAAAATGAGGAGACTTAAATCTTCCTTGCTGATGCATGTTACTTAAGAGCCTTCTTTTAAATAGGAGGAGGGGCAAGGCCTGATTTTACTTAAGCTAAATAACAAGTGATTTGGACTTTATTAAACCAACCTGAACGACCATAATTCAGATGTGATTCTTGGTATAGTAAGCCACAAAGTGGAGGGAAGATTTCAACCTATGATTCTGCTGTAGTGCCTCCAACGGCTTTTAGGGCTTTAAGCTAAAAGTCTCATTTCATTGTAGTAAAAATATACATGCTTGCTTTGTCCTTCAAAGTGGTGTGTGGCAGTCTTACCCTATGTTTAACTGAGGATATGCTGGAGAAGAAGGGAAAAAGCAGAACTTAATTTGCATGCACCTGGTATTTTCCAAATTCTTTAAGACATACTTAAGAGGGAATGTGATGTCTTCTAAGGGGTAACCTTTCAGCATTAAGATGAAAAATAGAGCATAAATATGAATCAGATGAGTGGTATTGTTAAGCACCTCCCTCTTAAATTTAAATTTTGTTTATGTAAGTAACATTCTCATACCATTTCTGGTATGTATCCAGAGATATGAATAAAACACTCTTCATGGCTTGGAAAAACATCAAACCAAAAAGTGAATTTATTAAAGTTTGCACTGAAAGCTTTTTATCAGTTCCTCTGCTCATACTTCCCTAAACTGGAAAAAGCTGCAGCAGACCTGTGGAGGGGGAGCAAGTACAAGTGAAGGGTTTTTCTAGCTGGATTATTGTGAGGTCATTGGTGTGATGACAATTTGAATTATCTTTCACCAACAAAAAAAAAGCAAACAACAAAACAAAACCCCAAAAAACTCAGTGGCTGCAGCATGACAGCTAGTTACATGGATTTCCAGTTACCCTGTTACAAGCGACTAGACAAGTATCTGTATATGCCCCTGCATCAATTGTATTTATAGTTTTCCTATGTGTTATTATAAGGCCCCTCCCTGGGATTTAGTAATATTGTGTTCTAGCACTGAGTAGAGCGAAGAAACGGTTGTTGTTTGTTTGGGTTTTTTTACTAATAAAGATCAATTTTAGTGAAATGTCTCAAATGCAGTGACTTTAACAACTAAAAAAGCCTTGTAGCTAAAGCTCTAGAATCAGATTACTTCTGAAACAGAAACATGTAAATAGAAGTGGAAAAAAAAACTTCGTAAAGGAATGAAGAGGCAAAGGTGGATGGAAATATGTCTGCTTTTATGGAACTTTTTCAAAAGAAGATACAAATACTGGAGTTAATATGGTCATAAACAGGACTAGGGGAATCAAGAAATTAGTATGATGTAGTGTACACAAACCTATCAAAAATATTCTAATATAACATGTACATATACTACTGCTCTTTTTCCCAACTGTACTGTATTTACTTCTATTATCCTCAGACCTGCCAAGTGGTGCATTTGAAAGCAGTACTCAAATGTCAGCTTGCATTTATTGCATTATATTTATTCTTCTTTGGCTGTTCTCCTAACACATAGTCTGAGTCATTTGAACAAACTTACTGAAAGCATATTTGCAGTCTCAGTTGTGATCACCTAGAATATGTGGGGAGGGAAGGAGGAGGAGAGGTGCAGTTCGAGCAGGTGTTGAATTGGGATCAGCTGTGAGGCTGAAATAACTTTTGTCACAGAAACATTATAAACATAAGAGCTTTTCAAAAAAACAATAGCTAATGTATAATGAAACCTGTTTGACTTCAGTTGGTATTGTAAAATTGTTCAATTACTATGTTTGCTCAAAGTTAACCTAGGCCAATCTTATATTAAAAGTTCTAGGTCTGCACCTTGTGATTTTCTCTAGGCTTGGTGCAACATGGGATATTTCCACACTGACAGGTACAGCTTAGCTACTTACTAGTTTCTGGATGGAAGAGGCCCTCATCACATACTCATGCTACTGCTATAAAGTAGATGAAAATTAGCTGTATGTAGTCATGCAATGAGGAAGAATCTTCCTATCTTACCTGAATACTTCTGTAAGCCTGTATAAGGTGCATAATCTGGGAAGCTTCCATGGAATGTATCCATTTAATTTTTATTCTGTTTTATTCATAACAAATAATTTTACAGACTGTACTGTTCATATGTGGCAACATACACTTCTTAATGTAGATAGGCTTTTAAGATGTGACAGACACTGAATAGTTTACAGTGATAAAACATTACGGAAAACAAATCATTAAATTCTATGAACACTTGAACAGTAGTTTCTCCTGAAGAAGACTTTATTTAGGCAGTCTGAAGAATTATTTTGTTTTTAATAATCCTGTTTTAATATTCTCTTAAATCTAAGTAAACTTCTGTAGACAAATAACATGCTGGAAATAATTCACAGAGTAACAGTTTGTGAATTGTTCAGTAATGGTAATTACTCTTACCTGTGTGACTTTATTTTTTTTTTTTTTTTTTTACTTTTATAGGATAACCCATGAAAAACCTTGCCATAGGCCCTTGGCCCATTTAAGACCTCTCTGGTCTAGACAAGACAGCCAGAGGTGGGACTGCTGCACTCCTTTGCACATACACCCCCCCACCCCCCCGGGTGAGTGGTGTAAGTCAGAGACTGCTAAGCAAAGGGCCATCATTCGGCTACAAGGGTTCCTCACTTCCATTGGGATCTTAAATTCCATCTAGTGGCTGCTGTGACCACGACCACTGTTAACTGTGGCGTCACTGATCAGTTCTTCCTTGATAAGTAGCAGGTCTAGCCGAGTGCCACCTCTATCAAGCTTGTCCACCACCTCAGTCAGGTTTGTCCTCCAAGCACTATAGAAATCTCCTGGATTGCTTGTGTGCCACCATGTTGCATTCCCAGCCAGTGTCAGGGTGATTGGTATTTTTCATGAGAGCTAAGGTCTGTGATTGTGCTGCACTTTTTCTTCTTGTTGGAAGGCTTCATCTACTTACTTTTGTTTGGGCAGTCTGCGACAAGTGTTCATCATGGTGTTCCCCTGGATCCTGACCCATATATTTTCATCTGTCCTGTAGCCTGTTCCACGCTCCATTTGTTCAAGTTTTTTGCATAAAGTGTAAATGCTGTCCTTTACTTTCTCATTCCTAAAAGCCAGTATCCATCCACTGCAGTTCTCCAGTTGTGTGCACTGTCTTGCCATACCACGTACTCAACAGTAAAATTATTATGCTCTGCAGTTTGATTCCTGTGCTTCCTTCCTGTGCTGAATACAGTCATACAGTTACATCAGATGTGTCCCTGCTTATGCCGCTTTTTCAGGGGGACTGCAAGGTCCTCACTGTTGCGTTGTCTTGTGCGTTTACCCTCTCTGCATTTACATCCTCTTGCTTTCTAGGCTTCAGTCTCAACTTCCTGGCAAAGCTAGTTTGAAGCCTTTCCTATGAGACAATCCTGCTGGCAATAATGATCTGCGTTATCAAGTGGATCCTGTCTCTCTCAAGCACTCCTAGTTTCTCAGAGGATCTTAATGCCTTTAAGAGCTGAAGTTCTGCCTGCGGCCATGTTGTTAGATGTTGATCCACAGGATGTGATTGCTCCTGTCAGAGCCTTTCACCTGGATCAACACTTGGGCTCAGGTGTCATTCACTGTTGTCCCTGGACACCTGTAGTTAGCTTTGATCGGCTGCAGGTGTCCTTTAGCAGTATCATGGTGGCCACCTACATAGACTAAAATTGCATTGGTCAGATGAGTGGTAAGAGTTTCTCTGCAACACTTGGACCACAGCCAAGCAGCAGAGCTTTTAAGACAGCCAGTCTGGCCACTGTGCAGAAACCTTCATCCCACTGGGAATTTGCAATTACTGTCACCCATTGCTTCCTTTCAGTGACATTAGCTGCAACCCATGAATCGGGCTTAGCTTCCAAATGTGACAGTACTTTTTCCTTCTCACCTCTTTCCTGGGCTGCGTGTTTTTTCAGCTACCAGTGGAAAAACAGAGCCCCTTCCTATTGCTGCAAATCACAACTTCCAGTCTCACGGGTCCTGAGAGTCTTCATCCTAGCCCTGAGTGAGGAAAGCAATAGGTTTTTTAGAGGATGGTCATGGGGTGGGGAGAGAGTTAATGTAGGGAAAAGAACTGTTCACAACTTTGTTCAGCAAACTGCGGAAACTTTTTATTGTATTAAGAGACTAACATAAACGTCTCCTTATGAAGACTGTTGCAGAAACCTGACTTAGATCACAAAGGGTGTCACTAATGTAGAAAGCTGATAGTCTTTTTACATAAAGATACGAGAAGACAAGTAACATAAATTTAGTAGAGGTAAAGGGATTTTGACAGATTAGGGCATTGCAAGTTAATAAAACCAACAATATTTCTTTTCAGTTTGGAGCTAGAAAGTGTCAGGGCTCAAGAAACAGTAGTTTTGAAGGATATTTTGGAATCAAGAAGGCAATTGGTCACCAAGAGATACAAAAAATTCTGTAAAATTATTTAGAGCAAACTTTTTTTTGTTGGTACATCACAAGAGGTATAAGCAAAAGTGTATTTTTTACTGGTATCTGTAGGCTCTTCAGGTTCTAAAACTACTACTACCATTTACTTACGCATAGTGTCTCATGAGGTAAAACAAAGGTTTATGCCAGTGTTCAGATGGTTACATTTAATGAAACAATGCCAGCATATATTCATCAGTAGTTTTACTAGAAAGATTCATCATACTGTTTAGGCCAATTTAAAATTGTATTCATCCCTCTAAAAAGCAGTGGAAGAACTTTGTAGAGAACTGCACAGTGTGGAAGTAGTATGCATCTTTTCTGGGAAAACTTTAGAATACAGCTAGAAAAAGATTTTTCTCTACATTGTTAGGCTGTACAACTAATCTTACTTATAAAAGAAAGCACTCAATATCCAAAGGTGAGGAAGCAAAAATGGGGAAGTTCTGAGGACTTGTAAGAGAAATGTCACTTTGGATGAGTGGGATGGAACAATGTTTGGTGAATAAGCAGAGGACTGGGTTGGTGTATTCTCTGCTCAGGAAAAAAAAACAGTGTGCTAACCACTATCTCTTCCATACATCTTGTATCAGCCTGTTTGGAAATTGCAGGGCTATTTTTTGTGTGCTCATGTTTTTGCATAGGCAGGAGCAGACAGTAGGACAGGGAGATACACATAAGTACAAAAGTAAAGGCAGAAACAAGTAACACCCTCCAGACCTGGGGCAGGGGGAAGAAGGTAGGCACCCAAAAAACAAGGAGACTTTGGGTGCTGAATGAAATGATAAATTATACCGTTCCTTACACTTCCTTATACTAGGGTACATACAATCTAAACCAACAGTACATTTCATTTTTTGAAAGCACTATGTTGTGTTGCCTTAGATTCTGAGTGTTGTTTGTTGAGGTTGGTTAGTTGTTTCCTAAAGATATTGGTATCTTTTATGTGATACGATAAAATAGTCTTGCAAAGTACCATAAAATAGCTACATCTTTAATATAGGTAGGTCTCAAGTATGAAGTATAAGAACCTTCAAATGCTGCTTGGAATTATCCTCTTAGTTGAAAATAAGCTTATTATTTGTAAGGAGAAAAGAGGGGGCACTTGGAAGATGTTTCTATGTTGAACAAAACTACTGTTATGTTGATATAAATTCTCACCATATTTCATCATTTGCTATACATCTCTTCTGTTTTTTCTTGTTGATTTTTTTGCTTTTCTTTTTTAATCACTTTGTTAGCTCTGTGTCTTTTTTCCCTTATTACACTATGTGATTTTTACCAAATACCTGAACAGACTAGCTGGTAAATCTGGAAAATAATTGGATTTCTCTAATCCTCAATTTTAAAATGTTTTTCTATAGATGTGGAGGACTAGAGAGAACTGTTACTGTATCAGAAGCAAAATAAGCTTTAATTTTGTATTTGTATAAATATTAAGCTATTCAAATTATGTAATTTCAGATGATCATAAATGAGAAGTTTCCAATTTTGAAGGTTCCCCCCCTTTATTTTTCTCTGTTCCCCCCAACCTCCATTTTAATTCTCAGCATAAAAGAGAGACTACTTCACTTGTATAGAGCTATGAGGCTAATCCTCCCACCTTTAAGATTCTGTGGTAGTTATTTTAAGTCTAATGAGGTTGTTGGGGCATGGCTTAATAGGCTGATTGTGTGCAGATGGCTGTTGCCTTGTCTTATTTTTATCTTCTAATTCTGTTGAATAGTACTGTCGTGGAAGAAGTAAATATTTGTGTGATAAATGTAACAGTCTTTGGAATTGCTCTCAGAATTTGAGAATACTTTTTTCCGGTGTTCTCGAATGTGGTTTCTTTTAAGAAACTTTCGATTTACTGGTTTAAATGTTTCTTTTGTCTCCAGGTTTTGAAAGTATTTTAGAAGGGCTTTATGGACCAAGGCTACGAAGAGACCTCAGTTTATTTGAAGGTAAATGAGCCAGCTTTTAGTGCAATTACCTTAATTTATTATCTTTTCTTTTAGTTAAAGGTAGTTTAAAGTATATATTACATTCTAAAAAGGAAATACTCAACTGTTTTTCTTTCTAATCTGTATTTCATTATGTTCTTGTCAATATTGAGCATAGGCAAAATGCTAAGTAAAACGATACCTAGGTTTTGCTCCTATGCAGGGAAATTTTGGATTAGCTAAGTTTCCTGTGAAGCTCTCATGAGAAAGATTAAGTATTCCAGAAAAGTAAATCTCCTACTTTGTTTTTTGGACAGCTTTTAGAAAGGGAGGACAAGCTGCTCAGCTTCCTATTGGCATTAATTGGGAAAAGGAAGGTAATGAACACTGGTTTGGTCATCTTGTAGTGGTCAAGAAAGTTTAAGCTTTTAATATATATTTTTTTTACATCTTTACATATAAATTAAGCTTTATTTTTATTTTTTGTGTATCTATAAAAAGTATATCTATATTTGAGTGTGTGTTTGTATATATAAAAAAATATGTATTTTCCATTGCCCTTATTCCAAATGGTTTGGGGTTTGCTGGAAAGCTGTCAGTAACACTTGAATTCTTGGTTAAGTATGAAATGATTTGTCCATCTTTAACAGAAGTAGAGAAGCAAGATCCAGCACAAAATTGCTTTGAAGTGTTGAAAGAAGTGTTGTGCCTAATTCGTTTTCACGGCTTTAAAAAAAGTTCTTTATCGAACCCTCAGAATGTTCAATTTCATTTCTTTAGAATACATTATCTGACAGTGTAATTTGTAAAGCTTGTAACTTACTGCTAGTACATGAGGCAGAGTGACATACACTGTTTGTGTTTGCTTAAGTAGGTTTGGAATGATTGCTTTAACTTGGTTATGATTTTGGTCTCTTCATATTTTGCAAGTTCTGTGACCTGTGTCATATGCATAAGACAATATTTTCAAGGGGAGGGGGGAGAACTCGAAATAGTACTCTACCAATGTTTTAAGAATGCTTTTTGCCACTTACAAAGCTAAGCAAGCCACTAGTCTGACTTTAACCCAAATTTACATGTTTCTTAAGTGTTTTTAAGCTTACTTTCATGGTTAGTATTCCCATCTGCTGTGATAAGTAAGCATATTATACTCTGGAAAAGAAACAGGGCGTTGTTATAATAGTGTACAGTGTCTGATTTTTTTATTTATTTTTTTTTCTGGCTGTAATTCCAATGGTTGCTGTGTATTGGGCTTTACGTTGATTAGTGATCAAAGCTTTATTATTTTTTGCATCAAAAGGTTTACCTATTGAAAGAAAATTCGGGACTTCTTGGTGTTTTGGTTTTTTTTTATGTAAGAAGGCAGAAGGTACTGAGCTAATGACCAGAATATAAGAGTTACAGTTAAAGGAGCCTGCTAGTACACAATAAGCTGTTATATTGCTTCTTTAGAGGTTCTGCATGTATGTATCTGAGTGGTCTTACAAGAAAAATTTTAGCTTAATTGCCCTAAATTGTTGAAGATTTCTTGTAACCTTTTTAAGACCTGCTATTTCCATTGCTTATAGAGGACCTTTGCTATTTGATGTCCCAGTGACTTTGTCCTGCAAATTAAATTCATGTTTACCTGTAAAGTTTTAAAAACCTGATTTTTATTTTTTTTTTCCAATTTAGTGTGGCTGAATTTTTAAACAGTTAAAGCCTGTTTCTATGTTTGACACATCTGTAAAATTGATTTTACTTCTGGAGCAACTGCAGAAGAGATGGTGTGTTAGGTTGGGATGCCCACCTTACCTTACTATTTTTCATTCATTTTTGTAGAAATAATATCTGTAATTTCAGTAATGCCATTTGAAATCTCTGTGTTTTCTAGATATATGGTAGAGGTAGACCTTATAGTGTAGGATGCAAGGCTATTTCTAATACAAGGTCTGATCAGCATTATGAAGATTAATTCAGACCTCTTGAGTAAATTTTGTTACAGATCTTTCCACTGTCGTGATTTGAGTGCCACTTTTCACTTTACAGATATTAAAACTAAGACACAAAGTAAATAACTTCCCTCAGTTAAACTATACAGTTGGTAGAATCAAAGCCAGAACTCAAGTTTTTGGACTCTTAGCAACATGCTTAAATCACTGCATCTTTTAAGGTGTCATCTTGACATAACCACAGAACCAGTACTGTCAACATGCAGCATTATGCCTCATTAGCAAGAGTGTATGTTTCCTTGAACAAACCTCAAGAAATTATACAGCTTTCTTGTCCAGAACTGTGTGAGAATTGGCTGAAACATATGCCACTTAGCTACAATAGTGTTTTTCTCTTACATTGTTGGGTTTATCTATTGCTTGTAACGTAGAAAAAAAACTAATAATGCTCATAAAATGTAATGTGAGTGTATTAACTGATGTTTTCTCCTTAGTTCTGTCTTGAAAAAATATTTCATCTCTAGTTACTGTACTGTATTCTCTCAAAGTTACTTGAGAGAATAAAAAATATTTTTAATAACAAATGGTAAAAGGTACACTTCAGTTTCACTAGGTTATTTTACTTTTCAAAGAAAATATCTTGTAAACCTCAGAAATTATTTCACTGAGAAGCCAAACTAATTAAACTGAAATAGCAACTCATAATAAGTTACCTGAAGATGGCAAAATGGTTTTCATTTTCTTGAATTTTTTACATGACGTATATGTAGGACTTCGCTTGGGCTTGCTTAAATGGTTCTCTTCATCTCTCTTATTCAGCACTAGTTTTTTTCCTGACCACTTTGATAGTGGAGCTTCTGGTTTCAAAGGTATCAGGTTCTGTATGTTGGCATCTGACCTTAGTCATGCTCTGAATGAGCTCAAGGCTTCTTGTGTCATTGGTTCCTTAGGGCTTCCTAATCCTTTTCTTTACCCATTTTCAGCTAAGTAGATTCACATGTGAGTTGTTATTCTTTACATAGGGATATTTAGCTAAACTGTTAAAAATATTTTCCTCTAATCATCTGGGGCGTGTGTTTCCTTTTTTGGGGTTATATGCTGTGGTTCTGTTCTCTTATAGACAAAGTAAAAACAATGCTTTGTGGGACAAAAGCGGGTCTCTTACCATTCTTTCTGTGCCAGGAAAAAAACCTCTTTATACAGGATGAAAGGTTTGTTTGAGGGTATGTTTTGTTTTTCCTTAGGTTGTTCTGGAATATTTATTCATATATAAAGTAATGGAGTGAAAAATTTTTAGAAACGCGAATCTGTAATATTGTTCAAGTTTATATGAAATTAAAAGATGAAGGAATGCAATAAACACCTCGGATACTGTGATGTACTTATTAGGAAGCAGTAGTGCCCTATGAAAAGGAAGGGAATGATTTGTGACAAATAGCTTGGAAGTTTATTATGATGTTCATAATGCAGAGAATACTGGAAAGTAATGGCTGAATTTTTTAAGCTATTTCATATTGAGATTTACTAGACAAATTATTTCACATTTTAAGAGGTAAACATGAAATCTGTTCAGTACTACAGATGTCTGTATGTATTTAATTTGGCATGACTCCGGGGAAACAAAGATTAGAATGGCTTAAGAAACGTAAAAAGGCAGTAGTTCTTGTCAAAGTTCACCATTTCATTTTTAAAAGATGGAAATAGGTTAACAGCTTTGTACTAAAATATTTTGGTTTCAAGTAGTAATCTGTACTGTGCGTAATATTAAAATGTTCTTTGCACAGTCTTAGCAACTTTTTCTCAAGGGCCAGCTAGTGTTGTAGGTTGTCAGCATATCTTTGATCAGCTGACACTAAGCAGGATAAGGTGGGGAGGGGAGACTTACCATGATCTGAACTTGAATGCAGGTAAGAGAAAGTTTGTGCTGCTTAAAGTGTCATCTGTGCCTCTGATCATTCTGAGAAGATGGTTTTCTATATGTAGTTAAAAACTAATACTGGTCTGGGTATGTTTCTGTGATGGTGACCTGAAACTGGCATTTGATATATCTGGTATACCTGCTGTTCGATGGCACTTTTGTTTAGCTCATTGGCATACTTAATGTGCTATGTTGTACATGGTTCATACTTCTTTGAATAAATTTAGTGTTATGTTGAGCTGGTCTTTCTCAAGGTTTACTTTTTTCGTGACACACAAGGATTGCTCTCTAATTAGACTTTTACCAGTGGAACTTCAGGATTCGCAAGGTAGAAGAGTTTTTCTGAAAATATAAAACCTGTGTTGGAGTTACACGCGGTATCCTAACACTCATAAGTAGGTTTATTGTAATTGCAAGGAAAACTGAAAATATGAACATATAATCATTTAGGCTGGAAAAGACTTCTGAGATTGAGTCCAGCTGTTAACCTAGAACTGCCAAGTCCATCAATAAACCATGTTCCTAAGCACTGTACCTACACAGTTTTTAAACACTTCCAGGGATGGTGATTCCACCACTTCCCTGGGCAGCCTGGTCCAATGCCTGACTGCCCTTTCAGTGAAGAAATTGTTCCTAATATCCAATCTCAGCTTCCCCTGGCACAACTTGAGGCCATTTCCTCTTGTCCTGTCACTAGTTATCTGGGAGAAGAGACCAACCCCCACCTGTCCACAACCTG
>JAVJGJ010000001.1:34463401-34480542 GCA_035590215.1 Microhierax caerulescens
CAACTTGAGGCCATTTCCTCTTGTCCTGTCACTAGTTATCTGGGAGAAGAGACCAACCCCCACCTGTCCACAACCTGCTTTCAGGGATTTGTAGAGAGTGATAAGCTCTGAGTCTCCTCCTCTCCAGGCTAAACAACCCCAGTTCCCTCAGCTGGTCCCCATAAGACTTTTGCTCCAGACCCCTCACCAGCCTCTTTGCCTGTCTCTGGACACGCTCCAGCACCTTCATATCTTTCTTGGAGTGAGGGGCCCACAACTGAACACAGGATTTGTTGTGAGGCCTCACCAGGGCTGAGTACAGGGGGACCATCACTGCCCTTGTCCTGCTGGCCACACTGTTTCTGATGCAAGCCAGAATGCTCCTGGCCTTTTTGGCCACCTGGGCACAGAGCTGGTCCATGTTCAGCTGGCTGTCAGCCAGCAGAAAGAATAGTGTGGGTTTTTTCATTTGTGGACATCTGAAAGGAATGGGTCTGTCAGGCTGGGACAGCTAAATTAATTCAGAAAAATAACTTGTTATGCTCTGTTACTGTCCAGTTAAGAAAAATCTCGTATCTGTTTTTGATAATCAGCTGTCAACCTGTCAAAACTGCTGGTTTGCATCCCTGGAAGCATATAATACACTGTTAATACAGAATTCTGCTTTAAATTAGTATTTTAGACCTGAGCAAACTACATTTAAATAATAACACAGAGTTACTTGGCTTATATTCGCACTCAGCTTAAGAACCTCATTTTTTCAGATTCATTTTATTTTGGTTGGTGCCTTTGTGATAATATATTTAAGAAAGAAAAAGCTCAGTGGTTTGGGGGGGAAGGAAGGTGTGGGAAACAACCCTGAAAACATCAAGGTTGGAGAAGGAAGAGGGGAGAGGAGGTGCTCCAGACACAGAGCAGAGATTCCCCTCAGCCCATGGAGAATCACATTGGAACAGATATCCACACTACAGCCCATGGAGGACCCCACATTGGAGCAGGTGGAGATGCTCTGAAGAAAGCTACAGCCCAGGGAGAGCAGGCTTCTGGCAGGAGTCTCAGCCCACGGAGAGGAGCCCCTGCAGGAGCAGGTTTTCTGGCAGGAACTGTGGGCCTGTGAAGCGGTCTCTTCCTGAAGGACTGTGCCCTGTGGAAAAGACACACACGATCAGTTTATGAAGAGCTGCAGCTGTGGGAAGTACCCACGCTGGAGCAGTTCATGAACATTTGTCATCCATGGGAAAGACCCCACTCTAGAGCAGGAGAAAAATGTGAGGAGGAAGGAGCAGCAGAGAGGAAGTGTTATGAACTTGAGAGCCCCTTTTCCCTGTTCTCCTCCTGCTGTTTGGGGTAGGGGAGGAGGTAGAAGAGTCACGAATAAAGGGTGAGGTTGAAGCCTGGGAAGAAGAGGTGGTAAGGTGGTTTTAGTTTTGCCTTTCCCAATATGCAAGTCTATTTTTGTTGGTAATAAATAACTTCCCTCAAGTTGAGTCTGGCTCACCTGTGACAGTAATTGGTAAGTGATCTCCCTGTCTATCTTGACCCACAAGTTTTCCCATCTTATTTCCCCAGCCTGCTCTGTTGATGGGGGAGCAAGAGTGTGTGACTGGGTGGTGGTAGCTGCCAGCTGAGGTCAACCTACTGCAGTGGGTTATTGAGAGCAGATAATCTCAAGAACCTCCCTACCAGAACTGTGGTTGTAACTTAGTGGCACGGGGAAAAGGAGGAGCCATAACTGGTAATTCATAGGTGGGGGGGGTTGGGGGAAGTTGTCTAGGTTGTCAGCACATGAACGGGATAGAGAGGACCTTGGTGTTGTAGGTAACCAGGTTCATATTCACCTGCCAAAATGCAGCAGAGATGAATTGACTCATGCACAACCAGGATACTGTAGGAAAACTGTCTACAGTTCAAGTAAGTCTGGTGCAAATGTAAAAGAAAGGCATCATCTTGACATCTTGGTCACCTGTGTTCAAGAAACAGGTGTTCAGGTGAGTGGTACAGAAAAGATGGGGTCGAAGGTCATTAGAGAAAACCAGGTGGGCTGGATTATCTTAGTGAAGTGTAAAGGCATGATAACAGTATTCTCTGTAAACAATTAGTGTTCATGGGGATAAGAACAATGTTGCCACAAAAGCAAACTAGAAGAATTTGCCATCAGTAAATCCAAATGAGAAGTTAGAAGGTTAATTTTAACTATTAGCACAGTTGGTTTGAAAAAGCTTTAAAGCAATTTGTGGCTTGGGAAGAGGAGTATGTGGTTGAAACCTCTTGACTCTTGAAATGGAGCTTAGTAACTTGTTTAAAGGAAGTAGATGGCGTGTCTCCATTCAGTAGGAAAAGACTGGACTTGATATGGGTGATCTGTTCAAGTCCTGTATTCCCTTAAGACCAAAGTACATCTTCTGGTAAAATATGAAGTTACTTTAAAGTTTTCTAAATAAATCAAATGCTACAAGTGAATATAGGGGTTTAGTTGACCTACAGTGATGGTACCAAATAAATTAAAATATTTTGAAGTACAACACGTGTAGCTCAGATGGTGAGAAGTCCATATATTAATTCCTAGCTTAGTTTACTACAAAATTGAAAGCAATGATGACTGGAATTCAGAACTTTTATCTACAGTATTCAGATGTCTCCAGTAACTGTGATAGGTAATCAATTTAAATGTATGAGTTTTCCTTTCCTTTTAAGAAAAGTGCCTTTTGCTGTTTGCAAGCTGAGCCATGTGAGCTGTATAAGACTTGGAAATATTGGGATAATTGAATACTCTTGACTACATTGCACTAATAAATGTATATTAGATTATGATGGAATTTATTTAAGAGAACTATAGGATGTGCATTTTGTTCTCAAAATCTATTTGTACTTGTTTAAAACATCTAGCTCTTTTTCTTCTTTTAAGACTGTGAGCCAGAAGAGCTGACTGACTGGTCTATGGATGAGAAATGTTCCTTTTGTAACTTACACAAAGAAACAGTCAGTGTAAGTATGAACGTGATATCAAGCATGACTCCCCAACACCCAATCTTTGGTATGAAAGTAAGAATCAGAGAATTGGATTTTGCAGATAGGTTAATACTGCATTTTGACTCAAGATAGTTTGGCTATGAGAGGGAGTGAGATGGTTTAGCTTTATAGTAAATATCTTTAGTAGGTTTTTTATTTACTCAATAGCTCAGTAATTTAACTGTATCTTGTACTACTAGTAGACTAACTTCTGATGGAGATGTTATAATCTTTGTATGTCTTCTAGGATCGAGCATCAGTTATCGGTTCTTCACAGTCAACGCCTACAGAGGAACTGTCATCTCAGGGCCAGTCCAACACTGATAAGATTGAATGCCAAGCAGAAAACTATCTAAATGCACTCTTTCGAAAGAAAGGTAATAAAAGCATGTCTTTTATATTAAGAGTTATAACACAAATCTAAAAGAATCAAACGATTTAGTGGAGATTTTGATTAAGTAGTTATTTATTTATCTACTGGATGCTGTTTTCTCTCTGTTTTTCCTTTGGTTTCGTTAATCTTTTTCTTCACTTACTTGAATCACCAAATGAAGCACTATTCTTCCTACTTACTATTGCTGTTAGTGTCCTATTATATTGTGTGTTATTCTCTTGAATCCCTGTACATTATATTTTATTGGTTTGTTTACCATGAGCTGCTATTTTGTCTTCATGCCAATATCAGGTGCCATTCTCTGGAATTTTAAAGGTTTTCTATTCCTAAACTTTCACTTCTGAGTTTCAGCAGGAAGACCATTTTAGGTGAGAGAATGTGTCTTAGAGATTACAAAATGGAATTTGGGATCTTGCACAAAAGCTGTTACTTCAAATACATTCAAGTCAGAGGCTGAAAATTCTTGTCAAAATATAGTATTTAGTAGCTCATTAATTCTTTTACTGTCCTTGTTCTTTGACACTCAGCAAGTTATAGCAGTACACAAGTGACTGCCAAGTTAGCTTGGTTCATGTAAGTTACTTAACTAGTCACTATCAACAGCAGCAAAAATCTTCATTTTCTTCCTTTAATTTCTATGAAAGGAATGTAAGTGCAGCTCTACACAGTAACTACAGCTTTCACAGATTTTTCTTGAATTTGGTAGGTGTACTTGGGTATTGAAATAGCTGAGTATGATTAGTGTGACAGACCTCTATTGCTTTAACAAAGAATTAGCGTCAGGCACGTTCTTTTCCTTCACATGGATGGATGAAAAAAACAAAAGTTAATTTTCTCCCCTTTACCTGCTGTAGCAGGAAGAGATTACTATGCCCTTGAATGTGGAGTGGGTGGAATCTTTTTCTGTATGGGACATCTGTCTGTTCAGCCTATGTTTTGCTTTGGGCTTTAAAGAACTTTAAATGGAGTGCAACAGCATTTGGAGTCCATCTTCATTCCCTGGTTTTCATTAAAACCAACTATTTTCCATTTGAAATAATATGTCCACTGAAGCTACCACCTCATTATTTCTGCAATTCTTATATTTTTATCTTGGGCCTAGTTGAATGATATCTCCCTGGGCAGATAGATATTTTAATTCCTTCAAATTTCTACTTTCTCAGATCTTTTCTTGGTCTTGATGTACAATGTTTTTCAACATGCACTTGCTTTATGCTTCAGCTGGAGATGCTGTTTTTTGATACTCCTTGAGAGGAACTTTTATCATGGGAGAAATGAAACTTGGCATGACCTCAGCTTACCAGAGTGAGTGACTTCTGTGAAGTTTTTCACAATGAGCTCTTGACTTTTAGCATCTTCCTTAGGTTTTTTGATCTGCTGGATCAGTAATGCTGGGTTTAAAAGGTTTTGTCTATTTAAAAACAAAACTAAAGCCCTTACTGATTGTTACTGTGATTCTCTAAAGGACTTGTGTATTCTTGGATTAGAGGTACTTTGCTGGAGAGTTTTCTAAGAATGTTGCTTCAGTTCAGGTTCCAGCAGTCTCTTAAGTCGTTCAAATTATGGGAAGTTGAAAGGAAAAAAAACTTTATATCTGCAAAGGGCACGTGAAACCAGTTTGTGAGGTGTTTAAGTAATTGGCTTTGTAGGAAGAAGATGAAGAGTTTTACTAGGAAAATTCCAAATCTGCTTTCTGATTTTTTGAAGGTTTTTGAGATCAGTTATCAACTTAGGAAAAAAGGAATAAAAAAAAAAACCCAAACAAGTAATTGTTTAGCTAAGGAACAGTTCTTATACCTGGTACTAAACCAGATGCCCTTTCGTTGTCAAAAAAAAAAAGTAGTGGAATTCTTGGATGACTGTCTTTAAAATGGAAGTAGCACTTGTTTCACTTGTCTTGAGGAGTTTGCAATCAAAACAATATACTATCTCTTAATATTGTACCTAGCACAGTTTCATTTAGGGTCTCCGTGAATAATTTCTAAAACTAGTGAGCAAATTTGAGAGTTGTTTATTGTTCTCTTTATCCTTGTATTTTAGATTGTTATTAATTATTAAATAATTAAAAATTAATATATGGCTGGATTTTTTAATTTGAAGACTTTTTGTTGTTGGGGGCTTTTTGTGTGTGGTATGTGTGTGAGGTGTTTTTTACATCGAGAAACTACCTCAGATCTCAAAACATGCAACCAGGTTATATCATAGTCTTCAACATACAGCGCTCAGGCATTCATAGACAAGGATTAGTCTGCAGAATATCAGATGAAGATGATTCCCCTTTTCTTTGAAGAGGATGATAGAATTATGGCCAAGACGGGTACACACAAGAGGTTCTAAGTAATAAACTCTTTCTATTAGGAACTTGTCTTCACTATGTCTGTAGGAAAGTCCTGTCCTTGGCAGACACCTCAGTAAAGTAATTTTTGTCATCGAAACTAATAGTTTCCGTATACCTGAAACTCAAATGCTTTCTTTCTAAGTGTGACATCTCTCTTTACCCATTTGGTGTTGTAAGCAGAGTAGACTATGATACTTTTCCACTTAAATAACATCAAAAAACATCCAGTTTCTTTTGTCAAAGAAGCAGTTATGAGGAAAAACTGTAATGTGCCTTAGAAAATACCTATTAGGTGGAGGTTTTTGGGTTTTGGTGGTTTTTTTTGTTACTATGAGTATTATCGAATGTGGCACATGGCAGGACCATAGCTATTTAAGAGCTCGATCAGACATTTCAATCGTGGATTATTAATTTTCTGGGTTGCCGTGATCCTCATTGTGTGTTCTTGGAAGCTTTTTTCGGTGCATATTGTGACTTCTTTAAACAAACAAAAAAAAGGTCATTTAAATATATTCAGGGCTCTGAATCAGGTTCTATCTTCAGGACGTGATCAACCAGATAAAGATAGAAACCTGAAAAGCTTTTGTAGAAATTAAGGAACGGAGCCACAAAAGGGGAGAAAAGGGGAGAAAATGGTCGAGATTACGTGAATCTTGCAGATTCTCTGGGCAGCTCAGTCAAGTATCTGTGTTTTCCATACCAAACTAATTTTCCTGTGAGTTTTTTCAAGTTATTCCTAGTTTCTTGGTATCTGTTCTGTGTTCTGAAATATTTCCATTCCTAACTATGGCTTTCTTACACCACACTGTATACCTGCATTTAACACTCTGAGTTCTTCTGCTCTTTCTTGATTATAGTTCAGAGATACATAAATGTCACGAGCTGGTTGTGCTTCTTGCATGGTGTATATAGAATTTGGCAAACCTGTGAAAATGTAACTTTGCACACATAATGTCAGACTACAAACAAGCGTTACTTTCTGAGGTGTAGTTTTCAGATGTACACACTACTTATCCAATACACCTGCAGTTTCTTTTTTATTAATAATTTTAAGAAATCTAATTTGTTCTTTCAAAGTCTGAAAGGTTTCCTGTAAGAACTGAGAATTCTGTCACAGCTTGTGCTTCAAAACTTCTATGAAATCCCTGCTGTCAGTCTTCCTCAAGGTCATCAGGAAAGAATGTTTAGCGGTGTTTCAGCTGCTCTCTTAAGCAAGTAAAACATACTTTTTGTGTTGACTGCCCACCAGTGTTACTGTCTTCACTGACTTCTGGATTTTTTTGGTCATTTACAACTACATTTAAGAAAATCCTTAGAGATATGACTTTATGTAGAGTACTGAAAATTACCATCTAAGCAGAGGAAGGAAAAATGTTTAGCGGTGTTTCAGCTGCTCTCTTAAGCAAGTAAAACATACTTTTTGTGTTGACTGCCCACCAGTGTTACTGTCTTCACTGACTTCTGGATTTTTTTGGTCATTTACAACTACATTTAAGAAAATCCTTAGAGATATGACTTTATGTAGAGTACTGAAAATTACCATCTAAGCAGAGGAAGGAAAAATGTTGAATGTATATAAGAACACAAGACTAGAGTGAACTTGGCCCTTATTCTTTTGGTTGATCATTCAAGTTAAACTAATCATGTTACATGGCTCAGAATAAATTACCGTATTCTGGTTTTAACTTGCTGGTGATCTGACAGTGAGTTGGACAAATTTATGGGTAGAGCTAAGAGTATTGCTGGGACAGTTTGGATGTTGAGGTGGGGTCATTGTAGAAAATGTGGGCCTTTTGTGGAAAAAGGGGATCTGGAGTGAATACAGGAAACACACTGATAAGCAGCTAGGTGTTCTTAATTCCACTACTCACACAACAGGATTATAATGTACAAAGGGATTGTGGTTTCCTGCTGATTTCCACTGCCTTTTGGTGTTGTATCAGAAGATAAATGAAGTCACTATTTTGACTGTTTAGTGAAAAAATGCTGTTTTTTCAAGAAATCGAACACTTTATTTTGGGAACTTTTAACTCTTGGTTCATTGTCCTGCTTGTGCACGTGTGAACTATCAGTTAAATCAGTCATTATTTTGTGCATTGCAGTCTAATGAACACACATGATGTTAATGTACAGAATAGTTAAGAACAAGAATTTTAATAGTTACAAGGTGGTGCAGAACGTAAATTGAGGACTTAATCCCAAATGTGAGCTTTGAATTACAATAAATCATTGCAGTTAGTCATAATTACACATAATCTTTACTGCTGCCTTGACAATCAGAAGCAGAAAATACCAGATTATATCACACAAATTTATCATTTAGCTTTTTCTTATCCTAATATCAGTAGGTCTGATCTGAGAGGTGATCTGAGAGAAACTAGAGGAACATCAGAGCTGCCTTTTACTCCAAGTCCTTAAAGAGACTCTTCTGCTGGGTTTGTAGTAGTATGTACATACGTACATGATCCATGGAGTAAATAAAGCTGCCTTGTGTTTTAAATCAACTACATGAAAAAATCAACTACATGAAAAACAGAAGTTTAGACAGATGTAGGCATGTAGATTTAAAACTTTGTAAATGGCTATAATCATGACTTCTGGAATCTTAAAATAAAACATAATATGTCATAGAATAAAGAATTTTTAGGTCATACAAAGTATATCTGGTGCCATCTGCTGATAATAATTAAGAAATATTTCCTTGATACTAAGCTTAGAGACCTAACTTCTTAAAATACATTAAGTTGCATTTAAAAAATTTATACAACTAATTAAAAATTTCCCGTGTTTAGTGAGATTTTACCACCATGAACTTAAAATTACAGGTATCTACATGTTTTCATTGCACCATTATAATAAAAATATGGACTTACAGCCATTGAATGTAAGTAATTAGACTTTATGTAATGCACTTCAAGTGTGTGTACCCTGTTGTGATCACTCAGGAGTCTTGTATTGATAAAACATTACGTCAAAGTTGCATTTACCTTTAAAAAGTCTGCTTTCTTTCACAAATGTACAGTGTGTAAAAACAAAAAAAAAGTATATGAAACCGTATAGCTTTTTCTTCATACCTTTGATTATCTAACATCTCTCTTGCTTCTGTTCTATGAGCTGTGGGAAATTATTTCAAACTTCAATACTCTAAATTACTTCTTCCTCATAATACAAGTTATGTATGCACAGCTTTATTCTCTATTAGGAAGCAAAGCAGCATGAGTAGGAATGGATCAAGGGTGGCTTTCTAGTACCTCTGAGGAGGTTACTGAGAAAACAGGGGAAAACTCTTTACAGTGGTGCATAGCAGGACAATGGAATATTACAGACAAATTGAAACAAGAGGTTCTTTTTTATGTAAGGAAAAATGAGGACAGGCAAGTAGTGGAACAGGCTGCCCAGAGAGGTTGTACAGTCTCCATCCATGGAAGTATTCAAGACCTAACTGGATAAAACCCAGAGCAACCTAATTTGATTTCAGTCTTCCCTGCTTTGAGCAGGCTGTTTTACTAGAGATATCCCAAGGTCTTTCCACCATGGACTACAATTCTGTGACTTACACAACAGAACAGTCAATGTGATACTGACACGATTTGCATTTATGGCAGTTAAGCTTTGACTAACTGTGGTCTAACCCCGTAGCTTGAATATGCATTAGCAGCAAGAATACCTCAGATGCACCCCTGGAGCACATCTTCCAGATTATATGCTCAGAAATGCTCCCCACTGCCCCAAGTAATACGTTTCTAGAGTTAATTTAAACTCTAAACCTGTAAACTGCCAGTAGCTATAGCAGTTGAATAGATGAGAAATTTTCCTGTATTTATTCTTCCACAGGGAGTATTTGGAAATTATTAGAAAATAAAAAAACCTAATACTAGGAAAATATAAGAGCAAAAAAAAAAATCCTTTGTTTTTCCATGTAGGTCACAGGATGACTTTGCTTCTAGTGGAAACTAATATACATTATATTCAATATATATGAATATATATATATATTCAATATACAATATAAACTTCTCCTGCAAGTGTCTAAATGCAAATCGTGCTTGGATATTAACAGTGTGAGGAGTATAAAATGGAATAAAAAAGCAATAGCAACCTGACAGTTCTATAGTAACTGATGCTGTGAGTGGTGATTAATAAACAGAAATTTATTCCAGGCTGTTGTGTTTTTCAGCTAATGGTAGGCGTCCCCTGTGTTTTATGATCTTTTGCTTTTTAAAGGCACAGACCATGCCACGTTGTAAAATAACTAATCTTTCCTATTTGCACTCATTATCACCTGTTCTCCAGAAATCTTCAAAGAAGTTTTTCTTGAGTACATGCAACAAACTAATTTGTCTATATAAGCAAGGTCCTTCTAGACCAGTTGTTTGGTAGGCTATTCAGTGTTGGTGATGTTCTGTCTATTTCATTTTGTATGAAATGGTTGTCAGATTTCTGTTTGTGTGTGTGTTTGGTTTTTTGGTGTTTTGGGTTTTTTAAGCTAAACTATTGATCAGTAGCTTTCATTGTCTAGAGCTACGATTCCCATCATGCAGACACTTTAGTTCCTATATAATTCAGGTTTTTAATTCCATCTCTTAACTTTCCTCATTCTTTTGTTATTTTTTGTATATAGGTTAACGTTTTTATGCATGTTGCCCTACTGCTTCAATATCTTCTGCTGAATTTTTTTATTTTCTTTTAGGTATGTTTCTAGGATAATAAAATTTCAGTTTAACATTTATTGGATTCATTATTTAGGAATTGGAAAATGCCAATAAACAAATACCTGTGCCTGGGTGTTACATGATAGGGAGAGATCTTTTTCTTTGTAGGTATCCCCCGTCATTTAGAATTTCACCTCATACCTCTTCCCTAGAAACTCCTATCAATTGTAGAAATTTTGTTCGATATCTTTTTGAAAGATTGTCAGGAGATGTGCCTCAACCATAAGCAGACTTGTTTTGTCATGCCTTGGATAAGGTCTGTTGAAGCCAAGATGTCTAGCATATACTCAGTCTTTGAAAATGCGGAGCTTCACCTTCTCTCCTAAAGCGTTACTAGTGTTATAAAGTACCAACCAGAAGGTAATAACAAGAAGCATCTAGTCAGATTCCCTCTCATATGCTTTACTCAGCAGATCGCATATGTGCATGTTTGTAATTCTCACAATACTCTGGTGAAAATGAATTCTCAAAATGGATATGTTTTGAATAAACCTGAAACAAACAAACAAAATCTTCTGTGCATTCATCTTAAACTGGAGCATCGTTCTTTGATCTGCTTTAGTGGCCACTCTTCCTAGTAGATGCTTAAAGCCTCATTGGCATAAAATGATTGAATAATATGCTGTGTGATCCTCCAAGCTACCTATTAGGGAATTTACACTTTGCATGCAAACCTACCTGATCCACTCCTTTCAGTTTCTCCACTTCTATGAAAACAAAACTCAATTTCTTATTTGTCTTATCTGTTTCAGACTAATTTAAGTATCCCAGTAACTGCCACCGTATCCTTTAGCATTTCTTTCAGGCAATCAAGGCTGACCTAAAAGCTAATTCTTCATATCACATTCACACTCAATTTAATCCTTATCCTTTCTTGATGAAAACTGTTTCACTTATTACCTATGAACTCAAGGATGGGCAGTGGTTAAACATTGAAAGGGGTAGTTTTGTTTGTATGTGCAGAGCTGAAGGAAAAGAAGGAAGAGTGGGATAGTAAAATGAGTAGTACTAGTATTGCCACTTTAAGGAAGAACATAGATCCTTGAGTATAGGCAGTTGTGCTTCTCTTGCGAAATCAAGTATTGCATTGACAAGTAACACAGCATACTTTGAATTTCTTAATGGCATTGTTATTTATATGAAGTTACACATCTGTATTTTGTTGATCTTTCTGGTACTTCTATTAGAATTCTCAGTGATTCACAAGTGTAGTTTCATCTATGCTTGTTAATAAGAGGTTTTAATTTTTTCTGGTTGACAGACAACATTAAAATAAAGTCATAGGTATCTCATGTTTGATTATTTTATTGTTCTGTGTTTTTAAAATGAAATACTTCTTTCCATGAGACTGTTACATACACAGACAAAAAATAGGGTACATACAATTTAGAATAGGAACTAAAGTTTTTTTCCAAAATGTTTTCCTTGGTAACACTTTGAAAATGTCCTGAAAACATCCCAAAATCCTGTAAGATTTTACAGTAAAAATTTACAATTTTATTGTAAAATTCAGTTGCTTGTCCTGTACAAATTGTAGTAAAACATTCCAGATAGCATCATAATTGGTTTTAACATTATAATCCTGCATCTATGATGGCGATTGTAATCTAATACGTAGATGAAACAAATTTTTCTTTTTTTTAACATCAGCTCCTCAGAAATCCAACTTTTCTATGTTACGAAAATGATTAATCTATAGAACTGCATTTCAAAATTAATTTTGTTATACTTCTTTGAAAGTAACTTCTTAATGTATTAATTCATAGTTTTAACTTCCACTGTTTTTATTCAAAACTATTTCAAAACTGAAAATGAACAGTCAGCAAATGAGAGTTCAACTTAAAAACAATAAATACAGATTCTGACTCACATACCTGCATTATTTATCTGTCCACATAATTTTACTTGCCTGCTGTGACAGAGGAATAAGGTAAAAACTACTGATGTGTGCTAAACATGTTCTTCTATGCTCATAAGCATCATAATGCTCATAAACATGTTAGGAATGCTCATAAGAGAAACTTAGTAGACATCTAAATTAATGTGTTCGTTACAAGTGTACTTACTACACACACTTATTGTGCTTATAAGAAGTATTTATATAAAAAAAATAATTGGGGTTTTTAATACTTCTGTTGCCTGTGTTGTTTTTTTTTATTCCTAGATCTTCCTCAGAACTGTGATCCTAACATTCCCCTAGTTGCTCAGGAATTAATGAAAAAAATGATCCGTCAGTTTGCAATTGAGTACATTTCAAAAAGTAGCAAAATTCAAGAGAACAGAAATGGTTCATCGTTTGAACCAAGTCTGATATGTAAAAGTATCCAAATGAACCAAACGGAAAACTCCCTTCAGGAAGAACAGGATAGCCCTCTAGACCTCACTGTGAATCGAACTCAAGAACAGAATACTCAGCAAGGTAAATTTCTCTATCTGTTTATCTGTGTTTTGATGTTATTTATTACCATGTTATGTCTTATTCTCTTACTTACTACCTTAAAAACATAATTATATGTCTGTATCAAGTATCTGTATGTTTTGTCTTTCCAAATTAGTAATTAATCTGTAGGGGGGGGGCGGGGTTGGGGGGGATATTATTCTCTGTGATTAAAATAAGGTTGAAGGAAAATTGGTATTGCATCCACTTAACAGTTAGAAACACCATACGTTTCCCTTTAAACACAAAGAAAAATGTTAGAAAACTGTTAAAACAAGCACCAACACATTCTTTCTAGAAACATTTTTCATATTGCGTTAGCAGATAAATATTATTACTCCTGAGTGCCTGTGTTAGATAATTTGGAATTTTTCAGCTTTAGAATACTGAATCTAAGTCAGCTCACCTGTGGCTGTCACAGGTAACAGTAGTTTAAAATTTTGTTGAAAAAATGGCTGTTAAGAAGCCTTCTGAGGAAAGAGAAAGATAATGGAATTTCAGAGAGCAAAGATCATTCTGTCTGTGTCTGCCCTTGGACAATTTGATTCTTTAAATACAGGCTGGTTAGAATGATAGAAAGATTAATTTAGGAGGAAACTTCCATACTTCATGGAAATTTAGTAATTTAAATTCATTAAATATAAATTAATTTCAAAGAACATAAATTAATCATTACAGTTCAGTGCAACTTTCTTAATTGAGGGTAAAGCTAGAAAAAGAAAAATAAATTCTGTCTCGTTATCATTTACAAAAAGGAAATAATTTCTTTGCCTCAAGGAATTGCTATCCAGAACTGATAACAGTATAATCACAAGAGTGGTTTGGACTTTGAACTTTATTTGGATTAGCAGCAATTTTCAGGTAGGGTTGTGACTGTCATGTGCAACTGGCAGTGGCAAAAGCAGCGTTTGTCTCTTACAGATACAAAGGTCCATTTTAATCCAAAAATACTGCAGACCAAAGGGATAAGTTTACCTGTATGTCACATACCATACTAAAAAAGTTAAAAATTTTTTAAAAGAAAATAGTGCATTGGTCAGAATGAAAGCAGATTTCATACGTGTAGGCTTAATGATGTGGTCTTTAATTAGACGACATGTCCTTTGAGGGTGGGAACTCCGACAGAGATTTACCTTGCTAAGTATACCTGTTCTAGATTAAATTTTAAGCATCCTTTCTCTTTGAAAGCCGAAGTATTAAGAAATTGTGGAATTCCCACTTTTATTCTGTGTGATCAGCAGAAACCAGTTCATGCCTGCATTTAGCGAATACCTTGTGCAGATTAAGTCCTGAGTTGTGTTTCCACATTTCTCTGCTCTGGATGGATTACAGATTTTAGAGATTTATAATTTGCCAGGGTGAAGCATGCTTCTTTTTCAAGAGCAATAAAAAGTACTTTCCTGATATCAGCACTATAGCCTGTTGCTTACTTCAGCAAGTGGTTATAAAGAACAATTAGTTTAAAATGTCCATACAGGAGCCAAGTCCCCAAAGACAAGTTCTGGTCCTTGCTGAGCCCACTGAATTAAAGGGAAGGTAGAGGGTGAGCGAGGCAGGGATGGGAAGAAAATTCTGCTGCCACCCTCATGTATTTGAAAATCCATTAATCTTTTGTCCAAGAAAAACTTAGAGAGATTGAGGTATTAAAACCTCTTTTTATATCATTTGAATTCTTCTTACAGTGAAGCTTAAACAGCAAGTTTAGAATTGCATGTCTTCAGCAAAACATCTGAGGCTGCACTAGTTGTTCAGCATACATAGTTCACTATGTAAAACTTGTATGCTCTGTAAGATACTGTAGATTCTCAGAACGTACACGGCCATGTTTGCTGGAGCACTTTGCAGATGTTAGATCCTAGTCTCGCTGTTAAGTTCAGAGCTACTGAAATGAGAGGAAGTATTGAAATGTAGGTGGAGAAAGGTTTCGAGCCATTGTCTGTTACCTACTGGGGAAGCTGTATTGAGCTTCCTATTTGCCATGAACATATTGGGTTTGAGCTCTCTTAGCTTTCCACTGTAGTAGCATCAACACAAGCAAATACAATCAATGCAGAAAAAGTCAGCCTGCTTGTATTTGTTGTGTGCAATGATTCATGAAAAATTCTTTCAGCTAGCTGTTGTCAGGGATTACGTATCATTATTCTACCTACCCCTCGCTTCTGTCCTTTTCCTAAGAAAGCTTGGATATATTGAAGTGCTACATACCTATAGTAGGGAATTGTGAAACTTTTTTAATTGCATTATTTAAAAAATATATTACTCTGTGTCTAACATAGCATACTTCAGTCTGGAGACTCATAAAGGCTATATCATGGTTCCCTTCTAAGAAGTGTCTTTTAATTGATGTGCAGCTCTTTTATTTGCTATTTGTAATTCCTGTTACAATTTCCAAATGAACTGTAGTAGAGTAGGAAGTTCAAATTTGTATGTTACTCTGACAGATGCTCAAAATCAATCTTTTTAATTCAAATCCTGTGAAGAAGATCATGATGTAAATATAAATACTTCAGGTTCATTTTCTGTTTAGGCAGGTACTTTGTGTTTACAGTAGCTGTCTTTAAAATGAATGATCTAAATAGCCAGACAGTCTTTGTTCATTTGCTAGGGCGATGATTCTTGGACTTAAGTTCAGAGGAAGAAGTCAGCTTTATTTTCCAGGTCAATTTTTTTTTTTTGAGCAGATCCAAGCTAAGTGCTAGCTCAATATTGAAAAAAAAGATTATCTCACTGAAGATGTCTGGATAATCTTCATATACGAAAGCTTCTTACTTCCCTGTGGGCCGTATCTGGAGTACTCCCAAAATACTCAGGGCTGGCATTTCCAGACCTGATACACCTGTGTATTAGGTTTACATGGCAAATTTTGGTAGCTGGCATCTTTGAGAAGAGGTCGGGGGCTGGCTGCCTTAGATGCAGCCAGCTCTGCAACAGGCCAAAGTGGAGCACTTTGTGCTCCTCAGTGAGGTTTGTGGTGCCTCTCTTTAAGGAAGAGCTAAAATGCTGGACACTCGCAGGAGGAGCGAGAAATGGCAGGATGAACAACAAAGTCAGAGGAGAGGGAGGAGGTGCCTCACTCACCAGAGCAGGCATTTCCCTGCAGCACAAGGAGGAGGCCACGTGGAGCATTTGCCTCCTCTGCAGCTCATGGAAGAAACCACTCTGGAGCAGATAGTCATATTGCAGCCCATGGAAGACCCCACATCGGAGCAGCTGGGTATTTCCTGAAGGAACTGCGGCCTCTGAAGAACCCACAATGGAGCAGGGGAAAAGTTTAGGGAAGAAGGTGCTGTAGAAAAGAGTTGTACTGACTGTAACCTTCATTCCCAATTCTACTTGTGCAACCTGGGGATGAGCAGTAGAGGTCAAGGAACTGGGAGTGAAGTTGAGCATTGGAAAAAGTAGGATGAGGAAGTACTTTAATTTTTGTCTTTCTCTCATTATCCAAATCTATTTTCATTTGCAATAGATTAATTTTCCCCAAGTCTGTTTCACCTGTGATGGTAATTGGTAAGTGATCTCCCTGTACTTTATCTTTCCCTGTTCCCCAGGGCTTAGTATTGGGGCTAGTCGTGTTTAGTATCTTTATCAATTATCTGGATGAGGGGATCGAGGGCACCCTCAGTAAGTTGACACCAAGTTGTGGGTGGCAGTGTTGATCTGCTTGCACGCAGGCTGGCTCTGCAGAGGGATCTGGACAGGCTGGACTGATGGGCAGAGGCCAATCGTGTGAGGTTGAACAAAGAGGAGCTGGGTCCTGCACTTGGGTCATGACGACCCCATGCAATGCTAAAGGCTTGGGGAAGAGTGGCTGGAAAGCTGCCTGGCTAAAAAGGACCTGGCAGTGCTGGTTGATGGCCAGCTGGACATGAGCCAGCAGCATGCCTGAGAGGCCAAAAAGGCCAGGAGCATCCTGGCTTGTATCAGAAACAGTGTGGCCAGCAGGACAGGGGAAGTGTTTGTCCCCCTGTACTCAGCCCTGGTGAGGCCGCATCTTGAATATGTGTTCAGGTTTGGGTCCCTCACTACAAGAGGGATGTAGAGGTGCTGGAAGGTGTCCAGAGAAGGGCCGTGAAGCTGGTGAAGGATCTGGAGCAAAAGTCTTACGAGGAGCAGTTGAGGGAACTGGAGTTTTTCAGCCTGGAGAAGAGGAGACTCGTGGGGACCTTATTGCTCACTACAGCTACCTGAAAGCAGGTTGTGGACAGGTGGGGGTTGGTCTCTTCTCCCAGATAACTAGTGACAGGACAAGAGGAAATTGCCTCAAGTTGGAAG
>JAVJGJ010000001.1:34480642-34491213 GCA_035590215.1 Microhierax caerulescens
CAGGTTGTGGACAGGTGGGGGTTGGTCTCTTCTCCCAGATAACTAGTGACAGGACAAGAGGAAATGGCCTCAAGTTGGAAGGGGGTGGGAGGGGTGGTAGATTGGATATTAGGAACAATTTCTTCACTGAAAGGGTGGTCAAGCATTGGAAGAGGCTGCCTAAGGAAGTGGTGGAATCAGCATCCCTGGAAGAGTTCAAAAATGGCGTAGGTGTGTAGGGCTTAGGGACATGGTTTAGAGATGGATTTGGCAGTCCTGGGTTAATGGTGGGACTTGGTGGTCTTGGAGGTCTTTTCCAACCAAAATTATTCTATCATTGAGTTTTGATGACCTTTTTAATCTTACTTGTCCCTGCCTCCCTGTTGAGGGGAAGTGAGAGAGGGGCTGGGTAGGTGCCTAGCTACGGGCCAAGGCTAACCCATTGCACTTCTGGTACTGAATTATTCAGTGCTGTATTTGAGCACTGGCATCTAGGGATATCCAGTTGGCACCTGACTGATAGCAGAGTCCCAGATAGTGCTCTGCTTTCTTCTACATGTGGAAGTGTGGTAACTTAGCAGGGCACTTTAATTCCTGTGCATCTTGGTGGTAACTAAACAGGCAATTACTTCACTGTCAGTCAATTAGAAGCAACTGTCTCAGGAAGTACCTGTATCTTTCCATTTTTTTTATTTTTTTTTTTTATGTAATCCATGTAACTCTAAGACTCTCCAGGCCTTGAAAAGAATACTCTGTATAGTGAAAGACAATTTGTTTTGCATGCACTGCACCTAACAAAAATAGGGTGATGGTGTGTGTTTTTGCAATATTACTTGTCCTCCAAACTAAGCCAATGAAGAAGCAGGATCGTTGCGGAATAGCATACTGAGTGAGGAACAGCCTTGCAGTATCCTGCAGAAACTTTCTATTTTCTTGTTCAGTCGTGATGCTGAGCTCTTTGAGGAGGGTTCCCAGCAGCAGTTAACTTTGCAGAGGTTTCTTTCCCTTGCTAGATGTGGGAGAGCTGATGCAAAGCAAAATGACTTACAAAAGGCAGAAGTATAAGATACAAATAAATAATCTGTTCGTTTAGCTGCACAAGCTTATTATTGTTGCTGTATCTACTGGGAACAATGATAATGTGTAACGATAGAAAAGTGCAAGAGAATTTGTATAGATTTCCTTGTTTCCTTGATCCATCATAGACTAGAAGACATCAAAAGGTTGCTGGCAATATGTGATGTTTTGTTGCATTAACTTTTTACCACTATCCTGTAGCTTTGTTGTTGTTGGACTATTCTTATTTTTCCTACTTCTTCAATAATAGCCAAGTCAAAAATTCTGTTTTAAGTAATTTAAAATAGCATTTTATTATCCAGTTTAACAATATGTGTGTAACTTCCTTGAAATTTATAGCAAAATAAGGGTTTTTCAATAATGGGTAAGAATTTGGAAACACTTCTTAATTTCTGAAAAGTGGCTTCATGTCTCTTGAAAATCCATACTAAAGTTGGTATAGCAACTGGGATCACAGTGTGTGTGGTCTCTTGATAGCTTATGTTCAGGGCTACAGAAAGAATTCCAAACATTACTGAAAATAACTTTTTATTTTCTTAATACACTGGTTTTGCCATACGTATTGGGGGAAAATATTGTGTGTGTGTGCATTTTGAAGGTACACATGCCATGTTCCCAAAGATAAATTGTATGAGCTGTAAATATATTCAAGAAACAGTTTGCTTAATACTTCTGCATGAAAAGGTCACCCTAAAAAAAGTACATTTTTGAGGGGAGTAGGTGTTTGTTTCTTCCTTGGCTGCCATGGTGGCAAACAGCCAAGCTCCTGGTCAGACACTCGCTTGCTTGCTTCCCTCTCAATGGCACAGGGGAGAAAATGGGAAGAACAGGAAGGAGAGCTCATGGGTTAAGGAAATAGTTGTTGTGTACTGCTTGCCATTATGAGCACAACAGACTGCTTAGGGAAAATTAACTGAAATTATTGCCTATTAAGTATTTAATTATTAATTCAGGTAGTGGAAACAAAAAACCTCATTACAACACCACCCCTTTCCCAGGCTCAGCTTCACTCCAGATTCCCTTGTGACCCCTGTGGTGCAAGGGGAATGGATGTGGGGTGTCCACAGTCTGTATCTAATGGTTTCTCTCTGCCATTGGGCTTCCTTCTGCTGTTTTCTCATTCTTTCTGATCCCTTTTTCTGTCTCCATCTAGCACTTTTTGCCCTTTCTTAAGTATGTTTTCCTAGATGTTCTGCCCAAATACTGCTGGGCTGAGGTGTGCGCTGCAGTGGGTCTGCTGCAACCAGATAGAACCATCTTTGTCCAGCACAGGGCACCCCTGGCCTCTCCTCTCAGATGCTGCCAAGACCTTGCCATGGACACCCAATATATAGCCATAAACTTTTCATCTGGCACAAAATAGCACATCAGGTCAGCAAAAAGGGGCTAGTCAAAGCAGTAGGTAAGAACTGATAAAAGGCTTTGGCGTTCTTACTGCTAGTTTTGTGAAAACATTGTTTCCACGTACAGCAGCACAGAAAACAGCCACAGAAAGGCAAGGCATCAGAAAAGGTACTGAAGACAATATAATGTCGTTTTGTTGCTGTGACAAACCTTCTTGAAGTTTCCCAGAGTGTGATGGTTAAGGTAAAGGAGGAGTTGTTTACAAAATATCACAATATTACAACTAGGCAGGGCTTGCTGAAACTACTTACAACGAAAAACCAGGTAAGGGGCAGCTTTTGCACAGCAGTTTGTAAACATCAGGAACTGCTGTGGTAGGAGGCTGTGGAGGCAGACAATGTCACTGGGTTCAAAAAAGGCCTTGGACAACTTCTCAGCTAACAGAACCAAAGACAGAAACTAAAGCTGAAGTAGGCAGGGCTGTATCTCTGAGATTCCTAATCCAATGACAGCAGCTACTTGGAGAGCAGGAGAGGAATGAGCTGCAGATAGTGGCCAGGCTGATGTGCTCTCCCACACTAAGTGGAGTTTTTCCCATGCCTGAAGACTGAGTAGAGTAGGTTAGAGTAGTAGTAGTAAGTAGGTAACCTTACTAGGTTACTTACCTAGTAAGGCAGTTCATAATAGCTAGCAAGAGGTTTCCTGAAACCCAGAAAAAAACAGAGAAGTTTGCTAGAGTCGGTACAGAAATACCAATTGTAGGAACTCAAGGGTGACCCATACAGTTTCTGTTGCTTGTCCTTTCCCCCTGCCTGTTTCTGTAACATCACTGGTTTGGAGGAGTTTCAAGTGATTGTAGTCCTGATTATTTTGAAGATGACCTTTGTTCACAGTTATCTCTTGGTATTGCTGCACCAGATGATCAGGTACTGAGAAGTAAAGGCCAAGGTTAGGCCATTTCTTTGAAGTTCAATATTATTTAATATGCACAGAATTAACTTCATTAGAAGACTGAGCAGCAGACCTGAAAAACTTCCAATATTTTTTCCTATAAAACCACCTTACAGAGTGGTTTTTGTTTCCTGATCTTATTCAGTTCTTGTCCAGAATTCTTGACTAAATAGCTGTTTTGAGTGATTTGATAGAAATGATAGGAAGTTTTGACTCAGCTTAAAAAAAAAAAAAAACAACTATTCCTACCTTGCAAATAACAGGTTTTCAAGGTTCATTGTCCACCTGTAGGATGTCTCTTTGCAAACTTTTTGGACTTGTACCTACTGAACCGAAGTAAAAATCTCTGCTGTCTATATATACGCACATTGATTTCATTAGGTAGCATTTCATTATGTCAAAGCTTTATAGCAAATGCTCTAATTTTCCTACCAATTGTGGGTGCTTCTTTGTTACAATACTACTACAAAGCAGGAAGATCTATCAAAACCAGGAGCCACAGCATATTTTTAATTAATCTTTTTGACTTATCGGTCCTTTATGTATCAGCACTGGCGGTTTTGTGTTGTTTGGTTTGAGTTTTTTTGGGGGGTGATTTTTTTTGTTTGTTGGTTGGGGGTTTTTTTGAGTGAAATCATTGAAGAAAAGCGTGGTGTGTGGTGACTTTAACTGGTATTTTGTATGTATTATCACCTTTTTGGCATCTTTCACTCTTTTTACTAAGGATCATCTTCCCATTAAGCATTGTTTTCAGGGAGTTGTCATATACTTAATAATACATTTTCTGTGTCGGAGGAACCAACTGTTTTGACCCTGAAATGACTTTGCAGTGCTGCTTATCCCTTGGAGACCCAAAATGTATCTAATTTTTGTTTCAGGAGCCTGCATTTCAGTATTCTGTTCTTGGTAATTTTTCAGCTCGCTGGTGGCCTTGTGTTGTCAAAACCAATTCTGAAAGATTGGAAATGAAAATTATTTTGGAATCTTGAAAAAGTATTTGGGTTTTGTTTGTTGGTGTGTGTTTTCCTAAAAATGTAGTTAACTTCAATTTTTTTGTAGATTGAATAGATAGAGATGATTAGCTCTTCATAACTTGCTAAATTGTGAGCTTTGAAGTAGGTTTTTCTCCAGTGACTTTGTCCAGTTATCTCTCCTAAACTTTTTTTATCTTAGTGCCTATGAATATGAACTGAAGATGGAGAAACTGTTGTGAAAGAAACACACATGAACACTTAAGACAGGGAGATGTACTTTGTATGACTGACAGGACACAGCAAATGAAACCTGTCTGTTGCACAGGTCTCAGGGATGTTGTAAGCTTAGGTATTCAGGATACTTTACAGCTGAGTAGGCCAAATAGTCCCTGGAGAATATTTCTGTAGTGTTTTTAATTGACTTTTCCTTCTGGAATATCACTGCATCACAAAGGTTGATTAACGTTAACTAGTCCTTCCTTTAACTTTCTTAGGGTTAAGGAAGACTTTGAAAGGAACATACTTAGGAGGAAAGGAGGATCTTTGACGAGTGGCATATTTATAAATATTTTTTACCCTTATGCTTTCAAATGCTACTTTTTGTCTCTTTCCCCTTCTTCAAATAATACAAAATAGTTGGGGAAAAGCAGCCAAAATTTCTTAAAAACAGTCCAAAACAAAGAGCTTGATTTGATTGTCACACAAAACTGTTTCTTTGTAGTATTGGTATAAAGGAAGGTTTCCCTAACAGTTTTTCTGACTTGTTACTCAAGTATTGGCATTTGGACTATTTGGCCAATGCTTCATGTCTGCATCTGAGGTTGTGGGGAAATATATAGAGTTGACTGATATTTAGTAATAATACACATTAACATGAAGATGACAGTAATGTCAAAAGGGCTAGCATAAGATTGCTTGTAGAGTTGACTGTTGAGCTACATGTTGAAACCCAAAATTGGATTCACAGAGCTCAGGCACACAAAACAGCCCAAGTTTGAAACAGAGAACCAAGGAAGAAAGGTATGAAATTAAATGTATTTAGGGGATTTAGCTGTAATTTAAATGTGATTTAAAAAAACAAACAAAAAAAAAACCCAAAAAAAAACAAAGACCAGGAGGAATATTTCAGGTGCTAACTAGTTTCTTTAATTTGAAATGTTCTTAAATACTGATTTTAAAAAATAGTTTTCTATTTCAGTACTTCATAGACTTCAGCAGCCAACTAAATCTTGAATTTAACACTTGCCAATGACTTAACAGGGTGGACTCCCACCTAGTCTAGGTCTTTTCATTTCTCTAGTGTCATTATTACATACACGTGGGGGCAGCAGGGGTCATATGTATAAACAAACTGTTACAACCTTTTATGACATGTCTCATATACTTAAAACGCTATATTGGGCTTGAGCTTTCATCCCAGTAACAGGGGTATTACTTTCTCATCCAGTAACCTGGTCTGGTCTCATAGCTGACCCTGCTTTGAGGAAGGGGTTGGTCTAGAGACCTCTGGAAAATCCTTATTAGCCTGAAATATCCTGTAAGCCTATGATTTAGTTATGTCAGTTTTCACTGTAAGACTTGTTTGTTTACAGTATGTAAATGTGAATATATGAATGATAATATTATCAAGTGTATTGCCTTGAAAGTAAACAATGCTATATATATGTGCCTATGTCATTTTTAGGAAAGCGGTCATGTGTTTCTGTTTAAGACAGATTCTTCTTTTAGATTTTATTCTTTCTGAGTGGATTTTTTTTCTTAGTTTTAAGAAGTTTTATTACAAATCAAATATATAAAGCCATTTGCTGACATCTGACATTGTTAAAGGAATAATATGTCAGAAAATTAACTCCTTAAAAATTGTGCCATAGGTACAAACATTTGCTAATACAATTTCTGAGATCATCCTTAAACAACTGCTATCACCGCTACTCGTTCTTTGCAGGGGATGGAGTGCTAGATCTCTCTACAAAGAAAAGCGCAAGGTTGGAAGAACCAAAATATGATCCTTTGTGTTCTGAAAACTCAGTGTCTGGGTAAGCAACATTTAGGACTCTCTTCAGCTATGTAAAAGACAATCCAGGTTTCTCTTCTCTGAAGTCAGGTTTTATGTTCATAACATATTTGTATATACTGACACACACGTGGCTCCTATTTTGCTTTCAAAAGAATTTTTGTCATTCATAAGTGTGTGTCTACGTATATATCATATGTTTCATTTGTCTTTTTCCTTTTTTTTCTGTTTAAAGAAAAGTTATCAGAACAATCACCAAACTTTAGTTCATGTTACTAAAAATGAACTGAAAATTGATTACATAACACATTAAAAGTAATAGCACAGTAGAAGAAAATGTAAAGATACTCTTTCAGAGTTTATTTAGGAAACTTCAATTTTGGACAAAAATGACCATGTTAATATTTTAGACTTAAAATATTCTTCAGCTAACATGAACAAATTAAATTACTATTATCGATACTGTTCCTTAATAAGAGAGAGAGGGAGCAAGCGCGTGAGAGAGAGCTCTTATCATCATACTTCTACTTACATCATGGTTCTGACTATGGTGTGTGGTGGCAAATGGTTAAATTTCTTTATTCAGCAACAAATACATTATTGTATCTGCTGAAAGCTACCACAAAACTAGTAAAACACATTGTTTTGTTGGATTTTGTTATGATCTTGGCATCCTCCCATCCACTAGCCATAGCAGGACCCTTCTCGTCACCTGTACGTCTTACCAGATAACTTATTACAAATAGGACTACAATAGCAGTATTTGTTGAATGATGTAAAAATGCATTTTATTAGTTTCCTGATATGAAGAAGTTTTAAAATTAATATGGCTTTGTAATTAGAGAGCTGTAAATAGTGGCTAGAAGTTTTTAAAACTGTGGGGTTTTTTGCCAAAATGGACTTGATTGTTAGCTACAGCACTTTATCTTATTGTTGTAGAAAGCCTAGTTTTGTGTAAGTCTGGGATGTTTGTGTGTAGTTATGTACTTATTGCTGCAAATTTTCTATGAGGGGGTTGACTCTTTTATTACTTGTTTAGCGGTAACGTCACGTTTCTACTAACAAAAACTCCTTCAGGATTTGGGTATTTAATGGAACGTTAATTGTATAATTAAAACTATAACAGTGTTGCTCTGCAAGTATGCGAACAAGGGAACGTAGCAAGCACATGAGAATATTACCAATACTGAGCTAGGATATAAAGTTCTTGGAAGGGCTGCTGTAGAAGCCAGCGTATGATTTTTGACACACTGTCCTACCAGAACTGTAACATTTTGCTAGGATAATCATTTAACTACCACAGCTCAAAGGCTTAAAAGTATCAGAAGCAGTGATGTTACCGAAGCAAGGAGTATAATAAAGGAGTGGACCCTTCCCTTCCATAGCTGTGTGAGAGTCTCTCATACATCAGTTTACCATCGTTTCATTCCATCCATCCAGGAGACTACACAGACACAGAGAGGACTATGTGGAAAGAAGTGCTGAGTTTGCAGATGGTTTGCTCTCAAAAGCTTTGAAAGACATTCAGTCTGGAGCACTGGACATAAATAAAGCAGGCATACTTTATGGCATACCTCAAAAAACTTTACTTCTCCACTTAGAAGCCTTACCAGCAGGAAAGCCTGCACCTTTTAAAAACAAAACTCGAGATTTCAATGATAGTTATTCATTTAAAGACAGTAAAGAAACTTGTGCAGTCCTACAAAAAGTAGCCTTGTGGGCAAGAGCTCAAGCAGAGCGCACAGAAAAAAGTAAACTCAGTCTACTTGAAACCTCAGAATTAAAATTCCCAACAGCTTCCAGTTACCTCCACCAGTTAACTCTACAGAGAATGGTCACTCAGTTTAAAGAAAAAAGTGAAAATCTACAGTATGAAACTTCAAGTCCTACTGTACAATTAAAAATTCCTCAGCTAAGAATAAGTTCTGTGTCCAAACCACAGTCTGATACTGCTGGTCTTCTGGATGTTATGTACCACGTTTCTAAAACCTCCTCAGTCTTAGAAGGATCAGCTCTTCAAAAATTGAAAAATATACTTCCTAAACAGAACAAAATTGAATGTTCTGGACCCGTAACTCACTCAAGTGTTGACTCCTACTTTCTGCATGGGGACCTCTCTCCTTTGTGTCTTAATGCTAAGAATGGGACAGTAGATGGAACCTCAGAAAACACAGAAGATAGTTTGGATCGTAAAGATAATAAGCAACCAAGAAAAAAACGTGGCCGCTATCGGCAGTATGATCATGAAATAATGGAAGAAGCAATTGCAATGGTAATGAGTGGGAAAATGAGTGTTTCCAAAGCACAAGGAATTTATGGGGTACCTCACAGCACTTTAGAATATAAAGTAAAAGAAAGATCTGGAACATTGAAGACTCCGCCGAAGAAGAAACTCCGATTACCAGATACTGGCTTATTTAATATGACAGATTCAGGGACTGGCAGCTGCAAAAATAGTAGCAAGCCTGTGTAGAATAATTCTTAGCAAATTGTTTTGTGTGTGTGTATATGTATGTCTGTATACACACACTATGTGAGAAATACATATGCTCACTCTGACAGAAGACGTGAAATTATACAGTTCAAAAACCACATACATGCCTTTTGAAAAATAGTTTTATTCAGGGTTTTCACTGTGGACAGAATTATAGAGTTGCTCACTTAATTCTGATAGTGTGTATTTAATATAATCCTTGTATAAATAGGTGAAAAGATTCAGGTTTTATTTAGTAGTCAATAGCATAAAGATGTTTTGGGAAAACAAGTATTTGTCATGTGAAGCATAATTTTTAATTGGTGAAGAACCACTCTACCCATTCAATAATCCATCTTATTATGGAAATACACAACCAAGGGTTAGCAGACTTATACTTCACAGAATACTTGCAATAAATTGTAAGTAACTCAGATTATACAAATCAAGGTGGTTTTTTTTTAAAGAGCTAGTTCCTTACAGGGAAGTGGATTTGTGAAGTATTAGTAGGGTATAGTACATTCTGTGAAAGAAAAAAAGTTCGTTACTTAAATATCCAATACAAGTAAGGAAAGCATTTCATTACTAAAAATGTGTGTTTAGCAGGCATAAACTGCATTTTTTTATCATTTTAAGAAAATTTTGTTGTTTGTTTAGAAAGAAATTGGTGTTTACAAAGTGTACACTTATGAAATCTGAGAAATTACTGTAGTTATAGAATTATTAAATATGAAGATGAAATACTAAGAGCATAAAATAATTTAAACTTTAACATAATTTTCCTTTTTAGTTTGACAAGTAAGGTAACTTGTAAGGTTTAAAAAGAAAGTTGGAATGCAACTTAGAGCATGTTCATAATGTGCACAGAATGAGCTTGAGAATGATTTGGGTTTGTTTGGTTTTTTCGTTTAAAAGGTGATGGTTAGTTGATGTTATGACTACTTAAAATTTATTTAAGGATTGTGTCACACTCCTATTGAAAAACCTCACTGTAACTGTAATGTATTTGCTGCTGTGACATTTCAAAACATTTTCAGTTTATCAAAATGAATACCAAGTTACATCATCATTTTGCTAATAACCAAATTTGCAGTTCAGGGTCTTGATAGAAATACAAATATTAAATGGTGAAGCTGTTTTGAACTTTCAATAATATAAATTCTTTATAAATTTGGTAGCTAGAAGTTAGGCAGTTCACTTTAAATATGTGACTTTTAATAGAATTTAAGGGAGACCAATTACCTTCTTATTGCAGTTTTTACATGAATTTCAAAGTATTCACATTGGACTTTATATCATACTTAATTTTTTGTGTAATATCACAAAGTATATGTCTACATATGAAGAATGGGGGCTTGCTTCATACAGTCAATACTGAACATCAATGCCCTTCTCCTCTCCAAGTGTTATTTTTTCTGTATACATCTAATTTGGCATAGAAAAAGACTTTTCTCCAACTTTTTATACATTTGGTGCACATGCATGATTTTTTTATCCCCACTTAAATTTGCAGCTGTTATAGGTTAATGACATAAATGAAACAGGACATTAGACACATGGGCTACATCAGGTAATTTGATTTATAGATAAACTTGCCATTAAATTCAGTGGAGAGCATACTGCACTATTGATGGCAAAATCTAGCCCATATTTATTAATGCTACTAAAAAATAACTTCCATTTTAAAACAGGATAATCCTTTGAAACTGCACAACCAATGTCTCAGTTCTTTGGTCTCTCAGATCTATACTGAATCTTC
>JAVJGJ010000001.1:34491313-34512740 GCA_035590215.1 Microhierax caerulescens
CTTCTTCAGTGATGAAGGTTTACTTGCATATTACAGAATGAATCCTTTTTTGAAGCAGAAGTGTACCTGATAACAAGGAGGTCACAAAACAGAAGACGTCAGGGTCATCTTTTTGTTTTAAAAGAATTAAGCCATATTTTGTGAGGGGCAGAAGGATTAATTTGTGAATATATCCCCACTGAAAAATGAAGCTGAAAAAAACTTAAATGTTTCAAGATCTGTCTTTATACAGTTTTACTTGCAAAAATTTTGGGCTTCAATACATTGCCTAATATTTGTACCGTACTGATGTTTTCTACTCCTCAGACAATGTTATAAATATCAGTCAGAAGTTTATATTGAAGGCAAGTTACAGTCTTTTTATGTCATTTAAAAGGTGACCTGACCAAAAAATTAACAGGATTCATAAAATCAGGGATCATTTTACTATTGACTTAACAGTACTCAGTAGTTTTGTATGTAATATTATAATTAATTTTCAACATTTTAGTACTTGTATTTATTTTTTGGTCAGAAATAGTATATTAAAATATTTTTTGATAGTTTATAGATTATACTCAACCTGTAAGTGTTTAAAGGAACAGAATTATTTGTTTCTAATTATTAGGCTAACCTTTGATTACACAACTAAGGAAAGGCAGGGAAATGTGTAGATTCTCCTTCCCCAACCCCTATGTATTCCATTAAATGTCATTTAAATTACGCATTTTGAACTGTTTTTGTATATTCAGTTACCAGTCACTACTTAGTAATTGACAATTTCTGAAAATTCCTGTTTCAGCAGAATTTTAAATGAAGGCGAAAGCAAGCCCTACATGCTTTCTACTTATTTGAATGTTTCTCAAGTATTTTATATTAAAAAACAGTGCCTCTGTTTTTAGAACTACTGCTCAGTAAAGCTGTTTAAACCATTTCTGGTAGCTAATGACAATTTTATATTAAATTGTATATTAACTTTAGTGAGACTGATTTTTTAGTTGTTTACAGTACAAATACTTGTATTTGTTTTTTAATTGCAGTATTTCCATTGTCGCAGTAATTTAGTAAAACTCTGTGGCTGCCTTGATTTTTGACAGATTTTTGTTAACAACTGATTTTTAGGCAATTAGTTATATTTATGCATAAATCAATTGCACTATAATTCATGAATTATTTATTACAATATTTTCTAATGAATTCCATGTATTTGTCTTGTGTTGTAAATGTACTGTAATTCTGTTTCTTCTTTGTGTTGTTATATTCCTAAATCTGATTGTATGAATTTAATTGTTTAGTTAACGTGTTTCTACGTTGTAATTTGTAGTAAAGCACTTCAATGCTTTTGCACATAAATTTACAACACTGATGTGTGATTGATTTTGCTCATTCAGTAAAAAAAAAAAAAAAGAAAGAAACAAAAACCTGTACACTGACTCATTTGACTTACTCCTGAGGCATAAATTTATTAGCAGTGGCATAAGATCAAGAACTGTACAAATTAAGCGCATAATGACCAATTTACTATGAGAATTTTATATATCAGTAGCTTTAAGGAAGGAAGATTTTGCAGAAATGATACATTACTCATATATGAGAAGAAATTCAGAAAACTGATTTTATAATAGTTACATCCTTTAGTTTGCAGCTAAACATTATCTATTATATATTACAGATCATATATAGCTTTTTTGAAGGATTTATTTAGTGAAGTCAGAAAACAAACATTTCTGAGACAGATTTATATTTCTAGAATAGTTCTCTACTGTTTGTATGAGTACCTGAGAGTATGTTCTGTTTCCAGTTTTGTTCCTGTTCCCAGCCTGCAAAGAAGTTGCTAGATTGATCTATCTTACCTGTTTCTGGATGACAGAGGACAGAACGCTAGGGAAGGACATCTTTTGGGAGATCTCTGATAGAGCTCTTCCCTGATAGGTTTTTGGATTTGTGGAGGTGGCAAAGGTTTACTTTTTTACACACAAAATAACACACTGAAAGGCTAGTACTTAACCCCATCACGTCTCTGCCTTTGTGCCGGTTTTGGACACCAGTCAACGCCCACCCCATGCTATTAACTGCCCCTGCCCTCTAGCAGGGAAATAGTGTCGCTCCATGCGTAACTTGTTGTCTTCAGAGATACTGTGCACAGAAGGTACTGGGGGAGCAGTGTGTATTGATCCTCTCACTTCTCAGCCCCTCCATTTCTTACCCACTCTTTTATAGCCATCTTTTTTTCTTGTGATTTGTAGGTAGTGTAAGACTTCTGAGAAGGAAGTGTGCAGTCGTGAAGGTGATAGCTCCTCCTTCTGTGAAATTACTGTTTAAGCCTTTTATCTTGAAGATAGTCTAAATTTGTGTTGTCATACAGTAGTTTAAAGGACTATAGGAAGAAATTACGGGAAACTGAAATATAATTCCATAATTATATTGAAAAGCTACTAAAAATTAGTTTGTTTAAAAATATGGACATCTCCTATGGAGAGACATTTTGAAGAAAATGTGTTGCTTTAATGTTTTAATTTGGTCACCATTTAGGAACAGAGCTTACTACGCAAACAAGTAAGGTACTGATGTGTTTTCACAGACTTGGAAGATCGTTTGGAGCATGGTACCACTACAGTAGAATAGATGAAGTTAAGTTGCCTGTGGGCTTTGGAAACTAACACACGTGACAGGAAAGCAGCTGATAGACGTTATGCAAGGGTAGATAACCAGGAAAGAAATCATGTCAGAAGAATGTCCAGTATGTCTGTGATAACCGGGATATTACTCTATGTAACAGGCTGATCTCCACATAGCAAATTCAAAGCAGTTTTGAGGCCTTTGGAAGTTTTAGTTACTGACTGAGAAGGTTTTAGGGCTCTGGAAGTTTCTCCCACCAGAAAGCATAATATAAATAGTAGTTACGAATACAGGTCCTCTACAGTTAAAGCTCTGCGGTGAAACCCCATTAGACATACCTTGCAAGTCTAGACAGACAGAAAGATAACTGTCCAGAGGTTCAGTCTAAAAAGACTGTACTACAGCCATCTTTTTAGCAAATGAGTACTTAACAAATTTACTGCAACTTACAAAATAGTACTGAAGACCTAGTGCCTTGTTCATCTTTTTCTGTCTGCCTTTCAGAACATTACTTAAAGTCATAGTGCTGGGGAGGGCAATTAATTTTTATCCATAATTGTATTACTGGAATAAGCTTTGATTTCACAAGTGTAGTGATAATGTTTCAACACCCCATGACTCCTGAGTTTGTCGGACTGAGTCACTCAGACTCTCCTCAGTGAAGTGGAGGAGAGTTTAACTGTTCAAAAACAGTTAAATCCTGACAATGATGTGCCCTTGAATAATGCTGGGTTTACTTTAGATTGCAAGTGGAAAGGATTTTTTTTTTCTTTAAGACTTCAATTTTTTCAGTTTAAACATAATTGCAATTTCAGCTAGTACCATCACAATTATCTTAAGCTTTTATGAGTTAGCTATCATCTAGATGCTTGATTTTGAATATATTGTTTCATACTGAATATTGCAGGAGAAGGAAGAAACATAAGGAATTACTAAGTGTAGCTGGCTGTCTTTAAGCTCTAAACATTAAAATCTGTGTGGGTCAACAAAAGTACAAATTGCATGTGTAACTTCCAGTTAGAAACCTGAAGCTAAAAGTTATTATTGATGCTAAAAACATCAGGTATGAGCTACTTAATGAATAGGTAACTTTATGTAAATACAGCACATTAAATTTAAAATATGTTTGTTCCTCAATAATACAGTTGTAAACCTAATCAAAATGAACTTTTGCAAAGTACAGGCTTAAATGCAAAAAAAATGCAAAAAACGGGAGATAATAGTAGGGCAAAAAGTTAGTGTCATGTTCAGAGTTTGGTGATATGTTTAAACAATACGTACTTTTCTAAAACAGAATTCCTCAAACCTTTTCTGTTCATGCAATTGGTTTCAGTAAAACATTTGAATTAGGTGTTAACTATCTGTTGATAGTTGCTATTCAGCAAAAGGATTTTGTATTTAATTGAAGAAATATCTGTATTAATTTCTACCATGGAAAACTTTCAGCTTTTCAATATAAATGATTGATTAGGTAAGTAGTGACATTAGTTTTAATAATTTATAAGAAATTAATTAAATAGTTAAGGTAGCGTAAGTGATCTTATTTTGAGTTAATATATTTGAGAACAACGTCTCAGAAGTCTTATTTAGATATAGGCCTACCCTGTATTTGAGATGTAAAGGATATTAACCTTTATCTCAGAAGTTGTTTATTCCAGTGGTGATTATCTCTGTTTCTGTTTGAAGAAGGAATCCGTGTGTGTGCGCGTGCACGCGTGTATGTGTGTCTAATATATTGCAATGAAGAGCCTCTGATGCACCACTGTCGTTTATTTAAAAACTAGAAGGAAACTTTTACCTGCAAAGAACAGTAACAGTAGCAAGTGGCTATTTTTTCAATATTCCATTAGTCTATTAAGTGTTCTTTTAAAATAAATATTTAAACAAAAATGTTTTTAGAAAGATCGTCTGAGTATCCTGAAGAGTGTTCAATACACTTTAGTGTCTGAATAGCTTAGGGTGGGATTCAGGAGAGATGGATCCATTCTTGCCTCTGCCACAACCTTTGAATTGTGACCTTAGGCAAGGAATTTACCCTCTCTGTGCCTCAGTTTGTGAAATGGGAGTAATATGAAGCTCCAGGTTCTTGGTGAGGTTTTTCTTTGTAATGACTAAGGTAGTCTGAAATATCAGAAAGTTAACATTCTTTAATCTCGTATCTAAATTACATTTAGATACGACAAGCTATGTTTCAAAGTATTCCTTTTGTCCCTTAATTTCTTCCTGATTATTTTACTTATGACAGGACTATGGCCGCTATAAGATGCGCATCATTGCTAGTGACACTTGCAAGTATGATTGAATAGTGCAAATAGAACGGAACTGTTTTGCAAACTCCAGGGGTTTAGGCTTGAGTTTAACCATTATAACAAGTATTAGATATGGTGTTTACTGTAATTTATATTTTGTTTTGATTTGTTTTCATTTTCAGTTCAAGCTCAACAGCTGATGCAAATTCAGAGGAAACAGCTAATTTGGAAAAAGGAAAATCAACACTAAACAAAGTTTTGGAGTCTTTTTGTTCATATCACTGGCAACAGACTTTGGCTATGTTAAAGTTTTTAATACAAGATGAAAATGTTCCTATTGCTTGCAGTTGCAAGCAAACACATTTGGTCCACTCTGAAACTCCCAATTCCCTTACTGAAGAGGATGTTCACATTTCATTTTGCAATTGCAATGGACATATGCTAACAAAAAGGTGCTGTTTACAAAATCAACGACCAAACACTTGTTCACCACCTCTGTCTGTCTGTACTAAAGATTTCCATTCTTTGTCATGCCAAGCTGTAGCAATGGGATGTATTAAGACAATGATGAACAAAGCATGTAGTTCTCATAAGTATTGTGCTGAACAATTGCAAAATTATAACAGGCATTCTGTGAAAGCAGCAGCATGTACATACTCAACTAAGGACTGTGATCTCTTGAACAGCATTAAAAATTCAAATAGATCCCGCAGCCCATCACCGCCTCCACTATCGCCTGTACAGAGTAAAGAATTTGAATCATTGGAAGGATCTGTTACAGATTTTCCAACTTTAGACAATGACAAACTTGAAGTATCCATCAACCAGCCTCCATCCCTCTTGCCAGCGGAAGGAAACACAGAAGAATTTGAATATGAAGGTAGAACATGCAGAGGAAAAGAGACCAAATATTCAGATGGAATGTTGCTAGCAACAGACCAAGAAAGCAACAATTATTATGTAACTTCTGAGAAGGCTGAGAAAGGTGAACATTCTTACATTTTTCAAGATTTAATGGATCGTATTAATGAAAAGTTAAAATCAATAGACACTACAGATATAGCAACAAATCTTCTAAAACTTTCTAGCAGTGACAGGGCACCAGAAAATGATATCAAATTAGGAGACTTCATAGCGTCTCTCTTGCATAATGCTAAGGCAAGTGATTACAGCTTTATGGAATTACTTCACCAACATGATAAACAAATGGAAAATAAAATTATCCAAACAAGATTTCGCAAGCGTCAGGAAACTTTATATGCAATGTATAATTCTCCTGATTCACCATTCATTCGGCGGCAATCTTTGCAAATCAAGAGGGAGCTTGCAAGCCTTGATGAAACTCTTGTAAGAAAAAAATCAATTTCTGAGAGAAATGCAAAGAAATCTGCAAAAAAATTTGACAAAATATATCCAAATAAAAGACACAGTTTTACGGTGGTAGAAGATGACGCTTTGCAACGTCTTGAAAGTAATCCATACGTGAATTGCCAAACCAAACCAATGTGCTTTCCAGTTCACCAAACAGAGTCTTTCGAACTACCTCTTACTAATTTTCAAGCCAGCTCCAGCTTTGTAGTTCTTTCAGAAAACAGTGCTATTGCAGCCAGCCAGGCAAAACTTGCAAACACACAAGAAGATTACACAACCTTAAAAGAGACTGATGAGATTCCTTTAATGGATGAAAGTAATGGAAACTTGGGGAGAGCTAAACATAACCTTGTGCCCCCTGGATGGTATTCTGTGTATGTAACGAACAATATTGTGTTTAGAAAGTCATCCAGTGCAGAAAAGTCTTTAGAAAGTTTGGAAAAAATGAAAATAAATAAAGATGTTCCTGCTGAAAGATGCAGTGACATAAGCAAAATTGTGAGAGATGCAAATCTGCAAGTTGTTGTAGAGCGTTTAGAAGATACAATGAACTTAGCTAGAAAGACTAACAGCTCATTGTTGGATAGTTACAAAATCAGCCAAAAATTAAAAGAGAATGCTTACGAACAGGTTATGAACCCAGCTGCTAGAAGAGTCTTACCTTTCAATCTGAGTGAAATGGGATGCACAGGACAAAGCTTCCTTCCACATTCACCCGTACTAAGCAGCAGTAAAATCAAAGCTCTGTGTGTGACAACAAAGAAACAAGAAATGGTTATAGATCAAGAAATTAGTGATAGCCTTTTGAAATCTCTGACCTTTGATTCATCCAGTTCAACCTGCAATCATGGGGACTCACATACAACTTCTGAAGATGTGGAGATCTCATCTCCCATAAACTACTCTAGTCCTATTAAGCTTATGTTTGTCTCAGAGGTTAATAGTAGTGAAGGAGTCAAATATACTTTGACATCTGCAGCTGCATCTTCTAAAGGAAGCACAGATATTTGTTTGTTTCAGGGGCATGCAAACACATTGTTAGACAAACAGGCCACAGGAGCTCTTTCTCATGCAATCTGTGTCAAGGACTGTGGTTACAGTGAAAATGATACCAAGGAGGAGTCAAGCTGTGTTTATGCAGAAGCAATTACAAGCTCTTGTCCAGCTGGTCAAGCTAATTTAAATGATGTGAAACAGAATGACAAAGTTGCAGAGAAATCAAGCAGCAGTGAATCGGTTTTAAAAAGAAAACCTGGTAGACCAAAGAAAATAGGTCCTCAAGTTGTTAAGCAGGTTAAAAGACCTATTGGACGGCCTCCAAAACCAAAAGTAGACATGACTGAAAGCACAGAACCTAGACCCGAACTTAGCAGTGATAGTCGAAGCACCAAATCTGCTGCAGCAGTAATGGAAGAAGTTAATAGCAACAAAAACATTACTGTGACAGTTGTTTTTGGAAGGTCAAGAAGGACAAAGAGACATGTTTCTGAAGGTAATCTAAATGTAATCAGCATTCTGCCCACACAACGCCTCGATTCTAGTTTTGCCAATGACCACAGTAAAGCAAAGCATAGTGCAGAAACTGAAAATGCTTTGACTGAAATAGTAAAAGCCTTACAGAATTCTTCTACTGAAAACAAGGTCTGTGGTTACGACTATGTCAGACCTATCAAGAGTAACCTAGCGTCACCATATCCTTGCAGCAATATTATACAGCCAATTAAGAAACCGTTAACTGCCATGCGAAAACCTGGTAGGCCAGCAAAAGTAAAAATCTCTGGCATATCAGTAACTGTTAATAGAGTTTCACCTCAGGAAAGAAAAGTGAGTATTAGCAACTGTTTGCCTCCTTTGCAACAGCAGAATGTGTTGGAAAAAAACGTACCACAGGAGAGAAAAAATCAACTGTGCAATAATATAGGTCAAGTAAAGAGCACGCGGAAAGATTCTAGAGAGGATGGATCAAACAATGTTATCACAACAGTGTCAAGAAAACGTGAAATTCCATTGAGACATTCTGCTAGAGACAGAAAACCCTCGCTGCATTTTTTACATTCATTAGCATCTTCTAGTGCATTTACTTGTAGAAGTGCCTTACTACATAAATCTTACAAACTCCATTTGAAAAAAGCTAAAGATCGAAAGGAAAAACACAGGCAATCAAGTCAGAGCACAGCATCCAAAGATACCTCAGAACTGAGAAATTCAGGAAATGCAAAAAAGGGTCTTAAGGATGGTGAATTTGGGCCCATTAATGAAGTATCATTGGATCCCATCTTTTCATCGAATCCCTCTCTCAGGTGGTGGCCTATTTCCACTTCAAGTGACACTTTGTTGGAAGAACTAAATAATAGATTTGAACAGATAACTAATACCTGGTTGCGAGTGGGGGGAAATGAATTTGATAAATGTGTATGTGAAAAAAGGGATCCTGTTGAACAAGACTGTAGTACTGAAATGTCAGACCCTTTAGACTCCTGCCTTGTAGAACTTGAAACATCACCTATAAGAATGCTTTTTCAGAAAAAGTGTAATATGAATGAACTCTGCACCTGGTTTATGCAAACTACAGAAACACAGTCTCTCTCTCTAGTGAGGAAGGCAAATGCCCGCAATCCGTTAGAAGTAGTTAGTACTAGAGAGATTAAGATGGAAACTAAACAACCTGATCTTAGTACTTGCCCTTTCAGAAAGCACTTTAAAAAGTTTGCACTATCCTCTCCTTCTAAACCAGCAGGGAAATTACAAATATTACATAACATGGTGAGGTCTCCAGTCTTGAGCATGAAAAGTAATTTCACCTTAGCCAGATTAAAAAGAAATGAATTTAAGAAGTTACAGCATGATAGGTGGGGACAAACAAAAAAGCTCTATAATCAGCCTCCTGGAGGCTGGAAATCAAAAAAGAAAAATTTGCAGTTCTTTTGCCAAAGCCAGTTGTTTAAAAGTACAAGTGGGGAAACCAATGATGAAATGCCCAAGCTCCAGGAAAAAAATACAGTAGAAATCCAGCCCGCTCAGACTTTGGTTGAGTCTCAGAGTAGCCTCTTGCCAACTGAAAATGAAGCCAGAGATGCATTTGTTCAACAGATGATGGGATCTTCTGACTTTAACCCACATCCTGGTTTAACAAATATACTTAAGTCACATACAGAGACAAGTGGAACAATTTGCTGCCAACAAAATGTTAGAAAAGAACAAAGCCAAGATAAACTGTTTGAAAATACTTGGAAAACCAAAACCTTTAAAGATTGTAGGATATTTCTGAGAAAAATCAACCATATTGAGCAGCACAATTCATTTAAGTTAAATAATGTCATTTATTCTCCTGAAGCTGTTGAAAGTAAAAGCACTCAGACCTATATGGAAGAAAAAAGACATCCTCTTTTAAGGTCCCATTCTACTAAGCAAAATGCATTAAAGAAACAAGAAAATGAAATGGAAACATCTAAAGGATCTAATTCTTCTAAAGTGACTGAAAGGCTGGATAACCAGTTTCACAGCAGAAAATTAAGTAGTGTAAACCATGATGATAATCCTGCTGGTAGTTCTGAAGTTGTTATCAGAATAAACAAAAGAAAAACTCCACAATGGGAGACCACTGATACAAATATAAGAAAAAAGCATAAGAGACAGTCATGCAGTAGTGGACAAATGGCAACTTATTACCCAAAGTACCAAGTAGGTAAGTTCCTGTTCCCCCCTTCATCTTAAAATTCCAATCCAGAGATTCTCCAAGAATTGGAGAAGTCAAACAACTAAGCACTTTGAATACTTTTTTTTTTTTTTTTAATTGCATGATACTCATTTTAATTTCAGCTAAGTCATGAAATTAAACATTGTATAACATCAGAATAATGCAGAAAGTGCAATTTTAACATGTTTATAGTACTTTACGCAAATCTCAGCTAAAATAGGTGTGTTACATTCTATTATGGCTATAAGGCACAGATTAAATAAAAAAGAGGTAACTAATGTAATTCAGACGAACAGACAACAGATTGAGTTATGACATGTCTGAAGTCAGTCGCAACTGATTATTGATTTCAAAAGGAACGAAATGTTGTTCTGCTCTGTAGCTTCTCATATTGTGAGGAAGGGTAAATTGTAAAATGAAGTTGAAATTCAGTGTATTAACATGTAGTTGATTAAAAGAAATCATTGATTTCTGATATAAATCTGTAATAGTTTTATAATTATAGAGTAAAAAATAGTACTACATACTTCTGAGAAGTATTCATTCAGAGATCCGTTTTAGCATCCAATTCAATGCCAAATGAAATCTGCTGACTCTAAAGGGTATGCGTATTGAATCCTTAAAAGAACAATTTAAAATGCAAAATTATTCTAAACAAGTACAATGTACAGTTACTGTGTTAAATGTGTTGGCTTGGAATCTTTTTAGGCTGGTGTGAAATCCATTTTTAAAGCTAGCTATTTATAATGCATCATAATACAGCTGTGATCTCAGAAAGGCTATTCTGTTATTTACAAAGAGGGTTCACTTACAAAATTATTTCTTCTGTTGGGTAAAGAGATCCCCTTAAACAGAAGTCTTAACTCATTTCTGCAAAATAAATAAGGTGTAACATACCAAGTAAAAAAATAAAGTTCTGCAATAGGAATTAATTACTGCAGAAGTATTCATTTGTAGAAATAATACTGTATTAGCTAGTTTGATTATGTTGCCCAAAGAATAAAAAAAATATTCAGAATATCAGACCAAATCTTATGTCCCCCTTTATATTGTACATTGTAGAAGACTGTCCCTGATAATAAACTGAAAAGTTAATTTAAGTTGTAATATAAATAATGTTATGGCTTTTGTATACTTTTATTTCTTTTGTGCTTTATGTGGTATATGAAGTTCTTCATATTTAGTTCATTCAATGTAACTCTGCTTTTCCAAAGTACAGCATTTTTTAACTTCAGTCTTTTATCTTGTATTTTAATTCACTGATTTGGGGCTAAACTCAATATAAAAAAATTGGGTTTAAGAAGTTAAAACCTTGACACAAGATTGCTGTAAAAAAGCTAGAACTAGAAAAGGAAAGGGTAATATCTATCTGTTCCTTTTTTGCAAATGAAGACAGAGCTCTCTCATACTTTTATTTCATATTTTTGACTGTAGTTGAGAAAATTTTGCATTCAAATTATATTAATCTTTAAACTTTTTCTTGCTATGGCAATGTAAGACCTATTACTGTGATATGGTCTCATGTTAGTTTTAATTGGGACTCAATTTTATTTACCTGATAACTTTCCTCATTTAGTTTTGTATCTTTAGGAAATCTGATAACTATTTTGATATTTTACATTATTTCATTTACAATTTTTGTTATTTTCTCTTTTACTCATAGTTTCTCATATCAATCGTTGTCTTTAGAAAAGATATGATAGAAAGTTCATTGATAAAGGAAATGTTAAAAACCAAAGAATTATGATTGTGGATTTTTCTCCACACTTGAAACCCCGAATCTTTTTTCGGGGTACTCTTGTAGTATCGGGATTGTCTGGTATAGAAATGGATGTCTTGTTTTGGCATGTTGATTCAACATTGTGTATTGTCTGCACTAGCCAAGGAAATCATATAAACATTTTTAGTCTAGAGTATACCTACAGGCTAAAAAGAAGGTAAATGATTTCTAGCTGTGCATGCAGGTGTTTTCAAATGTAATTCCTGCATCTCGGAAGTTCAGTGCACGTGAAAACATCATTATTCATTCGTATGTTCTTTGGACTCTATTTTTGTTGGTGTGGTATCATAAATTATATCATTGTTCCATTGTCGTGCTTGAAATGTTCTTACATACACATTTGCGGTCAACATTTGAAGTTTTTCTTCAAGTTTTACTGATCTTGGTGTCTGACCGAATATTCTTGAAAGAGGGAAGTGGTGTGATGCTGTTTTATTGCAAAACGTTGTGGCAGGTAGGCAGAATATTAGTATCAAATTTTTATGTATACTTAGTTTTTGTTAAAATGTGCAAGTGGGAATAAAGCATTGAGTTCTTGCAGCTCAAAGTAGTATCAAGCAACTGGAACTAGGCATTTACTCATGGTAGCAACAGAAGAGAGTTAATCGCTTTTTCATATTGCCTGTTTTTTTCAAGACAAGGTGGATGGTAGACATACTGGTCCATGTGCTGTTTGTTACTACTTGACTTTTGAACTGTTGCTTCATCAATGCATTTGATGTGTGATGGGCAGTTTCTTTTTACTGTAAATCTATGTTCTGACCATTTTTATGTCTTTAGCTACACTGAAATGTTATTACTCGCTGTGGTGGCAAGCAAAATTATGTAAGCATGTTTTTAGGAAAGCATTTATCTTTTCTTTCCGTAAGAGTGATGCAGTGTGTTTCCTTATAACACTGAAGATCACATTCGCGCTATGGACTTGGCCAAAAGGCTTCAAGAGAGCCAAGCTAAAATAAGAGAAACTGTTATCCAACAATAAAATGGGACACTGTAAAAGACTCCATATTAGGAACTTACAATGTACTGAATATTTTTAAAACCTACTTCAGAGGGTGTGGATTTATCACATGCAAAGGAGGCTGTGGACCTACTACAGTAGCAAGCAGTACTACATCCTGTGATGATATTACATACCTGTTTACTTACCCTTTGTATCAAGGTGGGAGTTCACATAGAGAAGCTTTTAAAAATCAATTCCAATCACTTCAGGCTGGGATACTTTCTTCATCTAAAATGAATCTTTTCATTTTCTCCCTTATTATTTGGCTTTTCTTCAAGTAGTCTGGAGTTTTAGAAGAAAATCTATTGTATTTGTCAGCAGAGGATACACATTTTCAATTTTAATTTTTCATTTCATTCTTCTTAGAAAGACTTTCCTTCCCTTAATTCCTCTTTCACTCAGTCAAAAGATAGTTGTAGTCTGTCCTTTGACGACAACATCTTCAAATTTTCAAGCCCAATACAGTGCCGTATTTATTCACTCTCTATCCTTTTGCTAGCGGTATCCTTTTGTTTTGCTGTAGTGTCACAGTTGTGCCTTAAAGATATTGTTTAAACAGGATTTGAGACTGATAGAAATGTTTTGTTATTTTGGAGTATTTCAGGAGGAAGTCTAAAAGTTTGTTTGCAGGGCTTTACGAAGTGCTGCTAAATCTTACTAATTTATCTGAAATTCTGTTTCAAATGTAGGTAAACATTGAGTAGCTGTTAGAAATTATATTTCGGAATTTATGTTCCTTCTTCCTGGTATTCATTTGGTAACTGGATATTAATTTAATACAAATAAGACATTTGCCATATTTTAAGAACAGCTTTTTCTTACCGTAAGGCTTTTTTTCTGTGGCATTCCCTATGGTCAACATCAAAAAGAAAGACTCTCTGCCCTTTAAAACGGCCTTGAATCTTGACTGTTTCCTAGCATGCTGTTTCTGAAAGCTGTTCACAGCCTTCAGGTTCTAATTAAGCCAGATATTTTTACAACAGTCATCAACTAATTAGATAGATGTATCTGAATGAAAATCGTTTTATATGGGACACCCAAGATTTGAAGAGCAGCATTTGGCATTCACATGCACTCACCACGACAACATCACCGCTTGATGGTTTTGCCTGTGGTGGTACCATGCTTGTGGCTTCAATGCAACAGAAACCGTGGTGGTATTCTCATGCCTAATCTCGCAAGGAAAGTTGATGGAGTCATCATTAGCTATTTAAAAGATATTATTAAGTATTTTTAATTAGAAAATGTTAGGAAATATTTGGAAAACGTTTTATTATTAGAAAATGTTTGGAAACCCAATTTATGTTTTTTAACAAATACAAGTATATGGAAATGTATGATTTATAGACCTGTACCTCTCTCTATTTATATTTGTATAGGGATGTGTGCTACCTGTGAACTGAGAACATTTCTAATGTACCAATTTAAGTTCCTATATGTGAAATACTGCAAATAGAACCTAGATTAAAGTCCCAATTTAGAAGTTAATTAGCATTTTTAAATTACTTTGTTGTTTGCAAGGATTTTTCTTAATAGTGCCTTATAAAAAGCTAGACAATAGAATAGAAATTTCATGGCTAGTCAAAAGAAATATTGAAATTATTGTAACTGAGCAGTAATTAAAATACACTCCATAAATTTTATTTTTTTTCAGGTTCCTAGTCAGGTTATACACTCCATACATTTTTTTTCAGGTTCCTAGTCAGGTTATGACTCAAAATAATATTTTGATAAGTTGCAGTATACATTGATAAAATAATGCTGTTCTTGAGACACATGTCTCTCCATCTTCTCCTTTCAATGCATAGGGTATCAGCTTGAGTTACTTCAGTTTTTGTATCTCCTTCATCTGCTATTTCGTTCTCCTCATTATTGGATTGGCAGCTTTCAGCTGACTGACTTGGTTTCTCATCTAAATGTTCACTTTTTTTTTCCTCAATGTATGATTTTTGTCAACATTAGTTTTTATCTTACTCACTGTAATAAGTCAGACTAGCTGTGTTTTCCCTGCAGATTTCTGCATTTTTTCCCCCCTTACAGAAGCACAGAAATTGTGCATACTTTTTCAGGGAGGCTGATGAGGGCAAAAAGGGTGTCTGACTGCTGCTCGTAACGGCTTAGCTCCCGTAATGAAAATTACACTGTTGTCATTGACTATCTCTTCCCGTGTGAGCTACCCCACTGCTTTTTATATGTCATGATACCTGTAATTTTACAGCAATATAGCATCGACTTGTGTTTCATATGCGATCCACTGTAGCCACCTATGCCTTTGTTAAAGAACTGCCTAACCCGCACTGGTACTTTGCCATGGTCCCTGCTGAACTGTTGTTTATTTCACGCCATCGCTTTTATTATTTTATTCACACCCATGTCTGAACCGCTTCTCAGACCATTCAGACTGTTACACTGTAGTGGTTCCACATGCATCTGCATCCTCTTTTCATACTTTGTTCTCCTTTAGCACCAAACTTTGATTCTCAGATCGTGCATCAGCTTCCTTTTTTTCCAAGCTGTCCACTTCGGAGTGCCAAAGCATGCTCTGCAGAGCGCTGCTGAACGAGCGCAGCCCAATTGCATCCCCTTTGCTGCTTACTGCCTATTTGTCCTGGTGTACTTATGCCAGTCCATAGTATCTCTTATACCTGGCAAGAGATTTATAATACCATATGAGCAAGATGTCAGTCAGCCTTTGTCATAGAGTTCTTCAAACCCCACCCCACCCCCAGTTATGGAACTTCTTTTCTAAACAGGCATGCTTACCTTTGTAATCCACTTTTCTTATTGAAGACCATGCTTGCTTTTTTTTTTTTTTTTTCTCTCCCCCTAAAGTGTAAAGATCCGTATCTTTTCCAAAATCAGGATGTATAAACAGACTTTTGTCTTCCTAGCGCCATGCTTTTGGGCCAACAGCTCTGGCCACTTATAATTCTGGAAAAGTTACTGTTTCTGTGCCCATTAGCATGGGAAATTGCATGTTCTGCTCTTGTGGAACAGGTCAAGGAATTTATATTTCTCTCCATTTTTTTGTAACCGAATGAAGGAGATGTTTTTCTGATGCTGATTTCTCTCATGGTCTAGACATCAGTAAGGCTGCTCAGATTATTCTTCAGTGTTCTTTGGGGTAGTAATAATAGTATCTCTTGCTCTACTAAGAGGAGTAAATCTTCAGAGAAACATCTTGCTTTGTGGAGACCTAAGCTTTTTTTTCCTCTGTTCTTTTGTTTGGCCTTGTCAATTTGACAGATTTTACTGTCTGAATTTTTTGTTCAGCAGCAGAAATTCACCTGACTTATGTCTGCATTCAGCTAATTAATACAGAAATTAAATTTAGACAGGGGTTTCACAAACTTTCTTTCAGTGGGTATGCCAACTTACCTACTCTCCATCCTCTACTTACTGTCGCGTGTTCCTTTCTCCACTTCTAGGCATGCAGAAAAGGATTCTGGGCTTCTGTCTTTTATCATGTTTATCTGTAGTTGGGGCAGGTATCTTAACTTGGTTGTAGCAATTTCTTCAGCTATAACTGACTTTAGACCTGCTTTTCTTACTGCATGCCTGCCAGTGGAAATGGCCTTGATTTAACATTAGCTTAGGAGTTAAAATCCTTTCAAAAGCATAAGCCTGTGTATTTCTATTTGGTTTTGAATGTTTTCCCTCAGTTGTCAAGACATTAGTGAGTAATGTGGCTATGCTGATGTTTTTCAAAGCAGGTCTTATGTGGGTATTGTTATTCTTTGTTTTCATTTTGCAGCTCAGGGTAGAATATTTCCAAATTGTGGTCCTGCTAGGAATGAGAATAACAAGACTTTCACATTCCGTTTTAAAATACATGCATACATAAAAATTAAGATGATTAAGGGAGGTCAGTCTTTTCAGATGGATCTTGTCACAGGTTCCTATTATCAAAGGTGCAGATTACACAAATATGCAGAGATTATACTTGATATTTTACTGATACAGGCTTGCCCTCAAAGTTGTCTATGTCAAACTATTGAAATCTTGATTATTTGCTTCAAATAATGGATTATTTCTCTGTACATGAAATGGAAACCTAGTTGAAAAATTCCTATCTAGAAGCTGTAAGAATGCTACATGATATTTTTCTTAATTAAAAAAAAAAAATATCTTATTCTCACTTGGTGGTGCTGGTGCTCTTTTATCTATGTCACGTTTTCCATTTGGAAGGGGGGCTAAATTTTTTGGGGGATAAGTACTTAGTTAGGTTTCAGTGTTTTTATTGGGGTATTTAGTATAAATTTCAAAACATTCAGTAACAATAATTTCAGAAATTTATTTACAATACAATAAGGATTTAAGAGCTATACTGAAGGTATCCATTCTTAAAATTGTGGTGGTTGTTCATACCCGTCTTTCTAGTTTGAAATTCTTGAGATGTGTGTTTGAATAAATTCTTCTCAATATCAGATTTGTTGCTGAGACATTTATATTTATCAGTTTACTACTCACAGCTGTTTTAAAATTATATTTAAGTAGTAGAAATCTCAGAAAAGGAAGTGACTTATTTGCAAATTATTGTTTGACCTTCCGTAATTCAGAAGTCTGGTGGGTTATAAACCACCCAGGGACTCTCATCATATTTATTAGATGATCTCCCTCCATAACATAATTGCATTTGTAATGTCAAAAAACTATTATGAATTAAAGATATGAGATTAATCCAGCTCAATGACAAGACTTACGTAGCTGCATTTGTCACTGTGTTGAGATGGTGGCATTCTGTTTCCTCTGAGAACAGCCCGAACCAGCATACATAGTTCTGAACCTCCAAGCCTTAGTTTTATTGTACCTTGTTCAAAATCATTTTTAATTTTGATTAAGTAGAATATGTTTCTAGGGTAAATACAACAGTAGTCATCTGCACAACAGGTGTTTAGGGTTTTTTTGATTTATTTGCATGCTACTAACTTCTAGTAATGCATAGAAATTAGGTAGTTTTCTGTGATGGAACTGATGATCAGAGGCAGACTTGTTTCATGAAGGTGCCTAGTTGCTAAGAATTAATTTTATTCATCATCAAATTAATGATGCTTCCTTACGATGTTAGATTCTTAGCTGGTTTTTGTTTCCAAGATCTTGAAGACAGTATTCTATGAACGATATGATATCATAGGAGCATTTTTTTCTTTAACAGGTTTAATACTATCAGCACGAGAAAAAGGTGCCCTAAAATTTTTATCCCTTCTTCATGCCAATTTCAGTGACAGCTTACATTTATATTTTGTTTCCTTCTTTTTTAAGAACCCTGTGCTTTCTGCTAAACAATCTGTATTACCACAAAACATAATGATTCTGTCCAAAAGATCATATTTCTAAATAACTTTATCAGGCTGCTTTAAATAATTATCACATTAAAGGGGGCAGGAATGTTGTCTCTATTTGAACTTAACATACATTCAAATCTGTCCTGTATTTTGGGGAGAATGTTCATCAGCACTGAGCTCTGTACTTCCACGGCTGTGCAAGTCTGATGAACTTCTTTCTTCCCACCCCCCCCACCCCCACCCACCCCCAATACTTGTTTCAGTTCTCAATTTCTGCAGTGAAGTTGCAATTTAAACCTTTTATGTTTCCTGTGATCTCTTATGTTTGAGGGAATGAGAACATTTACCGTAGCTGACTGGTTTGGGGGAGAGTCACGTTATCTCTACGACTGCACTCCGACACTGTTGTCATCTATTCCACTTGACAGACTTTCACCTGAAAATGCATAAAATATGCTGTTTGGTTTTGCTGTTCTGCTGTGTTCTTTGAAGATGAATTAATGATGTAAAAGGTGCAGCTGCTATATAATCCACTGCTATATAATTTTGCCTCAGTGCAAGTTAAAGTTTGAACAGCGTGTGGAGATTTCAATATATAGCTTCAGGAAATAGCTACCAGTAAGTAAGGCTCTTTCACTGTTGTGCCACAAGTTCTCAGCAAATTCTTACTAGCCTCTTTAGTTTTATTTCTCATATATTTTGTATGCATTTCATTCCTTTTCCTTTCTTCTTCCCACTTCTTCCCCCCCCCCCCCCCCCCCCCCCCCAAACCAAGAAAACATTTCTGAGGTAGTGTGAAGAGCAAGAACTTTTCTACCGTAATGTCAGGTGGGACTGTGACTGGTTCTCACCCCTCACCCTGTCTTTTTGTCTCAATTCAGTTCACCTCCTGTCTTGATTCTGTCTTGTGTACTGGTTTATTTGTCTTAGTAGTCCAGCTGTGTTAAACACAGCTCTTACATCTAATTTTTAAGACTCCCTGGATGTTGCTTATATCCCCGGCTCCATCTATTTCCAGAGCATTTCTTTCTCTCTCTCTCTCCGATTCCCAAATAGGATTCCATCCACTCAGCTGAAAACTAGTATTTCTTATTACAATGGGAATCCCTTTGAGAAATAGTAATGAGACATTTAAAAGTTTCTTTGTAGATTTCTTTGTTGCATCTTGGCTTTGTGGAAAGATGAGCTTAAATTTTAGAGACAGCAAATCTGACTGTGTGTGCTTGGTTTACTTGAATTTCAATGTATGTTGCATTATCAAATCAATCTCTATTGGAAAGCGTGCTGAGGCTACTATAGTCATTGCAGATTTTAACCTAATACATTCCACTGTTTGCTTTTCCGGGAAATGTTTGAGCAGTCTGTATAGATAAAAATGTTTTATGCTGCTATTTCTACTCTGGTTTTGAAACCTTTCTGTAAAAGCCTCAAATCAGTGCAGTATATCATGGATGATCTTACACTTACTTTCCAAGCTATCAATTTGCACATCATTGATGGTGGTGTTTAACAAGTGCAATTTGAAGGATTTTTGTCAGACAGGAGGGTTAAAACCAGTTTGACATAGCTCTTAGCTAGGTGGGAAGGGGACATTTTTATCTGTAAGTGTTGCAAAAGATTTAGAGAAACATAACACTATCATGGTACTTGCATAGTCATTTTTCAGCATACAAACACACAACATTTGACGGTAATCTTTTTGATAGGAAGTGCAGAGGAGTCACCTAACAGATAAAAACCACTCATCCCTACCCCTACTTTTTGTGCATGGCCTTGACTTGTCGCAGACACAGATTAACTCAGCAAATGTATGGACTTGAGCTAGCCAGATGCTTTTTTAACTTTGTCATTTTCATAGAACAGGTGTCAAATTCCTGTTTTTCCTGAAGAATGCAGATCCAAACTGCACAGAAAATAAGCAGCTCAAAGAATACTATTTTTCTTTTCATGCTTGTCAGCCTGTCAACTTATACAGTATTGTTTTCACATCCTCCTATTAAAAATCAGTATTTCTGTTATCATAACAATGACTTGGGTAAAACTAGAGAAAGAAATGCAAAACTTCACAAAGAAATACTTGTATTCAAGCAAGTTTACCTGGAAGTGTGGAAAAGGGCAAGGTTTTCTTTAGCTTTTGGGGAGCAAGGAAAGGCCCCTTGTTGCTTGCTTTAGTAGAAGGTTGAATTCAAAGACCGTTCTATTTAATTCCTTTTACTTTAATGATGGGAGGAAATTTTTGCGGAGAGAGATGATCCTTTTAGGTCCTAGCAGGCCTGGACGCTTAACCTCACATAGGGTTGTCTGCTTAGCCAGGGGAGACTAGATACTGGACTTCAGAGTCCATCAGTATTATTCTGATTTGGCTACTGTGATTTGTTAGAGTAACAGGCAATTGCCTCTTTTTCCCTCACTGTCAAAAAGTAGTAAATTCAGAGATGATTGAACAATGGTGATGAGGGAACTGAGAGTTGCAACATATGAAAAAAAAATATATCCTGGAGTCATCACTGACAATTTTCTAGACCCGTTGGTTTTGTGTGCAACAGCATCCAAAGAAAGCCAAGAGCACACGAGGGCATCCTCAGCCTGCACTGACAAAACCGTGTGTCCTGTTGCTGCACACGGCCTTGGTGTGTCCACCACAGTGTCACACCACACCGTCCTCAGTGCGGTACCTGGTGCCTCCTGCCTCTCCACTAGGTCACGTATGCTCACTCACAGCCAAAATTCTTTGTAAGGCTGAAGATGCTTCTTATACAGAGCAGTTACACAGCCCATGCTAAAGGACTGCAGAAACACATAACTTAGCTCCCTGAGGTGTATTTCTTTTAATTTCTATTGTTTCAGATCAAAAAGGTATACTCTTATTTCTAGATAATTTTTTTTCATTTTTACTTTCTAAGAACAGACAGTTATTGGAATCAGTTCTTGTACACTCTGAAATACGAAATCTTTTAAATTAAGCTCTAAATATGTTACCAGCACTTCAAGAGTAGTTAGAGGACAAGGGCTGGTAGAGGGTAGTGTAATTGCAGTTGAAGAAAAGCATCTGAATTTTCAAGAAATATCACTAAAAGAACTTTTAAAAATATAAATGGTTTTCTTCTTTTTCACTGGGCTTCTAGCACTGTTGGCCTGTCTTCAGATTCCTAGTGAAAGCAGAACTATTGAATATGCCATGGCTGGAATTTATGTTCCATGTTATAGAAGCACTTGTAGCCCACTTCCACAAATCACATGGACAGAAACTGATTAACTGAGTCAATCCCAAGTGAATAAAACCAAAACAGATTATAAATGCTGGAAAAGTAAACAGATGGCTTCAGGGTTGGAAAATCTAACCTTTTTAGAGACCATTATATAAGATTAGTAAATGTCTATTGTCAAGGAAGTTAAAGGGACCTCCATTTTCTTACTGGTGGAAGCGCTGGTAGTGGATAACTC
>JAVJGJ010000001.1:34514223-34531858 GCA_035590215.1 Microhierax caerulescens
ATGAGGAAAGCTGCAAGACTTCAGAAGTCAGCCCCAGCACCATCTCGTGTCTGCACTTATTAATCCAATGGTCATAAGAAAAGGCTTTGACTTTCCTCACAGCAAGTGAGGGCAAAGATTCAATCCTGAAGAGGCTGTAAATTCAAGAAAGTAACCTTGTTGACTAAAGCCTTCTCTGTCACCTGTGCTCACACTCTGTTTCCTATGTGAAGGAAAAGACCAGAGCAACAAGAGTGTGTGCAAACCAGAAAATAATGAAGGAAAAGGGTACAAGGCAAAAACAAGACAAAAGACAGAGGCAGGGGAATGAAAGGCACAGGGGAATGCAGGGTATGGGAGCAATAGCCCAGTTAGGGAGGGCTGGGAACAAGGGTTAATAAATTAGTAATGCCTGCTTCACTACCATGTCAGAAAGGCATATAGCCTAGGGCAGGGCTCCTCAAACTTTGTAACCCGGGGGCCGGCGCGCGGATGAAGTGGCAGGCAGTCATCTGTGGCTGCTTCGTTTCCCCCCCACTGCCCGGCAGGGGGGGTCTGTAAATACCAGGGGGGCCAGATTGAGGACCCTGGGAGGCCGTATCTGGCCTGCAGGCTGTAGTTTGAGGACCCCTGGCCTAGAAAGCTTGCATAAAAATGTGAAAGAATGGAAATTGCGTTTCGTATGATCTGTGAAAAATAACAGTGACTTCTCACTTCAGCTGTCACAGAAGCTGTCTTTCCCTCTTGCCATGACATAGGAAAAAGTTTAGCACCAGTATTCTAAAGTCTGGCACCAGTATTTGAGTAACACAAGCTAATATGTTTTCAGTTATACTCTTACAATTACCAAATGCCCTCGGCTAGACTGTTCACCCGTGCAAACACCGTACTTCAGCAGATTCAATCCTTGGTAATTTACACTCAAGGCCTGTGATGAACCTGGTCTCCTGAAATGTAGCAAGTAAGAGCCATTAAGAGAGTCTTGCTGCTTAAACACTTCCTTCATAGGAGAAACTGTGCAGGTAGTTTATAGAAAGATCTCCTACCCTTAGTTAAACTACCTAGAACTTAGAACTTTAGTATCACAGTAATTAGAAATATCTCCACCTCTGCATCATTCTTGCACTTCTTGAAATCTTTGAAAAAGATGGTGAGAAACAATGAATTGCACATAGGACACAGATCACTGCAGGAGGTAGGGTAGGAAAAAAAAAAAGGGGGGGAAAAATATAGTAGGGGTGGAGAGGTTCAAAATTAGGATTGCCAGACTATACCTTCTTGTCTTCTGAATGTGCACAATCACACTGCTTTAAATATTAAGGAAGAATTTATGATGAGGGTGTTGAAACACTGGAACAGGCTGCCCAGAGAGGTGGTAGATGCCCCATCCCTGGAAACATTCAGGGTCAGGCTGAACAGGGCTCTGAGCAGCCTGGTCTAGTGGAAGGTGCCCTGGCCCATGGCAGGGGGTTGGACTCGATGAACTTTAAAGGCCCCTTCCAACCCAAAGCATTCCGTGAGTCTGTTCTGTGGTTCTGTGTGGCAGCGATGAGAGTATGACTGATTCCACGCTTACGGCCTCTGCTTTGTGATCCCTGCAGAAGGCTAAGGTTTTTTATCTTCTCGTAGGACTTATTGTCCTAGATCTGAAACAATAAAATAAAAACCTTTTATGACTGTACTAAATTAACATCAGGAAAAAAACCCCACCAAATTCTTGCCCAGTTCCTGCTCTGTGGTTTCACAGTAGTCAGCTGGACACTATGTAAGAAGGGCCAGCCTGCAGAACACCCCTACTCCTCTGGCAAAGGAACAGCACGAGCTGGAGACTGATCTAGGACAGTCTCCAGAAATTAGCAGGACCTCAGTTACTGCAACGCAAACAAGCCCGGTGTACTTTCACAACACGGAGAACGCAGCACGGTCAGGTTCTCATCTCAAGTGTTTCTGGAACATAACACAGTAAACCAACAAAAAAACACCCAGCAGAACACACACTCTGCCACCACCTCATCTTGCCTCTTATCAGTTTGCTTGTTTGCAGGGGGAGAGGAAAGCATACTAAACTTTTTCTCATTTTTTTCCCCTCTCCCACCCCCACTTCTTTCCTCACAGCACGCTACAAGTGAAAGTCTCGGAGCCACAGAATTCAATAGACATGAACACAGAAAATGAACATTTGAAGTCCATAAAGATGTGCCTTAATCAGCCCACTGAGTGGAATCTGAGTCTTTCAGCAGCATCTCTCGCCAGCTGTAAAGTTTTTAACCAAAATCTCAAAACTGATGAGAACAAATAGATTGCAGCTGTTCTTGCACTATTATTTTGTACATTGTTCCTGATTTTTTTTCTGCTGAATAATAAGCATTTATTACATTGATCTTGAAATGATCTTGTGTGATTTGGCTTTATATTACTACTAGCATTATTCATTTTGATGTACTACTTCTTTTTTCAAATATAAAGTTTCACATCTGACCATCATGAAATTCTTGCAGTACAAATTTATTATCAAAATCAGATGTTCCCCTTTAATAGTATTGTGATTTTTCTATGTTCTCTAATTATTTCCCCAATTTTATTTTTGTGCACGAAAGTTAATATATTATGTAATTTGTGGCATAGGTCACTATGTAAAGATTTATGGTAATAATAATTCAAACAAATCTGTAACAGGTGGGGACAGACTACCTTGAAGGAAAGCAGTAAAAAGGTAAATTATCCGAGATCTCCTTTGCAAACGGATAGAAACGTATCAAACCACCAGTTTGTTTCTGCAGTATGCTTTCATCTTCATTTATCTTGAGAACTTATGTGACAGTGTTTAATGACCATAACATCTAAAAGGGATGCCGAGCCTGCAGGAGAATCTCTTGAAAGATTGTCATTCAACAAATCTGTATCTGCACTTTTTGAAGTTTCTGCTAAATGGTCTTTCTTCCCCTTTTGTTTTTATGAATTTATGCCTGCCACCAATTAAAATGGATGTAAATGCTCTTCCTATTTCTTTTTTCTTTTTTCCGTGTACTTTGGAAATTCAGTGTAAACACCAAAATTTTAAAGTTTAGTCGAAGTAGTAAATGGTTGTAGCTGACTACATTGTAGACATTCCATGTGTAATCAGCTTTAGCAAGGTTCATGTAATTCATTCATCAAAACTTTATTAATAACAGAGCTATAACAAAAGCGTTAGAATAAAACCACATATTATTTCTCTTTCCTGGAGTCATACATTCAATAGCTAGAGTAGAGGTTTCTTAATTCAACTTCTTACAAGTTCATCTGTCCTTTTCCTGCCAAGAGCTAATTTCCTTGGAAGACACTATTTTCTAAAACAAAGGTTTTAAGAAGTCACTTTAAAACTGTCATCTTACGTAACAAAGAGAAGCTGCAGTTCTTCTTTACAGAAGTTTGTTGGTTTGGAGGTGCAATCCAGTAACTGAAATAAAATGATTGTTGTGAATTCCCACAAGTTTCACAAGATCCCAGAAGGATCCTAGGTCACCGAAGAGAATGAACAGTCAGCATGCCACACTGTCTAGTGGGTGTATTATTTCCCCATTATTTTTCTATGTATCTCAACTATTTCATGCACTTGGCTTCTGTGGAGCAAGAAAGCCAAAAAAAAAGAACTAAACTTCCTGGGGGAGAGGCACTGAAGTTGACTTCAGTGGAGCCCCACCAAAGCACAAGGAACAGCATGGAGTCAGGGCTGTCCGAAGAGGGGCACAGAAACAGGCTTACAGGGAGGGGAACCAATGCAGCCAGTATCTTGTTCATACGCCTGAAGGACACAACACATGGATTTTCTCATGTAAAAGACTGAGTAAATACCAGAGCCTTTCTGTTACGGATGTCTCACCTCCAAGCAGCTTTCTTCTGCTTACTTTTAACAATTATGATTCCTTCTTTTGTGTCATATTGAGTTTCAGTTGCTTGATAAATTCAAAAGTTTTCAGAGGAGAGTCAGATAGAGGCATAACCCAAGCTCACTAACCACTTCTTTAAGTCAGACAGTAAACAACAAAGCTAGAAAAAGAAATGTTCTTGGTATAGCACTCACCCTTCATCTTGAGATAGCAACCCGCCAAAGGAGGCTGTTACCGAGAGGAAGTCTTTTTACTTTGTAGTCTGAAGAGACTGATCAGGCAAGCAAACAAAAACAATCACAAAACTGGTTTTAAGAAACAAAAAAATACTGTAGGAACTAAGACAGGATCATTTTGACAACAAATCGCCACTGCTATTTTTCTCATTATTTAATGTGGAACTGGCGTAGTTGCCAAGCCGCTCTCCATGATATCTGAAAAGCCGTGGCAGTCAGGTGAAGTCCCCAGTGACCGGAAAAATTGAAACATTGCACCCGTTTTAAAAAGGTAGAAGGGAGGACCCTGTGAACTACCAGCCTGTCAGCCTCACCTCTGTGCCTGGGAAGCTCACAGAACAGATCCTCCTGGGAGCTGGGCTGAGGCACGTGGAGGACAGGGAGGTGATTCCAGACAGCCAGCGTAACTTACCAAGGGCAAGTCTTGCCTGCCCAACCGAGTGGCCTTCTATAATGGGGTGACTACACCAGTGAACAAGGGAAGAGCAACGGATGTCATCTGTGTGGTCTTCTGTCAGGCCTCTGACGCAGTCCCCCACGACATCGTTCTCTAAGTTGCAGACAGGGATTTGATGGGTGGGCTGTTCAACGGATGAAGGATTGGCTGGATGCCTTGCAGCCAGAGGGTAGTGGTCAACAGCTCACTGTCTAGATGGAGATCAGTGTCAAGTGGCATCCCTCAGTGGTCTGTGCTGGGAACAGTTCTGTTTAGTATCTTCATTAATGACACAGCAGGCTCTAGTGCAGGCTCTAGTACACGCTCAGCAAGTTTGCAGATGACTGAGCAGTGCAGCTGACACACCTGAGGGATGGGATGCCACCCAGAGGGACCTGGGCAAGCTCTAGAAGTGAACCTCCTCAAGTTCAACAAGGCCAAGTGAAGGTCTTGCACCTGGCTTGGAGCAACCCCCAATATCAATACAGGCTGGGCAGAAAAGGATCGAGAGCAGCCCTGAGGAAGATTTGGGGGTATTGGTGGATGAAAAGCCAGTTGTGACCCAACAACGTGCTCTTGCAGCCCAGAAAGCCAACTGTATCCTGGGCTGCATCACTAGCAGCGTGGCCAGCAGGTCAAGGGAGGTGACTGCCCCTCTATTCCGCTCTGGTGAGACCCCACCTGCAGTGCCGTGTTCAGCTCTGTGATCTTCAGTACAGGAAAGACACGGACCTGTTGGAGCGAGTCCAGGAGGGACACAGGGCTGATGGAGGGCTGGAGCACCTGCGCGATGAAGACAGGCTGAGAGCGCTGGGGTTGTTCAGCCGGGAGAAGCCCCTTCCTTATGGCAGCCTTTTAGTACTTAAAGGTGGCTTACAAGAAAGATGGGGACAGGCTACTCAGCGGGGCACTTGTTTTAAGCTAAGAGGGTGGGTTCAGAGTAGACACGAGACAGACATTTTTCCCAGTGAGGGTGGTGAAACACTGGAACAGGCTGCCCAGAGAGGTGGTAGATGCCCCATCCCTGGAAACATTCAGGGCCAGTTGATCGAGTTGAAGATGTCCCTGCTGTTTGCAGGAGGGCTGGACTAGGTGTCCTTTAAAGGTCCCTTCCAACCCAAACTACTCTATGAATCAAGACTAGGTCTAGTGTGGCTCATGCTTGACGCACTGTAGCATTTAGCTAGCAAAAAGAGAGGATGCACACTAACTGGTTCACAGTACCGAAGAGACTGTTTTAAAGTCAATTAAAATATCTTAGGGATTAAAGTTTTATTCTTCAATTAAGCAGCCAGGAAGATGGGTAATTGCAACCCAACTCTCAACTCATTTTAACAGAGGAGTGGGCTAGCAGCAGTTGTTGAAACTGTATTAGTGGCAGAAGAACAAACCACCCAAGAGAGTGAGGGAGTGAAGATGAAACAAATAATGTAACTGAAATAAAAAAAAAAACAAACAACAACAAAAGGCTAAAGCACAAGTGAAGCTTTGATTGACAGTCAGCTGAGAAAGACAGAAATACGTACGTGCTTCACCTTTTTGAGCTATGTTCAGGTGGCATTCAAGGGAACAGGCACCGTCTCTAACCTCGAGTGGCTGCAGTACGCAAACTCTCACTAGAACATGAGTTGGGGATTTGAAGAAAACAATTATCAAGAGAAGGAGCTCTGGACTCCCAAATTCTGCTTAGAATTACAAATAAAAATAATTTACAGTTACATAAGCTTCTGAATAGCAAATATCAGCAGAAAAGCATGTCATGGCATTTTGTAGTCTGACACATTTCCAACAAAAACTGAAAGGAAGGAAAAGCAACACAATCCTGCCTGTTTTCCATATGCAAGTTTGAAAATAGCATAATGGCTCGGGCTTTACACTTTGAGAAAACTACTTTTCGCTTGTTGCATAAGCACTTCTGAGCATTACCAAGCATAATTTACAGCATGTTTACCTATTTAAAATGCAAGTTCCTTAAAAAGTACATTTGGCATCAGTAGAGATGCATGTCAAGCAGCCACATGAGTTTTCTCTGACTACCTTGGAAATTATCTATATCGTAACAGACAGACATGATGGGCAGTGTTTCCAAACCAAAAAACTAGCATTTCCAGAGTTAATCTGTCAGCCACCAGTGACTACTACTAGGTGCAGTTTAATCTTCTATTGTCTCTGTAAAACTCATGACTATTCCTAGATAACGTCATTCAAAAAAGGCTTGTGAACTTCAAAGCTAGAAAGAAATCGCAATTGTATGCCACTTCATAAGGTCTGTGTACTGTCTCTATAAAGTATTTCGGGTTTTTTGCCCCTCCTGTTCTTAAGCATTCCTTTCCTTATTGGATCTTATTTTGTACCACAAATATTTTTATGCTTTTCTAAAAGCACATTACTGATTTTTTTTTTTCAAAGTCAAGATCAGTAGCAGACTTCCAGGCTTAGGTTTGTAAAAATCAGTAACTCAGTTTTACCATTTTGACATTAGTTTAAATGAAGTGGATACATCTGCAGGAAGCAGAACTCATAATTAAGATTAATCCTATTTTACCTAACATGAACAACAAAACGTGGTCAGCAGATGCACAGACTAATAAATGAAGAAAGTAGGTGCATTCAAAATTGCTGCCATCACAAGCAACCACTCCAGGCCAGACAGTCTCTGAATAACATAAAATATCAAAGCAGCTTTAACTATTAAGTAATTCCCACAAAAAGCCATTTTTATTTGAATATTAAAATCATTCTTCTCTATAAAGTTAAAAAAAAAACAAATCCAAGTTTTGCTCAGGTAAAATTTTAATGTTTCTATTACACAAATGATGGACTTCATATTGGGAAAGATATCCAAGGCATCTATCTGAAAAATATTTTAGAAAAATCAGAATTATAAATGATAATAACGTAAAAAGTTAACTACAACTAACAACAAATCAAATCTTATTTTCCCAGTCTGATGTTAACTACCAGCATTAGCAAAGATCACATTTTCTCTCCTTGTGTATTCATTCATATGCTTCCTCACTGAAAAGTGTTGAAAGATTCATTCTTGTTTTTTCAAGTGCCAATGTTTTTGCTCGTCTTGAAGGCCTTGAACTTGACATTGGGACCGATTCTGGAATTTCATCACCACTGAAATGTGAAATATTTTAAAGTAAGGCCAAAAAGTTTAAGCAAACGGAAGATTTTTTATATTAACAAACTTGAAACATGGTCTTAAAGAGCAAAAGTACTACTTAGTAATTACAAGCTCTTTATTTTTTGAGAAAACTATACTAATGTTTTCTAAGTGACAAAGCAGTATCAGTAAAGATAACCAAGTGTTAGCAGTTGCAAAATAAGCAAAACTCCCAAAAGATTAAGTGGTATCAAAATAAACAGACCAAATGGGCAAATCGGAATGATTGACTCTGGTGACCCTGAAATCCATGAATTACTTGCTTCAGAAAGAGTGAGCACAGCTGAAAATTACAAAGATAATGTCATTTTAATGCTTTTATCCTATAAGATCATAATGGAAGGAATGCATTGTGTATACTCATCAGTCATTTCCAGAAGCTGATGAACTACATCTTGAAAACCAAGCAACAAAAATGTGTGTGTGTGTGTGTGTGTGTGTGTGGAGAATTTATATAAAAAAAAAAAAAAAAAAAATCGATTCCTCCACAGAACAGCTGTTAAAAAAAGCAGGTGACTAGAAGAAGAGTAATAAGGCAAGCCAAAAAAAAAAAATTACAAAAAAAAATCTGTTGGCTAGAGAGTACGTTAACTACACACAAAAGGTATGTTAAAAAAAATCCTCAGGCTCTTAGGCAATGATAACAAAATGTGAAGCTGTCAAACCTGTGTTTCAGAAGTACCAGTTCAAAGAAGATTTTTTTAAAAAAAAAATAAAAAATCTGTGTATTAGGAATACAGGATATTGAAGATAAGGTTTTGGGAAATAAAAACACTTGAATTAAATATCCTTACTAGAACAGACATGGTTTTGATGGTGGAGAGAAAAGGATTTACCTGTCACTACTGCATTTTACAGTTGAGCCAGTTTTTCTTCTGCTCACAGACCTCACTTCTGCTGCTGCTTTCCGTTGTCCTAAGTATAAGCAAAAGTCTCTTTTTATATCATGGTACCATTTCTTCTCTTAAACTAGTTTTGTATCTCTTCAGTGTTTGATATTGGATTGAAACAGATAAATATGCAGTCACCACAGCCACAATGTGGTGACAAAACAGAACCAACAACAAAAACCCACAATGTACCTGCCACTTCTCCCATAAACACTTGTACATTACCATAAATGACTGTGGCCAAATTACCTTGAAATCCTGTAGTCTGACTGTTTTTTCTTTTTTAAAACTGTGTTGTTGGGAGACTAACACAGCACAAAAATTTCCACAAAACAGACTATTTTAACCTTTTAACAAATTTTTTAAAAATACAAAGGAGCACGAAGACTGAATGGGTTTTGTATCTGTATGTTCACAAGAAGTTAGTACGAAATTATTTTATTAAAAACAACTAGTATTGTAGCCAGCAAAAGCTAACTCATACCTTTCCCAGCTTCTTTTCTGGTAGATCTCAGTTTTGCAGTTGCTTTACTATTGTCTTCATTAACTGGAGTATGAAGAGCATCTTTATTATTTTGTTAAACAGAATAGCACATGTAGAAGTCATAGATAAATAACTCTTAATTTTGAGGTTTTGCTGTTAGATTAAAAAGCCACATAATTTTAACCCCCCATTTTCCTTAGACTAGAAATTAGAAAATAAAGCTAGAAGGAAGCTTCAAATGTCACTCAGCTACAACCCTGCCCCAGCATAGGTCAATCGCATCTAAATTATTCCTGACAATTGTTTAGCACCTTCCATTGTGTCAGAAGTCAAGCAAGCGGGGCAGAGACCAGCTTGGCTGAACAGGGAACTCCTCGTGGAGCTCAAAAGGAAAAAGAAACAGTATGATCTCTGGAAGCAAGGTCAGGCTTCACAGGAAGATTACAGAGCTGTGGTTCATATATGCAGGGAGAAGACCACAAATGCCAAAGCTCAGAGTTGAAACTGACCAGTCCTGTGGCAGATAGCAAGAAAGGCCTTTTTAAAGTGTGTTAAAAGCAAGAGGAAGTCTAAAGAAAGCATCTGACCAGTACTTGTGGAAGTGGTCACCTAACAGGGAGGAAGGAAAGCGGAGGCATTCAATGCTTTTTTGCCTCAGCCTTTAACAATCCTGATAGACCTTGGGCTGCCCGGTCCCCTAAGCTGTAGGACCACGGGTGTGGGAGCAGTGACTTTCCATCTGAGGACACTGAACCTGCAAGGGACCAGCGGTATCAGCTGAATATGAGCATTAGGAAGCATTTCTTTGCTGAGAGGGTGGTCAGACACTGGAACAGGCTTCCTAGAGAGGCAGTCGATGCCCCAAGCCTGCCAGTATTTGAGGCATTTGCGTAATGACCTTAACAACGTGCTTTAACTTTTGTTCATCCCTGAAGTGGTCAGGCAGCTGGACTAGGTGATCGTTGTAGATCATTTCCAACTGAAATATTCTGTTCTAGTCTTAAAATTTCTAACAATTTTAGGAACTCTCTTTCTTCAGCAGTCTCTCTTATCGCTAGGAAGCTTTTTTTCCTAATATCAAATCTAAATCTCCTTTGCAGCAATTGAAATACAAAAATAGCAGCTGCTGCCCTTTCTGCTCACAGCTATTATTTACAAGTTTGAAGTAGTAAATGCTGCTTTATTTTTAATGATCCCAAATGGATCGCTGGGGAGGGGCAGGAGAGGGAAAGGGAAAAATGCACTTCTCCTACAGCTTGCTTTCATAAAGCGTTCAAAAATCCTCTTTCATGAGAAATTCATACCAAAAAGTATTATCAGATGCTAGCAGAAAACAGTATAGTTATTTTCTCAAAAGCATGCTTCCAACTTCCCATCCAATAAATATTTGGAGACATAAACATAGAAGATACAAGAAATTAAAAGTATTTGACACTTCCAGAAACAACAGATTAAAGCCTGGAAATAATCCATTAGAAAAGATAAATAATTAAAAGGAATGCTAAAAGAAAACATGAGCTGCTTAAAACAGTTTCATGTCAGTATCTTTGCTTTACTGCTGCAAGCAAACCCAAACAAGTTTCATCCAATTGCTTTTCTGCTGAAAAACGTCAGACTTTCTGTGCCACCAGCACAATCCACACTGCTAAGGCACATGCAGCTGCATAAGCTGTGCAGGTGGTGGAAAGTCTTCCAGCTTCTTCCACTTCAAGCTCTTAAATAACCATAAAAACAAATCTGGCTCCAACATGTGAGCTCACGACAAGGGCCAATGTGACACCAAAGATATCAGCTATACACTGCTATAATACAGCCTGCAGGAAGCACAGGCATGGTACCAGAATCTAAAAACTCCACAAAGCACTTGTTTCTCTCTCCAAGTTAGCAAGTCACATTCTTAGTCAGCACTAGTATTTAGTAGACTCATGGGTGTGCCAAACAGCTTAAAAAAAAAACCAAAACACAACACTTCATTTTATTACTGTCTCTGTTGAAAAGAATGAGCTACAGGGCAGAGTTTAACGCTCAAAATACAGCACTCGTTACAGTGGAGTAAAACTGAAAATAAGAAAATACAGAATCTGATCAAAAAGCACCAAAAAAGGAAAAATACTTCAGTACAAATATTTTAAACTGTATGCACATCTACTAAATGTTACCTTTTCCCATTTTTCAAGCAGATTAATTTCATGGAGGAAAACTAAAACTTATTTTCATAACATCTAAAGAAATCACTCGTCATATACCTGTTACTAAACTACACCTCTCCTGAATTACCTTCTTCACTTTGAGTAGTATTTTCAGATAATGTGACGTCAGTGTCCTGTGTCCTTTCAGAGAGGCCCATTTCCTCAGTCCTTTCACAGTGGTCTTCGCTGACATTAGGACCTTTGGTCAAGTTCACCTTGATCTTCTGAATAGCTTTTTGACACCATTTATCTTTCACTTTCTGGAAAAGAGAAATTTAATGTTTAAATGCTACTTAATTTTACAACTATTTATTTTATCCATTAAATTTACCCACTAACAGGATTAATTAAACTTACTGCACTACGATACAATGTGTGACATGAAGATGATCAATCAAATTGAAACGAGAAACACTTTCTCCATCAACACCAAGCACTGAAACCCCAAAATACTTTTTTGTTTGTTTGCTTTAAGGAAACCTAAAAATATTAAAGTGATTGGACCTTTCCAGCTGAGTCCTGGAGCACAGCTACCTACCATTGGATGACATGACCATAGTGGATCAGCATTCTTTTCAGCATTTCTGTATACAGCATTGTCTTCCTCTGTCACACTCATATTTTATTTTATTTTTCCATATTAATAAAAGCAACAATGTAAAAACTTTCACATCAGTCTTGTAATCTGTTCCCACTTCACCTTAAATCAGGAACCCTTTTCATGTTGCTTAATGATCTTACAGTTACATCATAACTTCAGGTGTAAAATTTCAACTGTTAATTATTAAACTAAAGGATAAATCATCCAAACTGTGGAAAAGAAAAAAACAGAACCAACTTAATACTGAAATTTATTTAAACATAAAGAAATTAACTACACCATAGTTATCAAAATAATTTACTGTACTAAATGTATCAAGTTGGGCACACTTTCACACTGGTTTTACTATCTACGGTAGTTGAAATGGGTAAATTATGCAGTGATATCAGCTCAGATTTTTGTAAATGACTTACCAAAAGAATTTTCAAAGACTGGTTAAAAGAGAAAATCTAGTCATATTCTCAGAGTAAACAAAAGGTACTTCATTTTTAAATGTATCAGATTATTAGATTGCTGATGATTATAAAAGTAAGAACCATATTACTTATGTACTACCTCTAGAATCTCATTGAGCAGAACCAGAAAATTCTCTGTGAAAGAGCTACTGAGTTCTAGTGAACTTAAAGCTTTTGCATAAAGACGAACATCTGGTGCAGTTGGGTCCATCAAGATTTCATTGCAAATTTTCATTGCTAAACTATCATGCACCGTTAAATCCTGTAAAGGAAAGAAATTAGGCATCAGAAATTTTGCTGGGAACTATTTACAAAAGACAACAATGAGATCATTCTGATTTAAGCTGCTAATGACTAATTTTACAGAGTAAACATTCCTAAAATGCAGTATTTTGAGTACATACACCAACTGGGTTTTTTACGAATCTTTTTTCCCCAATATAGACAATTAGCCATGGTGCAAGTTCCTATTAGCATTTTTTTAATTGTAAGAGTGAGGGGAAATTGGAGCAGGGGGTGGGAGTAGGGGCAGGGAAGGGTATCAAGCTGAAAGATTTAATTACTTGAACAGTCACTCATTTTATGTAGTTGCAGACACCAGGAATCTCAGAGAGGTCCAGACAGTTAGCCCCAAGTGAAGGGGGTCAGTTCTTAAATCTCCAGACACAAAAGACACTTTTTCTCCAGTTTAACCACACTGTACCTGATAGTCCTGAGAATTTTTAGACTGAGCCATTAGCCCACTTGGTCTGGTCAGGTCCACTAACAGTTCAGAAACATTACCGATATCTATTTCGGCCAAGGGTGAAGTTGCAGGAGCATTTAACAGCGTTTGCAGAGTTGGAAGATAAGCTTCTTCAAAGCATTCCTGGTTAAACCTGTTTCAATTGAGTCAAACATTAGTAGTGTAATGAGACAAAAATCAAACCTTAATTCACCCCTAAGGTTTCTCTTCTGTGATAAAAGTTCACGGACCCATTACAAAATATCAGTCAAAGCAAAGTGGGAGCAGCCAAGCTTGACAGACATCCAGCAGGATCAAGATACCAAAACGACTTCACAGAACCAATTTCTTTCAAGTTTTTAGCACATGGTATTTTCGAGCAATTTTTAAGTAATACTTCCTGCCCCTGAACAGTTTGAAAGTTCATCCATACCACTGAAAACCTGATACATGCAGACATATTCTCTCTTAAGGGACAGAAAAACATTTCTCTAAACCTTTTATTTAGATTAACCTGTCCCTGCTCATTCCTTCTTCCTCCTAGCATTTTTCTTTGGGGATACTTTTCATTGCGCAAGAAAGCCTGGCAAAAACCCACACACTGGTTAGCAAGATTTTTGGAAGAAATACGTGTGCTTTCTCTTCTCAGAAGGATTAAGAGTTCCTGCCAAGTAAACCTAAAAATCATCTTCCACTTGGCTCTGCAGCAAGTTGTCTAAAAGCATAGTTCCACAAGACAGGTCAAAACAATTTAAAAGGTAAGGTGTCCAAAAGTACAAGGTATTAGTTGAAGCAAAACCCTTTTTGTTTCCAATACTTGTTAAGCTACTATTTGAACCCAAATAACTACAGAAGAAAACTAAGAAAGTAAATAATTTTTAAAAAGCAGATTGTTTGCTGTTGGATTATTAAGCCAAATCAGCTGACCAAAAGACCTTTTGAGCACTAATACTCGGGCAAGAAAGAATGGAAGCAAGAACTCTCCCTTTCAGCAGCTTGAAGGCTTTAGATTGTGTCAAGCATAACTGATGTATCATTCAGATTATTTTCTGTAAACCTGGGGTGGGGGAAAAGTCTAGCAGCATATAGGCACAAGGCAGAAATTTCTCCTCTTAGGCTGCCAGAGGGTTCATTACTCTTTAGAAAATATTCCATGAATAAGAATTGTTCACTGGTTACAGGATCCTGTCCCTATTATTAGTGTGCCATGCCACTCTATTGACATGATAGAATATTTGTAGATGTCAGCATCAACATTTCCTCATAGAAAGTTCAAATATTTAATTTCAACAAGTAAGCCTCTTGATTGTATCTCTGACCAGATGGAGAGGTTAACAGAGCAGCACCCAAAACCAAATTGAATTTTAAAGTTTAGTGCAAGATCAGTACCAAAATCAGGCACGAATCTCAGCCAATTCTCATTCATTACCTTTTCTGAGTTTTCCTTTTCTGCATGGCAATTTTGCCAACAGTTCTGAATTACACATGGTTAATTAATAATTCTTTCCTAAAGATACAGTATTGGAAAGCAAAGACACTCCATTATTCATCTTAAAATGAATCATTTGAGATCCAGAATGCAGAAAATTAATGAGGTTTCCTAACTAAACAGAGATTCCAAATCAATGAGCCTGACTAAGATCTAGGATTATTTCTCCACTGATTTTTCCAGTTTTTGCTTAAAGCGTACACAATGTTTTCAAGAAAAAGATCATCTATGAGGTGTGTCATTTGCAAATGGCTTTGAAACACACAGAATTACTCAGGTGGGCAATCATTAGGACTCATTTCAAAGAAAACCAAAACATTCAGAAGATGTTGTCAGAAGACAACATTCACAGGTAAAATATTATCAATGTTAAAAGCTTAAATTCATTACTCAGTATCAGTGATACCGAAGCATATGAAACTAGGTTTTCCTGTTACTTTTTTTTTTTTTTTTTGCAAAAGAATTGAAGTAGGGGAAACCCCAGTCTGGAGAACACTAGGTATTCTTTCCTCTTTTTTTGCTGACAACAGCAAAAATACATTTGTTTGGGTTGTTTTCCTCTCCAAACCAGCTCCCCTTTATACTACTCTTAATGTGACAATTTATAGACCACAAAAATTTTAATTCAGTTTGGTTTGGAAAAATAGATAAGGTAAAGGCAGTTAAAACCTCAGCTAGTTCAGACTGGCTAAAACCACTAGCAGCAACTGAAAAGTATTTTTTTCTTGGAGCAAAGAGATGAGAATTACTATTTAAGCTCCAACCCTCTTACATAAGCTCTCTACCTCCTTTGTCTACTACCAAAATAAACAGGAGAATTTGAATCTGCTGTGAATTTAGATTGGGGTACTCTCTGGTTAAAAAACAAAACAAAACAAAAACGAAACCCAAACTACAACCAACTAGACTGCTGCTTTGATATCTGCTGGGCACCAATTATTATGCATTCCTGCTAGCTACTTTTTAGACACTTCAAAGTCTACCTGTAGTGCTCAACAGCATAAATAAGTAAAGCACATCTTTTGAAATTAATCTTTTATTCAGTATCTTGAAGAACAGTTTCAATTACAGGCTTAGGAAAGAAAAAACAAATGGAAGGCCACAGGGTAAGAGGGAATTAATGGAAGGTCTTCAGAATAGTCATAGGTTTGAGATTATGTATGTTCAGAAGTAATATGCATAGGAGGCTGAACTAGACCTTTAGGTCTAAATTGCATTTGTGCGATTTCTACTTGTGCAAGATAAAAAAAAGATTCCTAAAGCTGCTAGACCAATGTATTTAACAATGTAAGTAACAATTTACAAAGGCCATACCTATTTGCATAAGCAAATAAAGGGAAGAACACTCCTAGGCAGTGTCTAAGCCGAGTATCCTCTTCAGTCACAGGATTATACCACAACAAAATAAGACGAGAAAGAAGCTTGGCACTAATCAGCCTCCCAGAGAACATCAGTTTGGCTATGCCTTCTGCAGCTTCTGTCCTAAGTTCTGAAAACTGAAGAAAGAACTGATCATACACAATATACCAACCACAGTGGTTTTCACTAATACTTTATAATAATAGTCCTATTTTTCCAATTAATTCTCTACATCCATGTATTTGCACCTGCACAAAATTCAAAGCTAGCTCAAGAGTAACATTAGTCTGTATCAGTGACAAAGTTATGGTCATTTTCCAGGACAACTATTATATATTAGACCACTGATTTCAATGGTCATTTCTGGAAAAATAATTTTAAAATAAAACTAAGGCAACTTTTATAGTATTTCTTACCTCACTGTCTAAGAAACCAGAAAGAAGTTGCAGGAGGCTATGAACTGTAGCAGCCTTTTCCTCCGCCTCTGTTGTTTCACCTTCTCCCTCAGAATTTTCAGTTCTAATACTTGCATCTTCATTTTGAGAGTCACTGCCTCTTCTAGCTTTAAATGGCTCAATCCCAAACAGCATTAGTAGATCAAAGAGCACCTTTAAAGCACTGAGCTTTACCTTTATATTATCTATTTGCAACACCTAGGTTTAGTAAGGAAAATACATACATTATCATACAGTAGACCACCAATGTTAACGTTTTTCTTGCCTTAATAAGATTCTTTAATTTGGGAAACTTTTTGTAATACTTGGAACATATTTCAGACTTTAGGAACATGTGATACAAATTTAAACCTGAATTTATAACACAGTCTGGGAAATAAATTATCAAGTCACCCATGCAACTTCCATTACATAAAATCAATTTAATTTCATTCACGGAGTGAGCATGCACATGTGAGATGTAATTTTACTGTTCAACTCTTAAAAAGGCACTGGACAAACAGTCAGTCTATTTGCCTATAGTAGCTCCGTAGTGTTAGGCTCTACAGAAAAAACAGCTTAATTAAAATAAACACTATGCAAAAGGACAGCAGAGTAAGATGGCAATAAAAGTCTATATACTATAGTTCAAATTAACATTCAGATAAAACCATGTATTGTGGGTTAGCCTGGAGATCCTAGCTCTGTTTAGCCAAATACCCTGCTTTTGATGGCAACCAACACAAAAAATATGGGCTTTAGTACCTACAGAAATTGATTACTTAGATCTAAAGTCTAAGTTGCTAAAACAACTAAAAATCAATTTTGTTTATATAAGAAGGATTTCAATGAGACATACTCAAAGGCAGATTAAAAACAACAGTATACGCTAACTTTTTAGGAACCCAAAGTTCTCCTACTATGGTTACTGAAGCTCTATCATCTTGTCTGAGCTGAGCATACCATCTCAACGCCTGCTCTTGAGTGTGTACGTGAACACCCTCTTAACAAAGCACTATGCCCACCTACACTTCTCAAAGCCAGGGTCTGAGAAGTTAACAGTAGTGTCGTATGTTATATAAATTAGCTCAGCATCAGAACATTTACCACAAAGGAAGGAGATTTGGGTATTACGGCATCCAACATGTTCCATATCCATAGATCAGGGGTCCTCAAACTTTGTAACCCTGGGGCTGGCACGCAGATAAGTGGCAGGCAGTCATCTGCGGCTGCTTGGTTTCCCCCCCAACCCCCGGTGGGGGGGTCTGTAAGTACAGGGGGGGCTGACTGAGGACCCTGGGTGGCCGTCTCCAGCCCG
>JAVJGJ010000001.1:34531958-34551086 GCA_035590215.1 Microhierax caerulescens
TGTAAGTACAGGGGGGGCTGACTGAGGACCCTGGGTGGCCGTATCCAGCCCGCGGGCCATAGTTTGAGGACCCCTGCCACAGATGTTTCACTGTGTTATCATTTGTTGGTTTGAATATTGCTTTATCTTCTAACAACTCTTCCTTAATCCATATAAAATTAAGGAAGAGTTGTTAGAAGATATCCATATAAAATTAATAATTCAGAAATTATATCAGATATCCAAGGTCACACGTAAGTACGTAACAGAAATGTAAAAACAAACGCAGTCACATTGTCAGTTTGGTTTCCCAAGGAACAAAGGCGTACAGAATCCTACAGCTTCTCTATTGTAGTAACATAAATACATGATTGATTTCATCCAGATTCAGAAAATAAGTGAGACTTTATAGATGAAGAATTCCTACAAATTTCAAAACAGATGACCTTACAAAGGAACACCATGCTACTACCAAGATACAACATAAGCTTGAATATTATTAGGCATCAGAAAAATCTACATGTAACCATGCTCTCCAGTTCCAAATCTTCAGAAAATCAGTAATTCCTGGTCCTCAAGTAACGTAACTATGTAGAACAGCTTGTTACAGCTAGAATACTAGATTTATTTACTAAATCACATAGACTATCAATCCATTTCCCATCATTTTACCTGTAACAGCAACGCAAGCTGTTGTTGGGCAAATTCTTTGTTCTGAAGGGCACAGCAACCCAAACACAGAACTGCCATATTTCTCACAGCTGGATGGACATTAGTTATGCCAGGAAGTATCTGGAAACAATAATATTGGACTTTTCATTAAAATGCTTAAATTGAAGATAAAAAAACTGACTACTATAACATGCTTACCATGAAACTAAAAATAATTCAGTCTGATAAGGGATTAGAAAGTAGCAACTACTGTATACCCTGTTTATCTAGATATAAACAAACAGAAGCAGACTGAGTATGCTGTTTGAAATCAGCAATAAAATGATGGCAAAAATCACTTGGGCTTTGCTTTGTGTTTGTTTTTAGTAATATTTGTTTTCAAACAAAATTGACTTGACTACTCATTACGAACAAAAAACAAAAAAACAAACCCACACACAACAACAAACCTACACCTTTCTTCATAAAAGACATCAGTATTCCTGCAGGGAAACAATACCTTCTTCCAAGTTGCAAGACACAGATGCCACTTACATGTACTTGGAATATTTTAAGACTATAATGGTAAAAAAACATACACAAAAACCCCCAGACTAGATACAGGGTGAACACTACAATGGCATCATTTCACATTATTGGATTTACTAAAAAGTTTAAGTTTAAACAACAACAAGATATCCCAAATCATGTAATATGTGAAAATCCAGCAGGAACAATACAAAAGCAAGATCTTGAAGAAAGAAAAGTGGAATAAACAACACATGTGAAGATAAAAAGAAAGACCTCATGAAAAATAAAAGGTTTCTGAGGGGCATATCAACACTAACTAGGATTTCTAAGAATACTTCGACATATTTGAAAGAAATTGGATGTGGTTTCACTCACTTAAGCTAATCTAAATTGTTTTTGCAATTGTCTTTGCACTTTGAGTTTTAAGAATGCCCATACTGAGTCAGGTCATCTAGCCCATTGCCTCATTATCAAAAAAGATAAATAGCAAATTCCTATACAGTATTACTTGAACAGACTAAGTAGATACTTCCCAAGAACTCTTGTCAAGGTCCCAACAATTTGCAGCTGAGACACACCAAAGCTGGCTGGCTGGCTGCACCTATCTACCTAGTATTTTTCTTGAACTTGCACAGTCTTCCTTGAAATCTATGCAGATGTTCACCATGCACACATCCTGCAACAACGAATTCCACAGGTTACATATTACATGAAGAATGAACTCATTACATTTGTTTTGAACTTGCTAGTTGCCAGCTTTATGGGGTGGTCAACCAACCCTTATTCACTTTCTCCACGACGTGTCTTATAACTCATGTCTTACAACTCTGCCCTCCCTCAGACTCTACTGCTATATCCTCTCTTCAGGTTTCAAAGAGGTAACCTATTTAGTCATTCTTCATACAGAAGCCGTTCCATACTTTTCCTTGCTGCCCTTCTCTTGACCACTTCCAATTCAAATATAAACTTTCTAGACAGATGGGATAAGAATTGCCCAAAGTATTCAGATGTGGCTGCACCACTCATACAATGACCTATTACTGTTTTTCCATTTTGTTTACACACTCAGAGGCAGTTAAGTCTGTGATTCCTAGAAACATTCATCTTAAAATCTGTACTTTCACAAAGAAACCTAGAAAGTATATCTTGTAGACTGTAAGAGGCCTGTAATGCCACTGCCTTACTTCTCACACAGAAATATGTTGCTTTTCAAAAGGTGCTAAGAAAACAGAGGGGGGTGAAGGGGAGAATCCCCCCCAAACATCTTTCCTTGTACATGGAAGGAATGAAAGAAAGGTTTACACGAGTTTAAGTCTTTCCTACGTGACTTTTGGCTAGGGAACAAAACAAACAAACCATCCTTAAAAGTTCTCTATTAGAAATCTCATAACTTTGGCTGATAGAAAATCCAAATAATTGAAGTACCAGCAAGGGTAGTAAACAGATGCCTAAGTACCACACTTGGCACAGGATAACTCAGCACTGTCTAACACTGTTATACGTTACTCAAATATTTAGCGTGTTCCTGTTTTTAGTGTGACTCTGCCACAAGTCCTGGCAGAGGAGCTCAGAACAGTGTTATCTGGACTGCACCTCCAAGACACTAGGTTCTGGGAAAGCTCAAAAGCACCACACACAGCATGACAGATACAACAAAGCGGTTGTGAAATAATCACAAACCATCCTGCCAGCACATAAAGGCCAGCTATGATGCATCCATTTTTATTATAACATAAACAGTATTTAATCCTACGTACCAGAGATTCAATGATTTCATTAATGGTTGGATCAATTCCTTTAGAAAGGGACATGATCTTCAGAAGCTCATAACACATCATCAGACACTTCAACAGTGTTTCAGGATCATTCTTCAATTGGATCAGGGAAAAGAAAAAAAACATTAATACAAATGATGGCTGTGACAAGGAGAATGGGGACATTAATCATAATTTTTCCGTACCCAAATAAACATTTCCTGTCCACATGTTTGTTGTGCAAAAATATTAATCAAAAATCTGTCTATAAATGATAAGAGATTCAGGTTCATGTTTTCAGTGAGTTAAGAGTAAAAGCAATGAAAACGGGACCTTTTTCAGAATTCTTTAGTTAGTCAAGGATAAGCAGTTTAACTGCACTTCGTTTGCTAGAGCGTATCATCAGCTTCTACACATGCAGGAGAATACTAATACCATAAGTGTACCTTTCCAATTTTAAAAATTTACATGATACAAGGCCAAACTACGCTTTCTTTTAAAACTATGTATAAACATCAAAACATAAACAGCACTTGGAAATACAGGAAAGGAAGAGACCTTCTTCACATGCATTTCTTTAATTTCAGGTTGATCTGCTTCTTTTATCAGATCATTTTTAATATGTTCCAACTCAGTTATTTTCTCTTTTAATACTGATGCTCTATTAAAATCTTGCAGACTAATGCATTCTTCCAAAGCTGCTTTTGCTTCAAAAAGTTTCACTTTTACTTCAGCCAACTGAAATACAAAATAAAAAGAAAATTAATATAATACCATCACCTTTGTGGTATTAGCCAACAATACACTACTGACATGAGTCAATAACACACTACTATATAAAACTCCTATTAAATAAATGGGCTTTAAATATTTTTCTTGTTAACTACAGTCTGCTTACCTTAAGCTCCCGCTTTCTTATTTCAGCGGCATCAACAGGCTGGCTGACTGTAATAATTGGTTCATGAACTTCTGATATTATTTCTGCGATCTATTGTTACAAACAGTATGTTAACGCCATTAATTTTAGCTCAAATGTCAGACACTAAGCATATAACTTTTCCAAATTTAAAATAACCATCCTTCTGAAAAAGTATTGAACAGCTGTATAGTTCCCCTTAACAGCTAATTCACTGCAAATAAATCCTCATTTTGACAAGTCTAAGCATGGAAGTCTACTGTTTTCTACTATTTACCTAGGCAAGCAAGAAAGCAGAACAGTGTATATGCATGAATAAGTTAAGCAGTTTCCATGCCAACAGTTAACATCTCCTCCACATCTGAACACATGCTTTAAAAAGAATTAGTGGTAACCAGAGTAAGGTTTTTCATGTTACTACTTAAAGGTCTATAAACCATCATATGTAGTATAAGAAGCCATGCAAGCAATTTAATTTCAAGCCAAATACATGCATAGAACTAGAAGCAGAACTAGGCTAAGAGGTTTTCAGTTGGTTAGGCATTTCCTTTAAAGTCAGACCTATTATCTTAAAAACTGAAACGAAGCATGGGGAAAAACTGAAGACTGAATGAGACAGGGCAGTCTTAATTTGATTTATCTTGTATCAGATGACCTCAGTTTAACTTCCTCTCAAGCTGTACCAAATCAACAGGATGTACTGAATCAGTGTATTCCACTAAAATAACAGAAATGCACCCACTTACTCTTACTGCTGCACTATAATATTACGATTACCATAGTTCTTCCATTGTAATCATGTAACAAACTGATATCCTAGCTTTACCCACTGGATTGAGGTAAATCCAGAGTTCATTTAAAATATTTGAGCAAAACCAAGCATCTATTTTTCAAGAGTCAAATTAAACTCATGCTGTATATAAAGACTCTAGCATATAAAATAATTAGAAGGTTTTTTAGTACCTATCTCAGAGAGAAGGAGGGAAGAGAAATTTGAATCCTCACTTTGAATGTTTTTACTCAAAACTGTTTGGATCTAATATGATAAAGGATTCTGAAACGGGCTGTTAAATCCTAATTTAAGGAATACATTTACAACACAAGTCAAATCCTTAAAGATCTTTGGACAACCACAAAACACAACCATGAAAAAAAAAAAGTGGGGGTAGAACATAATTGTTTTTCCAAATTAAAAATATTTTAACTCCTGATATTTCTGTAACAAAGCTTCATAAGGGCCATTTTATATACAGGGAAGGTAAAGCCTAGAAAACAATGAGCCTTTAGAATTACTTACAATTTGAATCCTTCTGTCATCATCCTCAACAATAACGAGTAATCTTTCCACAAGCAGGGATATAAGGGCTGTTGAAGTTCCAGGTAGAATGAGAATTTTTTGTAAAGTTGCCAACAGATGCTTTCTGCATTAAGGAGAAAAAAAAACCAAAACCAATCTGTTTGCTTATTCAAGAAAATGGAAGACATGAGTTTATATTTTACTCTGACTTCGTAATAGAAATTTCTCTATAGCTATATATTAACTGCTGAACGTATTTTCTCACTTAGCAATGTTTGTCTTTTCCTGATTTTACCTAATTTCTCTTGATTATAAAATGTTGATTTTTTTAATCAGGTATCACTACTGTCCAATGAAAGGTCATACCAGCAGAAAATAGTCAGAGTATCAATACTGTAGAATGTTTTCATAGAAATTACCTGGCTGGAAACGAAGGGGAAAAAAAAAATTTACAAGCTACACGATTTTGTCATTCTGGCATACATATAATAGATTACACTGAGAGTTTGAAATTATTGCTGTATTTGTACTATCATAACTGCAATTTTTCATAAAATGCCTGTGATGGTACGAACTTCCAAATTTATTCACTCTTATCACTTCACATCAAAAGGCTGTTCAAATTATAGAAATGACTCAGTTAACACACTCCAATTCAGCTTGGCATTGAGAACATCTGTAACCTTTTAGGCGGCAGTAGATTGGGCTTAAAAACATAAGAAACACACAGGCTACTTACTGTCATCTGCTGAGAAGTAATCCATTTGTCTCCTTTAATTTTTGTATACTATGTTCCAAATGAACATTCTTTTAACTTCAGAATCTCAAGAACATGTTATGAAAACAACTGAATGTCTCGCCCCAAACAATGCTATTAAACAATGTATTAAAACTCATTTTTACGTAAATAAAAGTAACCAGACTGCATTTGGCACACTTTTGGAAACAATTCCATTAGAGACCGGGCCTTTTTTCCAGCTAGCATTACAGCAGACTCTATGCCTGTCTACAGGCATAAGTGCCATAAGCTTAATAAGACAGCTTTTATATTTAAGTTTACCTTCCTCCCTCCTCCATGATATCCATGCAGCCTATGATAAGAATCAGTTGCTGGCCTATAAATTCTTTTGTCATCAGGTTTTCAAAAGAAGTAAAGTCTTCTCTTTGTTCTTCACTAAGAACTGGCATATTTTGAAGGTAACTGAATCCAAATAGAACAGACATAATTACATTTAGAATCGATGTTGGAAAATTAAGAAAAAACACGCAAAAAAAACCCAACAAAAAAACCCAAAAATCCAAACACACACCACCACCCCTCCAGAAAAACCAAAACCCCACCACTTCCCTGTCCTGTATAAACAGCTAACTTAGTTACAAACCTTAAAAGTTCATATTTGTTCTCCTTTTCACAAATTAATAGTTCCAGAAAGTTTATACCATATTACGTATCTTAAAATTAATGCACTTTATTAAAAAATCCCTCAGTTGAGAATGCAAAACAGTGAGAAACAGAAAATGACAAGTTATATTTGTACATGTGATTTCAGTTCTGTACCCCTGCATAAAAACAGCATCTTAGGAATAAATATGTGTGTACCATTTTTCATATATATAGCTAGTACTTTTCTGCATATCTAGGTAGTCTGTATTCTCTACATGTTCAGAAATGTTTATGTTGCCTACAAGACAAAATACAAGAAAAATCACTAAAGTGTGGAGTGAATTTTAAATTCTTTATCTGATCAAATATGCCATCACGGAAGAACAACAATGTTGTCAGATACACTCAGCCACGTAGCATGGAAAGTGTAATCAGTTTGTCCTGTTTCTTTATTTTTCTGGAATAGTCCTTTTATCAATTTTTTTCCCATCAATTAGAGTATGCATGTTCAGAAAATCTGGAGTGAAACATATAATATACAAAATTCAATACTGAATATAATGTAATACATAAAATTCAAATCCTGATAAGAGCTGTGAAAAAGCTTATTTTTACCACAGCTTTGCAGATACTTTTCAGCAACAGCTCATCAAATTTAGCAAATTTTAAAAATGTCTTCAAAGTCAGGACAGAAACTTTGCATGTAGCCACTACTTAAGGACATCTGAAATTACAACAATGTAGGCAGCTTTCTGATCATGTTACAATAATATTACCTGAACCACATAATAGTGAAGTATCTAAATGAAGCATAGAAACCTGCACTTTTTTTCTTAAGTACTAATGACTTGCAGTTCCTTGCTCCTAACTAATACTCTCACAGTGCAAATAAAGACTTGGATTGTACAATTGCAAATCTTACCTGAAACAACTGGTGGCACAGCTCACCAATGAACAGTTTAACAGTTGATACTACAGACAAGTACTAGTCTAATTAATCTTACTCAGCCTCTTCCTGGACGGGAAGATAACTGAAGGCATTTTGAGTAAGATCAGATGGAAAAAAGGGAAAATCTTTTTCTGGAGAACAGATGTTTTATGGACTATTAAATTAATTATTAATAAAAAAAAATTTCATTCACCAAACAATCCACATTTCAAAATTAAGAAAGCACAATACTTTGTTTATTAAATGTTTATGAAATATGTTAGCACATTCCACACTGAAAAGTAGCAACAACTTCTGTAAGTACTACTAGTATACTACACCCACTGACGTGAGAAAAGAATATGCTTATTTTCAATTGGAAACACCTATCAAACAATGCATTTTTCAGCAGATCCGATTTATAATCATTCCAGGAAGCTTCATTCTATATTTTGCAAGTACAATACCTCAGTTAAGATTTCTCAGCATTCTCCATGACAACATAAAATTCAAACAGAACTTGTTTGTAAAGACTAGAGTAGAGACACTAAGACAAAAAAATAATTTACCTTTCTTCACTTTGGTAAAAAGATGGACCTAAAACATTAATTTTTCCCCTCCTAATTAAATGTTCTGTAATTGGCTCATTTAGAAGCATTGTCACTGCCTTCAAACATAAGTTTGAGCAGGGGAAGAAAGAAGGGAATGAACTCTCAGCTTCAAAAACCCTTCCCTTGAGTACAGCAGCCATATTGTATTTTATTTTCACAAGTATTGGTTTCTGCAAGCTCTAAAAACCTCTTTCCACAAGCTTTTTGCAAACACAGCCACCTCCATTAACAGATGAACAAAGTATAGCTACGTATTACCAAACAATCATTCTATTATTTAAATGGCATAGTATTAATTATATCCTATTGATCTAGCAGTCCATCTTGCTGATAATTCAGGAGAAAGGGCATTCCAAAAAATTGTTTTCAAGTTATAAATCTGCTTTTCACAGTTTTTTTTTTAAAAAGTAAATCCTCTCCAAAGTCTTTTAAAAAAATTAAAAAAAAAGAAACTTTTAAAAATCGCTGTTCAAGCACAACTTTGGCTTTAAGGGAAACCTGAATAGCTGAATAAAAGAAATATTCTCTACTTCAAATATATATATATATGTTTTAGTGGTAAGAGATTAATTTTTAAATGCAATGTACCTTAATAAATAATCTGCATATACAGCTGTTTCTGGTAACATCTGTTCTAGTAAATCTTCACATTCTTCACCTTTTGATTTTAGATATTCACAAAGACATCTCCAATATAACACATTCTCAGGTGTTAAGTCTTCCAGTGGAATCAGTTTTCTAAACAAAAATAAATACACAGGGATAAATAAAATGGGTCAAAGACAACAAATAAACAGAAATAACTTACTTCCTAAAATGAAAATAAAATCCTGTCAAAGGTATTTGCCACAAAAATACTTTAAGCCTGACAAAAATAACTTCTTAAGTGAGGACACAGAGCTCCATCTCCACGAGCCTCTCACTACACTGCACTTCTCAGTATTTTAAATCAAGGCTGTTCATATCTGTTTGCAGGAATATTCTGCTCAGTCCTTTTGTCCTACTAGAGCAATCACCCAAGTACTATGAAATGTTGTTATCACTGTACAAGTCTGCAAAACTATTAATTGTATTATTTTTCAGCTTCTGTTCATGAAGACATTCACACAATATTTGAGTAGCAATCATAGTATGTCAAATTAAAAAAGTAATAGAATTGCCTCTCAGCATGTCTGAAAACTCATCCTCTGTTTACCAGCCATAGGACCCCCACTCCTTTTTATAAGCATAGTGTTTTCTATATTAAGCATGGCATACAATCTTTGTTTTCAGAAGCAGTACATTAAGTTGTGCATTAATTCTACCTCAAAACAGAAAAGACAGTGTCACTGTCAGTGGTATTTTTCACTCCCTTGGATCTCATTTTGCCTGCAAACTATGGATAACAACTTTGTGTTCTTTTAGGGCACACATACAAATAAAAAAATCCACCAAAAACAAACAGCAACATGTTGATGAAAACTGACCATTCGATGGCTTCCCTTTAATCTGACAAGTGTCTTTATTTAAAAGTAAATTCAACAAAGAAATCAGACTTCAAAAATCTAAGCCTTTATCATATTGATGCTGCATCAATTAAGCTGTACTCAGAAACATCATACAAGAACAAGCCTAATATTTTCCATAAGTCAAATAACCTCTTTACAAGCTGAATAATTTCACTCTCCAAAATGTCATTAGTCTACCAGATCTACTTTAAAAAATTCTCAGTTAGCCCAGTCTTTCAGAAAGGAAGCCTTGTTTTGTACAGGATCAAAGTCAGACCGAGAAGTCCGTAACTACGTAATTTTTTCCTTTGAAGCTCTTAAGACATCGGCACATTTCCAGAGGCTGTAAGAAAGTTATCTCATCATTACCGATGCTTTTTAAAGCCAGACAGGCCCACTTCTATTGCTTTGGAGCATCTGTCATAAGCTACTACTATAATGCAAGACATTTCATATGATGACATTACACATTTTCCCCCAAAAGAAGGAGTAAGATTTTTGTTATCACTTTTTAATCAGTGACAATTTGCCACTTAATTTTATTATATGAGATCAGATTCCTATCACTGTTAATAATCATTCCACTCTGGGTGCCTCAACTCAAGCATTTCTTCTCACCACTTCTTGCCCCCCTTAGAAATTTCTTACCATTTCTTATTTCTTGTTTTCTTCACACATTCATTTTTGCTTTATGGATCTTAACATTCATCATGCCACCCTCTTCATAGCTTAGGAACTCACTTAGTCAAACGCTACCAAACATTAACACAGGAAAACAAGCCTCTAAGATACCAACTTCTGTCAAGCTCTGCTAATACAAATAAACACCTCCAAAAGAATGCTCAAATACAAGTCAAATAATTCCATTCTGATTGATTCTCCAGACAGTTAACGGAAAACTGAACCAGCCCCAAATTGTGCTGCCTCTAGCTCAGCAAAAAGGATGGAGGGAAACCAAAGAGGACAAGAAAAAACTGTGAGAAAGACCAGGAGAAAGACTAGGAGGAAGTAGGAACAGAAAAAGAGATTTTAAGTACCACAGGTTAAAAGATGAGAGGAAATTACAGTTGTGGAGGTAAATTAGAGCATCGCCTTTTTTTTTTTTTTTATCTCCTGTACTGTTTGTACAGCTTACCATAAATTAGACTAAGAAATACGAAGGCACAGAAAAATATGTTTAGTTGATTAATTTGCTGCCTCCTCTTAAATTCTAAGAGCGTGATTTTTGGAGTGTTCAGAAAACAAGTAGTCAAAGACATTTTTCATCTTTTCCTCTCACTTATCTGGCATGATCATCTTCAGCTGATGAACACAGATATTTTATAAAAGAAAAAAGCGTACCCAAAAGACTTGAGTACACTAACACCAGGGAGAGAGATATCATGGCTTACACCAGAATATCAGTCTTTTATGACTAATAAATAGTAATAGTCTGCTCCTCATTTAGTTAACACCTGTAAATATTCTTATACAAAACAGTCACCTTTTGGGAATGAAAACTGCATACCTGCTGTCAAGGTTTTTACAGTTCTGAACAAAGTCATTAAGTGGAGATAACGAAAAAATAGCCTTTAGTGCTGGGATGGCCACTTCTGCACAGTTTTCCACATCCAGGCGATGAAGCAATTCTAAAACATCCCCATCAGTCAATCGTAACCAGGCTTGAAGCAGCTTCTTCTTCATTACCTCCTTAACAGCATCTAACAATACAGGAATTTAAATGGTTTAAAACATTAAAGGTCAAAAAATATCAAATTTTCCATAAATTTTCACAAATAATTTTTCTGTAGAAGTCTTTTAGGAAAAATGTTATTAAACAGTTGAACTTAGTGTTACCTAAAAAAAAAAAAAGCAAAAAAAAAAGCTTAACTGTTAAACAAGAACTACTTATGAAGCACTACTATACCTTTGACGCAACACATTTTCTCCCCCCACAGGGAATAAAAAACCCACTCCTCTATCCAAAAACTGTTACATCTAATGACAGCACCTCAATCCAGAAAATCTACAAACCACAAACTCTTGTACAGCAAGGAAATATTCTGGGGAACCAATGTTATATACTTGCCCTGTTTCATTAATTTCAGAATGGGTCGCTTTTGGAAGCGGGATACTACTGTACAGACATTTAAGTCTGAACTGCCACACAGAATTCTTGTGTTAAATAATTGAATTAATTGGATTATGAAATTTACATAAAGATACTTTACGTCCCTCCTTCCCATTGCCACAGTGAACAGGTAGTTTCTGGTTCAGCAGAGTCCTATTTAATCAAGGAAAAAAGTATTTATGGGAACATCTAGAATGCATACATCATTAATATGTACACAAAGATTTAAGCAGGGAAGTAGAAAGGCTAATAGTCTGGTCGAAGTGAAAACATAACTAGGGATCAATACAAGTATGCTCTTAGGACCTTTTAGAAAACAGTATCTCATGTAAGAGAAATGAAGTCCACACACACTGACAATATTCATTTTTCCTCTTAAATGTAACTTACGATAACAGAAGACAGCAGTTAAATATAATTAAGATTTCAAGAAGAGCTGTACAAAGGCCTTGAAAGAGCTAAATTAATGTTCTAAGAAAGAGAAATCTCTCCAATAAGGTGAAAAGCATAAACTAGTAGAATGTTGCATAATGAAAGAACATGAGAGTGGAGAATTGACAGCTGAATGCACCCTGAAAAACAGAACTGAGCAGAATCTAGATTGTTTTCTAGGTTTTGTTTAATTATAAACCCTTGCTCTGAAGCAAATACAGAAAAGCATCCAAAATTTCAACCCAGCAAACTTGAGCAAGCAAGTTCCTCTCCTGTTAGCTTAGAAGTTACTCAAATAAGCAAATTTTATAAAGGTATGTATATTTTAGATAATAGGATTTGCAAAACAGATCAAAATGAGGGAATACTAGTGGATGTATAAACAAATGCAGCCAGTTTGGAACATAAACCTCTTCTGCCCAGCGAAAATCATTTGATGGCAATTTCAGTGACACTATATAGCCTAGCAGATACTTTCCCTTGTGATTCTAGATATCAAGAAAAAGAGCAAGTCCTCAATAGCTGGGATGAAGAATCATCCTAAGGAAGATATAGACACCAACAGAGATCTGCTCTGGATCATAAAAGATAGCAGTTCCTTATGTAGAACATCTCAATGTCACTGAAATATAGGCTGTGTAGAAATACTGTACCTTCCCAGTGAGGGAAGGTAACAAATCCTTGTTCTTGACAAATGAAGGATCACAGGAAAAAATAGTGAAGGTAGTTTCCCTCCCAGTTTTGAAAAATTACTACATCAGAAACTCATTCACCCTGTTGCAAAAGAAAGCATTACTGGGAGGGAAGGGGGAGGACAGCCAGCAGACAAGAAGCAGCTAAGTTAGGTTAAACATCAAACTAGTATCCTGATAAACAGTAATTCACAACATGGATTTTTCAGTGCTGGACTTCAAAAACAAAACCTGACAAACTTCATTATGCTACTATAGAACAATTCGGAGTAGGTGGGAAAAAATGTTTATTAAAGCTTATTATACAGAAGGAGGACTTCTTTTTAAGTGCAGTTCTATACAGCGTAACAAAGCACTCAGCTGATCCTCTCTTCCTTTGCTTCAAGAACATAATAACATGGTCCCCAACTAGCCAAGAAGAAAGGTAAATCAATAAAAACATGCATTCATAACACATCTTTAAGAGCTCCAGTTACCAAGGGACACGGTACTTTTGTCTTGTTCTTTAAGTTAATATCTATATAGGTCATTTCTCACAGTTCACAACCAACACTAATAAAGGAAATTTCTCAGAGTAAAATTCAACAGGATTTAGTACAGAGTTTCCAAACAAAGTACATAGATAACACAGCAGGACTTAGTAAAACTAGCAACTTTTATCCTGAAAGTCATGTATGTAATTGCCATTGTTGGGGGGAAAAAAAAAAAAAAAAAAAAAGCTGTGTTCTACATAGGCTGGCCAAAATTGTCTTGCTCTGATGCATGTTACTTTTTGATCTTTTGCAACACCACCACACACAATTATAGGTACATTCTGAATGCCTCTTTATATAAAAATAATACAATACAAAAGACATCAAAAAGAATAAAGCTGCTTCATGATGACATGAATGAGGGTCAATCAAAAGTTCATTAAAAAAATATTAAAGCTAATTAAATAAAAAACTAACCAGCTGAGAAGATCTCTCTCCAAAAGCACATAGGAAATATTTCCAAACTATTATCAATCTGATATTAATGTTTAGATTTCAATTATTTGATGTATTTGTTAAAAAATATCTGTAATGAAACATATTTCAAAATACACTGAATGAAATAATTGCATTCTTCTACTTCTGTGTTTAATCACACTTGGTTTTTTCATTTTAATAGTATTTGGTCCTATTTTAGAGCCCAGTGGCTTTCAAGTTCTTTTGAAAGTACAGTCCTTTTCTTCTTTGTCCACTATAAAGGGACTGGAAAACCAAAGCAGCAAGCAGAATTTCTTGTGCTTAAGCATTTCCTGGTACTTCAAAACTCCCTTTGCACTCCTTATTAGTGACATCACAGCTTCCACATGAATCATTCACAAAAGATTAGAAAGTATTCTTTCTTAAACATGTATTAAGATGTTGAAAAAGATAATCTCTTACCAGATCTGTCATTAAGTCCTTGTTGCAACAATTTTACTCTCTGTGCTATTGACAAAGCTCTCATGTGAACTTTTTCTGACAAAACCTTAAAAAAAATTAAGACATTAAAATATATTACTACAAATAATAACTGATTTTTTTAACTACCTGTGGGTTTGAACTCTCAGTCTTATCCATTCACAGAAATCATAAGTAAATAAAAGCCTGTAATACCTATGCCATCAGCATTGTACCAGTGCATTAACAAGCAGATTCCTGTGCATGGAAGAAAATGTAAAATAAAATAAGGTAAGAAATAGGTTAACAAAAGGCTTTGAAGCTTGGCAGCTCCACTTAAATGCAACACCAGGACATAAAGCTACTCACTCTCCTTAAAGCTCTAAGAGCAATGAATATCTGCAATGGAATAACTGAAGCATGTACTTTCCTGAAAGCCTACTAACATAGGGATTCAGCTAAAACACAGAATTTAATCTGATTAAGAAAGAGCAGAAGATGGTTCTGTATGAAAAAATTGAACATTTTACTTGAAGCTCTTGCATAAGGTGCCTAAACAAGAAACATACATGGTAGCATACCTTCCTGCCCTTACCTCCACATGTAAACGTAAGTAATGGTTGATAGTTCTCAAAACTGTAATAGCAAAATATGGAAATTTTTTTGCACTAGTATTGCTGTGAACCTAACTTTACTTAATTATCTATTATGTAATAACAGAAAAGAAAAATTGTTTCACAAACATCACAAAATGCATAGATATAAATTAAGAATACAAATTGTTGTTTTCTACTTTTACTGTCTGATCCTGAAGAGCTGAGTCCTATCAAGCAAGTTCTGCAATCAAGTTCAGGGGTTTTAGGGGTTTTAACTTGAAAATTCACATTAAATCAGTCCTCCTCATAATTTGGGTAAGGGAAAATAAATTATTTAACTGTTCTGAGTGTTTAACCAGTCAAATATAATAAACAATTTAAAGCTTTTATCTTAAGTCAGCCTTTGAAATTAAAGCCATCTAATTTACCTCATATGCCAGCTTCCTGACAGCTTCCTTTACATCCATAGTGCGGCCTACAATTTTTGGCAAAGTTCTTGCTGATGGAGCAATACATGACAGCACTGCACGCCTCACTTCTGAATTTGAATCATTTTCAAGCAATGTGTTGTAAACTGGAAGTAAAATAGTCATAGCAAGATTTTCAGAAGAGTTTGAAACGTTACAGGAAATACTAAAAATAAATTTTAAAAAATCAGCAGCTGTTATTAAAACACCTCCGTCACCCCTGCCTGGCTCATACAAATTTAGGGAATAGTTTAAGTCCCAACCCTAAGATTTTATGCAGTTATATGCTGAACTATGATCTCAAAAGGAATTAATCTATGAAATAAATATTTGCAACAATAAGTAGGATCTCCAGTCACTAACTCTGAAAATTGCTATTCTAGATACCACCTATAAAAAAAAAACACTTTTTAATTTACGGGACAACAAAAAAAAACCCACCATGCTTCCAAATGTTGGCTACTTATGACCTCTAGTCACTGGCTATACATCCTCATTTACCTTTGAGGTGGATCCTCAAATTTTCCTGTGAATGGAAAACTGCAATATCCATTAAGTCTACCAAAACTCTAATAGTATACCTCTCACAAAATGCTTTTTGTTATATTCTTGATCATTCTTTAACATTGAAAGCAATGACAGAAGTAATTTACTCAGAGAATACTGGAATTAATCTTCTTGCTCTGTGAGATGATTGACTATGAAATTTGTGAGCTCCTAAATAAACAACTTATAAACAAACACTTAGAAAATACCGCTTAAAAAAAGATCCCTTAACAATAAAAAAACCCCAACAAACAAACTTACTCGTCACAAAAGACAATAGCAAAGTTTAATCTGGGAACAATTTACATAACAACTGTGCTGGTACAAACCTACAGTCCCTCTACCTTAAGGCAATGGAAGCAGAGGCTTAAGTGAAGAAAAAGAAACCCACAGACACACAAGAACAGCACCGAGAAACCTGGGTTCCAGGGGTGGTGATCTCTTAAAGGAAGTGATCCATATATGAGACCAGATTCACACACATACAAAAAAAAGAAGCAACTAAGAAAGCATAAGTAAGCAATGTCAGTAACCAATTAGCCTCTCATGGGGCACACAGCCGTAACATCAGACAAAATTATTTTTTCTATTATCTCTACAGCTACATTCAGTTCATAGAAGAGCCTGAGCCCAATATGGTTTGTCTGTCATTTAATCCACAGTGGATCTCTCCTTCAAGCTGTTCTGTCTTCTCCCCTTGAACACACACAACTCTTGCATCTACAACCTCCTCCAGCAAATTGCACTGCATTTTACAAATGATTACAAGAATACCCTCTAAGATTTGTTTACTTAAAAAAATGCTTAAAAATGTTTCAAAATAATGCAAATCAACAAGTGTTCTCAAACAAAGGAAAAAACCCAATAGTACTTACTATTAACAACAGGGCAGTTTTCATCCTTAGGATCTTGAAGTCTCGACAGGGCCAAGACAGCTTGAATTCTAACATTTGAAAATTTATCTTTAAGTCTAATCAGCATAGCTTCATTAATTTTATCAAATAAGTCATCATCAATCAGGGCATTTTCTGGCATATTGCCCAAAATCTTATTAACAAGTTGACACGTTCGAAACCTAACCGCATGGCTGTTTGCACTGTGAGACTTAGGGAAGAAAAAAAAAAAAAAGAAGTACTCATAATCACACATTTCTCATTTCCAACATAAGGCTATTAATATGCATATGTAAGTAGATAATATTCTACACAGCGCATGAAAGATGCCCTTCTATATTTCAAAAGCTTTTCCTATTTATTTTTAATAAGATTAAAAAGTCACAGAACTAGAAAACAATTATAATCCATCATCACCTGTATCAGTGGCACTTTACATAATTAGCCGTTCACAAAGGAAGAAACATGCATACCACTCAATATAGACTACAGTACATTAGCTAATATACTGCTCTGTCTCCATAAGACATTATTAGGAAAAAAATATATTAGCAACGATGACTAGTGATCTTGGTCTTATCAATAGTTTTTCCATGTCAAAACACTAGTTTAAGAAAATATGACAGTATTTGTGTTTGCATGCAGTTGGAGCTGTTGATCTCTCTACATAAAAACTTGCAATAAGCAGAAAGGAATAATACATATTCCAACCATACTTGTATGAAAGATCTTTTAACATTTTTACCTATACTTACCAAAGCAACAGTATAAATTCGTTTCCATAACACTTACACAATTTCATACTTAATGATGCACCTACAATAAGGCCTATAATGACACATCTAACAAAATAAGAAAGCAGTTCATATTTTCTCATGGTCCTAACTTTTGAAATCCAGGTTTTGCGTTATCCAGGGAGGAAAGGTTACCCATAAGCACTAGCTTTGCCTTGCTCTCACTTTTTTATTTCTAGTTCGTAGGTGACATCTCAAGTGCCAGCAAGTTTTTTTTTCCCCCCACTGCATTAAGTTTCCATTTGTTATGTTAAAGATTTAACAATAAGCGTTACTGTACCTCAAGCAGAAAGTCAAACACATAATTCAGAAGTAAATTATCTTCTGCCTCCTCACTACCGTCCTCTTTCTCCATTTGATAAAACGAAGTAACAAATTTAGCCACAAAATCGATCACTTGTTCCACTGCTGGTTCCCGTCTGTAGATTATCATAGCATACTTAAGGAAATGAATGAATTTTTCATGAAAATCTTCCTTATCTTTCGACTGAAAACAAAAAAAAAAATGAAACCACAAAAGAAGGTAACTACCCAGTTCATCTTTCAAAAGCAGTATCAGAGAAAAATAAAATAAACGGATTTATAATTGACATCTTCCATTTAAATTTTTTAAGCGCTAAAGCCAGCAAGGAGGACACACCCGCTTATGTGACCTCTTCGCTATTTTGCTTTAACTCCACAGCAGGCTTATGTCTGGACCCCGAGCTCCATTCTGGATATGAGATTTGCCTGCTAACAGGTTTCAGAGCGGCAATACTCATCCAACGACACCCCGGTCCATTACTACCCTGTGTCACACCTACTACTCGGGTATCCAAATAACCTCTCAGCAACATCATTAATAAACAACACCACCTGCCGTGGGCGGCTCTCGCAGCCACATTCGCAGGAGACAACTGTGTGTAATAGTTTAGCACGTGGCTTGTTTTGCGTTGCTTTTTTTTTGCAGGGCTCTTCTTAGGCATACTGGCCGCAATGCTTGTTTTAGGGGCAACAAGGCCGACGAGGGTCCCAGCCCCCTGACGGAGCAGCAGAGCAGCTTTTCCCCTCAGCCTGACAGGTCGCCGCCCCGCCGCCGGCAGGCCCGAGGGCAGGCGTACCTGATCGTAGGTGCTCTTCAACGCCACAACAAGTTTCGCATGGTTCTGATGTGGCTTCTGGGCCAGCTGAAACGCTTCGTTGATTTGCAGAAGCTTCTTTTTCGCGCCCATGGCTGCGGAGAAAGGAGACGGTCACGGAGCGACTCCCTTTGCCCCGGCCTCCCTTAGCGCAGCGGGAAGGCAGAGAGCTGCTCTGCCCGCGCAGAGCCCCGCAGCGGCAAGGCCGCTCCTAACGGCGCAAGGAGCGCCCACCGCAAGCGGACCGAGGCTGCGGACCGAGGGTCCCGACCAACGGCACGGCCCTGCCGCTCCTCGCCTCCTGCTCCAGCCGCTGGGCCGCCACCAGAGACCGGCCGCCGCGCGCGCAGCAGCAACGGTAGCAGCGCCCGCGCCCCAGCTTCAAACTCGGCGCGAGTACCGCTGCCAATCTCGCGAGAAGCTCAGTGGGCGGGCGGGGAGGTGCGTGCTCGTCTGCGTGCGCCGGAGGCGGGGCGGGGCTGGGGCTGTGCGGCGCAGCGCGGAGCCGCGCCGCTGAGGGGGCGGACACCGGC
>JAVJGJ010000001.1:34556119-34579128 GCA_035590215.1 Microhierax caerulescens
TCCAACCCCCCTGCCATGGGCAGGGACACCTTCCACTAGACCAGGTTGCTCAAAGCCCCATCCAGCCTGGCCTTGAATGAGGCATCCACAGCTTCTCTAGGCAACCTGTGCCAGTGCATCACCACCCTCACGGTAAAGAATTTCTTCCTAATACCTAATTTAAATCTACCCTCTTTTACTTTAAAGCCAGTACCCCTTGTCCTATCACTATGGGCCCTTGTAAAAAGTCCCTCCAGCTTTCTGGTAGGCCCCCTTTAGGTACTGGAAAACTGCTGTCTCCCAAGAGCCTTCTTGCCTTCAGGCTGAACAACCCCAACTCTCTCAGTCTGTCTTCATAGCGCAGGTGCTCCAGCCCTCTGATCATCTTCTGGCCCTCCTCTGGACTTGCTCCAACAGGTCCGTGACCTTCTGCTGGGGGCCCCAGAGCTGAACACAGAACTCCAGGTAGGGGTCTCATGAGAGTGGAGGGTGGGAATCACCTCCTTCAATCTGCTGGCCATGCTTCTTTTGATGCAGCCCAGGACATGGTTGACTTTATGGGCTGCAGGCACCCATTGCTGGGTCATATTGAGCTTCTCATCCATCAGCACCCCAAGTCTTTTTCCTCAGGGTGGCTCTCAAGCCGTTCTCTGCCCAGCCTGTATTTGTCCTTGGGATTGTCCTGACCCAGGTGCAGAGCCTTGCACTTGGCCTTGTTGAACTTCATGAGGTGTGCATAGGCCAACCTCTCAAGCCTGTCAAGCCCCCTCTGGATGGCATCCCTTCCCTCTAGTGTGTGGCATACACAGCTTGGCATAGTCAGCAAACTTGCTGAGGGTGCGCTCAATCCCACTGCCCTGTCACCAACACAGATGTTAAACAGCACCAGTCCTAGTATCGACTCCTGAGGAATGCCATGCATCACATTTTTCTTAATTTGCTTTCCATTTTCACTGTTTTTTTCTTTTTCTGGGGAAAAATGTGCTAGGAAATTGCTCTTGCCCTTTGTCTTCTCTTGATTGTCCTAATAAGCTTGTCAATTTTATCAAAAGTGTACATATAATTAAGTTCCTACACTTTTTTTCTCAAATTGATGACCACGTAGAGGAGATGTTATAGCCATATCAACTAAGTTAAAGTGTGAGTACATGCCTTATTAGATACCAGACAGTTGACAATGGCATGTCCTTATGCCTTAGCCATAGAAAAAGTTTCAGTCACAAACAGCAGCATTTTTTACATTAACACCAGTGAATGAGGAAACCATACTTAGTCACTCCTGGGTGCAAGGCTCTGTTCTTACCTTTTCTTAGTAATGTTCTCTCTGAACTAAACTATTCTCTGCTTAGCATCTCCTAACCACTGTGATCATCTCAGTTTTCCTTCCTGGCCTTTCCTTTCTCCCATGCTGCGTTTCTCAGTGTTCATTGCCTTTCTCTCCTGGAGTGAAGATTCTTTCTGTCTCTGGACATTTAAAATCCCTCCTTTTCTCCTAGTAATTACAGAGTTTGGTTTCTCTGTCCCAAGGTCTTACCTTCTTATGTTTTCTCTTTGTGTATCTTCTCACTCCTACTTCTCCCCACTGCCCATAGGCATTCTTCTTCTGCCTTAATCTTTTTCCTCTTAGAGCATCTATTCTTAACGGTGCTTTGTGTCTTTTTGCTCCCACAAGAATTTCCCTTTTTCACTGAGGATTTTCCCTTTTCCCTTTGGCCTTGCCCTTAGTTGTCACTGAATAATCCTCCTTCCCATTTCTGATAGTCCTGAGGAAGCTCTTTTTCAAACCTACCACTAGCAAATGGAAGTTTCTTGCCCAAGACAAATGGAAAGCACTGCCAGGAGGTGCGTTGGGAAGCTACCTTACCTGCATGGCGTGGGGGGAAGCAGCCTCATGTCCCCTCTGGCTGGCTGCAAGCAAGCATGAGCAGAGTGGGGCCCTCAGCCTGCTCCATGGGGTCTCTTGTACTGGCTGCAGTGACACATCAAAAGGGTGCTGAGCAGCTTTCAGCTTCTCTTCCCTGTTCTTCCTCCCTATTCTCCACCTCTGACTTCACCCTACTTTGCCGCCTTCTCCTTTCCTTTCTTCTAGACTCGTTCAAACATGTCCACTGTTTTCCTCTTGCATAACATTTTACTGAAAAATTCTTCTTTAAGAAGCGCACTGTCTTAATAGGTGCCTTTTTTTATGCCCTTTCCCCTGACTTTTCTGGCCTTTTATTTATTTTTACATGTACAAGCGTGGTCTCTTTGAAGAGAGGGAAGGCTTGCAGATGAAAAAAAAAAAAGACCTGTGATAGTGTCGGTTTTCTTCTGGCACCTTTCCGATGCCTTTCATGTAAGGAAGGGGAACTGACCAGTCTCTTTGGATAAGGCAAGCGGACCGGATTCTGGACGTGACTCCTGGGCTCAGCAGTGCTCAAGTGTGCCTCACAGCTGGAAGAACTCCGTTCAGCTTTCAGGACAGCACCGAAAGTTCTGTCTGAAATTAAGTCTGAAAGCACTTCATCGCTTTATTGGACTATCTGGAGTTAGGGAGGATCGCAAAATTAACAGAGATTATGAAAGATGTCAACACCATCTTCTCTAATGCCCTCTGCAATCCTCTGGCAGTTCAGGAAGGCAACATGATTTAATAGTCAGACGATCTCTGTAACAGATCCCCAGCAACGTCTGTGATGCTGCCTGTATGGCTGGCTCAGTGTCTCCTGTGGGGAATGTGTAGTATCCAGCCGCTGGCATCTTCTCCTGGCGGAAGCTCAACCATTTGAAGAGAAGGGGAGGGAAAAAAAAAAAAAAAACAAGCAGGATGTTTGCACATGCTGTTCTCTGCCTTCTCGTCTGGGTGTTTTGCTGAAGGACTGGGACATCTGCACAGAAAGGGAGCGCAGCGGTGGCTGGAGGCTGCCCTGTTTGTGGCTGAAGTTCCTCCAGCGCTGTGGGCGTTTGAGTGCGTGCAGCGCGCCGGGGGAGGCCAGCAGCAGGGACAGGATCGCAGTACCCGGCGCGTACAGAAAGACCTGATTAAAATTCAAGCCTAATGGCCTCTGGCATAAACAAGATCCATCAGCCCGGGACTTGCAATGGATCTAAAGCAGCTCGCAGTAGCTCGGCAGAGGAATGCAATTGGGAAATGCACGTGAAAATGTGCAAGAAGATTGCCCAGCTCACTAAGGTAAGTCGCTTTTGCAACCTTCCCAGGGAGGTGAGGTTTCCCTGGCCGGGGCGGCAGGGCTGATTCGGAGCTGCCTCTGATGGCCCCCGCCTAAGAGGAGGGAAGGGAAACCGGTCCTCTCTTATAAGGGGGGTTGCTGAAAACATCGGTGTGCACAAACTTCCTAACAATTCCCCCGCGGGTGCTACGGACCAACTGTAGCGGGTTGCTTTTGTGGCTGTCCGTCGACAGCTCGCACTTAACTGCTCTAATTAGCATGCAACAATAGCGAGAACTCAAGCTCTGCGAAGACAGGGTCTCTGTGCTGCGCCGAGGGATTGAAGGTATCTGCTTTTTTTCTTGAATGATGAAGCTGGCAATTAATTTGCATTTTATAGGCTCTCGAGTAATATTGTTGTAAAGCTGCAACCGAACTGTGGTACTAAAGTACAGTATTACTTGTTGTCTTGCACTGAATTGTTCCTTATGCGCATAAGTAGAGATGCTTTAAATGACGTTCGTAGAAGACAGGAGTTGGAGGAGAAACAGGACCAAATTACGTACTATATTGTACTTGAACTTTTAGTCAATATTGAGCTACACTATGAAATGTTTTGAACAATTTCCACACCATATTAAGAAATAAGAGAAAAATTGTAGGAGGTGGGAGTTCTCTTTTAAGCTATTATTTTGTTGCATCCTTGTCAGAGAGAAAAACCTGTTTCCTACCCTTGTTTACTAATCCAGTTTTTACATGCTCTGTAACCTCACTGCAATTGGTTTAGACATTTCAGCAATGAAAAAACGCTGACAATGAAAAACTACTGACTCAAAATGCAGGTGAAACAATAGGCAGTCGTTGTAATGTTAAACTTAGAATGGGTTACTAATTACAGTGCCATTATTCTCATCTGATGATGACTGTATGTGATAATGTACATTATGTGTATGAATATATACTCAAGTGCTACCTAAATTTACATATATACTTGCTGTATTACACCTACTGTACTACATCAATATTTACTTTACCAGTGCTTTGATTGTGATCCTTACTTTTTGCCCATGAGTGCATATTTTACTCTTCAAGGTACATTGTTATTCTGTAGTAATTTAAAAAAACCTACACAAATAAACATCGATTTTTGTTATTGTTTTGAACACAGATATGTTTGAGGAATGAGGGCTGTAAAACTACTTAGAGAAGCACTTTCTGTTTATTGATAACATTCCTGATTCCTCAGTCACATGAAAGATGACTGCAAATTACATTGAGATGTGCTGAGGTGGTCCCTTGTTTTCTGTCTGGTAGTCATTTGGGGACAAAAAGTCTTTTATCACTTTTGCACACTTAAGTAAAATTTGTCCATAAGTATATAAAAAAAAATCACATTATTACCTTTTCTAGTAGAAAAGCAATAGGTGGATCTCTTAATTGGCAGCTTATACTTCACAGTAACAAGAGCTGGGGAATCACCAGCTCCCTTTCTTGTTGATCTGTTTCTCAACAGCAAACAGAGCATATTGAGATCTGTGCAAAGAAACGCTTGTTCAAAATTTTCAACTCTCAAGCTAAACTCATTTTCTGTAGAGATTTCTGTGCCTTCCTTTTTACAGAATAAATGATTCTTTTTTAAATCTCTCTAATCTCAACTAAATTTTGAGGGGAAAAAAATCTCATTCCTTTCTGAAAACTCCTTTATTACATTATAAAGCTTGTCTTTGGGTTGGGGAAGAAAGTTCTGCTACTTCAGCAGAAAAAAAGGGGGGGGGAAAGATCACCCCAGTGCAAAGGATGGTGGCAAAATTTCGTTGCACCATTTTTTTCAGAGCTTTTGTTAAATTTCTACTGTTAAAACATGGGTGGGTGATTTCTTTAAATAGACTTTCCCCTCTGAATGCTTTTCAGTCATCTGAAATAAAGATGATGTATACCTGAAGCTGAAAAAAGTACTTCTGAAAAGCAAATCATTCTGTTTTGGAAAATGGCCACAATAATAAGAACAATTTTTCTTTGCAATAACAGTACACTTACAGAGAACTCATGGCAGAATTGGAAATTTAATCATATGCTTTCCATTCTAAATTCTGGGTAGATTAATGCTGTACCAACAGCAAGCATGTGAGACCAGATTAGATGAGTAATGGCTATATGGAAAATTTTTTATTGTTTTTGGCCTGAGAACTTTGAGAGCTCTCTTTTGAATCACTGTTTTCTTGGCTATATTACAGTCAGGATAATTATAATAAAATCCCGCCTAACTTTAAATTGCCTGTAGTGCTTTCGTTTCCTTTTTCTAACCTAGTGTGCAATACTGCTGGCTGTTGTTACACAGCTGCAACTCCTTGTCCCAGTGATGTTAGATTTTCATTGATGGGGAGATAATGATATAATTACTCATCTACTCTGCATTGTGCCAGGAGAAATGAATTCAAAATGTTTAAATTAGGTGTAGGATACAGAGCTTGATTTACATTCTGTTCCTTTGTTACATGGTCAGTAATGGTCTCCTGCTCTCAAAGGCAAAGGAGGGGTGTATGAAGGCATCAATAGCAGAACTAAGCTGGGTGAGGTGGTGGGAGTTTCCATCATTGCATGAAGTGCTGATTACATTGTAAGAAATGGGTTGGTACAGGGATCCTTGTAGGTGATCAGGACACAGAGGTCCTGAAAGCTGCTTCCATTCTACTGCCCTGCTATTTCTGCTTTCGGAGAGGTAGAATATAGTAAGTTTTTATACCTTCAGTGGTGCGGTTTTGTGTTCTGCACCTTTTTGGCTGTAGCAAAAAAAAAATACAAACCTTTAGAAGGTTTTTTGTACCAAGGCTTTTTGTACCCCATTTATCAGTATTTTTAGATGCCTGGCCTATCTTACAAAGATTGACTTTTTCCACTGCTGACATGTAGAAAATACATTGTTTTTCCACATCAAGCTATTAAAATGAGCAAAGCCAATGAGTGTATTTGTAAGCTCAGTCAGGCTCCCTGTTCAGCTCTGCCCTCTCTTCTCTCAAAAGTAAGGTGGCCTTTGCATTTCAAGGCAGAATTGGCCGCATCCTTGTTTACCATTAGACATCTATCTGCCCACATTTGAAGTGCACTAATGAAAATATGGCAGATGTTTATTATTAATTGTACAGTTTAGGTTTTGCTTTTAAAGCCTCAGCTCACAGCACTAAATGAGTATGTGGGACAACCAGGTTTTGTTTGAAAAAAAAATATTAAAAAAGGAGTATATTAAAAAGTTCAAACTGAAATTTTTTGTTCCCATGGTGCAGGTAAAAAGTTTAAAAGCTCTGGTAAGATTAGTGAGTTTGGATGAGAGCACCAACTAACATTGCAGCTATTTCCAAATGAGTTATGCTTTGATTTATGAACTTCCAGCAATTAAAACAGAAACAGTGCTTGCAAATGGGAATGACCGTCTGTATTTGTCATTCATTTCTACAAATCACATGGTTGGTAGGTACCTTTCTGAAACACTAGTGCATTCAAATTAATAGGGAATTGAAGTTAGTGTATTCTTACGATTGTAGCAGTATGCACAACTCTGTAGCAGTAATTAAGTTTAGACTTCTCCAGTAGGCACTGGACCCTTGGCATGCTGTTTTGTGCTTGCTGGTTCTTTGTATTGCTGATCTGTTTAGCATCAACATGGAGTTTAAAATGACTTTTATAAGACACTTCAGGTATCACTCCCTGCTGCCTCAGGCTACAGATTTCTAAAATCCCTTGGCTATTACAGGATTTTCATATGCTTATGGATTCTCAGAACAGCCCTTTTTATTTGGGATAGGTTGAGAAATGCAAATGAACTCCTGAAGATGAGTGTTGAGGAAAGTGGGTCAGCTTTCGTTGCAAAGGCAGCTTGGGCAGGGTGGCAAGGACTAGGTATGCTGCTGATATCTGTGCTATTCAGGCTTCTTTTCAAACATCTGCTGGTGGGGCTCAAACCAAATTTGCTGTTCTGGACTGCAGCCTAATATGAATAAGTAGGATGGTGACATTACCTGGTGATCAGAGAGCTACCTAAGCCACAAAACAGTTCTGCTTCCTTCTTAGAGACAAATTTCAAGATAGCGATGAAGAAGTATTCTTAATAAGAGTAGATACCCTAAAACTAATTTTCCCTAGGGGTTCATCTGACATTATGTTGAGAATTTGGGAGCCTTGTTGTAAGAAGCACATTTTAAATTCCAGTATTTCCGGTCAAATAGATTGTTAGTCAAAAAATCAAGCAGTCTGGCAAGAATTTTGTGTATGTGTGTTGGATACTGTCTTAACGGAGGAAGAGAGTGCCATTGGCAAGGAAAAATTAATTGCTGATAAAACACAATTATGAACCCTTTTTTTCCTTCAGGGGAAAGAAATGTTGAAGGGGAGCAAGTGTGTTCCTCTTTCTAGAGGCAGTAGCGTAGGCAGATGTTCCCTAACAACTGTGTGGAACAGTTGAAAATGTTAAACACACTGGCTACTTACCATCATCAGTCACCAGGAAGTTTATTGCCCCTCAGATCAGGCAGCAGGGTAGAAAATAGGAACATTATTAAATAAGCTTCAGTGGAAAATCAGCCAGATAAGCAAAACCCACTTTCATTAATGACTTAAAGGGTGTCTGACTTTTGCGCAGAAGTGTATGCTCATATTTAATTCTATTATTTTCATTCTGCAGGTAGAAATTTACAGAAGAATTAGCAAGTTGCCTGGTCTGTGTGTGAGGGTATGGACAGTTTACACCACTCCAGTGTCTTGTGGCATCGCTATATATTAGATCTTTTAACCTCTTCTGGTTTATTTACTATTTTTAAAAATGGCTGATATGTTTAAGAATGAAATGGGATCAAATTCTGATGGCTTATTCTGGAAGCACCTAACAGCTGAGCAACCATAACAGAGCACTCCTGTTGTCTACTCATGTTCCTAGCTGAAATATGTTGCCTTTTCCACATTGTTTAAGCTAAGTTTCCTGACCTTATTTATTGTGATGTGTTAACAGTACTCAGTAACCAGTGCTTACAGTGGCTCAGATGATGTGCAGTTAGTTGTTATGCTGCCAGAGCTCTCCTATGTGCTTGAGGCTTTTTGATCTCAGCTCTCTAGAGAGGTATTTAATATTCTACAGAAATGAAGCAAAATGGAACAGCATAAAAACTAGGATCATGCTTTTGGAGCAACAGTGTTTTTCCTTTGGGCAAGGAATATAAGAACTGGTTTCCATGTAGGCAAAGAGAGAACCTTTTTATAAAGCTTTGTATAAAGCTGCTTAAATTATGTACTAACAAGACTAACAAAGTTAGCTATCAGTAGCCCCATGTACTTTATGTTGTATTTGTTTCCATGATTTTTTGGTACAATTTTCTATCAGGATTTCAAAGTTAGCATTGGTTTTGCCTATCAGCTGACAAAAACGTGTGAACTAAGATTTCTTGTCATCACAATGTTTTCCTTGAAGAACTATAAAAGGGAATTCCAGGATCATAAAATACGTGTGCAATGTCATATAATTGTGTTGCTCAACTAGTTGAAAGCAGTATTACAGCCACTATTTCTAACAGGAAGGAATCTAGCATCTTACTATTTGGACGGCTAGAAATTGTCATTTAAATTAATTCAAGGTATGAAAATGACATCTGTGTATTGGAATTACCTTGTTACCATGAGAATTTACCATTGACTATACCAAGTTTGCAGATAATCTGACGGCTTTATTAACTGACAACTGAAAGCTACTTTATAATGGAAACTGCATTCTAAATTCACATCACTGTTTCAAGGAATCCTAGTAAATGTTTATATAAAAAATTTTGTGCATTTTATTGGTACGCACATTACAGACAATAGGTAATAGACTATCTAGCAATCCATTAATTGCACAAAAGAAAATTAAAAGGTTATAATTTTTTCATGTTCTATCTTTTCTTCATGGGGTAATGTATAAAATTACTCTTTTCAGTGACACTGTAACTGCATCTCTCTCCTAACATTTTCTTCAAGCAGTAAGCAGATGCTGTTATTTTACACTTAAGAAAATTATACTGAAGTTAGAAGTCAATGCCAACTCAGCTTAAGGTGTTCTTCCTTAAATATTATAAATATGTGTATTTAGGCTTTTGAGCACTTCAGCATTGTGTATGGTATATAAAATACTTTTCTGTGAAGTATCCTTTTTTCCCCCCAAAGTCATGTACATCTTTATTAGGTAAAAGAGTGTTTGTGTTTTATTAAAACAGCTGTTACATTAAGGTAGAACTACCTCTGTTGCCACCTCTACAGTCAGATCTTAAGCACATTAGCTGTCTCACTGTAACCATTCACTTGTTTTTCCTGCTTTTACACAACCAGACTGTCTCTGTGTATGGTACTTTGTGCTTTTAGTAGGAACAGATAGGCACGTGAGCTCATTTTGCTTGTGCATAAAGCCATCAGGAAGTGTCTGGATGTAGTTAGTCCAGCACCGGCACTGACTTAATTTATCCTGCCTCCCAGTGGGGCACAGTAGCTCAGGCTTGGCTGTGCTGGTTCAGACTTGACATTTTACTTAATGTATATTCATTTGCCTTCCAAAGGTCTCAGAAGCAACAAAACACATATAACCCTATTACTGAGGAAATACTGCCTTTATTCATAAAGAAACTACAAACTGATTGTTTTCAAATAGGGATGTTTTCTTAATGTTCTTGGTGAAATTCATCTGAGGTAAGGTTGTACCTTCTTAATGTAGTTGTCATTCAGAACTTTGTATGAGTTGGCCTTTAGGTGCTTAAACACAGTTTTAGCTCAAAACAGGTTACTACCAGAGAAGTCTTCTGTTTTAATTATGTTTGGAGGCTACAGCATTTAGTTGTGACTATGCACTGACATTTAGAGGGTTCTATTAGAGCTGCTTTGAGATGGAAATATAAGATTACAGTTGAATATTTTGCTTTTTTCATGCAGGAGGAGAGAACTACTAGCATCTGTTAACAGGGCTGTTAAGAACTATAGCTGGTACTTTTAAACATTTTTACAGCGTTTAAATGTTGTTGCTAGGATGATGGTATAATTTAGTATTTCATAAGAATAGTAAATTGTCTCAAAACTACATGACTTTGCAATGTGTCTGCAGAGCATTGCCACTACACTCTTGGCAATACACCTTACAGTCCTTGTCCCCTCATTTTTGAGGTGGGGCATGGAGAACAGTACAGCTCCCTGCCCACTTGAGCACCTAGAGGTGTGAATTCAGGCAGTGTGTGGCCCAGGGAGTATAGTTTGGTCAAAGTAGTGACAGGTGCCCTTCATCATCCAGTGCACTCATTGTTTATGATATAAACACAATGCTGTCGGTCTTGTGGGGCTTAAAGCTTTAAATTCCAATGCTTAAAAATTTTAATGTTAAAACATAATTTAAAATTAATTTAAGCATTAATATTTGGACTAGGCATTTATCATAGAATGGTTTGGGTTGGAAGGGACCTTTAAAGGCCATCTAGTCCAATCCCCCTGCAATGAGCAGGGACATCTTCAGCTAGATTAAGTTGCTCAGAGACCTGCTGTGTTTTTTCAGACCAGTTTAAATTTTGCATACTGTTTCAGCTTGTTCTGACAATCAATGGTAGTTAAATTTTCTTGGTTTTGTGATCATCAATGCCATCTCAGGAGGTGTCCAGTATGTGCTTACTATGTGTATGCTTAATGGGAGTGTGAGTAGTGGCTGTATTCAGTCTAGCTCCATTTTGCTGTGATGAGTATTCGGGTAAAAATTACATGGGTACATGAGTGATAGTGTAGTGTTATGATGTGTATTATTATATAGCACTTTACAGAGTAATATGTTGATTCTGGCTCCTGCAGTACTACTTTGAAAGGGAGGAGAGAAACTGATAGAAAAATATCTTTGAAAACCCACTGTATGCTGAGGTCCGTCTGAGCCAGCAGCTTGTCTCTGATGGTACCCAGAGAGTTAGAGGAATATGGCATGCCTCTAGTGCACCTGTGTAAAGTGCCACCTCTAAACTGTTCTGTAGTTCATACGTTGAAAAAGGTGATCATTTGCTATTTGCCTTCTCCATTATACTTTTGACTGTAGGGATGTCACAGAGGAGATTCAGTTTGTGATTAAGATACTTTAATTTACCATTCTTCATGTGTACTATATGTCCAAGCTGCCAGTGTAATCAGTAGAGCCTAGAGAGTAATTTAGTAGACCAACAGTTAGGGGTTGAACTCAGTTTCATGACCTAGCTAAAAGTAGTGTCATTTGAGAATTGAGCATCATCTCCCTAGCTCCAGAAAAGCACAGTTATCCTGCCTGTGGTGTATTTGTCAACTCTTTGTGTGGATGTTTATGTGCCTGTGGCATCCCAAAGGGCATGAGATCTCTGACATTAGGCAAGTGAGTCAGGGCCTAGGTGTCTACCTCAGTGAGCTGAATCACTCTTTCGTCTCTGCAGCTTTACTGACTGGATCTCTGTAATGGACTGTATTGATGGACTGTAATGGGAGTTTACACAAATGGAACACCAGTGAACACCTAAATCCCAGTATTTTAATCTCTAACAGTTATTTTCCCTTCTTAGCTGTGTCTCTTTCAGAGCTGGAGAGTCATGCTTTGTTTTGTTACTTCCATGCAAGAAGCTTTTATCATAGTTGATTATTCTTGTTGCTTTTTAGTATACTTTTTTAAGTTCAGTTAGACTCTGCTTAAGGATGGGGGATGACCATAACTGCATGCTATATATGAAATGCAGATGAATTGTAGACTTACAGTTGTGATATAGGGAGGTTTTTTTCATTTGTTCTACATTTGTTGCTTAGAAATCCTATTAACTAGCTGAGTGATGTCTTCATTGCTTATTTTATAGCTTCAGAATTTCTTTTCAGAGCAGTTTCAGATTCTGCCAGTGTGTATGGAAAATTTAGATTTACTCTGTTAAAGTACATTATATTACCTTAATCTACACTGAACTTTTTCTCTATCATGTGCTTCTTAGGTTCTTCTGCAATTTCTGTAGTCAACTACCGCTTTTGATACTAATTTCTTTTTCAAAATTTCAGTGGATGTATTCAGTAGGATAGCTGCTACTACAGCAGAGACTCTTTCCACAATCTCTGTTCTGAAAACTGGCTACTCTCTCAAAGTAGACAATATCTTTTGTCATAACAAAGCAAGAGTATGAACTGTGTATTGTTAGAATGAGAAAGGCAACTGAAATCTCCACAGCCCCTAGAATACTGTGCTTTTCTTTTTCAAAAGTGTATGCGTAATAAACTGAGAAGAAAAAAATAACAACCCTTTTGTTAACAGAGTAGTGGCAGAGGCTCTGTGAAACTTTCACATATATTCCCACTGTTGAATTTGCTTACAGCAGCAAAGAACTTTAAATGTTGGTGTCTGCAGTAGTAGAAACTGGTATTATTAATTCATGGATACCTGCGGGGTTTGATGGCTTCTTTTCTTAATTAGTGAAGTATGTAGAACATATAAAGACTTCTTTTTACAGTTTAAAAAATCCTCTATCAGAATTTCACCTGCAAACTACTGGAAAGTAAGAATTTGATCCAATCTGTATAATGCTTTAGCCTGGCTTAGGAAGAAACAGAGCTCATTTTATCTATGCTGGTCACAGATCTACACGGAAGGGAAAACCTGCAGTAAACATTGTTTTTTAAAAAGAATTTATAGTATTTATCTCCACAAAAAGATGTATGATGTATTTGGTTGGGAAAATCTGTTTAACCCTGGGATGTAATTTAATGAACAGTTCTACAGCTTGTATTTGCAACATTACCAAATTCTACTGTATTTAAAGTAAGGAAATACTTGGAAAAATAAGAATTAAGTGAGAGCTTGCTTGACAGATTTGTTTACTACATTTATTGTAAAATAGGACAATGTTGCTTTGTCATAATCTGTAACAAGAATTTAAAAGATGTTTTGGAAGGATAAAGTTTCAGACATATCATTAAAAAACACAAAACAACCCTTTGAAATCACTGAACATATGTCTGCAATTTTTGACTCCTTAAAGATCTTTAAAAATCTGGGATGTAATGAAATGTTTTCACAAAATCGAGTATTAATTTGGCAAATTTCATCACCACTGTATGTAGATCTGGTTAATGAGATGCATTAGCTCGTACTTTTGAAGCATAATAGAGATGAAACTGCTGGGATATAAACCTGTCAAGCTCTTCTGTAAGTTCTTGATAGGTAGCAAAAAACAGACAGCTAAATTACCAGTGAATTACATGGAAATAAAATACTTCTTATTCCTTCTATTGACACAGAATTTTTGACTTCACTGTCAGGTGGACAGAGGGCATAAATATGAATGTAGCTTGTGTGAAACTTCTGTTTCTTGCATGTTATCTTATCTGAAATGGCTTCATAAGATGGAGTTGAACTCATCCAGGACTTTAAAAGCCTAAGAGATTTGTGAGGGTATTTGAGATCTTAAGTAGTTATGCAATAATTTTGCCAAGACATAGATTAGAAAAGGTGAACAGAAAGGACTCTGAAATCAAAGTTTGGTCTTTCTGGTTGTCTACATATGTGTGTGTTGATGTACATTGATTTATCAATGAATAAGCATAATCTTTTAAAGTGTTTTCATCTAGTTCTGTGGGTTTTGACAGACATTTTACCTAATTTAACTTTTACTGAAAAAGTAATGTGATTCTTGCTGACAGCATTTGAATACAGCTTAACCTGATAAATACACTCAGGATGAATTTGATTGACCTCAGGGAGAACTAGAACTAGAAATGTATTTCTTGTAAATGTCATGCTGACTGATTTTATTTGTTCTAGTTTTTAATTGCATACAAAATCTACAAAAAATAATAGAGCTTTTGCTATTTAAGCTTTGCAAAATTATGTCAAAGCTATGTAGAAAATGGTTTTGGCAGATAAGATACAAAATGAGTAAGTAACTGTAAAAAAAAGTTTGTAACATCATATTGTAGGAAGGCAGATACTACAAAGATCCGAGCTAACGTTTGCATTATTTCACGTTAATTAATGACCTAGAAGTAAAAAGAAACAACATATTAAAATTAACAGGTGATACTAATTTAGAGAGTCATAAGCACCTAAACAAGATGGAAAGAAAAAAGGAATATAGATGGATGACAAAATAAACTGTATTCAGTTTGGAAAAAAGCTTGTTTTTCCAAAATCATGCATCAAAGCAGATGTGCATGGTATATGCGTGCTCAATATCTGTTTTGGTTTCTAAGGTGTTGGTAAAACAACATGAAGTGCGTATGCAGAAATGAAGTCGATGTGAAGTGAAACATTAGGGCAGGATGGAGAGAAACCCCAGAGAACAGAGAAACAGAGGACAATTAATCCGTTTTGGCCTCTGAGAACTGAAACTTTTCTATTTCCTTTGTATGGGTCTCTGTCACAGCTCTATAGAAAAAGGAAGAGCTGGGAAGTCAGGTATGCAAAAGGAACAAAAACAAAACTACTGAACACCTGAAGCAATTCACTTCTGTTAGCTGATGTAGGTACCTGTGTTGGAAAGGGAAACATTGTCCTTTGGAGGCACCTGTCTCTCTCCTTTGACTAACCTAGATTAGATGTGTAATGATTAAATGGATGATGTTAGGTGAGATGAATCCTGTCTCTTGCATGCAAGAAAACATTCTTTTGAGAATGAAATGCATAGGGGTTTTCTCATTGTTTCCTTTCAGTAATTACTAGTGGCCTCCTCTGCCCTTCCTCTATGGTAGCTGTGTTTCAGAACAGCCTTATTTCTCTCAGAGTGACCGTGTCAAAGTGGAAGAATCTTTAATCTTTCCATGACTGTCTAGGAAGACCTATTTCTTGAGGTGCTGAGGAGGCACTGCTTACAACCAGAGTCACAGCAGGTGGATTTGTGACCAGTGTAAAGAGAAGGGATTAAAAATGAGCAGATTTTACAGAATGGTTCTGGAAGAAATTTCAGTAATACACTGCATGTTAGTTTCCCAGCAGAGGTGTCTCTGTCTAGAATTACCTTTTGTGATTCTACAGTGTATTTTTGCTTTGCTCTAATTGTTGAGAGGTGGTATTCATGCCTTTTTGAGCACCTGCTCTGCATGTTGGAAACGTTCTTGCAATATACTTTTATTTTCCTAATTCTTAAGTTGCCTGGCAATTATTATTCTTAGCTTATTAGAAACTATAAAGTACAAATGAGAGAGCTGGATGTCTATTAGCAAAATTTAGGCCAGGGCTAAATTTATGTTTGATTGCACTTGAGAGATCAAGTGCAATACATAGGCCACTAAACTAAGGTTTTCTATGCTCAGTGTTGCATTGCACTAGGCAGGAAAAAAAAAAAAAAAAGTAAAAAATGGAAACAAATAAATGCGCCTGTGGAATTTATTGTATAAAATTTAAACTAAAAGGGTGAAAAAAACCCGGAGAGGCAGAAAAAGGAAACAAAACATGGCCAAAGAGTTAAGAAAGATGTAGACATTTTATGCTGGTAGATTTTTGATACATTTCAGTACCTCAGTGTAGTTTTTTGACTTGACAGTAATACATGGTACATGTAGGAAAAAGGGCAGTACGTTGAAATTTTAAGAATGTAATATCAACTTTCCCTCTTCTGGTCTGAATCTCTAAATAAGGAAAACCACAAGTATTATGAATACTGCAGGACATTCAGGAGAGTGAGACATTGCACAGTGAGCTTCTGCCCAAGAGACATCAGATTTCATACGGAGCGCCCCCCAGCCACCCCTCCAGAATCTGAAAGGCTTTATTACCATGGTTGGAGCAGTGGATGAAAGGATTTAGATTAACCCTGCACTAAAAGAGAATCTCCTGAAGCAAAGTCCTTTTTTAGTGTAGTAATTAGGATTCATTCTGGTGCAGGGCACAAGTGATGCAGCTCTTCTGAAGCCTAAAGAGCTGTGGAAACCACCTTGGGATCGCGTGGCCAACATAGGTGAGAGCTGGTGGGGTTTTCGAGCTAAGGCAATGTCAAGCCAGTTACATATGTTTGCAGCGTGACGCTGGGACATCTGGTCTGGCTTTTCATGGAAATTGCATCCTCAAAGCTCCATAGTTTCCAAGTATAGTTTCCAGAGCTAAACACAGACATACTGTTTCCAGTCAGAGGCTGTCACTTTGAGCTGTAGCTGGATTCTTAGCTCTTACTTTGAGCTTGTGAACTCCACTTAATTTAAGTTGGCCCTGAAGTCTTTGCAGCTCTGGTCTTAATTTGTTGTCCATGCCCAGTACACATGGATAGACAAAAGTTTGAGGGTTGGGAAATGTTGGAAAAATATTTTTAATCACTTGACAGTGAAAGGCTTGAAAAAAGGTATTTTTATTGTTTCATAAGTGAAAGTCAACACTGTTGTGGTCTGTGTTGAGTCAAGGTAATTTTACTGTACTGCCACAGTTAGTGGATATTTCTTATAAAAAGAAATGTACTTTGTAGAATTTTTCTGAAGAGTTGGATGGTATAAGCTATGTAATCAGAAAGCTCACAAAACAACATTTGCTATTTCTCTCCACAAATCCAGCTTTGAAAACAAACTTATTCCAGCTGAAGCTGACCTTTCATTTTAGAGGAAAATAAATTACTTCAGCTTGTGTTTTTGCAAGATGCTGAAGTCACACATGGGAGACTAAAAATTCCTTGTGATTTTTAAGATATTTTTGTAATTTTAGGTTCTGAAACACTTCTGGATGTTTGGAGTGCCAATTGTTTTAAAGCTTCTCTCATACTACCCATTTATGTGTTTGTTATCAACAATTTCTGCAACTGTTGGGATGCATGAAATTATTCGTGTGGTTTCAGGAAGCCACAGAGGACACAAGGAGTGATTTGAGACTTAGTTCATGAGTCCCCTGGTCATATGTTACAGCAGTATCAGTCAGCTGCGTAGTGAGTTTGCATGGTAAGGTTTCAATATCAAGGGGGCTATGGGAGTGGCTTCTGTGAGAAGATGCCAGAAGCTTCCTCCATGTCCAATGGAGCCAATGTCAGCCAGTTCCAAGGTGGATCCACCACTGGCCAAGGCTGAGCTAAGCAGCAGTGGTGGTAGCACCTCGGGGGTAGCGTGTTAAGAATGTGTGGGGAGGGGAACTGCAGCGGAAGAAAGGAGTGAGAATATGTGAGAACAACAGCTCTGCAGACACCCAGGTCAGTGCAGGAGGGGCAGGAGGTGCTGCAAGCACCAGCGCAGAGATTCCCAGGCAGCCCATGGTGAAGCCCACAGTGAGGCAGGCTGTGCCCCTCAGTCCAGGGAGGTTAATGGTGCAGCAGACATCCACCTGCAGCCCATGGAGGACCCCACGCTGGAGCGGGTGGATGCCTGAAGGAGGCTGTTACCCTGTGGGTGGCCCGTGCTAGGAGCAGCCTCCAGGCAGGACCTGTGGGGAGAGGAGCCCACACTGGAGCAGGTTTTCTGGCAGGACCTGTGACCTTGTGGGGAACCCAGGCTGGAGCAGTGTGTGAACTGCAGCTAGGGGTAAGGACTCACATTGGAGAAGTTCATAGAGAACTGCTTCCCATGGGAGGGACACCACACTGGAGCAGGGAAAGAGTGTGAGGAGGAAGAACAGCAGAAATATGTGATGAACTGACCACAACCCCCATTCCCTGTTCCCTGTACCACTCAGGGGAAGGAGGTAGAGAAATTGGGAGTGGAGTTAAGCCTGGGAAGAAGGGAGGGGTGGGGGGAAGGTGGTTTTTTCTGATTTGAATGGTAATAAATTAAATAAATAAATAATAAAGAAAAAAAAAATTGAGCCTGTCTGACTGTGACAGTAATTGCTGAATGATCTCCCTGTCCTTATCTTGACCCACGAGCTTTTTGTTATTTTTTTTTTCCCCCTGTCTGGGTGAGGAAGAGAGTGAAAGAGCAGTTTCAGTGGACACCTGGCATTCAGCCAAGGTCAAACCACCACAAGCTGAAATCAGCATAGATGTAAAATTGGATCAGCACTGTAGATAGTCATTCCCTAGCAGAAAAGGCCTTACACTGTGTAAGCACTGCTCAGCAGTAATGAAGACATCCCTGAGTTACCAACAGTTTCCAGCACAAACCCAAAATGTAGCCCCATACTAGCTACTATGAAGAACATTGACTCTGTCCCAGCCAAAACCAGTGCAGAGAATGAATGAATAAATTGCGGGAGTTGGTTTTATTTTCTAACCTGTCTAGTTAATGACTAGAGAAGGCTAAGGGATAGAGAGCCATTTCTTTCAATAACTGAACTTACTTTTAATAATTTAGCTGTCCTTTGCTTTAAATTTGAGTCCCTTTCAAGGCTAACATGTTTGGATACCTCACTCTGCTCTGGCCTGCTTGGGAAGTAGACAAGACAGAGTTCATGGAAACAAATTCACCTTCTAGCAAAGGCAAGATACTACCGCTAGTGAGAAGGAGATGGTGTCACCTGGCATCCGTGAGCCTCTGGCAAGTTAATTAGCAATGGAAACTTGTCTCCTTCCCTGCTTTGTTAAGGGTGCTGCCAGTAGTACCCTATTTGGCACTCCTTCCAGGGCCTTTTCTCATTCTTAAGTTTCTTTTTTTTATCTTCTTTCTTTTAGCCCTTTCTCTCTCAGGAGGGATTTGTGTCCACTATCTTGGGCCCGATGGAACTCTTATAATCTTTTGATTTTCTCTGATTCTTCTTACCATCCTCACTGCTCATCTTCCATACCAAACTGTCTCACTTCTTATTCAGCTAGTATAGCAACCTGCTAGAACCATTTTTTTCATTATCTTAGTCAGGTTCCTACAAGAGTAGTGTTTAACACTACTGTAAGAAAACAGAACGGTCTTTTTTGGTTTGAATGCTTTAGCTTTGTCTCCACTGAGGAGGTGCATGTTTTCTTTTTTGTTATTTTACATTACCATGAAGAAGGAAGAAAGGAAATGCCATTTAGATTTACAGCATTTGGAGGATAAAATAGGACTAATAAAATGTATTCATATTCATTGCACTATAAATGTTCACGTATATGTTTGTAATAGTGTCTTATAACTCTCAGTTGCTGTAAATTTGGTACAGCATATCCCAGTACATGCAGTTTTGGAGAACTGTAAGGAGGCAGTAGCCATTGGTATTATGTTGGTAACTAAGAGTAATGTAGTGCTCTCTTCATTTGAAAGCAGTTTTTTCTGTACTGTCAAACTGATCCATTTTAGAGCTGCTTTTAAAAAGCTGTTTATCAACAGACCCGTTAAGAGGTTTATACCACATTAGTCAGCAGTGTGTACACTCACAAGATACAGATGCTCAAATAATTTTCCAGTATTTTTCCTTCAAGCACATAAAAGTCCCAGAATAATCTCACACAACTCCAGTCTCTTAAATGAGGTATCTGGAATAGGAATATAGTAGCTCTGTTTGGTAGGGAGTGAAAGGCATGTGTGAGGGGCTCAAGTACAGAGCAGCAGCCCTCTAAAAATTAAATCTCTTAAGAAGGTTAAGATACTGAGGAATCAATTTCAGCACTCAAAGATTAAATTTAAGGGCATACGTTTTCAAGTCAAAATTCTTCATTGTGGTTCTAGCCACTATTGAAGAGAAGTGTAGGAATAATAGCACAGGGAGGTCAGTTTCTTCCATTTTTTTAGATAACTCAGGATGTTGATGATGGTCTAACACTCAGCGGAATTTGGGAAATCTCTATGATTTATGAAGTCAGATTTCAGAGGAACCTAAATTCCACCATCAGCCTGAACACAGCATAATATGAGACAGGCAGTGCTGATTTACTAGATAAATTAATCATTAAGAGTGGAAGTCTTTAAGTCACAAAGGCCGGATGTTCATCTCTGTTTTGCTGGTGGAATGAAACAGAAATGTGATCATCAAAATCTATCTTCTTGTAGTTTTTATGTCTGTCTCCTGAATGGTTAAGAAAGGCTCATAGAATGAGTTTAGTTAGTGGGAAGAGGAAATCTGCTTGGTATGCTGCAATTATTTCTGTTTCAAAGGAAAAATGGTTAAAAAATAATAAAGAATTGACAGCATGTAGTCGAAAGCCATACATACCTAAATGTAGACAATGAGTTCTTGTCTACTTTTCTTCTGGAATATGATGCTGTTATTTTCTTTTGTTACATATTTATCCAGAAATGTATCCAGACCATGTTTTGCATTTGTGATCTTTTAAGGCTTCTATATTTAATTCATTACTGCCAGGGAGGAAGTTGACTACATGCAAGATGTATTTGTGTGTTTGCTTTCATTTATGGATGACTGCAATTCAATATGTTATTCATATACTGATAGCCCAAAAAATGGTTAGACATGGCTAAGCAAATTGAATAATCCTGGAGACATCCTCAAGGCTTATATAGCACAGACTACAGACTTGTGACACTTACTGTGGTCAAGGTGCCTTACTGGTCTCTCAGTTGAGGCTTTCCCTGAAGCAGGATTGAAGATTACAGGCCAAAATTCTAGCATAAGAAAAGAATTAGTTGTGATCTTGTTTCTGTATTTATTTATGCACTCAGGACTATAATTTCTTTGAACATTATCTAGGAATCTTTTTCTTAACCACTATGGGCTCAGGCCAGACTGAAAGTTATCTGTCATAACTTATATACAAATTCCAAACCTAGTTTTATAGAGCCATAAGTTCTCTAAAAAACCACCAGCCAACCAAACAAGTGGAAAACCTCCACACATATTAATAGACAATATATGGTTCTCCTTGAGTTGAATAGGTATGTCCAGTAGAAACTGGATTAGCTCCCATGTGTCCTAATGAAGGCCTGAAAAGACAAGCATGTGTCTTCTCAAGGCAGTTACTGTGTTTTGCAATTATATGTAACTGTCTTGTAAGCTTAAGATGCACATTTACCAGTTTTGACTCTGAACCCTTCATTTTAGTCTACTGCGTGATTTTAATAGCCCTTTCTTTTCAAAGCAGTATTAGCTTGCTTGTACAACAGCTTCTGTGAGAGGTCTGTGGTGTATGTCATAGGTAACAGATGAAGCCTGCTTGGGGTAATAATTTGTCTTATAGTCATGAGAATTATTATTCTGCATTTTGTAGAAGAAAAAGCACCAAAAGGTTTAAATACATTCTTTGAAAAAATTGTTTATCGTCATCAGAGGGTTACTTGAGTCTGCTAAAATTTCTGATCAGCTAAAATCTGCTGATTTCTGAGACTTATAGCTGTTACTGAAATGAGGAAAAAACCCTCACGTTGCATGAACATTTCCCAGATTCAAGCCAAAAGGTGCTTGCAGTCAAGTGATACCAATTTTGAAATGCTGACCGAGCTAATTTGACAGGCATATGGCTTCCAGGAGTGCATCTTCAGTGGTGTTTTATTTTGAGTCAGGAGTGCAAAATTTAAACCTCCTTACAAACTTTTCTTTTGTTTACATCACAAAGTGATTTTGGTCCACATGAACTGGATGTCAGGACTTCAGGTTTCACTCTATAGATCTGCTACGACTGGTTTTTAGCACTTGCTAATGCTAAAGAGCGTGTGACAGGTTGTCCTCATGCACTGAAGGCTAGGTGAACTGGACTACAAATATTGAGTCAGTTACTGGAGAAGGTGCCCTATTTAATTTCTTGTGTTAGAGATCAAACTAGGGGCATGAATATCTTGCCAAGAATAAAAAAGGAAATTTCTGACAAAAAGTGAAAAATAAATACTGTTTCTCACAGTATTGTCTTCCTTCCCTGTAAGACTTTGCAGTTTATACTTGTCCCTTCTGTTCCTAAAAAAAAAAAAAAAAAAAAAAAACACAAAAAAAACCCAAACAAAAAAACCCTTAACACAAAGGAACAACAGAGTATTAAACTGTAGCAGTAATTCTCTTACAGCACTTAACACCTTGATAAATATAGTAACTGAATTCATGGCAACCATTCACCAGATAATTTAATTTCCTATTATTTTTCTTGTTCAAAAGGTGATACATGCCCTCAACACTAAGAATGATGAACATGAGGCTAGTATACAGGCTCTGAGAGAGGCTCATGAAGAAGAAATTCAGCACGTTCTTGCTGAGACAAGGGAAACTATTCTCCAGTGTAAAAGCAAAGCTGAAGAAGAACAATTGCTGAGGAAACACATTCAGGCCCTTGAAATTGCAGTAGAGCATCAGAAGAGACTAAAGGAAAAAGCCTTGGCAGAGTTAACACTCTGCAAGAAGCAGGTGGAAGGGAGAGAGCCAAGAGCAGAAGCAAACAAAGTCCTTTCTACAGACACAGTAGATACCAATGCAGACTTTGAAAACAAGCTTCTACATTTAAATCAGGTGTCTGATGGACTGCTAAATGAATGCAAAGCATCTAGGAGAGAAAATCTAGATAAAAAAGTAAATTTAGATGAAAAATACAGTGTGGAAGGACAGGCTCTAATAGATAAGATGGAAGACCTGAAGAGTGAGAACCAGAGAGCAACTGAAGAATATACACTGAAAACAAGCAAACTGCAAGCCTCTTACAAGAGAGAAAAAGAGACTTTGAAAAGGGCTATGCAGCAATCTATAACAGAAACAAGCAATTATCAGCAGAGAGAAATGGAGCAAAGGAAGAGCTCAGAGGCTGAGGAAGGTTTTTTGCTGCAGCACGTAAAGAAGCTGGAGGCAGACCTCGAGGAGAAAAGCCAGAAGATAAATGAGAGGAAGAAGCATTCCCAGAAAATGAAGGAAAGAATACAGGTAGAGTATGAGACTGTGATTCCTGCCTCTGCCTATAAAAGTGCAAATTCTCAATTCTTCAGGGGAAGAAGGGTCTTTTAAATTTCACACTTGAGTCAAATGCTTTGTAAGCAATAAAGCAGTTTTAGAAGCTTAGAAGAGAAATAGGATGGACATAGTGCTGAAAGTTCTAGAGAAGAGAGTTAAGATAATTAGTAACTCATTTGGTGAACTATTTGCACACCAGACCGTGTCTTCCCTGA
>JAVJGJ010000001.1:34579228-34609235 GCA_035590215.1 Microhierax caerulescens
AGTGTCCTTTACAGCTGTGAAGTTTTATGTGCTGAACCATGAGACTTTCACCATCAGTTTTCACTCACACTTTGCCTATTGACTGAACTGAGCTTTACCTAACAGGGTTAGATAAGAGACCTAAGCTAGCAAGTTGGGAATCAAGTGGCTTGTATTGTCTGACTCTTGCAACAGTGTCTTGCACCAAGTGACATTTAATGAAGTGTCCTTTACAGCTGTGAAGTTTTATGTGCTGAACCATGAGACTTTCACCATCAGTTTTCACTCACACTTTGCCTGTCTACCCTAGCTGGTTTATATCTCACACATCTGCAGCACAGCTCTGCAGCCCCTTTCTGCTTAACTGCATCATGTATCAGATGCAGTTTCAGAGGTTATAGAATCACAGAATCATTTAGGTTGGAAAAGACCTTTGAGATCATCAAGTCCAACCATTAACACACAACTTCCAAGTCCATCACTAAACTGTGCCTCTAAGCACCATATCTACACATTTTTTTAACACCTCCAGGGATGGTCATTCTGCCACCTTCCTGGGCAGCCTGTTCCAGCGCTTGACCACCTTTTCAGTGAAGAAATATTTCCTGACATCCAATCTAAACTTCCCCTGGCATAACTTGAGGCCATTTCTTCTTGTCCTATTGCTTGTTACCTGGGAGAAGACACTGGCACCCACCTCGCTGCAACCTCCTTTCAAGCAGCTGTAGAGAGCAATAAGGTCTTCCCTGAGCCTCCTTCTCTCCAGGCTAAACAACCCCAGTTCCTCAGCTGCTCCTCATAAGACTTGTGCTCCAGACCCTTCACCAGCCCCGTTGCCCTTCTCTGGACACGCTCCAGCACCTCAATGTCTTTCTTGGAGTGAGGGGCCCAGTACTTAACACAGTATTCAATATGCGGCCTCACCAGTGCTGAGTACAGGGGAACGATCACTTCTCTTGTCCTGCTGGCCACACTGTTTCAGATACAAGCCACTATGTTGGTGGCCTCCTTGGCCCCCTGGGCTCATGTTCAGCTGGCTGTCAACCAGCACTCTCAGGTCCTTTTCCACTGGGCAGCTTTCCAGCCACCCTTCCCCAAGCCTGTAGCGCTGAGTGGGGCTGTTGTGACCCAGGTGCAGGCCCTGGCACTTCTTGTTGAACCTCATACAACTGACCTCAGCCCATCAGTCCAGGTTGGTACATCATGGGCAATCTGCCAACCCGCTGCATTTGGTATAGAAGGTCAGGGTGTGGGAAAGACACTGATGAACTGCACTGAAGCCAAAGCACCCAGCCATGCTTTGTGCTCAAGAATTCCACTCCCTTCTGATACTATTGGTCCTTCCTGACACATAAACTCACCTACCAGACCTGTCCCCAGGCCTATGACAACAATCTTACATCTGAGAGAAGGAAACACTTTGAAGGTCTAGACTTGGAGTATTTCAGAATAACAGTAATTGTTTCCTGATGGGAAAGAAGATTTGTGTCATTTAGAGTCAGAGAACCCCAGAATCCCCAGGGTCATCCCAGTCAGCAGCACTGTCCCAAGAGAATCTGACCCTTTTACCATCCGCCCTCATATCTTGCCTGTGAGTACCGTTTTGTTGGTTGTGCAGAGTTCCAGGGATCTTCTTTGAGAATGTTCTTTGAGGGAGTTCAGCCTTCAGTGCAGTTGCTGCCTTTTTGTTCACAAGATCAGAGGGTGACTTCACATCTTCCCCAGCATTATTCAGACTGTTCTCTCAATGTGAAGATCTGTAGCAGAACAACCTCTGTCTTCTGCAAAAGAGTGGAGAAGATATAATGCATGGCAGAGATGCAGATAAGCCATGTCTTTAAACTGTGTCAGGGAAATCCATAATACTTGTTTCAATAAGGAAAAGTGTCCTGGCTCTATAGAAGTTAGAAGCTATAGAGGGGAAAAGGGAAAGTAAGATCCTGATTTCTTGTGGGTACTTGAAGTAACATTCAGAAGAAATGAAGAATGGTAACATAAAAATGTATGCACACAGTTTACTGTTCTGTTTAATCATATAAAAAATCCAGTCTTTTAGGAATAAATAATGTAAAACATGATAGGAACTAGAAAGGAGAGGGTGGTGTCATTAGCAATTTGATTTATAAATTCAGCGTCAGCTGGATAAAAGTGAAGTATTTTCTGAGGGACATGCTCAACTTGTACATTTCAGATCCTCCAAGTCTATGGAACGAGTCTGATTTACACACCACTGGAGAATATTGCCTTGAATGGTAAAAGGGAGAGCCTCAGACTAGGATAAATCTGGAAGAAGGAAAATGGACACAATGTTATTTTCTGTTTCTCTTAAATAAAGTAGAAGTTTCTCCTTTCTAAATTGGCTACTTCTGATGCTGCCATTAAATACTACATTTGTTTCAGAATGCTGTGGACAATGGCAGACTGGAAAACGGAAATGTTTCTTTAATCAGTAATACCTCTGATCATTAGTAAATACTAGCAAGAATAGCTATTATAAGGTTTGAGAGATAAGAAGACTGATGTTTAAGCAAGATGACTTTTCTGTTTTCCCCTTAGTGTATGCCAAGAGGCTTGAGATCTTTAGATGAAAGGCATCACATTAGTGCACATTTATTATTGTTACTGTGGAAGAGAAAATACAAAGGATGACAAGTCATTAAGTCTCATCTGTTCAGTCTACTTTTGGAAGAATTTTGGCATATGCCAGAGGTAAAAGGATCAAGCTTCCCTTTTAAGTTTTCAACTGTAGAGAGTGTTAGGTACAAGTTAGCTTTAACCCATGAGATTTTACTCAACATTCATATAGGAACAAATGGCAATTTTGTCTGAGTGAATATTGCAGTATTATGTTAGACATCTGGAAACCAAGGCTAGAACATTCAGAAACAGAACATTAAATATGTTTCAAATTTTTGCTGTTAGTTATGGACAGACAATTCTCAGCGAAGTCTGTAGGAGCCAATTTGTCTGGTTTTAGGCATCTGTATTGTGGATTATGTTACAAACTATTGTACTTCAGCAACTAGAATCAAACTAATATTCATTAACTTGTAGCACAAGTTCTTGGGAAATTAATGGAAATATATCCTATTCCAAGTTGCAGATCATCTTGGTCATCTGAGATTATCATATGGATTGTCTGAGTTACAGATGGTAACTCTTGATGAGCATTCATTTTACAATGATACCTACTACATCTGAGGAAATGGCTCCACATTACAAATATTTTGGCAGCAGAGACATTTTAAGAGTATGGAAGAGCCAAAAATGCATTTCATCCAGCTCTGTAGGTAAAAGATTTATATCATGGAACTACACCAAGAGAGAAAATGACCATTTATTTCAGATGACAAAAAAAAGAACATATGTAATAAACATAGAAATAATGTAATGTTTATTTTAGGATTTGGAAGTGTAGCTTAAGGGAACACAAGAAGAAATTCTGAGATCAAAAGGTATAGTGAAAAAATTGGAGGGAGATCCAAGTGTAGTGAAAGAGAGAAACGCACTTCAAGAGAAGGAAATAGTGAAAAAAAGGAGGTGAGATGCTCAGTAATGTCATTCTGAAGTATTTCCCTTGCTAGTAGTCACTCATGTTGGAAATTCCACAAGTTAAGTTATTTGAAATGTAAATGTTGATACCACAGAAGATATGGAAACTATGTTGAATTCCCAAAGCAAAGCTGTTAATAAAGTAGATGAACTGAAGCATCAAATAGCACAGCTGCAGCAAATGACTTGTACCAAACAGAACCAGAACAAGAGCGGCTCTGAAAATATGCAAAAGCTTAAACAGGTAGTTTGCTCTCAAATATGCTTCTGTAACGAAAACCTTAAAGAGAACAAGGTCCAAGGCAGACTTCCTCTGTTGAGGTCAAGCTGGAATCCTGATTCATGGTTTTTAAATATAGAAAACAGTTCTTCTGAAAATCTATGCAGAAATAATACCAGGAATAAACTCAGTACAATGAGGACTGTATGTATCCTGAGAGTTCCCTCTGTGCAATTGTTCTGCTTAAACAGGTGTGCAGCCCTGAATCTTTTTTTGTATTTTTTTAGTTCTACTAGAATATTGTTATGCTAGCATTCTGGGAAATTAGGCCTGGTATCAGAGACATAAGGAAAAACAAATTGTCCTTTGTACTTTTTCACAGCACTAAGGTGGCCCTTGAGGAAGTCTGTATACTTTTTCATAGAACTAAGGTGGCCCTTGAGGAAGTCTGTATGGTTGGAAGTGTTACACATCCAAACTCAAACCAGAACAGCAAAAAACCCCACGTTCCTAGACTACAGAAGAGGCATACAGCCCTGAAACACTACTATTCTACATTGTTAACTAAAATAAAGCCAGTATTCTTCAATGGAGCATATCCACCTAAATAGCGTATTCACTACAAAATAGACTACTGTGACCCCAGAATTGTACCCTGGTTTTGTCATCTTACATAGGTAGTGTGTTTTATAGACTATGGAAACTGTAGCTGTTTAAAAAGAGAGGACGAACAAAAGGCACTTGCTTTGTAAAGGCAAGTATCAGTCAATAAGGAAAGACTTGTCTGAAGGAGTAGCTGTTAAAAGGGCTGGAAGATCTTGTAATGAAGCATACAGCGAAAATCAAGCCAGTCTAAAACCTCATGGAAGCTGAAAGAAAAAATGCAGAAGGTAGGAATGTTCTTCTATTTATAGATGCTTTAATTCATCTGGTTTTAATCTTATTGGTCACAGTGACATCATTTGAATTATCCTCACTGGAGGCACTTTGAATTAACATAAAATGCAAGGATTTTCTCGCTACGGTTTTACTTAAAAAGAAAAAAAAAGGAGAGAAAGTCAAACTGGTGTATTTCTGTGAAAAGCTCCACAGGCAGGAAAGTGAATTTATCCTTGATGTGATAAACTGCCTTCTTAGCAACACTTATCCTTGCATGATTTGCATGTTACAGTTGGAGTGATTAATGTAAGGCCCCTCTTGAAGAAAAATGTATTGTAGGTGTATTCCAGTTTCTGGCTTAAATTTCCATGGGTTACTGCTGTGAAAGATTCAGATACGTTAATTTAATCAGAAGTTTGCATTGTTTAGGCAGAGGTTCTAATTCTGCACAGTGTTGGTAAATGGATTCAGAATGCAGGTGTTATGATGACTAGTTACAGACAAATACATGCAAATATATGTCCTTATTTCAGCCAGAAAGAATGCTCATCTTGTGGACCCAGAGAAGTTACCTGAACAGTACCTTTTCTCAATGTGTTTTAAGTGGCTAAGCTGTAATTTTTGATGTCAGTATGCTTTAGCAGTGATTGGCTTAAGGGATTCTTCAAAGAATTTGTTTCATGAGAACTGCTGTCTGTTGCAGAATCCTTTGGCTTCAAGAAATTCGCAGTCTGTAATGTTTCTGTGCAGTAGCAACCTAAATGTTTTAAGCACATGCTTTAATGCTTAGTGAAGCTTACAACTCAGTGCATGCCCAGGTGGTTTGCCTAATTTGGGCGTAAACTAAGGATTAATTTAGTTTCTGTCTCCTAATATACTCGTGTGTTTGTCAGATACCTTCTAGACAGTTAGAGTCTGTAGAATTGGGCAATCAAGCTACCAGTCAAGTGTTCTTCAGACCCTTCTTGGCCCTAAGAACTTCTACACATTTTACCCAGTTTTAATGCTACTATACTTTCTGTGTTTGACATTTACTTGAGCATAGTCAAATCACTTGCTGACAAGTTGTGAAGTCATAAAAGGTGTGCAGCTCCTATCGCTAAATGTTGAACTTCATAGTACCTTCTAGATTTTGGAGACTAGGAATTATGTTAAGTGCTCATCAGAAGAATTCATTTCTGCCTATGAAATTGCTGGATTTTATACTTTTATGCAATCTTATTTCTCAAAAAGGAACATATGTGAGTAAGTTATTTTATCTGGTTGTGAAAGTGCTCACATTTGATCAGTATGTGAAGATGCAGTGCTTCAAGATCCATAGTTACACTATTAAGTATAAGCCTTATGAAAAGGATCTTGCCTTTTATATTGTGTATTCTTTTATTTAAGTTTGTACAGGTGTACTTAAAATGATGCCAAGCTGAAACTCTTCATGTGAGTCAGATCAAATTCAAGTATCAAACATGAAAAAAGGCATTATAGTAGGCATGTATTGCTTATTTGCAATAAATATTATTGCTTATAAGCATCTCTTCTTAAAGGTTCATATTAATTAAATCAGAAGAATCGTGAGTTATCAAAAAATAAAATTACAATATTTTTCATTACTGCTATTTATATCCTCTGATGTAATTAAGGCCTGTAACAGCTGTTTGAGAATTATTATATTTATTTTCCAGATAGAAGAATTAAGATATAGAGAAGGAACCAGTTGGCAGCATTGCAGTGGGAATGATCTTCAGGTTTTAATCAGAAAGACCATTATATCGTCTCCTTTTCATACGGGCAAAACTAAAGCTAATTTCTCCTTTGCAATATTAATGTCTCTGTGTTTGATTCCATCCTTTTAATATCTACCTAACAGTTACCATTTTTAAACTGTGAAATGCTAATGTATTCTCCTTTATTCAACTATGAATTGCAAGGAATATGCCACTATTCCTGGGCTCCCGTTTCCTAATATCATGGCATCCTCCCAATGATTATCACTTTCTTAGTTTTTAGGTACTTTGTCATTTTGAATTCATTGTGCTATAAAAATGGGGGTGGGGAGGGGCTGTGAGAAGGGGCTGTACAGGATAGGACAGATGTTAAATTGCTATTTTTAATCTGATTCCTCCATTTGTAGTGTCTGAAAATGTGGTAGAATATTTTTTTGAGTCAGCAAATTGGCAGAAATAGGAAGAGCAAGCACACTAATTAAAGTTTGTAAAATATATTACTTCAGGACATTTTTAGAAGTTTCACATTCAGTCTTTCTATAATAAATGCCCACATTTGCCACAAATGATTGCTACAAGCTCTTGGTCACTGTCTTGCATGCACTATTACCACTGCTTTTTCAAAAACTATTTCAGCAATAAGTGATTATATAGTTTTCAGGGGGTTATTTTATTTTATTTTTACTTCCTTGCTAGGATTTTTTTATGTATGTATGCTATAAAATAGTAATCCCTTTGATTCCCTTTTCCGGTAATGGCCCATTAGTTAGTCATCTCATTAGGCATATGGTCAGTGTGTATTTGTGTTTTTACAGGTCATGTGGGTGATTCTTGCACAGTAAATTATTTAAGAACTCTTAACACCACTCAAGGGAAAACAATCTCACTCTTCATGCTGTAGTTTTCCACCTCAGGGAAACTTTCCTTGGAAGATTGGGATTATGTGAGCTGTGTTGTCTAACACTAGTATTAGAATGAACCAAACCAAATAGTTAATATTTGATTGAATAATACAGAATAAGACGGTAGCATGTATTACTATGTAACCTGCTCTGTTATCTAGGTTGATGTAGAAGAAACGGTCTTTCTTTTTCATGCTGCATGTTTTGTCCCAGCTTTTGCATGCTCTTTTTTTTTTTTCTTCTTTTTTTCCTTTTTCTTTTTTTTTCTTTTTTCTTTTTTTACTTTAGGAGCTCCAGACACAGCTGGAGGAATTTAAAAGAAACTCTGAGTGTGAACTAAAGCAACTAGAGAAAGAGAAAGATGTCCTAACTGGGAAACTTCAAAACTCTTCACTTGAGGTAAACTAGCCATAAATGTAACCCAGTAATAAAAGGGCTTTTCATTTTTCCATTCATCTGACGGTTTCTTGAATAGATTTTATTTGTATTTGCTGTGACTATAATTCAAGAAAATATGTGAGGACTTTGGATAGAAGTAACAGAAATTACTGCTACTGAACATCTATGAATATTTTGACAAGCCTGTTTGTTTTGATAAATTTAATATGTTTGCCAGAACAAAAGCAGAATGCCTACAAGGCAATTATTTACACAAGCAAACAATGCACCTTTAAAATTTCTGACAACTGTGAATACATGTTTTCTCCCTCTCAAGTGTTCCCCTTTTGTGTTGTTCAGTCCTTTTCAGCAAATGCTTGCTTTAAAATGTTATGAACAGGATATTTCCTTTTCTTCAGTGTGATCATGTGAAGTTTTTGCCTATGAACATTTTGATACTTTTATCTCGTGGATAAGTTATAAAAAAACCCTCTTTAACAGAACTGAAATCAGTGCCCCAGTGAAAAGTTCTGATGATGCTCGGTGCTGCATTTATTTTTTCTACCCCAAGCATATCATTACATTTGGTACCTTTTTCCGAAAAACAATGAAATTATTTGTGATTGTCCATTTTGGGAGATTATGGATAAATGGACTTGTTTTCACCATAAGAATTTGTCATCCATTTATTTGGATTTTTTCTGGCCAATCCAGGTTTTGAGGGTCCAAGATTCTATTACGCAAAAGGAGGATATTCACAAATATAAAAAATTTCTTCAGTCTAGTTCAAGAAAAAATAATGAACAATAGGAACTAAGTAGCTTACATTGTGGAACTGCTGATTTACAGATAGCCACTGTTGTTCTAAGTGGCTGCCTGTAATTTTGATTGCTTTGAATCCCTACTGATTCTAAACAGTTTCATCTCCAGGAAGTTCAGTGGGAGCTTGCATGGCAACAGCTCTGCAAAAGTTGAAGACCTAGACCTAGATCTTTCTCAGCTGGTATTTGTAGACTCTAAATGGCCATAATAAGCTCTGTTTGAGTGTTCAAAGACAGAAAAAGGACAGATAGGCTCATCAGGGGGCTAACAAGATGTTGGTCCCCCTCTCCTGCCTGCTTCCACTTTCCCACATGCCATTATTTCTCCTTGGTGCAGTGTGTTCCAGCAATCAGGGCATGTGTTGCAGTCATTTACTTTCCAACACCAGCTCTTTTCTCCCATTCATGCTATACTAGCTGTGTGAGTTCTGAGTGCAGCATGGTCTTTTCCCTTTCATTTCTCCCGTAAAATAGATTTGTACATTCTAGTACCAAACAGTTGCATTCTGACATTCTATCCATTTCCAGGTCTTAGAAGTACAGAATTTAAGTGTAGTTCTTAATGTTCTTAAAGTTCTGGCTAAATCCTGTTTTTAGGATTCATTACACATTTCTGCATGCCACTGTTTTTTACAGGTTCTTCTCTGAGAGAATTTCAGGTCAATCCAACCTGTCTTGAACTATCCAGAGTGACTTCTTTGCACCTAATGCAGAATATGGGTTCTCAGAAATTAGTTGTCTTTATTCTTTTCCAAATTACCCTAAAGGTACCTTTTTCTAAAAAAAATCTTAGTGCATTCAAATCTGAAATTTACCGTGATATTCTGGCATCCCTGGGTAATGCCTGAAATACTGGTTTTGAGGTGTGAGGGGGAGAGATGGAAGGAAGGAGTAGTGGCACTGTCCAATCTCATAGTATTGTGTATATGCATGCAGGTTGTGTATTCCACTGAAAGGTCTCAAAGAAGTCAAAAGGCTTATGACATGAAGCAATTATTCTTCAGATTTTGCAAATGGAAGAAGTAAGGCAGTGAGTCATCAAATTACTTTTCTTGAAGTCACATATTCAGGACAGAAAAGTAGGAAAGAAGCCTGTGTTTCCTAACAGCTAGTCCTTTCATATCATGAGATCATGGTAAATACAGGTAGTGGTGGGAAATTATTGCCACTGTAAATATAAACATAGGTAAATATGAAGTAGTATATATCATGCCGTAAGTCAGGGGTCCTCAAACTTTTTAACCAGGGGGCCAGTGCAAGGATGAAGTGTCAGGGTCATCTGCGGCTGCTTGGTTTCCCACCCCAGCCCCCGGCGGGGGGGTCTGTAAATACCAGGGGGCTGGATTGAGGACCCTGGGGGGCCATATCCAGCCCATGGGCTGTAGTTTGAGGACCCTTGCCATAATTTATATTTACAACACTATAGTAGGCATGAACAGATACACTAAGAAACATTTTAGTGTATCTTGGAATCTAAGAGTGCTCCCAAAAAGAAGGAAATGCTCCCTCTGAAGAGAAATTTTGTATTTTTCTTGGTAGTCTAAAAGTTACTTTCTGAACACCAATTACTTAGCAGTATTTCCAGGGAAGTGAAATAATACCAACTTATAATACTTTCCTTCTGTAAATATGTGAATATTTATAGCCAAGTAACCACTACTATACAACATTATGTTTCACAGAGGGTATGATTCCCGGCTGGGAACCTTTGCAGTGGCTCAGCCCAGATCTTCTGCCTCAAAGGTTAGGCAGTGTGCTGTCACTAATCCAGTTCTAACCTGGATACAATTTCAGATCTAAAAACAGCTTCCTTGGCTGCTTAAGACACATTTTTGGTTGGGTTGACATAGACAGAGCACTATGGAGAATAGACAGAATCATGATAATTTCATCTCTCTGGGGATGCACATCAAAATGGCAGTATTTCTGTATTAATGAGATTTGTCTGGATAGAGAAATCATACTCACACCTGTTTGGTCCTTTGGAAGGAAGAATGTGAGATCCTGTGTAGGTTGAATGCTAATTCATTAGAGTACTCCAGTTTCTTGCTTTTACACTATAGGATCTCTTCAGCATGTTAAAGGGGCTATTCTGAAATTAGAAGGTACGTAAAATAGAAGTGCAGGTATCGCATTGTCATGATACATCTTTGAACAACGCCAGCACAGGAATGCCCAGAGCTTTGATGGATCTTGGAGGTACCATGTAGCAGCAGTAGAGGTGTGCATGTTGTGTTCCTGCCTGTCCCTCTGGTCAGGAATTGCTGTAAATTAGGAAGGCAGTTAACTCTGAACTTAACTGACGTAACTGTGAAATAAGCCTAAAGACAACAGTAAAATATAATCTCATTATTTTGTTGTTACTTCTTATACCATGTTACTGTTTTGACGTAATAGCATCATAGTGCGTATAAAACCCTGTAGCATTTAGATGCCTTATTTTGACTGAACGAATTCTCAATTGTGACTCTTCTATAATACATCAAAAGTCAGTTTAAAGTCTTTTATATAAATTCAACCCCTAGCAATGCATTGAGAAACTCAGATCTTTCTACTTAAAAGGTACAGGAAGTCAAAATATTCTTTCTGATTCCAACTTTAGATGTTGCCTTTGAGATTTCACACTTCTTACATACAATAAATAAAAGGAGAGAGCGGGCATAAGATAGACTTCAGGTATTCAAAATGCTTGCAAGCACAGTGAATTAAAATAATCAAAGTAGAAGTCAAATGGGGAAGCCAGCTGTGATGGCATGCACAGCCTTATACTTGCCCAGTATTTTTACCCATGGGCTGTCAAAGTCTGAGAGGTACTTCTTCAAAAGAATCAAGCCATCCTTCCCAGGAGAAAGACAGTAATTATGGTTAGAAAAGAATGAAACTTGAAAGACTTTTGAAATATTTGAAAACTTTTCTGTCATCTTTTAGTAATAGTTGTTCACTTCTTCCTTACTTGGAAGACAGTGGGAGGCAAAATCAGTTGTCATGAGAAAGGGCAAGTGCAAACATAACCCTGAAATATGGAAAGAATTCAGCAGAGCCTAGAAAAATACTGTTGCCTAGAGTTTATACTGAGGATTGATATTAGTTGCATCTTTAAGACCTCTTTATGCAATTCTGGTGGATAAAAATGAATTAATAATGGTATCAGAGGTACAGGTTTTTTAAGAGGTTTTATTTTGCAGCAGGGAGACATTACACAAAGTTGCTGGTTTGTTAATAATAAAAGATGCCAAATAGATTCTGAACTGATGTGAATTGGCATAGTTTCATTAGCTTAAATGTTGATTTACCAATTTAAACAAATCAAGGATCTGGCTATCTGTTTTGAAGTAATGAAACAGAATAAAATGCCTAGGCACTGCAAAATAGTCCAGAGAAGGATTTGCAGTGGTGGATTTGAAAGCCCTTTTAATAGAAAGTCTGGAGGAGGAAGCATGGTGGGATGGAAATGCTCGTTTCTTAACCTCTAGTATGTTAGAAGTAGCAGGATTCATGAGAAATTTGTGTTTGTATACCTAATATATTTGTGTAGGTCTTTTTCCCTAAATCACTGAAAAAATAATTTTTTAGAAATACTTTTCCATCTGATTTCTTACTACTATTTCTTACTAATATTCTCTGTTGCTACCGATTTACTGCTTAGCCTATTTCCAGTCAGTATGGTCTTATGTTTTATGTTAGTAGTGCTTTGAACCAATAATTGCCTATGAAGACAGTCTGGAAGGTTAATAGTGTTGTGAACACAGCTGAAGTTTATATTGACTGCTTTTCATCTTTCCTGCCTGGATGAATATTAAATTTGCAAAAGAAATACTCCAAGTGACATTTTTGCCATTTCCACTTTTTCTATTAGAAAAGATACTTGCTGCTCTTCTGGCACATCCTTTTTACTCACTGGCTTACTTTCAGGAAGCCCAGAAATAAAAATGCATGCCTGAGTGTAGTAATGCTAATGCATATTACACCAGCCAATACAGCAGACTGCATTAAGTGTTTAAAATCAAAGGTTAGTTTTATAAGGCACTACAGTACCTAAAAACTTCAGTATTTCCTTTCTTTATATAGCAAAACATCAGCTTGAGTTCAATAGGTGTTAAGACAAAGTACATGTTTTACCTGTAACCAGAAGCCAGAGAGCCCCTTTGGTTACATCTTATGATTCACCACTTACTTTTCAAAAAAATAATAAAAATTGCAGCAGCTCTGGAAAGAAAAGTATGGTTGGCAAGTGGCTCTGGCATCTGCCTGTTCTTGGAGTTCTTATTTTATAGGCCACAGATAGATCCAGTCACACAGACGCGGTAAAGACAATTAATGTTTTTCATTAAGAATAATATTTAGCAATTATTCCTCACTAGTTTGTTCAGACAGATTTCTTTGTGTTTAATTGGATGGCACACCAGAAGCCAGGAAACAACTGGATGGTTAGTTAAACTCAGTCTGGGGCAGCTGAAGCTAGGTGCTCTTTCAGATTTACTTACTCGGATCAATTTGGTTGGATAGCATCAGTGAAATTCAAATGTACCATGTTGTCTGAAATTGTTTAAGGAGTGGTAAAACTCATCGTTCATTTTCTGGCCCTTAAAAGAGAACAAAATAAATAAAAAAAAAACACTTGATTCACAAAACACTAGGTGAAGGAATGTTTTTTTTCTTATCAGCCAACCTAGCATTCCCATGATGTGTGGGAGACCTGGGCTTGTTTTGGTTTGGGTTTTTTTTTCTGTCAGCTTTCTCACTATTTCAAGAGCCTCCTTGTCACTGGGTTATAGGATAAAACAGGGTGAACTGCAGCGTGTCACCTGTTGCCACTTCTTCACTTGTATATTAAGTTGTCATTGGACAGCCTAGGCCTTCATCACTTGGGTAACTGCCCTAGTTGCCTTCATATGCACACGCACGTACTGTCCTGTTCTCTCAGGTTTTCTGTGCCTCCATGCTTCCTTCCTCTCTCACACACACAAAGCAGAACTACTGCTGCCACCTCATCTTCTCCAGTGTTCTGTGAATAAAGCCATTTTTCTCCTTGCAAATGATGAAATAATTTAAGTTTTAAAAATATTGAATTAAGTCTGGAGGAAATATTTTAATTTTTCATTATGGTGTGTACATTCGAAAATATTTCCTTTGGGTTATTTGACTAGAAGTTTTATTGATTGCTTGGTTAGGCCACCAGATAGGAGGAAGCCAACTGCCCAAGCTGGTAGCTTTGCTGAAGAGATTTTTAACAAAATTCACCTCTGCTTGCAGATTTCTGTCATGTCTAAATACAGTTCTAGATCTTAGAACATAGGAAATATCAGTAATAAAGCTGAGGATCTTCGAAGTTCAAACACAGCACCCTGTACCCCGTCTAGTAAAGGAAATGCATGCTAATTGTCATAGTAGTATGGCCCTTTGTAAGCAAGCCGTTGGAAGGGGTTCAGAGGGAAACTGAAGTACAAGATCGATGATGATCAGTAATGACCACCACCAATTAATTGGAGAAAAGGAACCTGGCTTGTGGATTTGAAGTGAAGGACAAACTCTGTTTAAATGGAGGAAACACAGTAATTCTGCAACCATAAGTCTACTCAAAAATGGAACTGTTTTTTTCTTGTAGCTGCTTACAAGGTAAAGAAATCAGATTTAGTAAAGGAAGTTATGTAGTTCTCATGATACATGTGTGTGTTCAAGTAACAGGTTTTGAGTTACCTCCACAGCACATGAAGTCCATGAACATTTGTGTTTCATATGAATAGTGTTTACACAGAAACAAATTATCTCCTGCTGACTTACTTTTCTGGAAGGTGGCTCAGCTGAAGCAAATACTAGACCAACAAGCAAATAATTTCAAGGAGTCACTGAAGAAACATAATGTGCAGTCCAACAAAGAAAAAGAGAAGCTTTTGCAGGATCTTCAAAACACCATTAAAGAAAACCAGAATGTTAAACTGCAGCTGGAGGCATCACATCAAAAAGTCTTAAAAATGTTGGAGAAAAGCAAAAATCAGGAACTAAAGGTCAGTTTATGGCATACTAGTGTAAAAACATTTGTGGGATAAACCATATTAGCTAGAGCTGATTATCAAAACTCAGTTATCTCCAGTTATCTTAATGATGGGTTGCCATTGTTGCACATAATTAATTAATTCTGTGATTCTGAAACCTCATAATCTTCAGGTAGTTTTTAATTTTAACATTTGAACTTAGAACACAGTGTGAACGAAGTAGTTTCACAAAATAATACAGTCTACCCTCTACAGATAGGCTGCAATGAATACAAGCTCCTCTAGCTGTGCTTTTGCTTCAGAAATACAAGGAGATTCTTAAGTGTATTATTAATAATACTGAGTTGTATTTTTTCATCCACTTTTAATTTATACATAATCACTTTAAAAGAAGTATAATAGACATGTATAATGATCTGTATTGCCTTACATACCTTCAAGAAGTCAGTTCTGTAAACGGAAAACCAAAACTTTTAAAGGTTCAAGTAGATTTATTTCAGTGACAAAATGTTAAAGCAATCTATTGAGGTTCTACAGAATGTTGTCGTTGGAGGGAAAAAAACTTAAAAAATGTACATGTGATTGTGACTTGGAGTTCTGATATTCCTATTGATATCACACACCTTAGAGGAAAACTGCTTATAAAACATAAGTAAACCCACCCTAAGTAGAGTTAAATACCTTGTTTATATATTCAGAATAAAATCCCAGCTTTAACAAAACCCAGCTGAAGTTAGTAAACTGGTAAAAGTGAAACCGACCGTAGGAGTTTGCTTTCAGAGCAACTACTTTGTTATTTTCAGTGTATCAGCAGCACTTGTAATGAAATGGAAGTTTTAACTAAGAACAATACAAGGAAAGAGAGAAGCCTTTGTCTGACACACTGTGATAAATAATTACATACAGGTCAGATCTGGGGGGCTTTGTATGTTTAATAGTAAAATACCATTCCACTGTCAAATAGTGCAAAGATGTCTGTGTTATTATTTCATGATGTACAACAAATCTAATAGATGGTATCTTGCTAATTTCTCTTGTACCTATCAAGTGTTATTTTTTAACTTCAGCTCATTCTTATTCTTGTGTTGATGAAATGTCATTTGAAGTGGTGATGAAAATAAAAGTTCTGCAGTGAAAGACCAGATTCACCCTGGCATCACAAGTGAAACAAGAAGGTGATAAAGAGGCTCCAACTACTTTGCTGTTTTTTTTTTGGGGGGGTACTCTTGCTTACAGGAGGCAGAAGAACGTTTGAAAAAGGAATTTAATGAGACTTTCAAGATCCAACATCAGTCTCATAAGCTGGAAATACAAACCTTGGAAGAGAAAGCAAAGAAAGAATTACATGATGAACTTGAGCAGATACAGAAGCAGCAAAACCTGTTGCTAGGTATAATTGCTCATATCACACACAGCTCCTACTGCTTGATTAGATGCTGAGAAGCACTGGCTTTCCTCCCATTCATTGTCTTTCCCATCTTCTGGGAACTGGGATCTTTGTGGATCTCCTTATCCATACCCTTCAGTTTCAGCAATGCAGACTTAATATTTGTTGTTAACCTAGCTCTCAACAGAATGTTGTTGGGAGAGTAGTCTGGTGTGCACCATTCAAGTATGCATTATCAGGTATATTAAATTGCAATATCGTAGTTAGTGTATATGACTTTCCTCTTTTTCTCTCTGATGCGAAGAGTTGCTGTATGCGGTTCAAGTCTGTTCTGTTGAGTTCAGTTGCTTCATATGTATTGTTCAGTCAGGTTAGAAAGTTCCCTAAACTGCCAAGAACTAAACAGAACACTGCATTACAAGGACCAGTAATATTTCCAGGTTTGAACTCAGCTTATTAAAACTTACGTATAAAAGGTTTTTTACTTAATAATTTGAAAGTACTTTAAGGACAAACTGCATTTTCTTCTTGGTTTTTTTTTTCAGTAATTCAAATTTGCTAGAAAGATCTGTTGCTCTTTAAAGTTTATGTATTCCAACAGATAAACAGTTATTCAAGAAAGAATGTAAGAACACAATAGAGAGAACTTTTCTCCTTGTGCTTGATCCGTCCCAAAACTTGTACCCAATATACCCAATATAAACAAAAATTGCAGTATACGACAGGTCTGCTTACGTAAATGTTGTACTCTTAACACAACCAGAGCTCTCCTCCATCTGTCTTATGGCCCTTCATAAAACACCAATGGACTTAACAGGGAAGCTTAGGGTTTCCAGTAAAGTTCAAGGTTAGAAGAAGCAACTATAGTGATTTAGTCTACAAAACAACTGCTACAGAATTACCTCTCTGGTTCTGATGTTGAATCACTGCTATTGTAGCTCCATATCTTCTTACTATGGCTCAACTGAGTTACTTCTTTAGTAATAGGAGGCCATTATTCTTAATGGCAAAGGAATTGAGGAACAAGGCAAAATGTAATTAAAGTTTTAATATATATTGTCTATATCTACTTTCCCCATCCAGCTGGCTTCTGACTGCCTTAATGATTGTCTGTCTGATTTTTACTAGGATCTCTAAGGGTGGAACTCTCTGAGCAACAAACATTGTGCAGTAATCTCAAGAAACAAATAGAAGAACTCCAAATGGAGCTGAGGAGTGTGAGGACGCTGAAGAAGCAACAGGCAAGATTGCAGTTCCTACTTCATTGCCATGTTGTGTTTTGCGAAAGCAATAGTATGAGATTTCTCTCTTCAGAGACTGTAAATTTGTAGTCTCTTACAGAAATGGAATGGGTTTCCTTCCCTTATGTCCCACTTTAAAATGTTTGTATTGTTTATAATCTTTTCCCTATGGGCAGGCGTTTTTTCCATTTAAAGATTAGAACCTACAACATGACTAAATGAATATTACAATAAAATAAATTTTGTAGAGATTATAAAATATGTTCAGGAGGTTTTGATCACAGATTTTGTCTTCCACATAGGATTGCACATATAATTGAAAAATCAGTTCACAGAAATTCAGTGCACATAATTCCAGTGAGATCTTCATGTTAAATGATAAGAGGCTGTGAATAACTAAATTTGACCTTTTTCTTAGGAAGGAAGTAGCCAGAGCCAGATCAGATCTCTTCATGATGAACTGGAGAAATGTCAGAGTGAAATTTCCAAACTCAAGAAAGAGAATTTACTTTTGAAGGACACAATGGAGCTGCTCAGTGCTGAATTGGAGTTGCAGAAGCAAGAAGCTGCACAGCTTCAGGACAGGGAGAAACAGCACAGAAGGTTTGCTTTAAATTCCCACTTTATAGTGCTCCCTAGAGATTCAGTAAGAATGCCAGCATCAGAGGTGTTCTGAATGTGACGAGTGTCAGCATCTCTCCTTTCTAAAGTACTAATTTTAGAGGTTGGGAGTTTCGTGAAAGCTGTAGTTCATTTCACATTTCTCTCCAGCCATAATAAAAGCATTTGAACTAATTGTTCATTACATGACACAGAGTAATAGATCCAGTGTAGCCCCACAGAAGTGACTTGAGAAAATCTGTGTGATGTCAGCCTTTGAAAGGTGCTGGAAGACATAACTCCCAAACTCACATGAGAACTATTAAAAAAATATAGAAGTCTCTGAGAATAAGTACAAGTTTTTTATACATACTTTTGGTAGCTGAAACCACTGTGTTGTAAACTCTAAAGGGGACACTTGAGAATTCTTTGTGTACTCTCTAAGACTGTGCTTTGGCTGTAACAGCCAGCTTTGCACTGGGGGAATGAGGGAGTGGTAGAGGACACTGACAGTGCCTCTGGGCTGATGGCAGCCTAGAGCTGCTGTCAGGGCACAGCTGATGTGTCGTCTTGGCTGTCTTTTAGCAGGTGGGCCACATCCTTGTAGTGTAGCCACAGGCTTGTTGCATTGCAGAAATAACAGTCTTCCCATGTGCTTACATAAAAAGTGCAGGAATTAGTTTTTTTTACATGGGAGACAAGGCTGGGGTTCACTGTCCAGTGCTGCTGAATCCTTTGAAAGTGCTGGATGATCGTACTTAACACATTGGCTTTGCAAAGAGATTGAGGGATCTGGTGTGTGGGTATCTTTCAATTCATTTCTGCAGTGTGTAGATGTAGAATGTATGCCCCTAACTACACAAGCTGTATATATAAAAGGATTTCTGAAGAGTATACCCTTAAAGGAATCTTTAAAATTCTGTCCTATATAGTCTAGAGAAAAGCACTCAAGGGATACAGTGTCTTTTGGCAGGCTGTCAGAGTGGCCAGAGTAATTGTTGCTATCTACTAGTCAGTAGATATTTAAAGAATGAGAAAGAAACTTGTTTTTTTTTTTTCCTTTGCACTCTTTGGAGACTTACTTGAAAGTGACTTCATTTCAAGATTTTGAAACAAGATTGCAAAAAAATTGCAAACCAGAGAGTTTCATCAGTGCCGTCCAACTGCCTTGAAGGAATTTAGGGCCTCTGTTCATGAAGAGAATTATTCACATGTCAGTGATGAGGTCTAAAAAGCCTCAAATGATAAAGCTGCTGGGCTGGAGGATAATCTTTACAGGGTATAAATGGTGTAGCTCTACTACAGTAAGCATTTGAGAAGGAAACATTAATGGAAATTACATAAGGAGCAATCCTTCAAATAACGGGAGGTAGAACCAAAGAGGTCAAATTGTTCTAGGCACCTGATACAGGCTGCTCTGAAATTAACCCATGGAAGATCTGGAACATTAACTTGCAGCTCCTGTTTTGCTTTTGCAAAACCAATAACTTGCATAGAGGAATAGTTAAATTGGTGAGTGCATATAAATAACAGCTTTTTTACTGCTACTTTAACAACAGTGACCTTGTCTTATGCTATATAATTGTTTCTGATTTGAAAGCTGGTAGTGGGTTGTTACTTGCATGTATATGGTATATGCATTTTATAACCAATTTTTTAAAATTACTATTCCTACTGTTGCCAAGCAAGTGAAAGGAGTAATGTGCTTGAAGTAATTTCCATTTCCATTCTCTTGAATTGTGTGAATTCCACCATGAGTGGAATCCTTTCACGAGGATTAGGATGACGGCAAAGTTCTTTTTATGGGAAGAGAGTACAAGTCCAAAAATGGCTACTCTAAAGAAGAGTTTATAATTCTACCCCTGGAGATCCATTTCAGGGATTCTGTGCCATTTTTACTTTTATTCTGCTTCTTATTTTCTGCCCAGTGTCAAATCAGTCACTCCCATGGTTGTGCTCTAACTTGAGGGGCAGAAGCCTTTCATGGGCCTTTTGGACTTTTCTGAAGCATTTCACAAAAAAAGGGAAAGGGGCTTAGAAATACATTAAGAAGAAGGGGGAAAAAAGGTCAACTGAATGTTTTGTGAAAATTACAATTGTTTACCTGCTGAGTTTGACATACCTGTTTTAATCAGTGAACAACAGATCATAGGCTCTTCATTGAGTTAAAAAGTTTCTGTAAGGTTTAACAAAACAGCAAACAAAAGGCAACAAGCTAACAATGATTCTTCAGTGTATGTCTCTTGATTTTGGGTTGGTAATCAGGAAGCAATGTTATGGCTAGACTTGAAAAAATGTTAGGCACTTTTTAGTTTTCAGTTGAGTGGGTTAATCAAATAGCAGTATCTTTCAAAATACATTGTCTGTTGAAGACAAATGTAGTTAAAGGCATTGTTACAATGTTTCATACCTTCACTTTTTTAAAAAAAAATATTTTTAGGATTGTGATAGGCAGTATTAAATGTTTCTGATGCCATGACATGATGAAATATGGCATCAGAGCCTCATGTTAAAATCCCAGAGATTTCAAAATAATTTTGCTTAATGTGAGTTCCTATGGTACTTTATTGTCATGTTTGACCATTAAGACTGATGTACAAACTAACCATAGACAGAATATCAATAGCATCATTACACAGAATAGACCCTCTATTTCCCAAAGGCTAGAGGTCAAGTACTTCTCCAAATAATTTTCCTCTTCCTATTAGTGTGATTCTGCTTCAGATTGCAGCTGAAGTGTCAAAGTCAAATCAGTAAGCAAAGCGCAAAGCTCCGCCCAGTTTACTACCTTTGTAGTCAACAAAAGACCTCAAAACTGCACATGTTGATCAATGATAATAAACCAGTGTTGAAATGTAAAAATTCAGGCATGTTTTAATACTAATGAAAGGCTACTGGTAGGAGACCTCAATATCAAGCATAAAAAAGCACTGGACATACTGAAACAAAATCACTGGATGGAAATTGAAAACAGATTGTCTGATTTCAGCAGCACTCAGGCACATCTCCAAGCAAAGATTTTGTCCTTAGAAACTGAAAAATTAAGTAATTCAAATAAACTCTGGCTCATACTGGCAATGAGTTCTGTTTGAAATTATTATTCTAAGTAGGTATAATTTTTTTTATTACTCATGGGTAGAATGTTATAAGCACTGAAATAGAAGTGTATAGTATTTTCCTTTGCAAACTCAAAGAGACCCAGATATATTGTAATAAATCTGAATATTATTTAATGTAAAGCACTATACATAAAGTTTTACAATGCTGAATTAAAGCCTGCACTTAGCATCTTGCAATTCTATGAAGTGTAAAATCATCTTTGTCACAGATGATACCAGAGGCCTTGATTCATGATCGTGAACTTAATTTTGTTCAGCAGAGCAGCATCTTTGAGGTTAAGCTCTTGCTCATTTTCAATCCCTTACAAATTTCCCAGGACAGCCCTCACTAACTTATGTAAATAAACGCACTGTGCTAACTCCCTGTGGAGTTAAGTAGTTCTGTGGTGCTGCAGACTGTACAGGAGAGGCCCCTCAGAAATAATTTTATATTTCTGATATAAAATAATTTTATTTTATATCAGAAATATATTACCTTGTGGTAATATATATCCCTTGAAGTCCTTTTCTCTTATCCCAACTGTGTGCATAGGTCCAGAAGAGAGACCTTCTTGCATGTAAGCAGGTCTGAAACCATTCAGATGTTAAGATTTATCTTTATCTAAACTCTGAGATACACTAAATTAAGAGTGTAAGATTGAGGGGAGGGGTCCTGTCAAAAATGTTTATCCTTAACCAAAAAAAACCCACAAAATGGTGGTTTGTATTCTGTAGTACATTTCTCAGTATGGCAGGTGAACTTCATAGTACTCAGTTTCTCAAGCAGCAAAATTCATGAACCTGGCTGATGAAATAAATCATTTTCTCATGGGCCAATCAAATGTATGTTTCCACACCATCTGTAGGAAGGTGTAAGTTCTCATTTGAGTCTTTTCCCCTGATTAAGGCATTTAAAGAGCTGAACTCACACTACAAGTTTGGAGGGTTCACTAAAGCAGCATGTGTATCCAAGCCTCCCTTTTCATGAAAGTTAGAGGAATTGAGTATTTCTGAGGCCTCTGTCAAATATGGTTGCAATTAGCCTGTGGATTCTGAAGTTATTGGGTCACAAAAGAGAACAAATAGGTGAATACAGACATGCACAGATACGGTGACTCACATTTTTTTCTTTAGGTAACTAGACTAGCAATGTGGTGTGCAAGCTTGTTAGTATTTTACACCAGTAGTTGTATTTTACACTGGACAGGTGTAGTGGGTTAACCCTGGTGGCAATTTATTTTGGAAATTCACATTGAATACTTATGTATAATCCATCTACAGATGCTGATTTTTAATAAATGCTGTTCTGTCAGAAAGGCCTGACTATGTCCCTGTATTTTAGGCTTGGAATTTAGGGCAGAGTACAAACAGCCCAGGTATCTCTTGAACCTGACTGGTCTGAGGAATGTTTTTCTGATCTGGATATTTTTTGGTACAGACTTAAAGAATTAGAAGAAAAGTCAAGAAAGTGGGAGTCCAGATCAGAAGATACACACCTTATAGGCTGCCTGCAAGACAAATTAGGCGAGAGAGAAGAGATTATCAAGCAGCTGGCAGTAAGATTTCCTTTTATATGTACATACACATTTTGAAATCTGTTGGGAGGCTTGTTCAGTGTTTCACTCATTGCTTCACACTGATTCTTTCTTTCTGTTCTGGAATACTTTGACAGATACCTGCTTCCATACCAACTTCCAAAAAATAGATGTTTCCATACACATAACTTTCTTTCCCCTCAGGAAGGAAGAAAATGTCAGTATTCACTTTTAGCCAACACTGAATCTTGCAGGACTCGATCATTTTCTTTCAACCCTAATACAGGAAGCTTGACTCCTTCCATGAAGGTAAGATGTGCAATTCAATTTAAATCACAAATGATGATGTTTTATTGCTATTTAAATTGTGCAGATGATCAGGACAATGAAGGGCCTATTAATTTTTTATGGTAGTTTTTCAGTAGAATTTTTTCTAGTAAGCCAACCTACAGTCAGGTGCTGATTATAACAGAAATTTTATGGAAGTATAAGTGCATATAGACACAGGTGTTTAAGCAAATATAAAACATGAGAACACCAAAGACATCGGTCTTCCACTGGCATAAGCAAAGCCATTGCTTGCAGATTTAGGAGCTGCTTGCAGATTTGGGAGTTGCTATCTAGGATATTGCAAGCATCGAGGAAAATTATGAATTGTGCTTGGGCTGCTCAGGATTTGCCCTTTTGTCTTTCCAGCCCCTCTGTATGATACTGTCTATAAATAGTCAAGGAAAGAAGGGAGGACAAGTTGGTGGGAAACACCTAACTGAGTTCTGCAAAGCTGTTGGCTTTGATGTATCTAAAACATGAAGAACAAATAACAGTTGTTTTAATTGGACTACTTAATCCATGGATTTTCACAGCATACCCTGAGAATTTTAAATGCCTATAGAAAAAGACAGAATTCTTCATTTTTGGGTGCTCCTCACAAGGTATCTGGGAATGAGGTATTGTTGAGGTTTTATGGTATAAAGCGTAAAAAAAAAAGTGTGTGTGTGTGTGTAATGAAGTTTTCTGTTACAATAAAAAGCAGCAGAAGAAAACGGTTCAGGTGCCCAGTCGTGTTGTCAGTGTTCCGAATTTAGCTTCCTACGCAAAGAGCTTTTTGAGCTGTGACTTGAGATCAAAAGGAAGTGCTCCTCAAATAACAAAATCTACAAGCTTAGACCGGAGTCCTGGCTGCCTCAGGGTGGGCTCTCCATCAGCACAGTCCTCAGACAGCAGTGCTGCCACAAGGTATTTGTCCATTTTGCAGTGACTTGTAAGATAAATGAATTGGTGTTCAGAATCTTGTAGGCAATTCAAACACGTTGGACATTTGGAAGTAAACAATGACATAAGGTTGCTGTTGTGCAGTGAACTCCACGTGTTCAATTCTCTGCAGATAGATCCCAAATTTCACTGCAGAAGTAGGCTGTAATCACGGCCTAGCAGAGCTTATGCTTGCAACCCTTTCTGGTACAAAAAAAAAAGAAAGAAGTTGCAAGTATTTCATCAGGAATGTAATTAACAGTGAACCATGGCTGTTTAAAACTTTGGGCAACACGTTTTCCTTCTTGTGTTTCCTTGCTTTGCACTTTGTAGATGTAGATGGCATACTTTTATTTTAGGAGATATTTGAATGTATCTAGGCTAATCATTTGGCAAAGGGTTAAGAGACAAAAATTGATCAGCAGATACTTCACTAAAAGCTTCTTAGTTTGATGTTTTTTCTCTGGAAATCTTAAATTTTTCTTCCAACTTACGAGGTTTTATTTAAACAGTTAATGTTTTACAAACATGACTGAACTCTCTCTTCAAGTAATAGTTAAAATGTATGTAGTTAACATTATACCATTATAATGATAAATATTAAAAAGATGATCCCACCACTGTACTTCAGAACAAAAGCCAGCCTTCTCACCTATCTCCCAGTGGAGGTGCATTATCCTGTGAATTGTGTGCTAGAGAGTTCTTTCCTTGAAGGCATATGGTGCTGACTGCTGCCAAAGACAATAATAACCCAGGACACAGGCGTGGATCCAGTTTGGCAATTACTACACCTTAAAGATAAAAGCATTCTGTGTCATGCCAGATGACTGCCAAAGCAAATCAGATTTGTATCTTAAAGGGAAACATACAGGGAGACTGAGGGTAGGTTGGCTGCTCCTTACTTTTCTAAATCAATCATAAGTGAAGTCATATTTGCTACTATAAGCTAACCGAAAACAATATACATGTTAAAAAAGCATCCTGAATGCTGAAAAATTAAGGAGTGTGTAACAGGATTAATTATAACAGTCAGTCAGTATTCCCATCAGTCTTTCAGTTCCAGTTCTACCCAGCATTTTTAATGCATAAATTGTATTTCATATTTTTAAGAGTGAATTTCTGCTGCCATTTTCTGATTTTCAAGACTTCATATTCTTGAAGCATCTTTTAGGTTTTGAGATGTCAAGAATTATGTTCAAACATTTCTACCTAGCTGTTTAGCTCTCCTTCAAGCTTTCCTTTGTGTTACTACCAGTGCTGTTAGCCCAGTTACCAGGCTCGCACAGAGCCCATAAGAAACTGTAGCTGGCATCTTTTGGCCTCATCCAGTTCAAGTGAGCACAGATCCATTCATAAGATTATGAGTTTTCACAGGAAAAAGAGTATTAAATATTGGTAAGATTATATGTGATGCTAATGCTTATTTGTTTGCACAGGACACATGGCAATGAACCACCGCAAACCAAAGATGACCAAAACCAAGACCCTCAGCATCAGGAATGGTTTACTAAATATTTTTCATTTTAAATGATACTATTTCCATACTTCTCAGAATTACTAGAAAAGCCATTCCTGTTTTCTTTTAGGGAATGATAATCCAATATATGCTTCGGGGAGGGGGGAAGTAATTTCACAGTAAATAATTAGGAATGACTGCACTCTCTTAATTTAATAAATACGGAGTTATAGGCATGGATTTAAGAAAAATGCAATTTTTTTAACGAACTGTAAAAAATGAAGAAAAAAGCAAAATTCTGGGTACTGTTGTGAAGACACTTAAATCAAGAGACTGTAGCACTCCACATTTATGTTAAATATACAATTTGATCTCCGATACGTCCTGTCAGTCTGGCTCCAGCTGAAAAAAGATCTTACTTCTGTAGATGATTTCTGTAAGTTTGCTTCACCAGCTGTTTAGAATAATTTCTGCATACAGTAATGTAAATGTTTACGTTTTTAATAGGTTTTTGCTAAACTTCTTTTAAGCTGTACAGCATGCAGTATACCTACAAGAATAGCATGTTTATAGCAGGCTGATTTAGAAACTTTGTTTGCTTAATAAACTGTTTTGTATAGTCAGCGCTGCAATATAATATTTCTGTTGTACTTCAATACATATATTAACCTGATAAATTAGAATAATATGTAAGTATGAACATTAAAACTTGCTCGTAAATCATCCATTTGTTTTGCAAAACAGTGCTAAGTTATGATGAAGTGTGAGTCAAGACTGATGCACTCAAGAGTTCCAGGTAACTGTACTTGTACATTTTATCTTAATACTGTTCCTATGCCTACCTAAATGCAAAGTGGGCAAATGACTACATTTATCAGATCATGCTAGCTAACTCATTACTGGGAGGAAAGACACCCATGAAGAAATTAGCCCTCAGGGAATTGGGCCACCAGCAGTCTATACAGTTTAAGATAGGATAGTTCATCTTCAGCTGCTGGACGATTTGAATCCCCATTTAATTTCAACCAGCAAAGCCCAGCTCTGTAACCAGTTCTGTGTGTGTGAAGAGGCATGTCTCCAGCCTAACCTCTTCTTGTATTAAACAGCAAGAACAGTGCCAACAAATGCAATAACATACTACAAAACACCACTCACAGGTGGTGAAAAGATGACAGAAGGGGCAGACTGCTTCTACAGACCAGTACTTTCATCCTAGCCATCTAGTGTATTTTTGCAAGATGAACTGCTTGCTTTGGAAGATTTTGACATCAGCTTTACCAAAAAGATGCTTTTTATACATGTAATCAAGAAGGGGATAAAATGATACAGACTAAGTAACGTGAGTATCTGTGAGAGGATCAGAAAGTATAGGGCTAAGTTTTTTGTTACGAGTTTTTATCCACTGTTGCCCCAAAACCTTTGAAGCCTGCTAGAAAGTTCAGTACACAATTACTAATTCTGATCTCCAGGGTTACAGTATTCTGATTAGTTAACTCCATCCCCCAAAAGATGATCCTAGCAAGTAGCTTTCCTGGCTATATGGATGAATTAAGCTCATTGCCTAGTAATACAGGGACAGGACTCCTTTGCTATTTCTACCTCCAAAATCCTGGGGTTTTTTGCTACATTTAAATTACCAAAGAGTGTACCCCAGTAGAAGCTAATTCTCTAGACTGGACAGTGCTGATGACCCAACATGCACAGTAAGCAGTCTTTTATTTTGGGAGTAGGTATGTTGGACAATCTCTGCACTAGCCTGCAGTAACGTTGGGCCTGCAGTACCTACCCCCAAGGGTGCATTTTGCAGTTCCATTTCATCCTGCAAGAATCAAATTCTTATATCCCACAACCCCTTCAGAAGGTGAGCAAAACCCCAGTAGAGATGGACAATTCCCTTCAGAAAAATGTACGCTCTTGATCGGACCTAGATACAGACAATTCTAAAGGTGTTTCTACAGTGGTACTTATTGATATCTACTGGATCAGAAAACATTTAAATCTGCCAGCAAAATCAAACAGTAATCTTTGCAAGTATTTTCATCATACCAGCAAAGATATAGTTAGGGGAAAGCTAGGGCCACCCTTTCTGAAAGGAACAGGATGTATTCTGGAAAACGCACTTCTACCAGAAAGCATCCTGACTAGCAACTCTGCATATTTTCCACTGAAGAATAAAACCAAACCATGTGTCTGAGGAAAGAAAAAAAAACCACCCAAGAAAGACAATTTATTTTGCTTAACTGTTTTAACTATTTATATTTGTAGTACAAATTACATTATACAAAAAGCATACAAAATAAAAAGACCACCACCGCCTTGCATTGTTGAAAATACTCAAGCTATGTAAAACCAAAGATCATGTTTGCTTCATTGGAGCAGGAATATTAGCAGATGCTTGTTCTAGGTAAGCTAATGGACCCTGAGGCATTTCTGCAGGCTTTTTGTGCTGTACACTAATATCTTCCAGGACCTGTTGCCACTGTCGCAGTTTACTCAAATGCTTCTGAATTAATGCTTCTTTTCTCTGCAATTCATTTCTTAATTCTGAAACATCCTACGGATGAAAAAATCTGTATTAGTAAATAGACAGTATTCATAAGAACAACCACCTCACATAAAGAGCATGTAATTTTTTTAGCTTGAGTTTTAAAGCTCATCTGATAAGGATTCTAATACCGGAAAAGCATCTAATGAAACAGAGGAAAAGTACTGCGAGTACACCAGTTCCATTCCCCTAAGTCACATATTTCAGCAATCGTTACTTCCAGTAAAATTTGACTAACTAGTTTGTTCCTTCCAATGAAACTACCGTCTGTGTTCCAATGCTCCACAGAGCAGCAGGCAACCAGCTTCTCCAGGCTCATGGTGAGAGCTATGTTGACAGTCAAGTTCTACCAACTTAAGATCAGCATCATGTTGAGAAACCCAAAATTAATGTGAATAAGGTGATCAGCTGCACTAGTACAGTTTATCTGATCTAGAACAACCAAGGTAAATCAATTTAAACATACCTCTTTAATTACTTGCTCTGGTTTCTGGACTGACAGCTGTAGTCTTTTTTGTAGAAAAAAGCACTCTGTTTGTCTTGCAACATCCAGAAACTTCTGGATGCACTGATCAACACCTAAACATAACAAAATAGAAAAAACAGATTCCAAAATACAAGCTGTCAGGCTGATACTGGTAGTTGTCTGAAAGAAAATCTTCAGATTTACTAAAATGATGTATTTATAAAAGAAGGTTGTGCAGTAAAATGTTGCTTGGCAAACTTTCAGAACTTTACTTTTAAAGATGCAGAACAACTCTTTTCCCCAAGTTTTATTACATTTTTTACTATGACAAAGAGCGGTAAAATAAATTTGTAGAACTTGGTTGAACAGAGAAAACATTTCACTGCACAGCCAAGCAACAAACTCAATGTAAGATTCGAAAATATGGGCGTATTTAGGAAAATATTCTGTATTCACCTATTATGCACTACTGTTTTGATAACAAAGCCTGTCCCATTCCAGTATATAAATATGACCCAATATCCAGATAGCATTTATGCTGTTTTTAAAATAGCACTTAAGAATCAACTTAAAAAATTTTCAGAGAAAAGTACACTTCTGAACAGTAGTAGTCAATGGCCACGTTTTAACTTCCCATTTATACCAGTTCAGTATGAGTTACACCTCCCACAGAGGTGCCTGTCATACAAGTCTTAAAAGATTTGCTACTAAACAATCTAGGCTTTCCATTCCCAGCATTTATTATTGCTTCATATAGCTTCCTAATGCATCACATTAGCTTCCTAGTTTTTGAACCATTTATTTCACTGCATGTTAACGTAATCCCACACAAGCCCAGGAGCCTGCTGGCACTCAGACCTTTCCTGGGTGGTTTTCCTTCCATGGCAGCCTCCCACTGCTGTGAACAGTGTTCCACCTGGGAATCACAGAATGATAGAATCATTTAGGTTGGAAAAGACCCTTGGGATCATGAAGTCCAACCATACACCCAACACCGCTAAGCCTACCACTAAACCACGTCTGTAAGTGTCACATCTACATGTCTTTCAAGTATCTCCCAGGATGGCGACTCAACCACTTCCCTGGGCAGCCTGTTCCAGTGCTTGACTGCCCTTTCAGTGAAGAAGTTTTTCCTAATATCTAATCTAAACCTCCCCTGGCATGACTTGAGACCGTTTCCCCTTGTCCTATCACTTATAACTTGGGAAAAGAGACCGAACCCTACCTTTCAGCAAGCTGCAGAGAGCAACGAAGTCTCCCCTGCGCCTCCTCCTCTCCATGCTAAACCCCCATTCCCTCACCCGCTCCTCATCAGACGTGTGCCCCAGACCCTTCCCCAGCCCCACTGCCCTCCTCTGGACACGCTCCAGCACCTCAGTATCTTTCTTCTAGTGAGCGGCCCAAAACTGAACGCAGTATTCAAGGCCCAAGCAACACCCAGTTATGCCAGAGTCATTGTTCAAAGACCCTGATGTGGTTTCTAAACCTCTTCTGGCCTCAAATGACAAGGCACGTACACCCCTGGCAAAACCCGAATGCATCTGCAACACAAGTTCTACGGGAAGCAGAGCCCCCGATCTGCCACCCCAGCCGTGCACCCCAGCACTCGAGGCCTGCAGAGGAAACCCGTGGCGCATGCAGGGCTCCGGGGAAAGCCGAGCCGCAGCACTGCCGAGCGGTGGGGCGAGCCCGGCACCCCCCGCGGGGCCTCACCGGTGCGGATCTCCTCCTGGTCCGTGCCGTTCACGTAGTCCTGGCTCACCAGCGAGGCGAAGCAGGCCTGCGAGAGAGGGCAGCGCGGCGGTCAGAGGGCCGCGGGGGCCGGCGCCGTGAGGGCAGCGCCCACCCGCGGCCTCCCCCACCCCGGCCCGCGCACCTCGAACGACGCCTCCAGCTCGTCCACGAGCGTGTTGTTGGCATTGCGCGGCCCCGTCGGAGGCGGGATGAGGCCAGGCGGGCCAGGCCCGCCGGGAGGCCCCGGCG
>JAVJGJ010000001.1:34618669-34676225 GCA_035590215.1 Microhierax caerulescens
AATTGTTATTAGAAGGATGGAGTAAACCACCTGGTATTGATTTTATATTTTTTTCCATGAGCATCTTTGGCTTTCCAAGCATATTTAAGAGGTTCAGTGAGCATGAGAGGAACAGCTCCAATGGCTGGCATTTCTACCAACACAGGCTGTCCAGGAGAAAAAACTCATTCTCCGGGAGTACTGAGAGTCTGAGACTTTGGGGTCAAAGTTGGGGGGTTAGGACAAAAGGCATTCAGTTGGGGACATCCATTTATTCCCCAGTGATCATTGTCTCGGGTAACTGCATCCCAAAGGTGTTCCACCCAATGTGGCATGTGAGGTTTCAGAAATCGTTTTAAGTTTGTTCTACTATCCCATTAGCTTGGGGATAATATGGGGTGTGGAATACCCACTTGATTCCCTCTTCCCTCGCCCACTCCTGCACTTTGGCACCAATAAAATGACTGCCATTGTCCGACTGAATGGAATCAGGTTTTGGGAGGAAGCTAAACCAAATTTTCAGGGCTCGCACTGTATTTTACTCAGTCGCTCGTGGAAACGCTTTGGCTTGAACTAGGCTAGAAATCACTTCCACGCCTACTAATACGTACTGCTTCCCTTCTGATCTTCGGAAAGGTCCGATGTAATCTATCTGCCAAGTTTCCTAGAGACACTTTTTATCTCTCAAATGAAGGGGGGAATCTTCCATGGGGTGTCGCTCTAGTCTAAGTCTGCATTGTTCACAAGCTGAAATACAGGTTTTGCAAGATTCCCGAGTGACAGGCCAACCTCTGGCATGTGCCTCTTTGTATAAATCATTAGACCCTGAGTGACCACGCTTAAGGTGTAGCCATTCCAAAAGTCTGTCCCAGTTTTCCCCGGTTTGATTTTCCTGCTGCAAAGGGGCAATTCTGGCCAGTTCATCTGCCCTATTATTCCATCCCCCTGCCAGAGTGCCCCTTTCCCGGTGGGACGGTACCCATGCTACCACAACATCCCCACGTTTGACAATATCTAAGATTTTTTGCCACTTCTCCTTTTGCCACACTGGCACTCGGTTTACTTCCCAGTTATTCTGTTCCCAAAAAGGGAGCCGCTCCGTGCATCCTTTGAACGCTGCAAACGGGTCAGTGTAAACGTACACCGCAGTCTAAGCCCCTTCCTCGCGGTTAATTACACTCCACACTGCCACTGACTCTCCCACTTGGGCACTGCCCTCACCTTCAGTAATGAGTTCCCTGTTACCATCTACATTAATAGCTGCAGCTCGGTATCTCCATTGTTTACCCTCTCTCTTAGCAGAGAGGTTTTCTGGAACTCCTCCGAAAAAGCGACTTTTACCACAGAAGGGGGGTGGGGGTATCCCCCTCCAGGGCATTTGTTGCTTCCTCTTGGATATTTCACTATTCAGGGGTGCCTTCAGTGACGGTAAAGACACTATAATCATGTTCAATCCTAGCATACCATTTTCTTACAGTATCTCTTTGGGCCACCCTTTGGAGGGGGGGGGGGGAGTTCCTCCTAACACAGGTTTAATTCCCTTAAAAGGTCCCCTTTAAATCAGAGGCTGTTGGCGTATGGTTCGCTCTGCTTCTCTGAGAGCAACACTTATTACAAACAATCCTTTTTCCCAATTAGAGTACCGTTTCTCAGCATCTTTAAAGCTCCTGGAGTAAAATCCGATCAGGTGGATAGCACCTTCTGGTCCTTTTTGCCAAAAATGAATTGACAATCCTGAGTGTGCAAACCCCCACTCAGTCTGGACAGGGTCAGTGGGGTGAACAGGACCCAAAGCCTGGTGGGTGTTTGCTTCAAACACCAAAAGCTGTAACGCTTCATCATGGGCTGGAGCCCATTCCAAGCTGCTCCTTTGTGCAGCAGGTCATACAAGGGCCGTGCAGTTATTGCAAAGCCTGGGATGTGTTTTCTTCAAAAGACCAGTAAGCCTAAGACATGCTGCAGCTCCTTTTTATTTTCTGGAATTTTTACTTGCTTCAGTAAATTTAAACCCGCTTAGTGTTCGGGGGGTGTCCTGAGGAATACAGGCTGAACCTCCTCTCCACCATATCCCTAAAAATTTAACTTCATTTGCAGCAGTTTGAATCTTTTCCTGGTATCTGGAGTCCCAGAGACTAAGTGCTGTATAATTTTTGTCACCTGTACTGGAATAATTTGATGCCCTCCTATCAAAACATCATCGATGTATTGGGAAACTCTAACTCCCGGTTCTGGGTGAATTTAGGCTAATTCTTCTGCCAAAGCACGATGTGCTAGGGTGGGAGAATGTTTATAACCCTGAGGGGGGTGAGTAAAGGTGTACTGTTGTCCCTCCCATGCGAATGCAAAACGATCACGGTCCTCCTCCTGCAGGGGAACCGTGACAAACCGATCTTTTAAGTCCATCGTGGCCATCACCGGGTGATCCTGTTCCTGAATGAGCGGGATTAGCTCAGCTCTGTCAGGACTGCTGCTGTCAAGGGACCGGTGTTTGCATTAAATCGACGGTAATCTACAGGCAGTCTCCACTTCCCATTTGATTTACGAACGGGCCACACTGGGGAATTGTCTGGGGAGCGGGTGAATGTTAAAACGCCCTGTTGTTCAAGATCCTCAATCACAGGAGCGATACCCTCCCGGGTCCCAAGTGGCAAGGGACAGGGTTTCACATTAGTCATCCTGGAAGGGGGGAGGGTAGGTGCTGCTTGCAACAGGCCCACTTCTGCCCAGGGCGTTTCAGCTAATTCTCTGACCTGAGGAATGCCAAAAGACCATGAATTCCCCTGGGTATCATACCACTGTCTGCCCTTCAATATGTCTGTGCCCAAAAGATTTGTCGGAAAAGGGTCTATTGCAACCTTGGTGTTAACTGGGTCTGCCTCCCCAGGCAACCATAATGTTACCAGGGCCATAGGTACTGATTGAGTTTTCCCTAAAGCATTTAAGACAATTAGGTTTTTAGACAAAGTCAGAATTCCACATTGCTCCACCTCACTCTGCATCAGTGCAGTGATTTGTGCACCTGTGTCAGTTAAAAAGGTTACTGTTTTTTTTCCGTGTTCCTACAGCCACTGTAATCATTAAATCTCCTCTGAAATTGAAGGTGAGTTGCCTAATAAACATCCACCCTCTGTCGTCCCCCCCCATTTTTGGGATAAGGAGGATCTAGTTTCCCGTCGCCCTCTTTACTTCATCAGCTTTTTCCCCGGTGCCTATTGATGGTAGGGCACTAGGGGTTGGCTCAAAACTAACTTTGTGCCCTGACCATGTCTGTACAAGTTTCTCCAGTTTCTGGGTCGGGACCCCATCCATTAGATCCCAGGGAATACCTCTCTGGAGCCCCAACTGCCACCATTCCTGTTGGCTTAGGGGTCTCCCTCCCCCAGGATCAGTAAATTGAACCGATTTAGAATTCTGACTTCTCTGAGCCTGTGCTAACCACCCCTCAGCTTTTCCCACAGTTTGTACGGCTCTCGTTTCGGGTCTTTGCCAGGATCCACCAACGGGACTGTATTTTCTACCAAAGTTAATTAGCTCTTGGGCAACTTCCCCCCAGGTAACTCTGTCTGATATGGGGTTATTTTGTATCTTCCCCTGTAGGAGGATCCCAATGGGTTTTAAAGGATCGGGAAGTCTTCGAATTAGAGGAGTTGCCCGTTCTGGGTCCACAGGCATCATCATAGGAGAGCCCTGGCGAGATTCAAGCCTTCTGTCATACATCATCTGCAGACAAGCTGCCTTTTGTACACTTTCTACCAGCTGATCCATCGTACCCGTGATGGCTAGGGAGCCTCCCCTCTCCAAAGGGTTCAGTCTCCCCGCCCAATACGCTGCCCTCTGTGTTAATGGCCATGGGGCTTGATGGTCGCCAGTAGTTAAAAACACACCTGGACCCCAGTATCCTGCTTCCTTCTCTGACAACAAAATCCCATCTCCTCCTGACAAGGACACTTTTCAAACATATTCTGTTTTGGATTCCTTTGGAGTCCCTGCAAAATCCTTCCTTAATTTTGCTAACTCCATCCCTGTAAATGGAGCCTCTTTGGTAACAATTTGGGGACAATTTGGGTAAAAGTGTCGCCCATCTCATATAAATGCTCGGTCTTAACTAGGAGATACATGTGAAGAGGGTCTTCTGCTGCCTCTTTTGTTCTTTGTAAATCCCCTTGGGGATATACTTGTCTAATCCCTTTCTCTGTTAACTTCGACTCCACCTCCCCAAATGAGTCACTATCTTTTCACAATTCTTCTCTTAATGTGGCTTTTAACAAAGCATTCTGTTTTCTTTCCAGCTCTGATAGCTGTTTTGTCTCCTCTAACTGCTCTCTCAGTGTTTCAACTGCCATCCTCAAGGAATCTATCACAGCATCATCTTGACACAGTCTTTGTCTCCTATCTTCTCTGGTGGCTGCAGCCAAACTTGCTCCTAAAACTGCACAAATTATGGATTTTCCCTTCTCAGGCCTAACTTTAGCCTCCTTCTGCAATATCATGATCCTATCCACTATACTTAGCGGTTGGGACCAGTGATTTTTTGCCCATTCTCACCCTTGGGGAGCTGGGCGAGCATGATAGGTTCCCAAAAAGTCATCCAGTTTATGTAAATCTCCACCCCATACTTCAGTGGGGAAAACATCACAAACATCTCTAGAAGTGTGGGCACCCATTTCACCAAAGAGGGGTTATTTGTCCTGAGAAGGCCTCACTGTACTTTCTCTACTACTACACACACCACATACACACACCCTTCACTCTCAGGAGGTCACACCTTTAAACTTCTTTAGAGACTCGTCTCTTGTACAATTCTATCGCTTCGTCCTTCTCTGGCTGTTTTCCTCGTGGACAAACAGAACCGCGGATCCGGACTCCACACTCAGTTCATACCAAGGTACGTCTCAGGCACACTTACACACACACACGAGTCTCTCATAAAGAACCTGGCACTTTCTGTTTCACCGAGACTCCTCCGTGATACCAATTAAAATGTCGCATGCCGATCTGAGACCGGAGCGTGGTTCTGTTTGTATTCTCGGGAACAGAATTAAGACTCAAAACGGAGTCAACAGCCAAGGAACTTTATTTGCCCAACAACAAATCTGCGAATGCAAAGGGAGAGAGAGCGAGAGATAAAGAGAGAAAGGAAGGAAAGAAAGAAGGAAAAAAAAAGGAAAGAGTTCAGAGCAATAGCTGCCACCCCAGAGCTCCGGCGTCCTGACAGTCTGATTCATTTCCAAATCTGGTGGGGAACGCTCTGCCCGATGTGAATTGGTTCCATTTTTCATAAAGTTGTTACAAGCTGTTCTGCCCAACCACACCTTCAACTCGGCAATGGTGCACGTGCCCAATATTCCTCAGAGGCCTCCAGGCACCTTGACCCCCTGACCCCACGTCTGGGCACGTGTACATGGCTTTGGTTAGGTTTTGCAGGATCAGCCTCCCCCGTTGTTCCATGGCGTCAGTCGGTTTCCTAAATCTCTGTGGTGGCAGTGGTGTTATCTTCCTGCCTTCACAGGTATAGACAGATCGTTCCCTGTGGCGATGGCGTGAGTTTCCTGCCATTGCAATGCTGAGACAACACATCTGCTGTGGCGATGGTGGGTCTCACGGGCGCAGTCTCTTACTCTGTGTCTGTGTGTCTCTGTGTGTGTATTTCTGTGTCTATGTGTCTGTGTGTGTGCCTGTGTGTATGTCTGTGTGTGTGTGTGTGTGTGTGTGTGCATCTGTGTGTGTGTGTGTGCATCTGTGTGTGTGCGTTTCTGTGGGTCTGTGTGTGTCAGTGTGTGCGTCTCTGTGTCTGTGTGTGTCTCTGTGTGTCTCTGTGTGTGCGTCTGTGTGCGTCTCTGTGTGTCTGTGTCTGTGTGTGCATCTGTGTGTCTGTGTGTGTGCCTCTGTGTGTGTCTGTGTCTGTGTGTCTGTGTTTGTGTGTATCTGTGCTTGTCTCTGTGCGCATCTGTATGTGTGTCTGTGTGTGCACGTCTGTGTGTGTCTGTGTATGTCTCTGTCTGTATGTGTCTCTGTGTGTGTCTGTGGTGCGTGTCTCTGTGTGTGTCTGTGCCTGTGTGTATCTTTGTGTGTGTCTGTGTGTGTCTGTGTGTGTCTGTGTGTATGTGCCTATATGTGTGTGTCTCTGTGTGTCTCTGTGTCTGTGTGTGAGAACAATTCCACATAATTCACATTTCTTTCTAACTTCTTACTTGCCCCAGCCCCTGCTCGGTGCCTCTCAAAGCCTTCGGGTTTCACTGAATAAAATAGGATATCGTATTTCTTGTCAGGTGCTTTCATGCAGGTATGATTTCTTAATGCTTCTGTACCCATCTCTGGAGGCTGAATCAGTGGTTTTCAGGAAAGCAACATAGTGGACGTAACTGGAACGGGACCAAGTATAGAGGAATGAAGCCGGGTTAATTAGCATTGATAATAAACAGCTGTGGGCTGGCCTCAGGGGCGGTGGGTTGGCTGATGTAGATAAGGTGCAGCTGTGGCTGGTTAAGTTAAGGGGCTGAGAGCCAGTGAAGGAGAGCAGCAGAGGGAGAAGCAGAGAGAGGAAGAAGCAAGAGAAGAGAGAGGACACACGCCCTGGGTGAGGTGAGACGAGGAGAAGGCAGCAGAGGGACTGTATGAAGAGTGTGCTGGTATGAGATGGTGAAAGACCTTGTTGCAGCTTGATAGTGGGGAGAGTGCTGTGACAACCAAGTTCCAGAACTGGTATCTTGTTTTCATATTTGGAAAATGATGGCATCTACATAAAATAGAGTACTGAAACTATTTTTATAGAAGCAATGCATCTAGAAACCCCCTTCTTTTAGGGAGCTTAATAGCAGTAAGATCCAGGCAATGAATCCTGCCATTAATTATATCAAACAAAAGTTTTGTCTCTGTTTTCAGTGGGGGAAAGGTTTTGCTTGGACACACTTGAAACAGAGAGACTAGGTCAGTTTTGAAGCCACTGGGTCGCTATTCAGAATTTACTGGAACATCAAACCTACTGTTAGGAAAGTACAGCAGAACTACTGTGGTAGGTAAATGCGTTGTAACCTTTTGATTTAAAAGGTGTTGGAAACAACTGTCCATTTTTGAGCTCTAATTAATGAACTGCTTTGGACAGCTGCTGTAGTGGCTCAGATTTATAATGGTCTAGACAAAGATGTCTGGTGGTATCACTGTTTTGATCTGTCATGTAATTTTTTTATATCTTAACCAAAGTGGATGAAGGGAAAGGCTAAATTTGTTCACAACTTGTCTGACACAAGCTAGTTACTGTATATGTGTGTTTAATTTCTTACCTTTGGAATGGTTTGAGTTGTATGTTAAGCATATCCTACCTTGGTGTATGGCAAACCTAGAGGAATTGCTAATAGATTGATTTTGAGCATTATATAGCTGTATCAATTTCCTTTGTATAGTCATATGTTGTTAGGCTTTTTAGGTGCAGTGCTAACCTACTGAAGAATGTGATTCTAAATTATCTAAGTAAAAGGCAAGAGAGAAATAAATGATGACAGTTCAGACTGACACATTAATCATCAGTGTTAAAAATCATCTTCTAACTTCTAACTTATCTCAGAAAAAATCTGAAACCTTCAAAAGCATAGGAACCCTAGCTTCCTCCTCCTATGTAAAACTTTTGCAAGAGAATATAGAGCATGTCTGCTTCTAGGCTTCTGTGGTTTTACAGTGAAATGTTGCTTTCATCTGAAATGTTTTATTTAAGTGAGCAAACAAAAATTAATTGATCATAAACTTAAGTATCCTGTCTCTCCCTAACCGTATCTACAAACTCAGTCTTATTCATTCATCGGTACAAGTGGAAATGTCAGCTCATGTCTTACTGAGGATAGATCGAGTTTTAAAAATACTTTGTTTGAGATACTAATTAAAATTAATTGCCATAAGATCTTGCTTAGTTCGGGGATTTAATATTATGCCAAGGACATGAATTTCCTTCAGTCTGTATGTGATTCTTCATTCTGAAACTTGAGTTTACATTTCACTCCTTTTGAGCTGCTTACTTCTGTTGCACTTTAACTTCAGCATCTAATACATATTTCAGTTTTGAATAATCATTTCTAATACTTAATGCTTCAAGTAAACTTACGCTGCCAGGACAAATGACCAAGTTAGCAAATAACACTTAAACTGAATTTGTCCTAATGACTTGGAAAACAAAGCCTCTGATGGATGCGAATTTTTCAAAGTACACAGCTAGTTTCAGCATGAAATGGTGGGGTGGAAGGGAAAGAATTGCGCTGATTTGCTATTAACTTCCTTTCTTAACTGGAACAAGGAGAAACAATCTTCCTCCCGCTTGCCCCTGGGGAAGGCTGCAGATGTGATTGTCCTGACTGTAGGCCTACAATCAATATTCATCCTAGCCTAACCCTTTTTGCAAATAAATTGAAGCAAAACTATGCGTAATTATTCACAGTCACTTAACAATGAGTTGTTTAAAGTTAACGCACATCTATTATCTTTGAAAAGTACATAATTTCATTATTTATTAAAATTATAAGTATGCTAATTTCTAATAACTACACTAGAAATTCCACTAGCTGTATAGGAATGTTTCAGAGCCAGAGGTTGTTAATGTATAAGTCCTGCAAGTTAAAAACTCTGGTAGCATTAAGAGTTTCTTGGGGCCCAGAAAGCTGTTCCATTTGTGTTGTTCTTGGGCTTTCATGTTGTCCTCTGTCAAGGGGTTTAATAGAAGAAGTGATCTTGGGCAGTGAATTTTCATCAGGTGCCTTCCAACTTGATGCCCCATTTTATAAAATGTAAGTCTTTAATCATCTTCTACACCAACAAAAGCAAGCATCTGTTTTTGCTGAAATGCATGAAATTGAATATCTCTGATTGGAAAATAGCCCCTTAAAATAAAGCTGTTTCCTATGGAAACACTGTGTTGTTTTTTCATTGTTGGTATTTGTATTGTGAAATCTTGATAGCTTACTTGGAATATTTAAAGAATAGCACCTACCTATTGCTGCCATTTAGTAACAAAGAACCCCAAAACTAATTTCACGCTGGCTCGTGTCATACATTTTTTGGGGACCTGATCAGTTTTTGGGCAAGTGATTCTAGTTAGCCATCACCAGCAGATTAAATTACTAATTCTTCATATTTACCATCTTAAACGTGTTAGTGTAACAATGGAAATCTGCTTTTATGAGCAATTGGAAAACGTGTTTCAGATGAAGGATGACAATGGTTTTCTGTAGCCTATAGTGTATGGATTTGAATTTGCCTGGTATGCTGTAAAACACATTGCTAATCCTTACAGTTGGCAGTCCAATAGCTCTTAAGATGGCTTTTATATTCTGTGGCTGGGTCTTGCTCAGATTATTGAGGTGTTTAAAAAAATCACATTTTTTTTTTGCTTATAAAATCCAGAATGTAGGCACATCACCGTATTTGTGTAAGTACAAGGAAAGAATTTGAAAGGCTACAATGGGATTTATTTTTTTTAACTCATCAGTTGCTGATGAATCATAGAATATAGTGCAACACTGAAAAAGGGTCACGTGTTTTTTGGGTCTGCTGCACTTGTTAAATGACATATATGTGCTTGACTTGCCGAAATGAGTAATGTACTCTTGAACAAATAATTTTACCTTTCCTAATATTGAACATTTCATAATCCAGTGTTAGTGGATACTTTGTTACATTCAAAGAAACCAAATCTAGTACTTATTCTGTACCAGAAGATTTATCAACTCTGAGATCATTATAATGTCCACTTTGGCACATAAATGAAGCTTAAGCAGCAAGTTAGGGCAACATTCTAATTTTCCAATTTCTTTTGAAGTAGTTAGGGATATTGATTCATTGTCTTTTTTTTTTTTAATGTATGTTTCCCTCTTTTACACTTTTTTTTCCCCTTGCGTCCCCCTCCTTTTTTCTTCCACTTCTTATTCTATGCTGTTTTAGCCTGTAGCTCTGGAAAAAGACAAGCAAAGTGAGTTTTCCTTTCTGATTGCAAACTTTGCAGCTTTCAGAATGCTCATCTCCAGTAACAGGCTCAAAGCTTTTCCCTTGTTGCTGAGAGACCCCATCTCCTGACCTTAGAAGCTCTGCTTGTGGAGGCTGACAATTTCATTCAGTGCTACTGAGAAATGCAGCAAATAGCAGGGCTGGCTTTGTGGATGGAGATGTGCATTTTCAGGATTGGGGAATCTTGAAGGTTAGTGTAAAAGGTACTGACTCTTTGACTTGGTGTTTGTTTGGAGAACAATCAGTGCGTCAATGAGAACTGTGGGCTGGTTTTGGAGTTCTTGTTTGTGTGTTTGTTTTCTGCTGCTTGGTTTTGTTTTTATTTTTTAATAAGCTGCTCATGTTATATGCATGACAGGATGCTGTGGTTTTTTGGAGCGATGGTACTTGGCCTAGTAAAACACAGGAGAGCGGTGGTATTGGTGACTGCATGATCAACTATCTCATTAAGGCTTGTTTATTTATTGTGTAACATAGAGGTAACTTACATCTGGATTATGATAATGTGATGGTTGTCCAATAGGGAGTGTTTCTTTAAGGCTTTCTTTACAATCTTTTGATGTTCTGTGGCATAAAAATGAATAATAACAAATTTTATAAAAGCAGATATTTCAAAGCTGTAAAAAAAAAAAAATCATGGTGAAAACCTGTTGAAACATGGGGTTTTGTTTATGTTCTTTATGAAAATTCAGAGATGGGAGCTGCTTATACGCTGTGACCACTGGTGCGAGGCTGATGGCAAAAGCTACCCCTGCAAACAGGGGAAGGTAGCAAGTGTATTATGCTGGCTGTCTGCCTAAGGTCCTGAGATCCCCCATGTATTTGGTGACACCGCCGGTTTCAGTGTCCCGCACCACAGCGAGGACGCGTGGGTAGCAGGTTCGTGACAAGCTCCCGGTTCGCAAGGGCTGGCTGAAAACAGGGTGGTTCTCCAGAGCCACGTGTGACTAACGCAACGCCCCTGTGTTTTCTCTGCAGCAGCTGACTTCATGCATTTGAAGAAGCGCTTCATGCGGTGCCACCCCAGCAGTGTGGGGGGGTGGGTGTGGGTGCGGGGGGCCAACCAGGAGGAGGCTCGGTCACTTTGGATCTCCTTTCAGTTGTGACTTCACTGAGGACTCAAGAGCAGAAGGCAGTTTTTAACAACAGAGCATTTGACAACAGTTTGTCTCATAACATCCTACTTGTGCTTTACTGCATCTAATTCTGCCTTTCCAGTAGCCTGTGGTAGTTACCTCTGTTCTATTAAAAACAAAAAACCCCAACCAAAGCCCAATGGCTATGTGATCTGCTTTTCAAGTGAGTGGAAATACCTTTTCTTTGAGGAGGTGAGTGAAGCCGGGTTGATGATGGGTCTCCCCACAGGGTGTGCTGAGTGTGTATCTGCCCGCCGGCAGGTGGAGAACAGGTAGGTTAAGATCTCATATGTCATGGGGGAGTACAGAGAAGACAGTGCAGTTCCTAATCTTAGACAGGAGTTTCTTGAAGTCAAAATTCTCCATCTTGATTGCAGACACTGTCCCATCACAAAACTAGCCACCTTCTCATGCTTGAATATAGCTGATCTGGCTCAGGAGTGCGGTTTTTGAACCCTATGCATATCAAGGCGCTGCTAAGTAAGAGAATGTAAAGTGAGGACTGCGAAGGCAGGTGGCAGGTAGCACTGTGTTGGCTGAACTTGTTTTATGAATAAAACTGCACCCTGGAAAAAAAAAATCTCTCTAAGCATCTCTGAAAAGGAAAGGAGATTGCCCCCAAGCCTTTTAAAAAGGCCTTTCTGACAGGTCTTCATTAATTGCAACAGACTGAGTTAAAATTCAAGGGGTTGTTATTAAATCACTAACAAAATTGGCTCATACCCTTACTCAGAAACTGGAGAAACTAAATCCAGTTATCTTGGCACTACGTGTGTAGCCTACCTCACCTTAGCTGTAGAAAACAAAACAATACTTCTCAGGGGTGGAGAGAAGGGAGAACGTTGGGGAGAGGACAGCAAAAAGAACATATCATACGACTTTCACTGCTTATGACTTTTATTCCAGTTTGGCTGCAATACAAGCTTCTAAGGCTCTACCGCTGAACATCGCTTAGATGTTAGCCTTAGAGGAGGTAGGGATCTTCAATGGGTTTGTGAGTGATCTTGAAGGATGTATTCTCTCCATTGCTTGTTTTTACAGGTTGCTCTGTATTAACTTCTGCTTCTCAAGAAGGGAATAAGGTCTGGAGGGATCAATGTAAAATCTGCGTTGTGGAAGGGAGACTGGTGAATGAAGAGACGGGACGCAGCTTGATGCAAGCAAGCTGTCAATTTATTAGTGATTTTCCTACACTTATATATGTTTCTACTTTCTAAGTGTTACACGCTGGTTAAATCTTAAGCACAAACTGCTCTGGTTATCTTCCAAGACATACCATTTAAACAATACACATGCTAACTGGTTAAGTTTATCTTGGCAACAAACCCTGTTCTGGGACTAGGGGACTTCTTTTCCTACGTGACTTTCGTGACTGGCAAGGTTCCTCATCAATACTAGCTGTCACCTTATCTTACTGCTTGTTCCTCTTTGTCTGGTTGTCATCTCAACCACTATGGCCCAAGAGTCTGTGGTTTACTTGTCTCTTTGTTCCTTATCCCAAGGCTTGTTCCAACATGTCCCCACTGATCGACTTAACCGTGCCCGGTCTCTTGTCCTTGAGGCCTGGCCCTGCAAGACTCCCTATATAGTTTTCTGCCCTCCTCAAAAGATTTTGCTGGTCTTTATCCAGAACGTGTTTCACAGGGTCTGCAAAATGAAACATTATAATAAGGTGCCTGCTGACCTGCAGTACAGCTTGGTTATCCAAATACTGTGAAATGGGATATTATCTCTCAGTAGACCTTATCAAGGTCTTTATGTCCTTGTGTTCAGCTTCCCTTATTTTCCAGCAAGTCTTTTGGAGAACCTCAGATTCTCAGTCCCTCTGAAAACCTGAGACTGCTTTTTTCTGTTGGTCTTCAGGTCAGCACACTCTTATACACAGATACAGGCTTAGGAAGACTTTATAGTATCATGCTTGGCCTAAAAAAGTAGGGAAATAAAAGGAATTTTTATTCTAGTGACTTTACCATGGTACAGCATGAGGTTGTGATGCAGATTGTGATCTGGTAATAAACCTGGGTGAAAACACAACATTTTGATAGGTGAGTTGAGGATTGTATATAATGTTACAACCTCATTTTCCACTGAAGGTATTGCTGATTTCAGCTTGTTTTGGAAACGCTGTGTTTTAAGCTGGAGCTTGTAAACTGTAGTCTGGGATCTTGAGGAATATCTGATACACCTGCACAAAGGGAACACAGTGAAAAATTTTTGCCCCTGTCAGCCAGAGACCCTCACACTCCACTCTTCTAAAGAAAATAATGTGTAATAGTACATAGCATAATAGTTCTTTCAGTTCTGAAGACCTTTCCTTGTAATAAAGGAAAAGCCAATGTGTTACTGATGTCTTGTCTGGACTTTTTCTAGTTTGACATGCCATCTCCTTGTACTGTGTTCTCTGCTTCTCAAACTAAAATCTTAAGAACTCATTTTTTCATGCAGATCTGTTTGTGCCACTGCCAGCCAGCATGCACTGAAAGTTGCAACAGGCCAGTACATGCTATTTATTTCATAGAAACAGTGCTAAAAATGTAAAAGTGATTTGTGCAGTGCCTTAAATTTCAACATAGTTGCATTAGTTTGTGCATGTTTGTTATCAGTCATGCACTGCATATAGGATGACAGTGTAGAAGCACTACTTCTTAAATTGCCACATATATAACATTAGTTTTCCTTTATTTAGTAACTTGTTTGCTCACAGAGCTTTTCTTGGTAAAAACAGAGCTGTTGTAAGGGTGATGCAAATCTTACTGGTGATACTGGCTATTGTAGCCCAGGACTGGCTGCAGGTAAATAGTAATGACGGATGTTGGCATCACACCGACTCACCTGGATTATTGTCAAGAGAAATATTTAGTCCTGGTGGTTGATTGTTTCTCTCTTTCTAAGCTTATGAAGTAGTCCAGCAGTTGCTTCAGATGTTGTTGAGGTGGGTAAGAAATGGCTCAACAAAGTTATGGTAATCAATTTTCAAGAAAGTAAAATATACTGCTAGTAGTAAGTGGGGGGGACAGTGTTGGAAAAGGTTGGTTCCAAAATGTTGCTTGTGAAATACACAACACTTTGATCTCTGAAAAGAGAAATGCTCTTAAGTATGGCAGAAAACCCTTCTTTGTGGCGTTGAGTAATTTTGACTTTGGGTAAGAATCCTGTTGCTAACAGTGAAACTGGTCAGGGCATTGTCAGATATGCTTTGATTCTGCATGAGAAAGCTAGTGCAATCATTGAAGTTATTAGCATTGGGAAAGAGGTTAATAACAGCATAACTAATGAAGAGACTGCTACTGGGGTGGGAAAAAATAGTGACTATTTTGCTATTGACGTGTCTTTAGGACTTCATATTTTTATTAACAGAACAAGTAAAATTTCACAGGTGTCCTAGCTAGACATGATTTCTTTATCCTGAATACTAATTCATTTTACTGAAGATTCTGTTTTTCCTTTTGTTCCCAAAACCAATTAAATTCATTGGCAACATCTCTACTCTGAGAGGTAAATTTTTTCGATTGCCTTATAAAATTATAATAATTCCAATAGAGTAGTGAAGACGTTAATTGGAAATTTTCGTCGTCTTTCAGTGCAAAAGTTGTATAGCTTGTGAGAAATGGACATCACTAATCAGAATGTTTTTGTAGATACGGACTTTCATATTCTCTTTCAGTAGTAAAAATACAGTTGCAAACCCAGTTCTATGTTTGTAACCTTTTTTTATTTTTCCTAAGTTGGGAAGAGACTATTACCTACCTCTGATGAAGGTGTGACTTCAAATGCAGAAAAAAATGTTGAATGTAGTCACTCTGCATGTCACAAGGTTTGAATTTCAAGATGAATATAATGACAGTTTTCCTTACTCAAATGATGTTGGTATGATGAATGTTAAGGAGGTCCTGTTAAAATTGTTGGTTCTACAAGATTTCTTTCCTTAAGCACAGAGAAGCAGAGCTGTTAGCCCCTATGAAGTAGAGGGGATGCAATAGTAGAAAGCACTTTTTGAAACAAAAACCCCAGGCAGAAAGGGGGGGGGGAGAAGAAAGTTTGTCTCCTCTGCAGCGTGCTCTGCAAATTTGTACTGGTGATGGGAGGCAGCAGCAGGAGTAGGTCAGGAAAGTGCTTAACTGAAAAAGATGAAACTGAACTTCTTGGACCAACTGCTTTCTTGAAAAGAGACTTGAAAGAGTAAGATTTATCTGCTTTTTAATTGATTATTCTGTCAGTCAGGAAAAAAATCTTTGTTCTATATGATTTTTTTTTATTTCAAAACTATCCCAATCAACAACAAAACCTTTTCTGACCACGTCAATGTCAGATCTTTTAATACCACAAAACTGTTTAAGTCTGTCTGACGGTACTAATATTAAACAGTATATCTGAAATGTTTATTCATAATTTGCCACAGCCCAGAGGATGGCATATATTTGGATCAGGTCCCCTGCCACAGTTTTCTTTAAAGAAAAGTGTGTTTTCTGAACGGTGCTATGTTGACAGCCCTATAGTGTACCAAATATTGGCACAGCGTGGCATAAATTGTCCCTTTGTGAATCTGTAACATAACCAATAGGCCTAATGTTTTTCTATTATTTCTAATCTTTTAAGATTTGAATATCTTCAGGTACTCTCTTTGGGCCTCTGGTTAGTAGCCTGCCAGACCTCCATGCCTACAGGGAGAGTGGGGGGCAGAGAAATGCTTCCTATGTTAGAGGAAGATGGAATTAGACTCCATGTAAGCACACTGAAACTGCTGGATGTGCATCCAGTGTGGCTGCTATTGTGAGTGGCCTATTCCCCATCTTTTTTGAAAGCTTGTGGTTATGAGAGGTCTCCAGTGACTGGAGAATGGTAAAATAACATACTTTCTAGGGGGAAAAAAAGGATATCAGGGAACTGTACACAGGACAGTCTCCCCTCAGTTCCTGGGAAGATTATGGAATAAATCTTCCTGCAAGCCATTGCCAGGCACAGGAAGGCAAATAGGGTGCCTGAGAACAGTCAGTGTGACTTTAGCAAGGGCAAATCATGTCTGACTAACCTGATTATCTTCTGTAATGAGACAGCTGGCTCTGCGCACCAGGGGAGAACAAGTAAACAGTGATGTTTACCTTGACTTGAGTATTTTGACATGGTTTCTTACAGCATTATAGACTGGTGGCCACGGTGTGGGTGGGAAGGCTGCTGTGCTGTATGTCTCAAAGAGCAAAGGTGAACCAGCTTGAAGCCTAATTAGTTGCTGCTTACAAGTGATGCACTTCAGAGGATGGTACAGGTGCTAATACTGTTCAGCATTTTCATCATTGTTGTGGATAGTGGTATGGAAGATACCCTTACATTTGTAAATGACAGTGAAACGCATAGGGAACAGAGGTGGCCCCTCTGCTGGCCTGTACATGGGGCTAGCATTCAAAGGAACCTCAGCTAGCTATGGGAGTGGACCAAAAACCACCAGGTGAAATTCATTAAGAACAGCCATAAAGTCCTGCAGCTGGGCTGGCATAACCCCATGCAACAGCATAAGCTGATGAATGGCCAAGAAGCAGCTTTTTGGTAAAGGACCAGAGGGTGAATGAGAATTTAAGCATGGGTCAGCACTGTGTGATAAAATCTATATGTATGCTTGGTGGCCACAGCACCTGCAGCCAGTGTAGCAAGGGAAGTGATTTTTGCCCCTCATACAGCACTTGAGATTGTATCAGGTGAGTACTGTGTGGAGGTACATCCATTGTTCCCCCTACCCATGAGAGACTACTGAAGTGGAATACGTTCAGCAGATGGCTATCAGAATGGATAAGGGACGGAGCACAGTGGAGATTCATACTCTTGAAACCACAGAGTTCTTATTTTATAAAGGAACGAATATATACAATTAATACAAAATGGTCATTAAAAATTGTGTGCTTTTAACACCTAAGATTGTGTGGGTTGAGAAATTCTGGTGAAAACAAAATCTAATACCTTTTCTAGGAAGCACTTTGGAAAGAATACTATTCTTTCTAAACATGTAAAGGTTAAGAAAAATAAATACCCTTAGTATTCCAACTTGCATTATGAAAAAGATTAAAAATAAACAGATTAAAGGAGTTTTATGATTGGCTTATTTAGTGTTCTCCTTTTACACTTATTCTAGCCTGCTTTGGTTTCCATAGCTACTAGTTTAATCATGATGCACTGAGCTATTTCTAATTACAGTATATGCCATCATAAAATTAATTCTTTTAGTATCTTAAGTAACAAACAGCTTGCAGCTTGTTCTTTGGCATTTTATTACCACAACTCCTGAAGCAGCATATTAGCACATTGTATTTAATGTATTTTCAATCTTATTAAAAAGAAAATAAGTCTTCAGATATACCTGCTTAGATTTGTGTCAAGGGAGACACACTTAAAAAAGGAATGTATTATGCCCAAGGTTGATGCATTAATTTTAAATTATAAGGCACTTGTAAGTGATCACTGGATATTGTAGAAAAGACTTGTTGTGCTGAACATCCAATACAATCCAGTTTTGTTCTCTAGTTTTTATCAGTCTGAAGTCTCTGCAATGTCTTTATATTTGCCCAAGGGAAATTTATACTTTTATTCCAAAATAGAGAATGAACTAGATATCTTACGTCCTGAAGAACTGGCAATATGCAGGACTCTGGTTCTATGACTGAGTGCAGGTGAAGCAGACATATAGTTCAGGGAGAAGTTACTTAAGTGCAGTGATTGTGGGATAGGTCACAAATTAAAAAAAGCTAGATTTCCCAAGAAGTGCTAAAAACGAACAGCAGAGAAGTCAGTGGCAACTGATGATCAGTGCTGTCAAAAGCTATGCCAAGACTTGCTGATAATTGTTTTCTAAATGAAACAGACATTTGTCTTATTATTTTACCTTATTAGTGTACAATCTTCTTTATGTCAAAAATATTTTTATTTCCGTATGCAGCTGTCTTCCACCTCCTCAGCCCTGGCTATCCTAACACATTATCTTCCCAAATATGTTTCTGTGCTGTAAAGTAGAAAGAATAGAATAAGGACTTTGCATTGTGATTGCTGTCTTGACAACAAAAATATGCTTAATCAAAACATCTTCATCTTTTTGACTGTGAATAATTTTTTGTTATTAGTAATCCAAAAGAGTCTTTCCTGAAATGTTTAGCATAAATGTAGAGATTTGCAGAATTTGAACTGGAGTTAAAATTCAAGGCTTTTTGAAATACAGAATTTTTAAGATTTGTATAGCAACACTCAGTTTTGCTTATGTCATCCATTTATAAAACCTGGAGTGAAGTGTATTGTACAGACATCATGTTTGCTATGTAGTGAGTGTTCTGGCATTTTACAACTTTTTATGTTGTTTCATTGACTCATCTAAACATCAAGTAGTATGCATTAAGAAATATGGTGCATACAAGGAGCTAATTTAAATAATCCTAAAATTATTGAGATAACTATCATCCAGGCTGGTGTACAGGTGGCTTATTGAATGTACTTAACAGATGCACTTTTTTTACTCCTGTTACTGATCTAGATCTTTCTTCTGAGTTACTTCTCATTAGCAGGAAAGAATAGAGCTGTTAGGGGTGAGATTCTGCTCCCTGCGTGAGGATCGGTAGAACTTCTTTAAAACCTGAACTGCTACACAATGAATGATTTTGATATTAATCTTCCCTTTGACTTAAGTAAATGTTGACTTAAGTAAATGTTATTTTTGTGAGCAAAGGATATGAATTGGGATCTGAATACCTTTGTAAACAAGATCCAGAATTTTAAACTTTTAAAAATGATGCACTGAACTTGCCTGATTTACAGGTATCAACTATGTGTAATAAGTATGGAAAGCTTATGTTCGTATTTCCCTTCAACAGTACTTGGACCATGAAATAGGCAGAAGAACCAGTGTCCTCCCATTTGCTTCTTCCATAAACATCCTTGCTATATTGTATAGTGAACTCTTCTTATATAATGTGTATTATGTGTTTGCAGTTCTTAAAAAAAAAAAAAAAAAAACTTTGCCCATCTTTATTGATTCAATCACTTCTGGATTAGTTTTTACATGTACATCAAAAAATGCTATGCTCATTAAGGTAATAATTATTCTCTCACTAGTGATTTGGAAAATTATATACAGATTAGGATTTATTTTTTAATGTTAAATCTGTATTGGTTCTTCTTTAGCCTTCATCTCCAGGCTTTCTAAGATTTCTTATGTAGAAATCTACCAGTATGAGGACTGGTCTACTAGATCTTGAAGGTATTTTCTTACTTTCTGAAATATATGCTTTTTTTCAGGGACCTATTTCTGGTCTTGCATTGCAACACATTAGAATATGATTTTAATTTCTATTTCTAATTTGTGAAGTATTCTTTAAGAAGGTGAAATACTAATGTGGTTAAAATGCAGTTCTGTGAGCAGTGTGAAAGTTCTATTTTACCAGTACTGTTACAGCTACTAATCTAAATTGACCTGGTGATAAAAGAACAGAAGCCAAAAGAAACAGTCAGAAAAACAAAAAAAGTGAGTTTGCTATGTGTGATGCAGAATGCTTGGAATGTTTTTCTTTGTGTTCTCTCAGTTGTTGGGCACTCATGTTTACTATCAAAAAGTGCTGTTGTAATAGATTGGATTTTGTTTGAGTATGCTGGGCTATATGCCAGCTTCTGTTGATTAGTCTCCAATCTGAACCCTCCCACAATTCTTGATATTCTCATATATTCTCATGAACACTGTTCTAAAAGTTCATGTAAATAGGCAAATATTAATTTCAGGAACCGTGGAGCTGTATTAATAATACATAATCACTTATTAACTGATTTAACTGAAATTCCTTGTGGAATTTTCAAATGGGTTGTGGATTCTCACTTCAAAATGTATTGAAGTTTTCAAGTCAATTGGCATCTTATTTGAACAGAGTGGTTGGTCATCATTTATTACTGGCAGGTGGAAGTGATCTCTCTGTTAAGGTTTATAGTCAACTCAAACCTTGTTCTGTCCTGATTTTTTTAAAGTCTAATGGATATAGCATAGAGGACTGCTCAGTTCTGTTGGTTTTAGATATAGTGACAATTTACTTATATTTCACTGTTAAAATGATCTTGTAACTATCCTAGTATGTTTGAATAATGAAGTAATTGCTAGATTCTCCTCCAGTGAACTGAAGAGGGAGCAAAAAATTATAAGAGACACAAAAACTGATGGGACATGTGAGAATGTATTTTAATTTCCCCTCATATTTAGTGATAGTGGAAGTGTGAATTGAGCCTACAAGCTTAAAGAAGTTAATGTTAGCCAGCTCAGAGTTAAAAAAAAACACCAAAAAACAACCACTACTTGTTTTAAAGGTAGCTGAATCCAATGAACCTTGCTAGATGTGAAGTGGCAGCCTCTCTCTGTTTCCAGAGAAGTAGTCTGTGGCCAGGCTACTTCCCAGTGGGCACACAAATATATGCACACAAACACACATCTGACAGGTACAGCCACCCTTTGTGGGCACCTACATAAAGAACACATAGCACTTTGAAACAATGTGAGCCAGACAAGCAGACTGACCAGCAGCTTGCTTACCTGTGTCAAGTCTCTTACTGCCTGACTCTTCTCCATTTTGCTGGTCTTGTTCCTTGGTGGTCCATCTTGATCCCTCCTTATCTCCCAAAATTAACAACTTACATGTAATTACTTCTGCCCCATAGGTCCCAGTTGTACCTAGGTGCTGATGGCTTTGTAAGAGTCCACTCCGCAAAAGGTCCCCATTGCCCGCCTTTAATTATCCAAGAAGTTCAACTATTTCTGTCCTGTCCTGATTCTCACGTGTGAAATCCAGCCACTCCACTCGGTGCCATTTGCAACTTTTGTCAGATTCTCACTGTGTTATTCAATATGTCAATCTCTCATAATGTGTTCAGTAGTTTTGTTGTGTTCAGACAGCTAAACCCAATGCCAGAGCCCATATACCTTAACAACTCGAATGTATCTGTTGATGAAATACTGCAATGTATTTTTCACAGGCAGTTCAATGTGGGGCCCTGTTTGGTGAGTGCAGCTTCAAGGCCTTTTTCTCCTGAGGCAGTGGGTTGGTTGGTTGGTTTTTCTTGTTTTGCCTTTTTTTAACTTCCCAATACTTGTGTACACGTGATAGAATCCAGATTCTTCAAAGTAATTTTCAGGTTCACCTGTGCTATTTCTTTGCATGGGTGTTTAGTACATATAAAAACCCTTGCGTGTACAAAGGAACAGATGTATTGGGGTTCTGCCTGCATGAGGGGAGATTCTGTTCACTGAAGCTGTTCTCAGGTGACCCTGTGCTTGTTGAATTTATAGAAAATTTTAAGTGCTGAGTGACTAAGGGTTATTATCTAGCCTTTATGCAGGCTGTTCAAGACCATTTTTGAAAGAAAAAAGAGACATTCTTAAAAGTGTGGCCTGGTGATCAGACATAAATGTTACAGCCTTACTCCTCTCTGTCTCTGAAAACATGATTCTACTGGGGCAAAATAAGATCTTCGTGAACAGAAGATAGACTCTGTTTGACTGTGACTTTCTTTGGTATGTGACTTGCCGCTAAATTGGTATGATTTTCGAATAAACTAAATGCTTTGAGTTTTAAAGTTTTGGTGGTTTTTTTGGTTTATTTTATTTATTTTTTTTATTTAGAATGCTATGCTCAAATTCTTGTGCTTAGAATTATCAATAGCAGCAATGGAAAGCAAACTGAGCTATACTGCTAGAATAATTGAGGAGACGTTGCTTGTATTTCATGTTATATAAGAATGGTTACTAACATCTCAAAACTCTTATGAAGACTTCTGGACTATATAGTTGTCTATAGTTCTTTTCTAGGAGACATTTTTGAGGCTTGCAGACATGTTTAGATTTCTGGAAAAGAGGCAAACATACTGTTTGTTATAATTAAGGTAATTATAGTATAATAATGTCACAGAATACCTGCTGTTTTACTTTCGGTGAAGTCAAAGATAGCTTTTAAAATTTGAGACTTTGTAATGCATTATAAAGAGGTGTGTATTTCTGCAGGATTTTGGTGACTTCAGTCCTGCCAGGCTACTTACTTGTATAGAGACTGCAGTCACAGTTGAAAATTTATAAACATGGATTTGATTTGAAAATACCTTTTCTCTGAAAATGGCTGCACAGGTAGCATAGTTTCCATCTATGCTGTAAGCTGTATTATAATAATACTTTGCTTTCTCTCTTTTTGGTAAAATAAGGCTATTTAGTTCATTTAACCTAGCCAACTATTCATAACGTTTGAAATGGTGTGTTATTGTTGCTAGTTGGGAGGAAACAGGCATTTGCCTCGACAATGGAAATAGATTTTGATAACAGGATTTTTCATAACATTTTAGTTCGTGTCGTATCACAGCTTTAATGTGAAACATTGACTCATCTAGGGTTTGTGATTTTTGTTCTCAATGTAAACTACAGCAGTGTGATTTCTGTAGTATCCATTGGCTTTGAAATACAGTCTATATAAGCAAAGAAATTTGTACTGTTTAAAATGCATGGAATGCAGATGTTTAGCATTATGTGAAGTGCTTATTTTGACTGGATGACTATTCTGATGGGTGAAGATGCAGACATTTAGATTTCATAAATGATTGCTTTTCAGAGTCACTGGTAAAGGAACTTGAATAGCAGTATCTCTTGATTTGAGTCTTGAGCAGTATACAAAATGTAGTTTGAGATGCAGTTATGAAAAAATAACTGTATGAAGAATTTCATATATATGGTATGGTAATACAGTTAAATTCAAAATCTTTGTAGGAGTATTCCACCCATTCATTTTAGAAGTGGCTATGTACAGCTTAAAATAAGAGGTAATTAGAAGGGGCAAATAAATAGTTAAAATGTTCATGTATAGCAGGGAATTTTTTTAGTCCATGAGGGGGAAAAAGAAAAAGTCTAGCATTCCTAAGCAGGTTCCTGTTGGAAGGAAGGAGACAGTATTTTTGAAAATGAAAGTTGTATCTAAACACAGAAAAGAGCAAAAGCTTGGGTGTAATATTGTGGTAATGTGTTTTAAGTCAAATAAAAAGATGTCTGAGCAGCAACTTACTATAGGTACAATCCCCTCACCCTGCAGAAGGTCACAGTAAGTCATAGAGATGCCACCAAGGGGGAACTGATAGACCACTGAGGTTTAAAACTTGAACTCGAGAAAAATACAGCTTTAACACACAAAGCTAAATTATTGTGAACATTACTTAATACACAGGAGCTAGATTTCACCTAATGAGGAGCAAACCTTTAGCGCAGCTTCAAATGATACGCAGCAGAAGAGGTATTTAATCATGAAGATAGTAATCGATTGCCGGAATCAAATAGAGCTCATCTAAGACTACTGAATGAAACTTGAAATTGCTTGATAACTGTGTTGTTTCATCTACAACTTCAACAAGCCTTGATGCTAAGAAGTTGGCAAAGGAATGTCTCTTCTTCTTCCCCCCCTCCCCCTGAAAAAAAAAAATATGGCAAGGGGGCTCCCAGGAATTTTTTAGGGTGCTACAGACTACATTTGTTTGAATGAGTTTGTATTGTATATATAAAAAAATAATCATTTTACTTCTAAAAGTGTCTATTAACTTTTTTTTTTATAAAAATGAGTATTGGGCTAGTGAGATGCTTTGGTTTGAATCCACTAGGGGTATTTCAAGTGGCTTTGTGTTTCATTATGGTGAAATTTTGACTAAGCTTTTTTCTTCATGGGTGGACAGGTATTTTAAAGATTAAAAGATCCTATCAAAAGTTAGTCTAGCAAGGGATATATCTAATTTTCCTTAAAGTATGCCCACTAACTGCTAGTGAATTTGTATTGCATTGCTGTTCCCAGCATGTGCATCTTTATAGTACTTCAGGAAGTCCCTTAAGGTCTGTATGATGAGCTTCATAGCACTTGTGAAAATATTAAAATCTGTGAGGAAGAAAAATAATTGCTAGTTTTGTTTCTTAACTATTTGAAGTAGCAAGAAGATTGGTATTCAAACCCATACTTCTACAATCCATTGGATGGATGTTAGAGAAAAGGATCAGAAAATAATGCTGAATTGACTTGGCGAAGTACGGAACACAAGAGAGGATCATTGAGTACAGGCTATCAAAAGCGTAGCAATTGAGTCGCTGACCTGCTTGGAAAAAGTCAGAGGCCAGATTTAGCTTTAACTGTTTTGTAGGTTTTGGATTGTGGGTGGGGTGTCTTTTTTATTTTCTTAATGTCCTATCCAGAGAATGCTACAATTTCATGATGATGTGTCAAAGTAGTATTTGAATTGGCTCAGGCAGAGAAGGCAGGTGAATTTGCATCTTCCATTTCACAGGTGAGTGTTCTTGAATTGTACTTTGCTGTAAATGTTTTTTCTTCATCTCTATCTTACAATAGAATTGTTACCTCCTAACTATTGAAAGAAAAGCAATTGGCACTTACTCTCATTCTGGCACTTACTGAAAGTATGTGATGAAAGGGATCAGTTTTTATATATTTTGATTTTCTTAGTCTTACTGTTGGTTATACCTAGGCAACTTCCTGATTGGTGTGTACAAGATTTTTTTTTTGTACCTTTTAAAATACCTAGCTTTGTCTCCGGAGTCCAGCCATAGGATCCTAACTTTCAGACTTGGGACTAAGCAGCTAAAAATTAAGGGAAAGATAATTTGTAGACTCCCAAGTGTTTTATTACATGTAATTCTTATCAAAGTATTGAAAAAATCTGAAAACATACATGAAAACTTACTGATCTCAAATCAATGAGAAGTAGGAGACATGGGAGTTACTTGTGTAAATAGTTTTTTCTTATTCTACTGCTGTTCTCTAGAAATCTATTCAAGCCTTAGAGAAAGAACTATTTAATAAGAATCTATTAGTTGCAACTGCCAGTGAGCACTCAGTTCCATTAATTAAGTTACTAACTAGGCCAATTTTTTTCTTTTCTCTTTATCTTTTAAACATTCATGTTTCCATCAGATCTATTTAGATATCTTGATAGGATGTTGAATAGGTTCAAGAAAATCAACCCTCATCTGTTACATCTATTAGAACTAGAAGCATGAGATGTATTTGATGCTCAGCTGATTGGTGGAGACTTTAATTGCTGTTGCATCCCTTGCTTGGACCAACACACGTGGAACATGGTTCTGAGTCGGTTCTGCACAGAGCATACAGAGGCTGTCGTGCTGAACTCACCCCAGCCATATGACTAAGAATTCTGATACATGACTTATCTTAAATCATACCTTGTTTGTTCCAGGAAAACAAGATATGTTTGCAACAGATAGTAGCATGGGAAACCTCACTGGTTTTCTAAACACTTTTTAACAAACATAGCAGTAAGCACTTCAAAAAGGTGGAAGAGCTAAAGCTTATCCCAGCTTGTGCCAGGAGATTTAGGCTGTATTCCCGGTCTTATTTTCTGTCTTTTTACACTATATGCAGGGACAGCTTAGCCTCCTTGCTTGTTTCACACACGCTTGCTTTGCTAGATGTGTCTGTGCTTTTGACTGCATAATCCAGATACTGTTTACATACCAGGTAATCTGTGAGTCCGAGCAACAAAAGATGCAAAATCATTATAGTCTTATGGTACAAAGCCTGCCTTGAGTCAGAGGCAGATTTTTTTTTTTTTTTCCTCTCCTGACCTCTGGCAAGGAGTAGATCCTCATCTTTGCTGTATTTGTAGGCAAGTTCTGGATGTTCCCTGGGTTAACAAGGATGCTGTCCAGAGTGTCTTGCTCTGCCATGTCTTAGGAAAAGAGCTTAGGTACTCCTAATAACTCTTGTATTTATAGTAATAGATACAGACTATTCTTCTCTTTAAATAACAGTTAAAACAGAGTCTATAACAACAGCTTTCAGGTGACTTAATTTTTTTTTTTAGTTTTTCATTTTATTTAAAGGCTGCAAAGGTTTTTAGAATCTTAAGTGCTTCATTCTTCAAATAGATATTTTTGAAAATTAATATTCCTGTCACTAGAATAGTACTGTAAACAGGAAGTAGTCATACTGCCAAGTGACACTGAATGCAAGAATTACTTCTGGAACTCTGCGGTGTTCTTTTGGTGTAGTTTATACTGTGAAATGTTATTAAATGTTATGTACTTTTCCACACTATGTAAATGGCAATGAGTATGTCAAAATATACAGATTTAAAATTGGTAGTGTGTTTGCTTGCAGATTTTACTTTTTTATGCCCCAGAGTGCAAAGATTACTTCCCCCCCCTAGTGAAATGGAGTAAATGTTGGAATAGAATTGTATTTATAGTAGAAAACCTATTTCAGAAACTACTTCAAAAAAATAAGCATGTTAACTTAAAGTAGTCAGTCAGCTAAGTTTATTTCAAAAGTGAAATAGACTTTTTTGTTCATTAATGTACTCTCTGCTGCCTTCCAAGCAAAGTAAATTTTGTTTCTTCCTAGTACATCTATTTTGAAATTGCCACTACCATTGCATTCTGAATCCTAAGAGAGTCCACAAAGACACTTACTCTAAGGCCAATTCATCCATTTGATGATTGATACATATTTGATCATATCTGATCAAATTTGAAGTACTGATACATATGCTTATGCTGTTTTAAGGAAGGAAGATGGAATGGTTTCATTATGCAGTGGTTCATACTGTGGTTTCTGTATGAATGTATGTTGTAGTTTTCTTTGTATTGAATGAAGGGATTAATAGGTGTGTTTTATTTGAAATATGCAGCTGTTACGATTTGCTTTTAAAATGTATAGCTGGAGAAATTCTTTGGAGCAGGTAGGCTGATGTGGATACTAGCAAATTATTATTCTCTTTTTTTTTTTTTGCTGAGAATAGCAACATCATTATGTTTGGTATTTATATCTGATCCACACTTGCAAAGCTTTTCTTTCCATCTGTGTATTTCCTATAGAACTGAGAGCAGCAGGATGTAGTATATTCTGATGTTATAAATTCACTCTCTAATGGATATCTGAAAGGAAAAAGTATTCCAACATCAGTGATATCAGTTGCTGATGTGGTGACTCTACTTAATGTAAAAATGTAAGTGATTACTTTTAAAGATTTACTACCCTGAAGTTTAACAAAAGCATGTTTCTTCATTCTCCCTTGAATTGCACATACCTTAGAAACTTCTTACATTGCACACTGCAGTGCTTCTCCCAGTTTTTTTTCTTTTGAACATTAAAACCTAGATATGCTGTTTCCATGTACTTGTAGTTATACCTAAACAAGAGAAGAACTAATTTGTCAGGTATGTGGACATCTGGAATTTTGTGGCTTTCCTGTTGCATAGTAACAGATAAAAAGGTTGTTCTATATTTCTATAAAGCTGTAGTCTGTTTCTATTATTTGTGTTCTCATAAGTTGCTTTTGCCCTTGATGGAAATGTTTTTCAGGTATAGTACCTATTTAGAACTAGAAATTCAGTTCTTACTTATTTAATCTTACTACTGTATCTATGCTTTGAATTTTCACATGAATGGTCTGAGAACTGAAAATCTTTGTCAGGAGTCCAATTGCACATGTGGCCTGAGTGCCAAACGCCCAGATTTCACAATTTGATGGAATATACAGGCCTGACAGTCTGTTGTCAGAAGGGGTAATTTTCAGGCCATGCTCTGTTCACTGTCATTACTGGCTGTATACAAGGACAGCTTAAAATAGGCACTAGATTAAATGAATCACAGAAAGCTTTGTTGCAGGAGTGGTATGGAGAGAAGGTACTAGGTGCTGCTGGGTACTCAGTGGTGGTGGTGATAAACAAATGGGAGCAGGTAAAACACCAGAGTCTGCTGAAGCTTCTCAAGCCTAGTGTTCTCATGACTTTTGATGATACTGTTACGCAAAACCTGTTCCTGCTTCAAACTGGGTGTCTAGTGATGATTTTGGTAATGGGCGGCACCTATGTTGCCGAGTTTGGCTCCTTTGTCCTGATTAATTTATTATTTTTTTCCCTTGCAATAATAGTTTGCCTTTTTTTGTTCCTCGTGAGGCAGAGTACCATGCTCTTCTATTAAATCTCTTAATTCCTAGCTGTATGCTATGGTATCGTAACATCCCTAAGTCTATTGTATATCAATCTCACCAACTTTTTCATAAATCTGAGCTACAAATAAATAGCAGAACAAGCGAGAAAAAATATACTATACTTCAGATATCTTCTAAGTATAAATATTAATTAAAAATCATAATCAAAACCCTGACCATTGCCAAAACCCCTTCTGCTAAGAAAAGCTCCTTTTTAACACAGGCAGGCTAACGTTTGGTCTTCATTGCTTGACTAAAGTTCTAGCATCTGTATTATTGGCCTGAAGGCCTTATCTTTCCAGGAACAGTCTTCAGATTATACCTGCTTTATGTAGCTGGATTAGGATGAAACAGATGGCTGGTTGGTTGCAAAAGAGCGTATAAAAATGTGTAGAAATATTCTAAATGCTCTACTGCTTCTCATCTTGTTTAACACAAGTTTGTTTTGTGATTTTCTTATCCAAATCCTTGCTGAAGATGAAAATGTGCTGTGGGTTATAAAACTCTTAATTCCTCACCCTTAATGGCCAAAAGATTGAATAATCCTCATGCAAGTTAGAATATTATAATGAAGTCCAACAGCTTCTGATTGAACAACATGTTATTTTAATTCTGTCTTGGCTTAGTGGCTGAGTTCAAATTGGCGGATTTCAAATACTATTTCTGCTACACAGTTCATGCAGCATATGTCTGATGCAAGTTTATATTCAGCATAAAGGTTCATCATCCCAGGAAGCTGTTTACTGGTTTGGGGTGACACATTTTGTTGATTCTTAAGATAGAATTCTTACTTCTAAGGAGCCTGACGTTCTTTATGCTTAGTAGATTTTTATAGTAGTAGTACGTGAGTTGTGTAGCTTGAAAAGTTATTTCTGCCTGTGGTCCAGGGTGTTTTCTGCTATAACCATGAAGGGTGCAGAACTTTATAGGATGGTAGTGTTTTCTTCTTTCATTTTGACTTATCTCCTACTTAATCCCTGGGCCTTCTGATCTGTTTCTACTGTAAAATATTAGTCTGACGGATTATTTGCTTGGTAGATTATCAGTTCAAAAAGTGAGTCGGTGGAAGACAGATGAACCCGCTGCTGCACTGAATATAGTATAGCTTTATACACAGTAATACTTATTCCTGATTATTAGGTAGTGTGTTTAGCATCTCACCACCTAAGATCTATGTACCTCCTGATATATTCACTTGAGAATACTTAGTAGTGTGTGGTGTCCTACAGTTCTGGCATTTTGTTATTAAGACTGTGGTGCTTGCATCACCAGTTTGTATTAGACTTCTACTATTCATGGGAAATGGAAAAGGAGGTGAAATGGGGAACTTTCTTTGTGACTGATTTCACTTGGATTTGAGGGTCAGCTGGCTCTCAAATTTAAATTCTGTATTTGAAATTGAAGATAGTGAATACTGACATTTTGCTTTGTGGTCCAGGGAATAAAGTTAAATGGTTGTGTCTTATCTGACTTGCTCCAGGTCAGTCATGACTAGCCCCATTGAAATCAATGAGGTTAGAGTAGATGAAATCAGTGCTCAGTCTGTAACAGAGTGAAGTTCAACACTATTTAGAGCTGAACGTTATCAGTGTTATTTTTATAGCCTACTACTTAGAACTGAATGTTATTGGTGTTATTTCTATAGCCTAGTATTTTATCTTTTACTCTTATCTGGAGCATCACAGTCTCTCTGTGAAGATCTCCATAGAAGCTCTATGCCTGGCTACATACTAACTAAATAATTTTTAGAAGTAATTGACAGAAGACCTGGTTCATAACCCCTATGTCAGTGTGTTATAACCAAAATTATGAATAGTCTGCCTTTTCTCTGCTTGCTGGAATGTTTGCAGAAGCAGACTTTCCCTTAACTAGCAAAATTTCTTGTATGTCATGTGGATAATGAAGACAAGGCTGTTAAGTTTTATTTGAAATAATTGTTGTTAGTTAACATTTTAACTGTTTCAGATTTCTATAGTGGTGTAAACTTGATAAAATTTCTCTATAACAGCAGATAAGTGGTGGTGCTACTTCAAAATAATTTGTTTTGCTTAGAAATAAGTATTTCTAAGACAAAACCTGTCATCTAACATCTGTGTTGCCAGCAAGGTCACCTTGAAAGGCACTAAAACTTTCTTGAGACCTGTTCAAGATCATGTTTTAATACTTTATTTTGTTGTGATCCTAGATATTATGAAGCAGAGTTTTTAAAGAAAGCTTTTTGAGGGCCTGGATTGGTAGGCTGAATGCCAACCTAGGCAGAGCTTTCCAAGGAGTCTCAGGGAATGGAACAAAATGTCTGTTGCACTTGTGAGACTGCTGTTGAGTTTATAGCTTCATTGATCTAACGCTGCTTTAGAATATAACCGTCCTGTTTAGCAGAGGAAGAGGCCACTTTCTCAGAGCCTGTGGCCAACTTCCTGGCTGCAAAATATTTACCCCACTTGAAGATGTGCTAGGTGCTCTGGGAAAGGTAGTTTAAAGATTTTTGAGTGTTAAAAAGAACTGACTATTTTAGGATTGAATTACTAAAAATCTGTCAGAACATCTGTTGCCTTCAGAGAAAACTCTTAGTCAACCCATCCTGACTCAATTTATGTACAATAGCTGATACTGTGGAATAATAGCACGTGTACCTATTCTGAAGGAACTCAAGATTAACTCAAGGAACATGTGATACCTCCAGAGTCTTTTGTGACCTCTAGGCATAGTATGTGTGCCATTGCTTTCCACTTTAATAAATCCATAGTTTCTTTATACATCATATCTAAATCCTTCTTAGTACTAATGTCCTAATGTTTTGAGGAAGTATAACAAAGAGAGACTGGTTATTTCACTTTGAGAAGCTTATTCTTAAAGACAAGCAAAACATTAAATTTCTGACTCGCCAAACATGACATCTTCAATCACAATGTTTTCATGATGAAAATATCTTTTAGATGTTCCATTAAAAATAAAATGGTTCTAAGGATTTTGGAAAACATAATCCAGAATTTAACTTTTAATATTGTGATCAAGTAGCTGCTGTTCTCTTCAACTGAAATTGATGAGGCTGGGTTTTAAATAACGAAGTTGCCCCTAGTGTGAGGCAGAGATGCTTGTGCATGTAAGTAAAGCTTCTGGGATGTTGGGAGAAGATAGATACTGTGGTTCCCCTGAATGAAAGGACAAGGGGATTTTCTGGCTATCCCTAAGTGGAAGCTCCTGCACAAAGATATGTTAAATTGCAGTGGTGGAGATGAGAATCCTTACTGGTGTATAATTCCTTCAGGCATATCTGTATATTCAGAGTTGCTATAGGAACATGATTTCAGATAGTTAAGTAGAGAACAAACAGAACTTTGTGTACAGTACTTTGAATGATGTCCTTTAATGCCTCACATCTTGATGCCATCTGGACTATAGTTCATTATTATTCCACCATACCATATAGGTTTCTTCTAAAATATACTTTTAATTATGCTTCAGCAATAAATGCTGAATACAGTAAACTATCTGAGTGCTGAAGGAAGCGCTACTCTGCAGGGGATGGGTCATTCACGATAATAAGTACTAGACTTAATAATGGATCTCGCTATTTTCTTTTATATATGTTAAAAATATGCCTGTAAAAATCACTAAGCATACATGCAATTTGCATAAAACCTCAAATAATTCTGGGAATTGACTGTACCAAATTCTATTTTAAGCATAATAGTCTCTGCACTTTAAAGTGCTGGTGGTAGATGGTGCCTGACTGCAGTGTGTCTTCAAAATCAATGAACCTTTCCTTTGTTTATATTGACTGAGAAGTAAATGGCAGCATTGACTCTGGTTCCTGGTGTTCAGATATAGGGGTTGATACTGAGAAGTGCTGAACTAGTTAGTCATCAAGAGGATTATTTGGGATGACATATTTAGTTGTTTAAAATAGAGGAAAAAATAGACAAAATGGAAGTTATATCAGTAAAAGATGTGTGGTGAGGATAATGATAAATTTAATGAACTGACAATTTAATAGACTTTAGAAAGCACAGTGAAAATGTAGAAGTGAAATGCACCAAAATATTTCTTTTGTTACAAAGATCTAGGTGTTATGGACTGCTACCAAACTTTCATATTAATTCCCTCTAAACACCCTTTCCCCTATTCTTAGTCTTATGGATGTCCAGCTGGGACCTGAAAATCGGTAGTTTCAAGAGAGATTCTGTGCTCCCTGCTGGATCCCCACTGCCTTATTGCAGTCTCTTTTTTTTCCTTTTTCTTTAAATGGGAGACAAGCAATGGTAAATATCATACAAAATAGAACTTGTGTCTTATCCCTTGACTGCCATCTAGGTCTTTAGATTTTCACAGAATGGTCAGGGTTGGAAGGGACCTCTGGAAATAATCTAGTCCAGCCCCCTGCTGGTTCACCTAGAGCAGGTTGCACAGAATTGTATCCAGGTGGGTTTTGAACACCTCAGAAGGAGGAGACTCCACAACCTCTCTGGGCAGCCTGTTCCAGAAAGAAGTTATTCCTCATACTCGGTTGGAACCCTGTGTTTCAGTTCGTGCCTGTTGCCTCTTGTCCTGTCACTGGGCACCACTGAAAACAGCCTGGCCCCATCCTGCTGGCACTTGCCCTTAAGATATTTGTAGACATTGATAAGGTCCCCTCTCAGTCTTCTCCAGGCTAAACAGCCCCAGCTCTTTCAGCCTTTTATCACAAGGATGATGCTCCAGTCCCCTCGTTGTCTTTGTAGCTCTCTGCTGGACCATCCCCAGTAGTTCCTTGTCTCTCTGAAACTGGGGAGCCCAGAACTGGTCACAGCACTCCAGATGTGGCCTCACCATAGCAGAGTTGAAGGGGAAGATCACCTCCCTCAACCTGGTGGCCATGCTACTCCTCCTAATGCACCCCAGGATCCCACTGGCCTTCTTGGCCATCAGGGCACACTGCTGGCTCATGGGCAACTTGCTGTCCTCTTCACATTAGGGAGAGGCTTGGATATAAAAGACAAGGAAACGCAAGAAAGTTGTCATTGGGAGGTTTCTAGATAATCTGGAAAGACTTTAGTGCTGGAAGGAAAGAAAGGAGTACTCTTTCACAAGAAAGATTGCTTTTGGCACAGCAGAGAGCATGCTATCTCCTTCTTCATTTCCTTCAGATTATTACATTAGCCACGTAATATCTGGCAAGCATACAGATAGTTTGAGAAGGATGGTTGAGGTGTCCCACAAGAGGAAAAACGGTATATGTTTTTGAAATATCAGATCTGTCTAATTCTTTCTGTGTGGTACGCATTTGATTTGTCAGGGTAACTTAGCTAGTGCACGCAGAGGAAGCAGTGTGTCTAAAATCTTCATAAACACTTCAATCAGCAGTCTCCTATCATCAAGTACAGAAGAAAGAAAAAGAGTTTCATCTAGCTGTAAGATCAGTGCACCAATATGGGAAAATTTTTATTCAAAAAAGTTAAATGACCTAATAAATTGGAGAAGATATCTGAAGTCAACAAGATGAAGTATCATATCAGTATGTACAAGGTATTGCACTTAAGAGGAAAAGTCAAATGCAATTGAGAATAGCAGAATAGATGGAGCTATCACAGGAAAGGCAAATGTAATGCTGGGAGATACTCAAGAAAGCATTGTATGAAGATCCTGAATGTGCTTATTTCTCTTTAATGTTATAGGTATTCTATTAGATGGCATCTGTCAGGTTTTGGCCATTACTGTGATGGAGTGATTTATACAAAATGGTGAGACTTTACAGGAATGGAAAAGTAGTAACAAGAGGTTTGGATCAAAAGACTTGAAAAACTTGTTCCTTCAGTCCTCTCATAAGAGAGAGAAAGGAGAAGAACAGAGAAATAAAATATAGTTTATACATACAATGACTGTAATAGTCTTTTCCAAATCTACCCCCCCCCCAATGTGATAAGACATTAAGTCCCAGGAAGCAAGATCAATATACAGAAAACTTTGTCAATCATAGAATTAGAAACACATCTACATTAAAGTCAAGTCTGTTCAAAGTTGTATGTATTTTGCCTGAATTGTACTGCTAGTTTGCATCAGAAAGGCTTACTTAATTTTGGTTCACATTTCTATAACCACTTGTCCTCTGAAAAATTATAATTTAATCTTATCATTTAAAAAATGGCTACCGTTATAAAACTGACTTAACCTGAAACTATATTTGTATATTGCATGAGGTTGCTCAGGCCAAAGTTAAATGAAATTATGTGGGAAGATGCATGATTTCACAATACAGACAAGTATCTTACAAAGAATTATATATATTCATGCACTTTAATTGAAGATGTCTGTTCTGTGCAAAGTGTAATTCAGGTTAATATAAGAATGTTTTTAGTGTGCAAGAATTTTTTCAGAAAATTAGACATGACAGTACATCAGGTTTCTAATAACATACCAGTGAAATATAGGAATTTATTCTTATTAATGGAATAGTATTTAATCAAACATCTTAGACCTACATTACAATAAAAATGCATGTTCTTATTCATTATTTGAAAATATTTTTAGATACTTTATTGTGGACAGAAAGGATGCAACTTTATTTTTACAATGCTGTTTCAGTTATTTGAATAAATTTCCTTATTCTGTGGGAAGAACACTTGAATAAGAAGTGCAGCATGAAGTCTAAGAATAGAGAATTTTAGTATCTGACTGGTTTCCACTATGAATTATTAACAGAATCAGACTTCTGCATGGCAGTGTCTATTCAGGAATGTTTGAATATCTGCTGTTGGTGGAGCACTCACAAGTTTGGGTTTTTTTCAAATGGTAATCAGTTGCTTGTTTAAGGATTTATTGCAGACATTGCCCATAATAGTTATTTAATACTATGTAGGTGTGATGCCATGATACCTTATGGTATCTATGGATATGCTGTTGTGACAGGAACCCGAGTTTTCCAGAATGATCAAGTGCATTTGTTTAAATATTCTATAATGGCTCTCTGGAGAAGAAAGGTTGGTTTTTGGTTTGTGAGGTTTTTTCCCCCCATACCCACAAAAGCCAGGATTTACAAGAATAAAAAGTATAATTATTACCTTCTTAGATATGGAAGACTCGAAGTGATTTTGTCAGGGAGAGCAGAAATAAAAAAGGGGGTTTGTAAGCATCTGCCTACAGTGCCCTGGCTTGTAGGGTTTTACTGAAGTTCAGTGTCTTCTGGACCTACAGGAAATGCTGTGGGCTCCTTTCTGGTATGTAGGATATGTTTTTTTGAGACTTGTTGTCTGCCTCACATGCTGCTTAGCAGTAATCTTACTCTTTTTCTTAAACTGCATCTTGAAGCTCTTCAGTGCTGTTCTTTGTTTCCTGCTTTGCCTGCTACCCCCTTCAAAGTGTCTCCACCATTGGCAGGCTGAGCGGCTCCTTGGGAAAAGAGCAGTCTTTCCCTGACATTTATTCCCATTTTTTTTCCCCCCAAGGGATCTTACCGAAGCTAGGTAGTCTGTTAAAAGGCACATAGAATAAATAAATAAACCAATAAACCACTGTTATGTAAAGCATGTTACTTTAATTTCCGTATTTTTAAAGACCATTACATGAATCATATCAGTAAACAGGTAACAGCCTTCCATTTCAGTTCCTTGGGGACTTTACTGTATCATAATAAAACAAGTGACATGAAAACCCTTTTAGCTATAATGAAGCCCAAATAATTGTTTAAACTTTTATGAACTAAGCTGCTATCAAACTGAAATAATGTGAATGGGTATTCTAGCAACATCTGGTTATGTAATAAAAGCATCATACCAGACATAGTTCTCCCTGGTATTAGAAGGGTAATATGAGTGGGGAATTTTGGTTTATAAAACCTGTCTTTCCTAAGTTTCCTTTTGAGTCTGTTCTGGTATTTCTCCCCTCACTTGCTTCTTGATTTATTATTCTTTTCACTCATTCCTGTGAGTTCTCCTTTCACAGGAGAGGACATTACAGAAGAGATTGCCTGAAGGTGTTTCAGAGGAGGTTTGACTTATTTTTGGGGCATTTCTCATTTATTTCATTCATTTACTCGGCTAGTCTGGGTTGTGCAGCCAGTTTCTGTCTTTCCTGGTGGCTTTTTGTCACATACCTGCCTGCTTAGTCTGCAGTCAATTCTGTCCACTTGAGGCAGTTAAAGCAGCTGTTACTTAGCCAAACTGTGAAATAAAGATTAGACCTTAATCCCTCCATGACAGTCAGGGTTAAAGCCAGTTCGGTTTTATGATGAGAGAGACTGAAATTTGCAATTTAAAGATTTAATTAGACTAGGAGTTTCAAAGGCACTCTGCACTGACCAGGTTAATATTTAATGCATGATTATTTTTTCTTCCCTTTCTATGGACCTCATTAAATTTCCTTAGCATAAGTGTTGATAATAACTTTCTAGGTATAGGGAATGATCCCCAAAAGACAGTGCTTTTCATGGCCCTTTTCTCATGGTAATACAAAAAAGGATAAGCAGTCCTCTCCTGCACCCCGGTGCTCTTCCATGTATCTCTTCTGTAATACAACTTCTGCAAATGTGAAATTCCCCTGTACAGCTGCTTTGTTTTGCTATGTACCCAGTTTGGGCAGGAGACTGGTGGTGGAGGACAGTAGTGCCAGTCTGGATTGCCATGTGTAAGTACTGTACCTGGAGAAAACATGGGTTGCTACTCCCTGGTAGATCTGTGTTGCTGAGGAGATAAGGTGGTGCTGTGCTAAACATCAAGATATGTTCACTTAACTATATTGTGTAAGGGCAAACTCTGTCATTTCTAAAGACCTGAGAATAGTTTCTTGTTTATTTTAAGTTAACTTGATAGAGCTAAGTCTATGTGCCTACACTCTCACCTAAAACCTAGATATGGCCTCTAGGAATGTCATGGGAGTTGAATCCAGAGTGAAAAAGACTGTGCACCATGTGCCAAATATAAAAGTAAACGTTGTACGTCTGAAGAAATAAAATACTTCTGTCCTAGGCAAAGTGATCTGCAATACTGAAGAACTTAAGTGTCATTGGCTGTGTGATCTGATAGCTTCATGTTACTGTGGCTTAATTCAACACTAACAAAAATCAAAAAATCACAGATCCCTTGTGCAAATCTAATCCCTTGTGTTATTATATGGAGCATCCTGCAGTGCTGCCCTGTAATTCATTCTGCTTTCAGAGTATAAGATAGGATACTTTGCCATAGACTCATTCATCTGAATAATTATTGCATACAGTTTTGTCTTGTACTTTTTTTTACACTTCATCAGGTGGCAGGTTGAATGAAAATTAGTTGAATAATATTTTCAAGGTCTATTAAACTAGATGAATATTTCTGGCTTCTGGAACTATTCATCTATTTTCTTTGGCAAAGAATGTCTTCATGAAAAGAAAAATCACGAAGTATATGCTTCTGTTCATACTCAGTTCCTTTAGTGCTTTCTTAAAGCTGTGTTTGTAGTTCCAGGAACTGTTTTGCTGTTTATTATATTACTGGGCTTACTTGTAAGTGATATTTCCATTAAAAGAACTGAATTAGCTGTGTGCACACCTGTCTGGTTGATATATGTACATGTGTGCATGTATAAAATAGATATATAAAACCAATTATATGCACTTGGATAAAATAATCATAGAACCACAGAGTCATAGAATAGGTTCTGTTGGAATTAACCTTAAAGATCACCTAGTTGCAACCCCCCTGCCACGGGCAGGGACACCTTCCACCAGACCAGGTTGCTCACAGCTCCATCCAGCCTGGCCTTGAGCACTGCCAGGGATGGGGCATCCACAACTTCTCTGGGAAACCTGTGCCACTGTCTCACCACCCTCATGGTAAAGGATTTTTTCCTAATATCTAATTAAAATCTACCCTCTTTCTGTTTAAAGCCTTTCCCCAGTGTTCTGTCGCTGCATGCCCTTGTAAAAAGTGCCTCTCCAGATTTAAGTCCTCTTTAGGTGCTGGCTGCTATAAGGTCTCCCTGGAAACTTCCCCAGGCTGAGCAACCCCAGCTCTCTCAGCCTGTCTTCCCAGGAGAGGTGCTCCAGCCCTCTGATCGGTTTGTGTCCCTCCCTCCTCTGGACTTGCCTCAACAGATTGTGGTGGTTTGACTGGCTGAATACCAGGTGCTCACCAAAACAGCTCTATCACTCCCCTCCTCAGCTGGACAGGGGACAGAAAATACGAGAGGCTCGTGGGTCGAGATAAGGACTGGAAGGTCACTCAGCAGGTACTGTCACTGTCAACTTGACTTGGGGAAACTAGTTTAATTTATTACCATTCAAATTGGAAAAACACCTTCCCCCCACCTCTCCCTTCTTCCAAGGCTCAATTTAATTGCCGATTTCTCAACATTGCTCCTTCCCCATCAGGGGGAGGGCTCCTCACACTCTTCCCTGCTCCAGTGTGGGGTCCCTACTACAGGGGACAGTTATCCTGAACTTCTCCAGTGTGAGTCCTTCCCACAGGCTGCAGTTCTTCACACACTGCTCCAGCCTGGGTCTCTTCTATGGGGTGCAGTCCCTCAGGAACAGACTGAAGGGGTCCCATGGGGTCACGTACTGCCAGCATACCTGCTTCAGTGTGGGCTTTGATGGGTCACAGCCTCCTTTGGGCATGTACACTTGCTTTGGTGAGGGGTCCTCCACAGGCTGCAGGTGGGTTTGGTGAGGGGTCCTCCACAGGCTGCAGGTGGGTATCTGCTGTGCCATTAACCACCGTGGCTTCTACAGGGATAGCCTGCCTTCACCACTGGCTGCAAGGGAATCTCTGCTCTGGTGCCTGGAGCACCTCCCCCCTCTCTTTCTTCTTTGATCTTGGGTGTCTGCAGGGTTGTTGCTTTCATGTAGTCTCAGTCCCGTCTTCTGCTGGTACAGATTTTTTTTTTTTCTTTCCCTTTTTAATATGTTAGAGGCGCTACCACTGCCACTGGTGGGCTTGGCTTTGGTCAGTGGCAGGTCCATCTTGGAGCCAGCTGGCATTGGCTCTATTGGACGTGGGGGAACTTTCACGCATCTTCTCACAGAACCTACCTTGTAGCACCCTTCACTACCAAAACCTTGCTATGCAAACCCACTACACAGGTCCATGTCCTTTTTATGCTGGGGGCCCCAGAGCTGGATGCAGTACTTCAGGTGAGGTCTCATTAGAGCAGAGGTGAGGGGCAGAATCACCTCCCTCGACCTTCTTGTCATGCTTGCTTTGTTGCAGCCCAGGATACAGTTGTCTTTCAGGGCTGCAAGCATGTATTGCCAGGTCATATTTGGCTTCTTATCAATCAGTGATCTGTTTTCCAAGATTTTATTTTGAAAAGTTATTTTGCTTGCTGCATCTAATCTTTTCAATTCTGCTTCCCATTTCTAATATGTTACCTCTGTTCCTCTCCTTTTCCACTTACTGTGTATTAGCTTCCAGGTAATTACAGAAAAACAACTGACTGTTCTGAGCCCTAGAGGTGGTTGTCCTTGATGTACTGATGCCTGCTGATAACCTTAGTATAATAGTATAGATGAAGACATGGCCAATATAGCTTTTCACTATTATCCTTGATTGAACAGCACGGTAACTGTCTGGGTTAAGTTTTGTTTTGTATTTAGCAAAGCTAATATTTAAACATCTCTGTACTAGTAAATCAGGGGTTTTGTTAAGTGGTCATCAGTTTCTGGAGAAATCTAGAAACTGGCATGACTACCCCATTGCAAACTGACGACCTGAAGATGCATCAAGGTGTGTAGATAAATGGTGTTGTAATGCCAAGTAGCATTCAGACTGACATAATTTAAGGCTTTTGTCCCATATGATGAATTACCTTACACATGTTAAGATCACTGAATATTGCAAAACTGAGTATACCTTAAGATCCTAGAAGCTGTCATAAATTTGCCAAAAGGCTGCTCCTGGTAACTTGTGGATAGGCAAATGGCAGTCATTACAGATCTAGCCTTAAAACACAGCAAGACTGATACTGTGGATTAAAGGCAATGTTTTCCTTTGGCTTCCAGAATGTGGGGATATAATTGGGATTGGAATGTGAGCTGATTGCTTTTCCCAGTACTGATAAACAGCAAGGGAAGAGGATCAGTAGACAGACACTTTAAGTTAAAGCATCTAATTTACATCGGATACTAACAATAAAATGCTGTCTTCAGATAGTCACCAAAACAAGCTTTACTAGACTAATAGCCTGATAAACTGTCCAAATAATAGGTGAATTAAATAACAATTAATACAAACACAACTAGTGTTGCGAAGTGGATAAAAACTGTTCACAATAACTTTTGCTGCACCAAGTAAAATATACTCGTTCAGTGATAACTTCAGCATCTTTGGAGCTAACACAATAGCACACGCTGAATTAGTAGGGATAATTGTTTGTTGCAATAACTAAACTAAGGCGTGACTATTTAGGGTTTAGGCTGGTTGTTGGAACCATAACATCTTTTTTAGTATTAGAGCTTTCTTTGACTCTTGCAAAAGTCTTAAACTTACCAAATGCATGAAGTGAAAAAGAAATGAGGAAGCTGCAAAAAGCTACAGTTCATGTTACAGACATAATTTGTCTTGATTAATTTCTTTATAGTCTCTTTAGGTCAGAATTTGCAGGAGCTTATAGAAAGAATAAGTCAGGTAAAAAACCTCACTAGAAATATGATGTGGATTAATCTGCCTCCTATACTGTGGCTCACTGACATCTACCTTGACAATGAGGACTGATTTTCAGTCTGAAGTTTGGTGTCACTAGTTATATTTCTAGATCTTGATGTGTCTAATTCTTTGGCTTTTGTGATGTTATATGTCAAGTCTTTTCAGGTTTGACAAATATGGGAAAACTTGCAGTTGCCGAAGGACGGAGTTCAACATGTGAGAATTCTGGTTACATAGTGTTTGTGATTTTTAGAAATAGTGATGTTGAAACCTAATCATATAAATTTCATAGAAAAGTACCTATTTTGCAAACTTGTCTTATGGTATGGCTTAGAGAAATTTTAGGGGTAGAACAGTGAGAGAAATGTCTAAATGTTTGAATTTCTGTAGATCTTTTGTAATAGCACTAAGGGTTTGTGTTTACAATATAAACACAAAGTTGTAACTAATATTTTTCCTTCCTGTGTATGTCATCCAGTCGTCTCCACCACTGGAGTGTGATTTTAACATCCAGTTGTAATATTTTGGCTGCAGTTTGTCAGTGCAAATTATCATACATCAATGTAACCATTCAGTATTGTAGACATAATACTTATGAGAGGCAATAAAATGACAAATATATCTATTCAGGTGACTTGTAACTCTTACCATAACCTGCAAGGTCTGCAAGGAAAAAATTCCTCAGATAGTTCTACTTAGTACAGAGATGTAAGGAGATACAGATTGTGAGCCTGTAATTTCAGTGTTATTTTTGCACTGTCTAGCCTAGCTACTTACCAAGTCACAAATGAGTGTAGCTCGAGGTGTAACAACTCCAATTAACACCACAGCAGGTGTTTAAGTCCAGATAATTTACTTCATGGTTACAGAAGGTATGGAAGATGAGAAGTGAGGATTTGGACAGGAAGTAGTTCTGAAGTGATTAGGTGCAGTAATTTGTCTTGAAAACAGAGGTGCAAATAAAGTATCAAAAATGACTGAGGTTTGGTCTTGTGCTGTTTTGTATTATAATGCCAACCTGTTCTGAAGTCTAAGAGCTCATGAAGTGGCTAAGATTCATACTAAAATTATGAATAGCAAACATCTCCTCCTGATCCTCAGACATTTTTCTAATTCTTCTGCCTCTCTTTAACTCAAGCCTCCCCCACTGCTCAGCCTTTTATTTTTAGGACTTTCAGGGGATGTATAAGTAGCTTGCTGTTTTGTTCCTTTTTGTAATGGAGGATTTGGTTTAATAGTTGAAATAAGTTCTTTGGGGTATGGCCTATGTCTCTCTTTCTGTTTTCACAGTGCATGGCACTATGGGTCTGTGTTACTTCACTGAATTTCTAGGCAGTACCACAATATTACTAGAAAAATGTTGTGATTCATTTCCACTTTCCAAGTAATTAATAGTCCTGGTTGAATAGGAATCTAACAATATTTCAAATCCTGTATAAGGACTTTCAGGGAAAAAGATCAAATAAATAGTATGGTATCTCTATCAATATTTATTATAGAAAGTTGTACATATGTTCAAGTACATATGTTATATATACTGGAAGTGGGATCATCAAGTTCTGCTAATGAGTAGACAAGATGCTGCTCACATGACAGTTTCATGAAAATGAAAGTTGAGTCTTTTTTTTCACAGGTTATGCCATCTGGCTTCACTTTTATTTAGTACTGATTAGCATTAACTTTTAATTCCTTTCATGTCCAAACTGCCTAAATTAACTCCTTTATTTCCTGTGTCTTCTAAATTGTTAGCCTAATTAAGAGCTCAGTTAGCAGAAAACTGCATATTAATCACATGGCCTCTTTAACATGCTAATTTATTAGGATAAAATAACACTGTAACACTTCAAGAACTGGAACTTCTGTAGTGTTTTTATTCGTCGTATCTGAATTTTCAGAATTATCAGCAGATATCATCACCCAATATTCTTACTGAGTTAAATATGTGGTATCAGTGCTCAGTAATGGAAATGTAATTTTCTGCATGGTAATATTACTTTCAGTCTCTCTTCTTTGAGGCAGTGTCAGCTGCATAATATTAAAGCTGGACCTCTTTCAGTAAGAGGACTTTCTGTTACTCTGTGGTTTAGTATGTCAATTTACTTGTGGAAATATGAGATAGTGTGTATGTGCTTTTGAAATCGAATTCCAAACCCCAAAAGACACTCAGGTTCCTAAGAACAATCACCTATAAAATTAATTTATTTCTGATGTCTGTATTGTTAGTTTACTATTGCAGATTATACTGGAAGTGATTAAAAAAAATAACATTATCAATGACATTTATTGCATTAATTCAATAGAAAAGTCACGGAAAGTCTGGTTTTCTCTCCATTGTGTCTCCAACTCAGTAAGATGTGTAGCTGTATGAATGGAATGGTTCTACCAGAAACAATTGGCCTGACCGTACATTTGAACATACAGATATGCTTTAAATACTTTTGTGCATATTGAACTTAAATTGTCAGGAAAGATGAGCAATTGCACTGAGTGAACCGGTCATGAAACATAATGCAACTTCTGAATGCTGGAGTAGATCCTAAGGGTTTTGTAAATCTTGCTTGGCAGCAGGGTTGGTGTCACAGATTATATTATTTTATGTAGTCGGATACCTCTGAAAACCCAACATTTTGCCTTCAAACTTTTTCACGTACTAGCAAAAACATATCTTTTAGTTAATGTTTGAGTAGTTTCAGCAAAGGATGGGCTTTTTTTAAGCCCTTTTATAAATTTTAGCTTTTATGGATTCATTCTGTGCTTATAGTCTTATTCTCCATGCTTGGAAGAGGCAATACTTAGAGGCCCTCCGAACTGTCAAAACATGCATCCTATTTGTTTGTCTTTTATAACTTTAGTCTTATCCTGAACAGACAAAAGACCAGCCTGCAAAAGTCTTTTAGTTTTAAGAACCAGCTTTGTTAGGTTTCCTAAAAACACAAGTTGTAAAACAGAAATAGTAGCTCTTGACAATTGGCATAATGGTTCCAATATTGGAAAAGGACGGGGAGAAAGAAATAAGTATTTCTGTTCTTAGCAGTATGATGCTGATTCTAGGCTAGAGATTAAATGTTTCTTATGAGACTTGGTTAATCAGAAACTGAAATAATATAATACAATACAATTAATGCAGTCATGCATTAATGGAAAGTAGATCTTGCTTGACAAAATTTATGTAATTTTTTTGTAATGCATTTAAAGGCAGACAGGGAAGGCAGGAAATCAATGTCCTTTAAAACAGATGTGATACAAGTTTTAAACGGTACACTTCAGAAGTTGGCTGATGGCTTCCCAATTAATTTTAAAGGGGGAATAGACATCTATGTGCTGTGTTATAAGTGAGACCCTGAAATGATTGATCACTAACTTTTTAACTTTTTTCCCCCTCAGATCTGGAGCAAAATATAAAATCTGTGGTTGTAATAAAACACTTGGAGAATGCAGTGCGTCATTTAGCTAAAAAGTTCTGAGATGAGTCTATTATGTTTTCATACTTAAACTTCTAATATGTATCATACTTCAAAATGTGACCAAGTGCTGAAGGTTGAAAATATTTTTCAGACCAGTATTTGACTAGGTAGAACTTTGATAGTGCAGATAGTCTTGTGTTGGAAAAATTTCCTAGTGGCTGTTTTGCAGGATCTCTGACCTTGGAGTGATGCAACCCCCAAGGATGGGTATGTGTAAATGGGATTAAACAACAGGAAAATATGATACTTTTCGAATCTTCAAGTTGAGGCTTGTCAGTGTTTTATTAGCTTGCTGTGCATATATGCTATAGAGCTGATACGAGTTGAAAATCTGATTCACATGACTAGTGTATTGGAATCCTATCTTTCAGGATTTCTGTTAGAGCCATGACTTTCTGTTGCCATGCCTATTCTGGCTTAACATACTTGCAAAGAAAATAACTACTTTTTGTACACTTGCTGCCCACCTTCCCCCCTCATAAGGGGTCTTTTATTTTCTAAGTGTAACACACTCTGACACCTGTGTCCTAAACCTGAAAATTTTGAGGAATGAAAAGGAAAGTTTTAGGAGTCTTTGGTATTTGGAGTATTATTCCCATTCTACTTGCTTTTCAAGCTATACATTGTAACTAATGACTTTCTAGGACCAAGGAACTGGAATTGCCTACAAATGTAGATTTTCAAGTAACTCATAGCAGCAATTATAATGCTTGCTGAATTCCAAATACATTGTGCCCAATAACAGCTTTGATATACCAAGGACTATGTGGCTGATCTAGTCTATTTTATAAGCTGTCAAGGTTAACTTCCTGGCACAATTTATGTTTGATAGTTCGGTTAGTCCTCTTGTCCACTTTTTTGTTCTTTTTTCTTTTTTCCTTTTTTTAAAAAAAAAAAAAATCCCCCTGCCTTTTTTTGTTCTGTACTGCGTTTATCAGGAATTCCAGTTTATTGTAACTGCTGAGGGAAAAATGCACGTTTTTTCAGAAATACCATTATGAATATTTTTCCAGTGTGGTGTTTTTTTTAAGATTTTGGTCATATGAAAATCATTCTGTTCAGAGAAAGAGCTGAATACTTACCACAATAAGGATTAATGTTTTCAGACTATGAAAAAAATTTTCAGCTTACTGTGCTGATTTCCCATACAACATCATCTTTATTCTTCAGAACTAATGGATGTCTAATGCCCAATTGACATTATGGACTTAAGGCCCTTTACTGCCTATGGGGAAGAGCAAAAAGACAGAAAATTCATTGTTAGTCTACAGCACATATGCTTTATCAATTCAGCTATATGATATGAATGACAGAAACACCTTATTATTGCAAGGGATTGAAGACTTTGTTTTACGGTAAAATATTGTGATAATCAGATGGATTATAGGAATCAGGTTGAACAAGGCTGGTTTAAACTCACTTTAAAGCATGTAGATTGGTTCTGATTAAGACACTAATTTCACTGCTAGACACTCCCCTTGTCTTCACTTAATGCTAATTTTCAGCAACATTTTTCGGTCTGGATCCCTAAGATCTCATAGCAATTCAGTCTGTTAAACTCTTAAGTTACTTCTGATTTATAAATAGATAGAAGTAGGGAAGAGAGATACTAAGTCTTCTACTCCTCTAACCACATTTCCAATGGGTGCACGAATGCACTTACCTAAATAATTTTGTCTTTGAGCACCACGTAATGAAAAAGCTACATTGTCATTTAGTGAAATATTGTTAAATAGATTACTGCTATATCATGTACCTAGTCATGTTGTCCATGATTGATGGAACTCAGACCTGGGAAAATCAAAATCCTGCAAAGTGGAGTTATTACTCTGTCATTATTGTCGTATCACTGTAGAAGCAGCTATCAGTTAGTGAATTAGTGATAGCAAGGTTATTATGCGTCCTGCTACTCAAGGAAGTGATTTTTGTTCTTTTCAGTCTTTGGATGGGAACAATCTATTATCTACACCTGCTTTAAATCAGTTTCAGTCTCTACTAGAAAGACTAGAAATTAGTAGCAGAAAAAAATTCACAGGAGAGATATGTGGCAGATAAACCTGCATCTGAGACAAATGCATAACACAGAAACTGCAAAGAATAAATGGGATGTCTTCAGCCCAAATGCCCAAACTATTAAAGGTTGTTTGTGTTTTCCCTTCAGTTTGCCTGATATTTAGTTACCTGCAAAGCAAATACTGAGTGAGATAAAAGAATACATACTGTGTTGGGTATTAAACAGCTTATTTTGAAGATTTTTGAACCTGAGATCTGATCCTTGAGAGTGATGTTACCATGGCTAGGAAGATACCTAGACTAGGATTGGAAGCTGTAGTTGTGTAGGTGAGTTGTGTGAGATGGAGAGTGCTCTGCACATATGGCTGAATATCAGAAATCTCTAGAGATAGAACCTGTGGGGCTTTAAGTCATAAGCTGTCCAGTGTGGGAGCTTCTGCAGTGCCATAGTCTATGGGCAATCCCAGCCATCTGTGTTTTGTCTTTTAATAGCTTTGTCTGCAGTAACAGCATAGTGTTAGCAAGAACAGTACTGTCTTTGGATGCATTGTTCTGCAAATGTTCAGTAGCCATTGAAAAGAGACCCCAAGGGAATTAAAAAAAAAAAAAATGTTTAAAAGATGTCCTCAAATGTGAATTGTCCCTTGTTTCATCTGTTACCCATCATCTCTTTCCCCATTGTACAATAATTATACCACCATAGAATACCAACAAAAGAAAGTTTGGAGGTCCCTGGAAAAGTTGCTTTTGTGCTGATGCCTGTCTTGTTACTCTAGAAGGACCATTTTTGCCACCAATTTCCCCACCTGTAGTGAGGAAGGGTCTTGAGATCTGTCTTGATCTGAGACCCAAGAAGACACAGTTTTTCTGTTCATCATAGGGGCTCTGCAGCATACTGTGAGAGTTACCTACATGCTTTTAAAACCCTTACCTCTTACCATCTGGATTAGTGGCCATGTTCTTCTCCAAGTGCTAATACAGAAAAATTATATCAGATAAAAAGAGGTGTAAATTTCTGTTGGAGGAACTAACCTTGATGTCTGACACGTATGCTGAACTGGGGAAGGGCATTGATAAGCAAAATTAACTTCTATGCAATCTTACAACTGACAAGGCAGTGAACAAATCAGATTTAGAAACAGATAAACACACATATAATTAATGTGAAATTAAATTGGTGATTATACCAACTACAGTTAAATTAAATATCCAAGCCAATGAAACATCTGTAGAAAGCAATTTTTCCACTTGGTGGAAGGTTGCCTTCCTTTTCTTCATGATCCACACATTACAATGTCTCAGCAATCTGAATTTATAAATTGAAGTTAATATTCAGAATTTTCTTAAGGTAATACAAAGCAAGGTCCTTTGGGGATTTTTTCCTGTATTCTCTTTTAGCATATCGTCTTGGACTACTACATGCCCAAGTAAATGGTTGATTCATCTGTAGTTTGGTTTAGAAGGCTGGAATGAGGCCTACTAATTCTGTCTTTAAAAAAGTTAGTGTGTTATTTTGACTTTGAAGCAAGAGTTGTGTGGCCATTATACAAACACTGGTGAAGAATAGGATAGCTGTCAGTCCGGATTAGAATCCAGGGACGTTTCTACAGAGCTCTTCATATTAGCGTGTGACCTCTGTCTACTTCCGTTTCTCATTTCTGCTTGATGTCAGTGGGAAGGAGTGAAAGGATGTTTATTCATTTCTCACAGTGATGCTCCCAAACACAGCTCTTCAGGGTCAAATTTCTCTTTAAAGTAATAATTGACAAAGCTTCAGCAGTTATCTGTGTATTTTCAAGTGGTTATGCTGCGTTTAGTGACATTCTTCCCGTCGTGGGGGAAGTATAACAGAAATTGTGACTATCACACACCGTAAGATATTGTTGGAAAGAAATAGCAGGGCAATGACAGAACTATGGGAGAGAGTCATCCACCCTGGCAGTTCTTTCAGAAGACGACCAAATAGGGGGAAAAGTGCTGACAGAACCAAAACTTAAGTTATAATTATTTTTGGTCACAGGTTAAGCCTGTGCATTTTTGTGTATGACTTGCTATTCCTTTTAATGTCAACTTCAAGAAAAGCAATTGTGGGAGGACTTCAAGTTTCCATCCTGTCTTAGCCAAATCTCTTAATTTTGACCGTTGTGATTCATAGAATTGTGGGATTTGCTGTTGCAAATGGAAACAGGTAGAACAGGTAACGGGTAGAAAAAAAAGATGTAGTATTAAGCTATCAGTGGTAGAATTGCTCCCAAATATCGTAAATCATTATAATTTAAGAATTGAAATAATTCTTACACAACATATTTGATTTTTTTAAGTAGATACTTAATAAAAAACCTAAAAAAATATTTGTCTTGAAAATATCTCTTCTACAGTTGTGTGTGTTTGGTTCCCCCCCACCCCACCCCAGCTGCTCCATTCCCTTCACCACTTCCTGCAGGTGAACATGTGTGTGAATTCAAGCATTACTTGAAGATGGGAGATTGAAAGATCTCTGGATTGCTTTATGCAATTTTGTTTTTTTGATAGGATACTGTCATAATATCATTTCCTTAAAGTGTGTTCACCAAACTGTTTTTTACATTTAAAGATAGAATTTATTGGCACAAAAGTTAAAATGTGGTTGCTTTTGAAATAGAAATTTAGATCTCTTGGGTGTTGGAGGTTAAAGTGATGGAACCTTTTCTTCACTTTACTTTCTAGTCCAACATCTTTCACTGTCTTTCTTGGTTGCAATAAGCAATGTAGTCCTTGCTGGGTTCCCTGTGCCAAGTTAGGAGGTTTTGGTATGTTCCATCTTTTTCTCACCCTTTTTTTCTTTCTTTCCACTTTTTTTTTCTTCTCTGTAGTCACCTCTAAGGTCCGTCTGGGAGCATGCTTCTTTCTCCTTTTCAGGGTCTCCCATTGTACACCCTTAAATGTTCCTTGCCTGCCTTCTGTGAGCTTTTGCCAAATGAAGATGAGGAGTTGGTCTCCAGAACAATCCTTTTGCCTTTCAAAAGCCTGCATTTGTCCCCCTTAGCAACAGTAAATGGAAGGCAAATAGACAGAGCTTCCTCGGCTGCTCAGTCATACTTGCAAAATAAAGCTTACAGATAGTAAGTGGTGAGCAACTGTACAAAGCAGGTGCTGTTCATCACAGTTCACAATGGTGTCTTAAACAGGACAAAAGCTTCAGGAATAGGATGTCATTTGGCCCAGTAGGAGGTTATTGGGAATGAACAGGTGCTTAGAACCTGGATGTCGAGCTCTGGATTTTGAGCATGTAGAAAGAGGCCTGCTTTGCTGGATACCAGTGTTCAACAGCCTGGACAGCTAGCAGAGAAGTTTGCCTCTAAGATCATACTGCTGTGAACGTTTCACAAAATACTGCATTAGAAAGAGGCTTTTCAGAGTTGCCAGATTATAGCTTGTTTTGGCAATTGTTCAGTAAAGATTGCTGCAGGTGCTGTGCTAGTCAGTCAAGGAAATTGGGACTGTGTTTTGGGGGGGGGGGGGGAAGAAGGGAAGCAGATATTGGACTGTCCCTACAAATGTGAAGCAGAAAAAATGCCCTGTAGATACACTCATAACTCACATGTACACTTTAAATAAGCAAGAATACAGGAGATTTGTAGTTTCTTTAGGCTTGGTTTATAGCTAGTCTGATTGCATATGTGTAAAAAATAAACACAAAATGTAAAATAAATGTGGTAAAAAGTAGAATTAGTTTGTAAATTTTAGCAAAACATTTAAATAGTCATAAAAGTCTTGTGTATATTTGTATGTTAGATTAGCTCCAGAATTAATTGTCATACAGTAAATACTAGCTGACGTGCTATAAGATGCTCAGTTTTTCTCTTTGAGGATCCAATTGCTCAGCAACCCTACATCTTCAGGTTGTGTTCATGGAACAGTATGTGGATTTGAACATGTAGTCCTTTTATGTCCCAAAACCATTTTAGATTAGTAATCAGTTTCAAACATTCTCTTTCCATTTCCTTTCCTTCTCTTCAACTCTCTCTGTCTGAAGCTCTTAAGTTATAGTTTAGTTAGGAGGCTATTTCCATCTCTCTTTTACTGTAGCATTGCTTATCCTCCCTTGCTTAGAGTCCATTTGGAAAAATGAGGTATGACTTTTGTCAAATTAGATAGGAAAAAAGTGTTCAGCTGAAAAGTATTCAGATAATGACTGATGCTTTGATAAGGCCTGAGCAGTTTGCCCTTTTTCAGAGAAAAATGACTTTCCCCACACCGAACACAGTGTTCAGATCCCTGAATAAAATAATTTTGTACATTGTGTTCAATTTCAGTGCAGACCTATGATTTGTTAATGATAAATAATACAGTATGCAAATGTAACACCTTACAATGGGTAGCTTAGTATGTTACTTATGGTTTTAAATCTTGGGTAGTCTTTTTGTTAATTAAAGTATAAGAATATATTTTTGTGTGGTACACAGATGTAAGATTTAAATTCATTAAGGTGTAAACAAGGATATTATGGAAGAAACTCAGTGGTGGTAGGGTCCTAGTACTTTGCATGTCAATAGTTTCTTTATAAGTTTATACCCAAGTGTTATAAGAGTATGCAGTTCTTCAAGGTTGCTCTCTTGTGACTTCAGGTTCTAAGGTGATTTCACATACATCTCTGGGGTAAAGTTTAATATATTTGTTCTTTTGAAAGGAAGAGTGTTCTGAAGTTGTGTAGCAGAGGTCAAAATTACAGGTCACTCCAGACATGTGTGCTCCAGAACTTTGTTGTTACTGGCCTGTATCCATGCTGTTGAGTAGACTTGATTAACATAATAGAAAAGATAGAAGTGGGATTTGTATTTACTGTTTTGACTTTCCTATGGTTTTTACAAGTTCTAAGGATATATTCATAAAATTAAAGACACAAGCTGTTCTATGAGAACAAAGGATGTTTAAGGAGGTATTTTTTCTAAGGTTATTGCCTTGTGAGAAGGGTGCCTCAAATTACTGTTCATGTGCCTTGATTAATTGGAAAAAATCCCCAACCTAAATCTATTATTTTAAGTTATTCTTGTACAAATATCAGTGTGAAGCTTTAAGTGAGAGAACATGATGAAGAGGTAAACCCTTGAGCATTACACTATAGTGTTTCTTAATACAATGAAGTATGTTACTTCTGTGCCCAACTCTAGTAAACAAAGCTAGGGCTCTGTTCTGTTGCACATTAGGTTGCTGTCATTGCTGGCCCTGTTTAGTTCATTCTCCTTTTCCTGTCCGAAGAAAAATCTTACCATTTCTGTGCAACTGAAGTGTTTTTTGTGCTACTAATACACACAACATAATACAAAGTGACAACAAGGAGTACTTTGGACTTTTGACTACATTTGCTGAGTGCTTCACTCACATGTTCTCACTCTCATCTGTGAAGTAGAGAGTATTCTGTGTATTATAGGACTGCAAAGTGAGTGGTAGTACAGTGAGTTTCAGTTCCATCTTTAGCTAGTGGTTGATAACTCACAAATCATATTTAATGAAATTAAATTATTATTTTATTAAATGTTCGAATCCTAAATATTCAAAATGTTCCCATGGAGAGTATAATCAAAACATGATCTGTAGAGGAATGAAGCTGGGTTAATTATCATTGATAACATAGAACTGTGGGTTGGCTTCAGGGGTGGTGGGTTGGTCAGTGTAGATAAGGTGCAGCTGTGGCTGATTCTGTTAAGGGGTTGAGAGTCTATGAAGAGAGAGCAGCAGAGGAAGAAGCAAGAGAAGAGAGAACACATGCCCTGGGTGAGATGAGGAGAAGGCAGCAGAGGGACTGTATGAAGAGTGTGCTGGTATGAGGCGGTAAAAGACCTTGTTGCAGCTTGATAATTTGGAGAGTGCGACAATGATTGGAGATTCTCTTTGATTTAATAGCAGGTAACTCATTAGATTTCAGTCAAGGGTGTGATGTTTTATACAGTCTGGCAAGGAATTTTGAAGGAAGTCACCCATGTCAGGCAGGTGAATTTGAGTGACCAATTTCCTTATATGCAATTGTTAAAACTAGCACGCTTTTAAAACTATTTCCTATAATCTTTGTGCAGTGTCAGAGGGATGTGTAAACCCTCAAAAGAGTGAAAATTCTACCACTGAATGGACAGAATGTACCAACTGCTAGTCATCCAAAGTTACACACCTCTAATTATTTCATTTAAATGAAGCTTGAATAACTCTTCAGTCCTTGTGTTTTTCCAGCTATGTCTGACCTCGAAATTTCTTCTTATTGCTGAAACAATTTCTGTGGTCCAGAGATCTATTTCATCCTTCCCATATCCCCAAAAAAGTGTAAATAGACTTAGGTGGCAAGTGTTCTTCATTGTATGTAACACAATCAACGAAATACATGTGTCATATATTGCAAGGATACCATTTAAGGTTTAGAATCTTTCTCTGTTTTACAGTGGAGATTTTCTTTTTAAGTTATGGGTGTGTTGGTCAGTTTATCTGTGTGTGTTTAATCATTGATACTTGCCTTTGCAGAGGCACTATTACTACTTCACAAAGTTTGTAGTGTAGGTAGTGATAAATGGTAGTGTTAGGCAATCTCGCTGATGATGGCTGCATCTCAGAATACAGAATTTTAAACACAATAGCATAATGATCTATTATAAGGATGCAGCAATAAGATGATCTCTTTCTGAAAGTTGCCATGTATCAAGTAATCGTTGATCATCTAAGTGGAGCATGGTAGCAACTTTGACCTGGTGTGCGTCAAGTTTAGCAGCAGTTTCCCAATGTTTTTTTAAATGCCTACATTTTATGATCATCTGTCAGTATTTTAGAGTAGTTGAAGTAGTCCATTTTATTTTTTTTAAACAGGAAAAAATCCAAGAAGGGGAAAAAGATTTAAAGTGATTACCTCGCACAGCAGAGATAGAAATAAATTCCAGAAATACTAGCTGGTATGCTAGAAAGTGGAAAAGCAAGATAAGAAAAAGCTGTGAAGTGAGATAAGATAGTTTGTGGATGTCATTGATAAGATGAAAAGAGGTACTGGTGGTGGTGAAGTTGGACTGGGTCCTCAAACTGTGGTACTAGCAAGACATAGCAGAAAGCTTGGGCCCAGTAAATTATGTTGTTCAGCTAATGAACCTGATATATAGCTGAAATTCTAGAATTTTGTTAGGTTGGAAGAGTAACCAGATGGAAATAGCATTTGGAAGAAGGTGTTTTGTTTGTTTGTTGTGGTGTTGATTTTTTTTTAAACAGTTTAAAGACAGGCATTATGTGTTTCAATAACTAAAGCTAAAATGATAATTTCTGTTCAGAACAGGCATCTCCATAAAGGGACAGTATAGATACAGTTACAATAATATAAGAAGGCTGATATACTTCTCTCATTAGGAAGGACTGACTCTGTTTCTCTATTCTTCCAAATTAAATGTGTACTTAAATGTGTAAAATATTGGTGCTGCTGTGTGATGGTGGCTACTTATGTATAATGAACAAAGGAAGGAAACTTATTTATCTATAAAAACCAGTGTAGAACAGTCTTTTAATAGTGAAACTGTATGGACTTGTTTTTTAAATGAACTTCATAAAACCATCTAAAATGGTTGTGTGAGAATTGTCTAGCATTTCTGTAGTTTTATAACTAATCCGTGGGTTCACTTCTGAGAGATAATATCTTCAGCGTTACTCACAATAACTATGTGTCTTTCCTTTAAGTACCATGCAGTGAGGTTTTCTTCCTTACATATCAAAAGAAACCATGTCTTTGTGTTCTCTTATCAGTTTGTTTATGGGAAGACTCCAGAAAAAGAGCTTTTTCTGTTTAAAAAAAACAAAAATAAAATAATAAAAATGCAGTTAGTGTACTGTCTGTTAGAGAAAACAAGTTCTTCTGAAGTATACTGGCCCTTAGATGTGTTTCTGTTGTCATGGAAATGGGGATTTTTTTCAAGTAGGTTTATTTGTTCTATTTTTGCTTCTGTAGTCCTCCCTTCATAAGTTTGGTTTTGTACTGGCAGCATTGTGCTTCATGAAAGAACAGCCATACTTGCTTTATAATTTTGCTTCTCTTTTACATCCATTGGAATTTGATGGCTAAAAGGATGAGGAAGAAATAAATATTAGGCAAATATGAAGATACTAGCCATGTACTTCACCATATGGAAAAGTTAGCCTCGGTCTGGCAGGAAAAATAAGGCATTGTTGTAATGAAGCATGTATTAATAAAGTTTAAAATTGCATTGAACCAAATAGATACTGTTATCGCTTCCCTTTACATACATGTGTAAACTGCAGAGTTAAGTTACTGATGGAGGCCATGAAAATAGTCCAGTTCTTCCTGTCTGTTCTTGTCGTTGACCGAACAGATTTGCTACTACAAAAGGTCTTGTGCTTAAAGACGATTTAAGGTTGTTTACAGTTTGTTCATACTTGTTTCTTATGAACCTTGGTAAGAAAAATGACTCAAACATATGTGGTTAAATGCTATTTACTGAATAATTAGAAAATGAGATTGAGTTAATCCTATGTCACTTGGTGACAAGAACCCCTGAGGTGTGTCAGCATCAGACAGATCTCTTCAAGGTATCCATGACATGCTGCATGTGATTTCCATCTGTGGTGAGGTTCAACATACCTCACCGCCTGCTGTGCTTTTATAGTAGTCTTCCTCACCGTTATCTTGGTTGGTCTTTTTCCTCACAATAAAACTATTAATTTGTGATCTAAAGAGTGTGAAATGTCCACGAAGGACAGGTCATACACGTTAGAACATCGGACAGGACCATCTGTACATCCCACTGTAACACCTGCAAGCTGGCACGACGGGACGGGACGTAGCATGGGTCGCTCAGCAGCTGCTTAGGCTAACATAAAGGAGCCAGCTAGGGAGGCTTAGGTGGCTCAGCACATACCTCAGGGGCGTTAATTCCTCCTTACGTCTTCAGATACTGTTCCCACTGTAACAGTTTTTCTGTATGCATATGTTAAAATGAGCTGAAGCATTGTAAGCATGTGATATCTGTAAAAATAAGCAAATATTTTTGTGCTGACTCGGAGTGAGCGAAAGCATGATTCAGGCTGTGCATAATTTGAGCCTCTGCTCTGAAGGTATGTGTTTACTTCTGAGAAAAGAAGGGAAAGGGTAAAAGAGATCATACTTTAGAAGCAAACTATAGAAAGTCTGTTCTTTCATGGGAGACCCTTCCTATTCCTATTGCATCTACCATTGGTTTTGCCTCAAGAGATGATATTTAATCTTTCCTTCCAAAGTTCATACTAAAATGAAATATGTAGTGAATGACAACTGCATTAGATTCAGCTACTAAATAGAAATCATAAGTTACTATGACCTGTTTAGAGGATGAAAAACATGGGGGAAAATCTGCTGTTCTTAGCAAATCCTATGGTTATCTATGCCAGCTTCTACCCTTTTCCAAATTTTTATATTGGGTGCATGGTGTGCTTCCAGTATAGTGAATTTTAGGAGTCTTTATGCTCTCTATAAGGATTTAATTTTTTTAGCTGTCCTGCTCATTTCTTTTAAAAAAGTTTCATTATTTTTACCCAGTTTGCCATTTAAAAATTGATTAAGTTTTGGTTGATATTGTTTGCTCTTTTTTGCTGTTTTGTCGTAGCTTTTTCTCTGCATTGCTATATCTTTTGCAGTCTAGCGTTACAGTGCCTCACTGATTGTTTTCCTTCTGTACTGATATGCTTAGTTTATCAATGTTTTCACTCAGAGTAAAACTATATTTACCTTCGGATGTGTATAAATTGCCGTTTCTGTTTGAAGATAAACAAAACACTTAAAGGTATGGTATTTTTATTCCTATTATCATTACAGGTATTATAAATAATTGTTTAAGAAATTAATAAAATATCTTAGTGCAGAGTAATTAAAGACACACTAGTAAGTCAGTGTTTTATTAAAGTTGTCCTTTAAAAAATTATGCAGGTGACTATGTCATACCTGAACATCTTAGTTTACTTTTAGGTACTGTATAAGTATACAAAATATTTTTTAAATGCTTAGAATTTTTTTAAAAGAAAATATTTTTGAAATTCATAGGAAAAAAAATAAGTAGGTATACATTCTTATGATCTATAATGTTAACAGGTAGATTCAGAAAGACACAAAGGATATTCATGTTTATAATGCATTGCACAATTAAAGAAAGAGTGTTGAAGTTACTTTGCCCCACCCCTGAATTCTTTTTTTATTTTTTATTTTATTTTTTACAAAAAATAGCCCTTTTTTTTTTTTAATTTTTGTGATAGTAGGATAAGTGTCATGAGTGTAATAACATTAAAAAAATCCTGATTTTGTTTAGCCAGAGCATTCCATTGTACTTATGCTTTGGACCATAGTTTGAGAGACAGACCAGTAAACTTTAGAATGTCATCAGAGTAAATATTGTCTTTATAATTGTTATTATTTTTTCCAAGGATTAGTGGAAAAAATATTTTGTGATACCTTTATTTGGTGAAATTTCTACAGCGTAGAGTGCAATTCCTCCCTTGTTAAAACACTAGATGTTAATAGATGCAAAGAAGGTTTAGAGGTATCTGACATCTAAAAACACAAATCAGTTTACCTATGTTAGAGCAAATGTGATAGATAATTCAGGAAATGTGGTTTGGTTTGCTGTGTTTTAGTCAACAGGTCTTTGTGGGAACCTTTTTGGGTTTGTGAAGGTTTTTTTTTATCTGAAAACTGATCTGAAATCCATTTATCTGATTTAGTTTTCCAGATTAGGAAGATCCTCTAATCATGTTGTATTAAGAGATTGCAATTAGAATTTATAAAGGAATCCTAACTTGAATACTGTCCAAAATGTGACACTTAAAGATTAACTTTTTTTTATTTCCCCCTGCTTGTCCTGTTACTATGTTGCTCTGTAATAAGAATATTGTGTACTACTTTGATCCTTTCAAAGGCATTAAGTATATAACAGAGATTAAAAAAGAGATTACGGGATCCAGGGAGTTTGCTGAACCAGCGTCATTAAACCAGTGCTCATGGATGGTATTTATAAACTGTCCTTTTGTAGCCTGTAACTGAACAGTCAATTTCAGTTATGGCTTTAAAATCTTTTTCTCTGATTTTCTAGGAATGATAAGGGGGTGGGGTGAGGGATGAAGCGCAGCACTTAATGGTACATTCTGTCAGGACATGATTCACATGCCTTTAGTTGCTGGGTGTGCATCTTGCAGAAAGTTCTTATTTGCTGACTATTTTGCAGCTGAATAGAGCAGCACAGGAGCAGACATATGTACGTGTGTTTTATATGTATACATTTACATATGTATATACATGCACATATACTTATATGAAGCACACATGCATCTATATATGTATATATGTGCACTTCATCTCTAGAACTTCTCTCTCCTAACAGAGTTAGAAGTATGTAATCTATATCACCACCTATCCCCC
>JAVJGJ010000001.1:34684928-34707936 GCA_035590215.1 Microhierax caerulescens
TGAGAAGAAGAGAAATGAAGAGTCATATTATTCTTAAATGTGCTGATACAGGAGGAGGGGGAGAGGCGGGGGGAGAGAGAGAGAGAGAGAGAGAGAGAGAGAGAAAGACAAGTAATACAGCATAAAGAACCCACAGGCATCTGGGCTTTCCCACTTCAGTAGCGAATAGGGGGAATTATGGGTTGGTGGTCTGCTTCCCGTTAGGAGGACACCCCTCCATCTGTTTTCAGTACAGCCTGTTTCCAATTTAAAACACAGATTTCAATACAAACCTCAATTTCTTTGCTCCATTTTATATGCAAAGTGAGGCTTAGGAATTGGTGTCACTGCCATAAGGGCTCAGACCAATTTTCCCCCCAAAATTCACAGGCTGTTCATTTGAATACCTGCTTACAGTGGTGCACAATGGGCAGCTTTGAGAAGAAAAATTGATAATCTTCACGGAAGAGTAATTTGAATGAAATTACACTTGACAGCCTGTCTCCAAGCAAACAAGGAGAGTGAGGGAGCCTTAGCTAAGCTCTGAGGACTTGCCTAAGCCTCTGCTGTTGGAGCTTCCCAGGAAAAAAGAAATCCACGCTTTTTCCTACATCTGACTGAAGCTTTTGATTAATTCTCTGTAGCTGTTTCTAGTGAAGAAAGGTAGCCATGGAGGAGAATATGGAAGAGGGACAAACACAGAAAGGTATTGTGATAAAATTGCTTTCTCTTTAGAAGGAGATAATAATTTTGCAGTTCCTTGTTTCCTTTAGCACATGCTGTAAGGTTAGTGAATATTCTTACGTGGCAGATGGGGAAAGATTTTTTTTTAATATGATTTACTTCATTTGTCTCTCTTCAATAGCACCTAGCATTAATATAGTGACTGTCATCTGATCTCTAGCATTAAAAGAATCTAAATACCAAATTTTACATCTATACTAATAATGTTGCAAGCATTTAATGCAGCCTGCTTCCCAGTCCAGTCTTTGTTAACCTTCATTTATTTCATGTTTTCACGCTTGTCTAGCTGGGTCAAGGGAGTCTAGTGTGAACTATGAGAGAGCTGCTCACAATATTTGGAGCCAGTTGCAGTGCATCTAACAATGTAACCAGCATTTACACCTTGAATGAGAGTCCAGACTGAACAAAGACACGGGGTATATTTTGTATGTGTTTAGGCAGAACTGAAATTTCTGGCTGTCTTTTTCACATTTGCTTTGTGATGTGTTGAAGCAGCCTTGGTATAGTTCTAATATTTGCATTGTACAGATCTGCATTTTGCTGAAATTGATTTTGCATGTTGCAGCTGAAATTGCTTTAGAAAGACGTACACAGCTTGTCTAGAGCATTTCTGTTCCACTGTTTCTGATCAAGTTGAAAATAACTGTTATGGGATGTGTTAGTACTAAAGGTGCAATTTAAAATTATTGCTGAACTGTTTATTAATTTGTGAATCTTGGAGAAATGTAGCATTTTTAGTCTTTTGGCTTAAGTGCCTTTGGGTACAAGCGACATTACAGTAGTAAGAGGAACCAAGATTTTTTTTCATTTTACTCTACTACCAGCATAAAGGGTAATCCTATGAATATTTGCTGCATTAAATCATGTATACTTTTCATTTTGCATTTATTTTGAGTTCACTTCCATTTTTGAGGAATATTTAGGAACTTGAAAAATCATTTAATATAAGTTGCCTGTAAAGGCATATTTTTATGTGCTAATGCCATGTTCTGTTTTTCCACTTGCTGCTCAGTCTGCTTTCTACATGTAAATGTCATGCTTTCTCATTATAAATGACCCATTTAGGCAGAATGCAGCTTTGAATTGTTTATGGTCTTGACCTGATCTAGATACACAGTAGATAGTTGTGAGAAGTCTAAAGGAGGATAAATGTGCCCCCTCTGTGTGTGTATGTACTTATGTTTATAGATAGATTAGTAGCTGGTTGGTGATTTCAGGATTTTTTTCAGTTTAATGTTATTATTTGCAAATGGCAGAGATAATGTGAAAGCACAAGACAATTCAGTTGGTTTGTTTTTTCAGAAGATAAAATCACTTCTATGGTTTGAATTATTTGGTGTGCTTTACATTTAGAAATGAGACACATGCCTTTTTGAAAGTCTGAAATGTTTTTCCTTCTTAAAACAAGTGAATTGAACTGTTTGACCACTGAATCAATACACTTCATTGTTACTGAATGAAATTGCCTGAAGAAAGTGTGCAATTCGAAATCCCTAAATTCTTATTAGATATGGGGGGGGGGGGGATCAGAGAAAAAAGTGAATCATTTTGGATATTAAAAGAACATGTTAGTGATAAAGTGTCATTGTTCATATGATAAGCAGTTGAATGACCAATAGCCACTCAAAATGGTGTGATTAATAGTGTGATTACAACAGCTAACACTACTTACCCTCCACCCCCATTGACAATGTCATGTGTACAGCCTTTTTTCCCTTTAGTGGTACACAGCTGTCATCTCAGCCAGTGACATGAGAATGTTCAGAGCTCACAAATTACATGTATTTTTCCTTATTGGTGTGGAAGGGGATGCTGTTTAGTTGCTGTGACCATACCTGCAAATCTGACATGCCAATCTGTCATGTTTGCACTTTGGATTATGACAACTTTTAAAATGTATTTGGAGATTGAAGAAACTTTGCTTTTTCAGGAGGAAAATGAAAATATAGAATTTAATTTTTTATTTTTGGGGGTTGCTTGGATGCAGATGTTGTAAATAGTGAGTTACAGGGATGATTACGAAATCATGGATCTCTAATGTTTGCACTTTGCACTTGAAAAATATTGACTTATTAGTATGACCTACTACTTCTCTTCCGTTTCTGGGGTTTTTTTGCTTTTATTTAGCATGATCTGTTTACCTGATCCATAGAAAAGTACCAGGTTGTCTGGACTAGATTCTCCAACTGGAGTGTCCCATCATCTTCAGTTGTATTCCATATATTCTAATTGTTGTTCTGCCATCTTGAGTGGAGTGTTTCTTTCTCTTCTGCTTTCCAGAAAATCAAAGCGAGTATAAATTGTCACTGCTTATCAACTCCTGTGCTCTTCACAGCAGATGCTGTGAACCTCCCACTGAACAGCATTACGTCTTGCTAGAAGCCATGATGGAAATGAATAGTTTCATATTGATGCATTTCATAAATATGATAGATAGCTCTAATGAAAGGCTTGCAGATTTGGAAATCTCGTTATTTTAGATAATTTTATGCAATAAGATATTGATAAGTGCAAACATAATTCTTACCATAGTGGTTCCAAATAATGATGACCTGCTTTGCACAATCTCTGTAGATTCTAGTGATTAACACTTACAATTTGTTTATGTCTGTCTCTTGGACAATTGTCAGCAAGGAAATTTATTACATCTGTTTTCTGAAAGTAGTGAATTATTGGGAGCTGTATAGGTCAAAGTAATAACTGCAAACCAGAAATGGACATATATATTCCCTGCGCACCCCCCCACCCCCCTGGCCTTGGAAAGTGTGGTTTCCTCTTGTTATCAGCACCCTTTACATGGTAAATTGAGATAATGCTGTTGTCCAGCAGTTTTCATATATAAGACTGTAAAAATTTAAACGAAGAATAGGTTTTATTCATTCATTTTCTGTTTTAAAGTATTAAAAGATTTCCACCTCTCCCTTCCCCCCCTTTTTTCCCCTCGATACCATGTCGTCTTCACTTGCAAGCCAGTACAGGTTGGTGAGGACCTTTCAAAGGTATTTGCTACACAGCTGTCTGTAGCTGTCCAAGAACTCAAAGTGTGTAGAAAGTCTGGCTGAAATGTAAGCTGCATGTGAGTGAACACTAAAATATATTTTAACAAAGTAAAAAGTCATAATATCTCAGAAATACCAACTTGTTCTCACTTTCCATAATACTGACATTGTGCTACATGCCTAAAACTAACACACTAAAGGCTTTGATTGCAAATTTGCTGTCTTGAAAACCCAGGGTAACTAAAGCCTGTAATTTGACTGGTTTATTTTTCAAAAAATCATAAGCTCCACTTAGAAGTTTCACTGATGTCTGTAGGGTTGCATGCTAATTTTGAAAACCTCATGCATAAATTAGCATGTGTCAGTGGTAGGGCTCCACTGCCAGTGTTTGAAAGACAATGACGTCAAACTGTGAGCTTTGCTATGTGGAAAAAGATAATGGTCCAGTTGCTGCAGAACAGGTCTTCACTCCATGAAAGCACTACGATTGCAATGATGTCCCCAGCCCCAGTCATTCTTCTCCTTAGAAGACTTCTCAGAGGGCAGGCACTGTAATTTTTTTTTTGCAATGTGTGGGACTTAGTACAGCAAAGGTTAATATTATTCTCACCACATACCCATTTCAGGGGAAAAAAAAAATTTCTGTATCACAGCAAGACATATTTATTACCACTTGCACAGAACTGGAGATAAATGTGCCTTTTTATGGTTCCTCCAAAACTGAATATTGTAGTTTGAATTCCTTTATAAAATAAACTTTGGGAATGGATGGAGCATCTGTGTTTGAACAGCAGCAAACATGAGAAAGAGCTCATTTTGCTTAAGCTCTCTTGGCTGTAGTATACATAACAAATATAGGTAATGTTCCACTGGTAGGATAGGGGGGAAAAATATAATTATTGTGACAAGAAATAGCTGAATAGTAGAAAATAAATAATGAGTTACTATTTGGTCTGCATTAGTGATTTAAGTGGATGTGCAATCTATTGTCAAAGGTTTTTTTGTTTGTTCCACAGCATGCCATGAAAGGAGAGTTTTAAGCAGAGTTTTAGGAGAAATTCATAAGCAGACTAGGATGCTATCAGTAATATGTACACACAGCCTTTCTGTATCAGCCACAAGAGGCTGAATTGCTTCCTCTTACTTCAGTACTTCTTAGAAAATGGCAGACTCTGAGTTTGTAGGATACTATACATGAAAGTGATGATTTTTATTTCATAATAGAAACCAAACCAACAACTAAATAGTCAAAACCCTGCTGGCATCCTTTGCAAGTTAGTCTCCTAAATCTTTTTATCTCTTAAAAAAGAACAGTTGTCCAGTTTCTTATTGGGCTAATGTTAGAAAATTGATTAAAATAAAAATGAGCAAATATCAGTATTTTGCACTTGGATTTTGTTGGGTGACTATACTTGCAAATAAAACAGAGGTGTTATTTTCTGTTCTTTACTGTCAATGCCACACTGTGAGCCATGCTTGTATCTTCAGTTAGATCCTTTTTGTGTTGTTAGTACTCTGTCTGCTTTTGCAGGACCCCTGAAGTCCAATCAGTTTTGACAGTAATTTGGAAACAGTTCATAAATTTTGCCTTATATGTAGGAAGTAGCAGGCATTTGCTCACTGCTATTCTTCATACAAAATCTGTATTTGTGATGCTTGATTCTCAAAGAAAATATGGTAGGCAGTCAATCTCTCTTTTCCTTTGGGAATATATTTTCAATTCCACTCATAGTTCCTAAGCTTGTGATCAGATTGGATTTTTACAGGTTCCTTCAGAGTAGAATGGTTTTAACTTTCATCATGCTTGCTCTATGGCCTGTTCTTAAAGGAGGGTGTGCACATGTAGTTTGTCAGTTAAAATACTCACTTGACAATCACAAATTCACTAACAGAGTAAATTGTTCCTCCTTATTCGAGGTTAAATATGGAAATAAATTTTATATCTGGCAAAGAAAGTTACTGTAATTCCTCCTTAATACTTCTTAGTAGATAATCAATATGATCTGTTATATTGAATGTTATTGCTTTTTTCTTTGAAGTTAATTGTTCAAATATTGGAAGACTTACGCCTCTGTAGTAACTACAGACTACCTTACTTGAATATTCTTACATTAGGAGCAGGGAGCTCCAGAGCTGTAATTTGGATATGTTGTTATTCAATGCATAAGGCTTTTATTTACAGATAATAATGTAAATAAATTTACTCTTGCTTGTTTATTTGATTTTTAACATTGAAATGTCTCTGTTAATAGTAGAAAACTTTGTACTTCTTACAGACTTAACATCATATTAGTCATAGACATGAGAATCCAGCATTAATAGGACCTAATTATACTTTCATATATATTCTTACAGAGCAGAAAGTATTCCAACTGCCCTAAGGCAGATGGAATCCTAAATTCAGCGTGTGAGAATTTGAGTCCTCATGGTAATATTGACACTTGTTTGCCAATTTCATAAATAAGTTATTTAAAAAATATTTCACAAATAAGAAATGTAAATGTTTAGGACAAAAGTGTGAATATATTTAAAATTATTTATTTATACTAATTCTTGGAAAAATAGGGTATCAAACTAGTAATATACATTTATAAAAAACTTTTTTCTACAGTTTGTGAAAGTAAAGGCTCACTTTGGGGTAAAAGGGATGTTTTGGGTTTCTAATTACTCTGAAAAAATTAATGTTAATGACAAAATACTGCAGATCAGGCAAAAATAAGTTTGATTCAGCTTAATTTTAAGGCTTCTCATGGAGAAGGATTAATGTATATCTAGTATGTAAAAATTATTCATTTTATATTGTGACTGCATTCATTTCTGATAAGCACCTTAATTTTGGCAATGCAATTTTTAACCCGTTCTAATTACCTGCTACTGTACTAAAAATAAAGATGGAAGAATGGATGGAATGCTGTTAGCCTTAAGTACTGTCAGTGTTTGCTTTCTTAGTACAGTAGTTTCAAACGGTTAATTTTCCCTATATAAACAGGTGAGAATATGCTCTTTGCTCTTGTTAGTTTTACATAGGGAATTAAGTAGAAAATAAGAACACACACAGACACACCCCCAACAAGAACAAACCCACATTTTTGGGCTGTTCTGCTTCACGTTGTAGACTGTGTGTATGATTTTATAGAAACCATAAAGCACATAAGCACCTGGTAGCCATTGAAAATCAGAATGTAAAAAGACAAAGGTAAATATTGATCGTATATAAAATATTTTAACAGTTAATATTATTTGATAATTCTATTTCAGAAGATTTTTCAGCTAATTCATGCAACAAAACCACAAAATTCCTGCTGATACCTTATCAAGCGACTGATTTCTGAGACAGGCCAGCAAGTCCCACATTGATGTATTGTCACAAATCTTTTGCTTGGGGGTGCAGGGAATTACAGCCACTTCAGTTCCAGCGTGCAAGGAATAAGAAATAAGTCTTGCCATTTTCTCAACTCTAGAGAGATAAAACTCAGAACATGAAAATCATGAGGGTCAAAGATAAATACCAAATAGGGATTAACTATCAGAATTGTGAATTTTTCTGCACATATGCTCTAGGACTTTATGAAGGAAGGCCACTAACAGAAACAGTGGTGGAAGTACTCTGTCAGCTTGTCCATGCCAGCTCTCATGTTGCATTACACTGGCCCCAAAAATGCTAAATCCTTTCTCACCCCCCACCCCCAATTTCCTTCTTACTAATCATAATGTAAGAGTTCAGTAGTCCTTGCAAAACTTACACTGCAGCCATCTGGGATGACGTTCCAAATAACAGTTGCTAAAGTATCAGAAACTACTACTAAGTGCAAGGATTACTCTTATCTTTATTATACCACTGATACTTGCACTTTGACAGTTTCTGAAGCATTTTTATTTGGTTCACATAGTGAAAGTTTCCTTCTCTCTAGTAGTGAAAACAATAAAACTGTACAGCAAATGAATGTCACAATAAATTTAGTGTAAATTTTATTAAAAATATGTCTTTTTAATAGTGGTATGAGAGGAGCAGTGCATTTGCTGCCTTTCTGATATAAAACTAGACTACAGTAAAAGGTGTGTTTGCTGTATTTTTGGTGTGAGAGCTTTGCAAGAAGGTTCTACTGCCAGAATGTAAATAAAACTCCAGTAAAATATAGTATTTGCACTTCCCATAAGCATTTCTCACTTGTCAGTATCTTCCCATTTGTACCTGGAGTGTGTTTTGTTTTTCTTCCTCTTTAAAAAACAAACAAACAAAACCTTGCTCTTTTTGATGGCTCCCCTGCTTTTCAGTTTTCTGTGGAAGCACTTTCTTTTTGGTGTCTGAAACTCTACAACATTTTTTGATTTCTTCTGCAAACATAAAATGACAAGTGCTGTATGTTTGTTAATTAAGTCATAGCTGGTCACATTCTACTTCTCAGTCTGCAGGAGGATGTTCTTATATTTAAAGGAAAAGAGTATAGTAGCATAGTGAAGTGAATAGGTATTGTGTTGCATTAGGCATAATGGGAAAAAATAGAGATGATTGCGTTGATAGAGGCTGAAGAAAGGCAGTATGATGAAAAGAAAGGAATAAATGTAAATTGAAAGACCTTCAGAAGTTTGAAATTGATGTGGAAATAGACAACAATATTAGAGTTAAAGGAATGAGAGACACTAATGTTTGTCTTTCAGACAAGACCTATAGAGGGCCTTGTTGGAGATTTTAGGAGTTTATTTAGAAATAAAAATGTGTGTTTCAAGGTAGAGTGTTTTTAAATGGCTTCCAAAACTTTAAATTTTAGCCTCTCAAGAAAAAAAATAATCTTACAGAGTTGGTATAATGATACAAAGTTCAATAACTTGAAACGTAAGGAAGAAAAAACCCAACCAAAACACAAGTAATCTGAACATAGTACAACAGATTAATGTTGGTTAATAAATTTGAGAAGTTTTACATAAAAAAATTATTGGAAGCATAAATTTAGATTATCTTTTTGAAATAGTAAACATGTAACTTTAACTCATTCCCCTCCCCCATCCCTTCCCAAGTAAAGCAGCAGCCACGCTATGTTCATGGCTACTATGGTAATATTGTACATGGGTGAGGAAAGGAAGAAGAGCAAATTTGGTTTTATTTTAAAGCGATGAGAGACAGGAAAGATTCTCTTTAGTTGGGGAAAATATATCACTTCACATTCATGGAAAAGTAGTTTCTCTGGTGAAGGAAGCTGGTACTTCGTACCCTTGTCTAGCAAGGTGATGTAGCCAGTGTGAGAGGTCCACAGTGTCTTGGCACCCTGTACTACTGTCAATCAGCTTGGCTTGCTTTATGTAATTCATGAAAGCCTGCCACACCCTGGTTCCCCACCAAATCTTCTCTTATTCTATTAAGCTGTATGCAATAGTAAGTAGCTGGCATAATTTTGAATCAGTTTAAAAGCCTTTAGAAAACAACTGTGGGAAAAGCTTGGGATGTCTCTTTGCAGCTCTTAAATGAGGACATGTTTGGCCGTAGCTAAGAAGTTAGACTTGCAGATTTTTATACAGGAGTGGATCTTGAGCTTTGGGTGTCATGGTATCTCAGTGGGGAGATGAGGAAACCTATCCAAGCCAGGTACTTATCCCTACGCTTGGATGGTACCGAGCTCTGAACATTGCCTCTCCAAAAGAAAGCCAATACATACATCCTGTCATGGTCTACTTCCACCTGCCAAATTGTTTGCTCCCCATCTCCTGTACCTTTTCTATTGCACATCTCACTTCAAACAACCCTTGACCTTCAAAAGATCTTCTGTGCCAATATAGTGCAAATTACTAACAGTACCTTGAATGCTTTGGGACTTCTTAGTACTTAGAGGCTAGAATTTGCATGCAGAAGTTGGTGCTATGGTAAGTTTCTCTAATATGGCAAGGAAAAACTGGACTGTGGTGGGCAAGACATTGTGTAGGCTGCTGAGGGTGAATCCTCCAAGTGTGCACTAGAGGTGGAAGGCCATGGAAAAGTTAGCTCTGTTGCTAGTTCTATTGTTCCTGTTCTATCAGTAAATAAATTTTAGGTCTTAAGACCATCCTTCAACATTTCACATTAGTAAACATTTGCAGTTTAGGGTAGTTTTCTTTCTGATATCTTTTGAAAAAGAAGTTCCCAGACTCTTAACTATTATGGTGGTCTATAAAGCCCCAAAGAGACTTGTTAGCTTATAAAGCAGATGTTACTAAGCCTCCCATATTTCAGGTTTTACTTGCTCATCTCCTTGTTTTTTTTTGTGAAAATTAAAGTCATCCATTTTGACCCATAAAAACCAAATGGCCTGAGAATATGATGTGGGAATTTATGGAAAATCCTGAATTTCGTGGCATCCTGGGCATGCTGCCAAAGGCATCTGTACGTAGCCTACTGATAAAGCCCTCTGAAAAATTAACTGTTGTGGTTTGTAGTAAGCCTTTGGTAATACTAGCAGGAACTGCAAATTCTGAGGTGTTCCTATTAGATAAACTGTGTCTTTAATTCTCCTTATGTAAAACAGAGCATCTACCCTTCCTTACAGGGCAATTACCATTTACTTATTAGAGAGGTAGAAGGACATTTGCTCCAGAGGGAGGCATACTCTTGATTTTACTTGAGGGAGCATTTGTGGGTTACCTAACTAACTGAAGTCATTCAGTGGAGAATTGCCTTCCCTGTTAGCAAATGGCAATAGACCAGCTAAAGTTACCTTAACCTTTCTGGTAACTTAATCCTTGCCTTTTGCCACTTAAATACCATATTGCACCCTCATGTCATACATACAAAGTGATTTACATTCAGCAACTTACTGCTTTTTACTGGCCTGCTTGTTTTGTGACCTCTGTGGTGAAGATTATATTTCCAGCTACGTTTTTCTGCATCAATTATTTACTGTGTTCGTGGTGCAACTTAGAAGCTGGATCTGGTCTCTGGGATGCTTATCGATATGCTTCCTTTTCAACAGAGGAGGTGGCAAACAACTGAGCAGAAGGTGCTGCTGTTGCTTGGTGCAGACAAATGCGGCTGTGCCCTACCCAAGTACAATGTAGTACAATGTTAAACAGGGCAGGTAGCTGCAGTAGAAGAAAGGAGGTGCAGTAGCTGCTACTGGGCATGGTGAGCCCAAATATAACCTTTCTGGCTGTTGGATTAGTCCATTGTGAGAAAACTTAACTGAGCAGATGTCCATGAACAAATTTTTATTTTTACTGACAATGATAAAATCAATAACGTTTTGAATTCTGCATATGGCACGACAGAACTTAAAACTTTTAAAGGACAGTGGTTCTTTGTAAAGGTTATATGCCAATAAAAAACATGTACTTGACTGGGGCTACTAGGTTGCTAAGTAATTGTAAATAGTGACTCAGTATGCATAAATGGAAATGCAAGTAAATGTTTGAAATTGCCTTTAGAAAGGGACCATTGACTACTGTTCACTGTATTGCTCATGAAGGTATTCAATTATATTATTGAATGTTGTGTTATTGATTTTTAAACTGGGTAGCTTTATCATGAAATGCTTCCCACTTAACATGGCCTGCCTTTTGTTAGTGACTTGCTGACAAACCGCTCCTGTATGGAAAAGGAACTTACAGTTCTAGGTGAATGAGACAAATACAGTGATTTACTTTCTCACAAAATAGTCTGTTTGATATATAAAATGCTTATTTATTGTGATGCTTTAATATAGCAGTACAACTGTCTTAGAGCCTTTCCCAGACTTTTAATTTGTTATAGGGAGGTTGACCACTACTTCTGATTAACATAGACTTTTAAACATTATAAATAAGTGTAACCATGTTTCCCCCCCCGCCTTTCCTCATAGTAGTAGGTTACAGTTCCTTACAAACACCTGCAGGTTCTCATGCTATTCAGAAGCATCTTATTGCCATGTTACTTAACTAGATTGAAACAAAACAGTATCTTGTTTTCCAGGTGTTCATAATTAGCTTGATGTACTCCTCTGAGGTGTAAAACTTTTATTCTATTTAGTCTTGACTATATTTTCTATATAATAATTCCTTTCTGCTGGAAAATTCGTAGTCCTAGTAGGAGTACTATGGACCACTTTCATTCACCCTACACACCATTGTTGTAGAAATGAGTAGGATTCACATGTAAATGCATCTATTGCCCTTGATTTTAGGGTAATATAATGCTTCTAAAATTATAGACTTAAGTAACTTCAACATCTGGAAAATCAATGACCAAAGCTCTGATCCAGCAGACTATTTACATATTTGATGTCATGCACTGTAAGGAATCCCTTTAGACTTATGCCAGTTATTCATGTAAGCAAAAAGGAAGCACATACACAGTCTTTTAAGATTAAGACCTAACAATGCCATGGAGTAATTTGCATGTAGCTGTCAGGTTTTTGGCAGGAAATCTGTGAGAGGGGATGATGATGCAGTTTAATAGGGTCTGAGAGGAGACTGGAGGGAAGGTTGAATAGAGTTGGTTTATGAGCTGGAATTTTTTTGTTTGTTTTGTATGGTATTACAGTAGATTAATATGCTTTGAGGTCTCCTGTGGCTGTCTGCATGTTCCAAGAAATTATTATTTTCTTCTTGGCAGTTCTGATTTTTAAGGGGGTTTGTTTGTGTTTTTCCTTTGAATTACTAGAATCTGGATTCACTTTTGGGCAGGTTATGCTGGACCTTCTAGTGGTATTGAAACATTTTGCTAGTGTGTCTTGTTCACATGCTTAAGCCAAGCTGATCATCAAATTTGCTGTGCAGATGGAATTTTCCCCAAGGCAGGCTACTAGTGACCTTCTTTTTACCTTTTCTCTGCAACATGGTCATGGTCTGCTTTCTAAGATTATCTGGGATTTTAATTTCATTAAATTCCTGCTGCTAGTGCAAAGACTAACACTGGTGTTATCCTTCTTGCTGTCCTCTTGTAATGAACTATAGGTGAGACTTTCGGTCTTATAATGCAGGTCTGAAGCAGCATGTTAGTTAGTTGCCTCTGTTTTATGGCATAACAGGATAAATCCTTCTGAACTGAGGGTCTGCTACAAGGGTTTCTGTTATTACAAGGTTCTGGGCTCTGACAAAGTCTAGTGAATATCTAGAAATACTGAAAGTGGGTATTTGAGATTTTGCCATTTAAACTGCCATTTAAAACCTTAAAGGGAAAAAAAGATGTTACACTCAGCTATATGTAGAGTTTGCAGGAATATCTTCTAGTTTTGTAATACCATTCTGTCATACAGGTAAAATTAAAAAAGCTGCTTATTACTGATTATCCTGAGTTTAGTAAAACATCTATACTACAACCACACCCATGGCATGTGGCACAAAGCCCAGAAAACAAAAAGTAAATTACTTCAGCTGTTCTAACAGTGTTATAGAGGATACAATTTCTCAAATTTCATATTTCAAAATTATTCTAGATTTTTGAAAATGCTTCACTGGTGAAAATACTGGAGTAATTATAACCTGTGGTGAGAAGGTCTTCCAGGTCAGCTGTGTTTATGCTAATGGTTCAGGCAAGATAGTTTTCTTCCCCCTCCCCATCTGGTACAGTCATCAAATATTAAAGAGACAGGGGAACCTGTTATGGACATTTGGGGACTTCTATTGGCTTTGTTGATGCATTTACATATGGAGGACTCTTGCTGTTAATATTTTCTTCATTTTAATGTTACATATGCCCAATCATCCGTATTGCCTGTGCTTTCAGCAGATATACTTCCATTCTTACCTGTCAAGTCCCTTTCTAGAAGATGAAAGCATGTAGTTTATTACATATTTAATGACAGCCTTAACTTCTAAAATCCAGTTCAGATGCCTCTGCCTTTCTTGAATTTGATTGGAATATACAGATTTCAAGATTCTGAAGTACCTGTAGCTAGCTCTGGGTGTGTTTTGTGAATATTATACATAATCAAAGAGCTGAAATATACTTTTCTTTCCTGATAGAAGAGTACCATTATGTCCATACTTGGGAAATTGCCTTCTAACTCAGTTACTCCTACTTGTCTGTCTTGATTTATTTCTCATATTGTTTTATTTTTATTATTTTAATGTAGAATTAGCTAGATTTGATGTAGCTGCTGAAGTTGCTAAGTCTTGTGATATCCTCTGGGATCTTATCTTTCTCTCTTGGTTGTTCTTGCCTTCATAATTCCTGATCTTTTTTTTGAGTGCATACTAACTCTGTACCTCAAGCTGGAAAGATGGAATGTCTAATACTAGAGGACTGAAAGTACTGTCAGTCAGGAATCGCTGATCTGTAATCATTCCTGTAATCTAATATCCTGACAAGACGATAGACTTCAATGTTGATACAGAACGTGGTTGTTTTATTTCTAAATGGATAATTTTACTAGGCTTTTTGTAGTCCTTCAGGGACAATGAATTACACAATGGCCCAGATGTAACATGCAATGTAAGAGTAGCAGTCATTAAACTAAATTATTGCAGTCATCCTTACTGTCCTTAATCTGTTACTTTTTTTTCCCCTAACAACCTCAGTGTGAAACTGTATAATTTAAAAGCTTCCCTACAGAATTGTGATGAGGAATAATTTGACTAGGGGTAGTAGTGGGTAATAATGCTGCAGAATTTTTTCAGGTAGACATGGTCATAAATTCTGTAATAAATTAAGTTAGTAAGCAATAAATATAGAATACTTACATAGAATGGATGTAACTAAACAAATTTGCTTTTTGTAAGTGGAAAAGGTTTTCCTATTGTCAGAATGTGAAAAAATGTTATGTATTTTTCATTTTAATGATGTTATGTAAAAAGACTACAATTATTTGTTTTTTCTTTATGTAATTGCTTTGACTGCTTGTTTTTATTCTTTGTCCATTATGACTCATTTTAAGAAATTGTTTTCGTGTTAAGAAAAATTAAAGCTAGCCTCTTTTCTAAGTGTCTTTATGGTTGTTGGGATAGAATAGCAGTTGCTCTGTCAGTGTCACAGTGTTTATTTTAATCTCTGAATTAATTTTCTTGGTTGCTAGGCAATGCTACTTCATAGTTTTAATGGAAATGACTAATTCAGGGCACTTTCAGAATATGCAGTCATTTGCTTTAAAACTGAAACTAGATTTCTCTGTGACATAATGCTTAACAGTTGCTCATGTCGGTGTACAATTTTATGACTGTAGAAAATAAAATATCCTGATTTCTGTTATCCAGTCCTATATTTCTTATACATCCCAACAAAGCCATTGTAAATCTAAGTTATTCAATAGACACAGTTGGGCTTTCATGTCTATGTAAAGGATAAATATCTGCTCTAATATCTGCCATTTTAGAAGTTTTTGAAGGCAGCTTATGGAGTTGCTTATGTAGTATGTATTTGGAGCTGGTATCAGTTGAAGTCTTTTACATCCTCAGTGGCAATGGTGTAATAAGTGCTACGTAGCTCAGCTTGCAGATACATTCAGGAGGTTTTGTTAGCAGTGCAGGGAAGTTCAACAATGCACATGAATATTCAAAGTAGTAAGAACATATTATTAAAGAAAACCTCTGAACAATTTGTAGTTCTGGATTTATTTTTCATACTGGAAAAAAATAATGCCTCAGAACAGTTTCTTTGAACTTTAAAATATTTTCTGCTATTTCAATACTATTCTTATTTAAGGACAAATATAAAGGAAAAAAGAACTTTAAACGACTTTGTAGGTTCTTCAGTATCAGGGTAGTGCAGGAGCATAGGCCTTGTTTATTTTGCTGCTATCAGCTATGCTTTTGTATCTTCTGAGCTATCAGTTAGTGAGATGCTGCCTTTTTGGCTTGTTAGCTCCATTCCAGCCATAAGTTTCCATGCTGGTGAACTGCACAGACTGGAAATGAATGAAATCCACCCTGTTTCTCTGTAGTGGGCCAGGATGTCTATGACATACCCTAGTAAGCTCTGTGCTCCTGACGCTGGTTCAAGGCTTATCAGCTCAGTTTTTTTAGCCCAGAGCATCATTCTGCATGCTTAATTGCTCTTTATTTTCCTTCTCCCTAGTTTATAGTAAACTTGCCTTCCTGGTAGTGGCCACCTTTTTTGGTACAGTTAGTGCACTGAGAACCACAGCTGATTTGGTTTATCTGAATAATTTGTTGCCATTAAAAAGCAAAATGATGAGTCTAATTTTGTCCAATTCAAAGACATAATATGCTATCAAGATAGAGAAGACTGGAAATGTGATATATTTTAACTTTTTTTTTTTTTTTGGTTAAGCACACAATCTTAGCAGTACCTATTAATGTAACTAGCCTCTGGCAAAATCTTGCAATTGCTGTCTTATAACTTTAATTACAGCTGATGTTGGTGTTAGGTAAGCAACAATACTGTTCTATTTTAGAGCTTTCTAATTTGAGAGAATACAAGCTTAAAAAACCCACTCCACTATAAGTATTTTTAAGACTTTTTTTTGAAAGGGTATAGGGGAAAAAAAAAATCACCTAGCTGTATTCCTCAGAACAACTTGTGTTTATTCAGTTGTTTGTAATGTATGACCTAATAAGGTGGGTAGATAGCCAAAATGTTTGCAACTGTAATGATAATGTACAATGAAAGATGTTGGATCATTTGTACTCAATATATACTTGGGGAGACCTTCTCACTGTTTGTAAATGAAAGGTGGAATTTGCAGCCAAAATTGAAAAGATTGTATTCATGTCAGTGAGGTCTCCTAGCTCATCTTAATTTGTTTTAACACTTAAATAAAGCAGTACTGAGAAAATAGTTTTCAGTTTGTGAAAATGGGTTATGAAACTCCTGCAGCAGAAGCATAAAAATGTTAATGTGGTGAAAGCAAACCTGTAGGGAATATGAAATAAATTTCTTAATGAACATATACCATACCACTGGATCTGTGAGGCAGAACACTTCCTTGAATAAACTGGTTGTAAAAACAACTTCTTTACTGTACTAACTTTACCAATTACCAACATCTGCCTTTCAACAAATAGGGTAAACTCAACAAAAATCCTATCCAAGTCCTTCCCAAGGGTAGTTCCAGTGTGCAGCTGCAGTAGGTATAAATGTTGGACCTTTGACTGATAAATGAATTCTCAAGTAAGAATAGGTGGTTAGAAGAAGGAAATGTCACAGCAATAATTTCCATCGTGCTTGGTAAGGCTGAAGAATTGAATTGTTATGACATAGTGAAGGTATCAAAAGTTATATTACTGGATTTAAAACTAAGCTGCTCTTCCAGCCAGTAATTTATAATTTGCTCTTTTAAAGAGACAGTGTTTTGTGAAAATTATTGGGATATCACTTAAGATCACTTAAGACAGAGTTATGAAAGATCTGAAACTGATTATGTCTATCATTTGTATTTCTCAATTTGACAAAGTAGTACAAAATTGATTGTCCTTGAAAAATCTTGCCGTATCTTATTGTGTCTTCATCTCCTATCTGTGAAAAGCTCTAGTAGGTCACACTCAGCATTTCTTCAATGGAAATCTCATTTTAGCTGAGGCCTCCAGATACTAATGAAAGATGAAGTATGCCAGGGAATACTTACTGATTTGTAAATAAGTAAGGTAATGAATTAATTTAAGCCATTAAATGTTATGCTTTTAAAGGTGGAATATAAGGTAATTGAAGTATCTTGTCTATCCCACTTTAGTTTCTAACCAAATATTTTATTTAAATGAGTAAAACTAAAGGAGTTGCAATCATTATGCATATGTCATGTGTGTTGTTAAAATGAAGTGACAGACCTTTGATTTTTAGCAGTGACATAATCTAAGGCAGAATGCTGTGATACACATATGGTGGATGTCTGTGCCGTATGCCAAAAGAAGGAACAGTTCAGGAAGTTGTTAACTTCAGCCTCTTCAAAAGAACTGGATTTCTTGGTGGTTATAGACGTGTGATTTCAAAAGTTCAGGACAGATATGATTCTACTAGGGGTTGGTGTCTCTTTTTACTGATGTTACAGAAGTGATACCCAACAGTGACAAATTGGCCTGCATGAACTTGGTTGTTTGTTGTTGGGTTTGGGTTTTTGTTTTTGGGGGTTTTTTTGTTTTGTTTTGGGGGTGTTGTGGGTTTTTTTTTGTGGCATTTTTTCTTTTAAAAACAGCATTTGCTTCAGATGAGTGGCTATTTTTCTTTAGGAAGGTGACTGCAACATTTTCAGGTAATGAAATGATGAAAAGGTTTGTTTTGTCTTTGTCAGCAGAGAACATGGGCTTTGTATTAACAGCACATGATGGAATATAACCCCAAATGCAAAGAAAATTTCAGACAGACTGAAGTATAGAATGAGTGTAGCGGACCTAACTCTTAATAGAAATATATTAAAAAGACTTTTTTTAATCTCTCTGCTTTCTTTTAATACATTTGGTGTATTGCCCATGCAAAGAGAGACTGAGTATGTTCTCCACGGATGTGGTACATAATGTCACACTGCATCCAGTCTCTACTCAGAATTATAAACACCACCACCATCTGATTTATATTGCAGGAAAGAGTACGCTGTGGTGAGCTCTGCATTGTTATAGCAAGATCTATTTTTGCTACTTAAGCTATCTTGCTTAAATGTTGTTTATAGATCTTTAACACTGCTCTCTGCTAACAAGATGTATGCTTAGATTAGTTGTTGAAATCAGAAGCCTTCTGCATCCCCCTTGCTTTGTTGCAGGTTTGAAGTCCTCTTAAGTAGCAGCTCCTGAAGTCATGTGATATGAACAAAATCTCAGCAGTTACATTATAAAAGCAAATTTCTGGCCTTCACGACTTCAGTGAAAGTTATTCTTAAAATCACATCTATAATGTATTCTATCAATAGTATATGGGTTATATGGAGGCTCTGACAGTGCTGCTGACACTTTGAGCATGTGTTTGCCCTATCCTCATTTTCATTTGCATACTTCTAAATAACTTGAAATACCTTTTTCTATGGTAAATAAAAGTAGCCCTCAGCCTTTGCTATTTTAATTTTAGGGTCAAAGCCTAATAGACCTAGTGTTTGCCACTAATGTGCTGAATAACAGCGAAGAGCAGTTCTGCCCTCCTTGGGGTCTGACTGCAGATAGCAAATGTCAAGATTAGAATGACTGAAAGCAACGTCAAACTACTCTAAACTTCCTTTGACATAAAAGTAAGAAGGAAGGATTTAATACAAATGAAACAGATGAAGTGCAAGACATAAAGGTCTCTGAAATTAGGCTGTCTAGTATGTGGGTTGAGGAAAAGTAGATCAAACTTTATCTTCAACATCCAGTCAAGAATTATAATAGCAGGGTAAGCTCACTAGAGGAGATTAATGATAATGCTAAGAAGTCAGTCCACTGAAGCACTGACCCATGTATTGCATCCCTGAGGAAGCATGGTTTTCACGTTGTATACGTGAGTCTTGTCACAACTCCTATTATTTCCTTATACTTTGCAGAACAAAAAATATGTTTTTTAAAGGTGTATCCCTGTGTGTGTGTGAAGCTCTGTGGCTTTGTTTGTGAGGCTGTCATTTGTCTTAATGAGTGTCCATGGGAAGTGGCTTCCCCAGCCCTTCAGCAAAAGAATTGGAACTTCTTTCCTACTGCTCCTTATGAGGGCTACAAATTTTCTTTGTTTAGTAGTTAGGTTTCTTTATTTAGACCATAGGCATTTGTTTCCTTGCACAACAGGCAGAAAAAAAAATAACAAACCTTGGCCCCAAACCCCTGAATGTTTTTTTATTATAATCTAATACCTGAATGTAGAGTAGTCATAATGCATCAGTGCATTTGTCACTTCTTGTACTAATTATCTGAAATGTGATCCAATCACTTTCAGATGAGCTCTTTGAATTAGCACCTTGGTGACTGTAGAAGGATCAAGACTGTTTAAAATCCTGTACATAGCCAGAAAGTGCTAAGAAGTTACTGTGACTCCAGGGTAGATTACCAAAAAAGTATTTGTGAAGTCTGTGGATGACAACTTCTTGATACGGCTGGTCAGGGAGCCAGCCAGCGGAGGTGCCCCACTGGACCTGCTGTTTACAAACAGGGAAGGAATGGTGGGTGATGTGGTGGTTGGAAGACATCTTAGGCATAGCAATGGCAAGATGATAAAGTTTCCAAGTCTCAGGGAAGTAAGGATGGGGGGTCAGCAGAACCACTACCTTGGACTTCTGGAAAGCCACCTTGGTCTGTGTAAGAGCCTGGTTGATAGAGTCTCTTGGGAGATAGTTCTAAAAGCCAATGGATTCAGGAAGGCTGGACGCTCATCAAGAAGGTAGCTTTAAAGGTGCAGGAGCAGGCTGTCCCCATGAGCTAGCAGGGAAGACTGGCCTGGCTGAACAGAGAGCTTTGGCTAGAACTCAGGGGAAAAAGGAGAGTTTACGACCTTTTGAAGAAGTGACAGGCAACTCTGGAAGATTATAAGGATGTCACAAGTTTATGCAGGGTGAATATTAGACAGGTGAAAGCCCAGCTAGAACCCAGGCTGGCCACAGCCATAAAAGATAAAAATGTTTCTACAAATACATTAGGAACAAAAGGAGGGCCAAGGATCGTCTGCATCCTTTACTGCACATGGTGGGGAACATTGCCACAAAGGATGAGGAAAAGGCTGAGGTTCTTAATGCTTTCTTTGCCTCAGTCTTTAATAACAAGACTAGTTACACTCAGGGTACTCAGTCCCCTGAGCTGGAAGACAGGGATGAGGAGCAGAATGAAGTCACCACAGTCCAGGATGAGATGGTTTGTGACCTGCTGGTCCACTTAGATGTGCACAAGTCTGTGGGGCTGGATGGGATCCACCTGAGGGTAATGAGGGACCTGGCAGCGGAGTTTGCCAAGCCACTCTCCATTGTTTATCAGCAGTCCTGGCTAAATGGGGAGGTCCCAGAAAGACTGGAGTTTAGCCAGTATGATGCCCATCTACAAGAAGGGCAGGAAGGAGGAATCAGGGAACTACAGGTCTGTCAGCCTGACTTCGGTGTAGGGGAAAGTTATGGAGCAGATCATCCTGAGCACCATCACATGGCATTTGCAGGACCACCAGGGGATCAGGTCCAGCCAGCATCGGGTTATGAAAGGCAGGTCCTGCTTAACAAACCTGATCTCCTTCTAGGACAAGATGACCCACCTAGGGAAAGGCTGTGGATGTTGTCTACCTGGACTTTAGTAAAGCCTTTGACAATGTCTCCCACAGCATCCTGCTGGAGAAACCGGCTGCTCACGGCTGGGGCAGGTACGCTCTATGCTGGGTTAAAAGCTGGCTGGGCAGCCGGGCCCAAAGTGTGGTAGTGAATGGAGTTGCATCCAGCAGCAGACCAGTCACAAGTGATGTTTCCCGGGGCTCAGCATGGGGTCCAGTTCTGTTTAGTATCTTTATTGATGATCTGTATGAGGAGATTGAATGCAACCTCAGTAAGTTTGCAGATGACCACCAAGCTGGATGAGAGTGTTGATCTGCTTGAGGGAAGGAAGACTTTGTAGAGGGATCTGGACAGGCTGGATTGATGAGCCGAGGCCAATTGTATGAGGTTCAACAAGGATAAGTCCTTTTTGTGTCTTGCACTCGCCCCACACAACACTATGCTCTGGGGGCAGATTGGCTTGGAAGCTGCTTGGTGGGAAAGGACCTGTGGGTGTTGGTTGACACCTGGCTGAACATGAGCCAGCTCTGTGCCCAGGTGGCCACAAATGCCAACAGCATCCTGGCCTGTATCAGAAATAGTGTTGCCAGCGCAACTAGGGCAGTGATTGTCCCCCTGTACTTGGCACTGGCAAGGCCACACCTTCAATATTGTGTTTGGTTTTAGGGCCTTCGCTGCAAGAGGGACTTCGAGGTGCTGGAGCATGTCCAGAGAAGAGAAACGAAGCTGGTGAAGGGTCTGTAGCACAGGTCTCATGAGGAGTGGCTGAGGAACTGGGGTTATTTAGTCTGTAGAGGAGGAGGCTCAGGGGGAGACCTTACTGCTCTCTGCATCTACCTGAAAGGAGGTTGTAGGTGGATGGGGGTCCGTCTCTTCTCCCAGATGAAAAGCAATAAGACAAGAGGAAGCAGCCTTGACTTGCACTAGGGGAGGCTTAGATTGGATATTAGAAATTTTTTTTCACTGAAAGGGTTGTCAAGCATTGGAACAGGCTGCCCAGGGTGGTGGTGGAATTGCCATCCCAGGAAGTGTTTAAAAATCATGTAGATGCGGTGATTAGGGAAAGCTTTAAGTGAGGGACTTGACAGTACTGGGTTAACTGTTAGACTTGATGCTCTTAAAGGTCTTTTCCAACCTATATGATTCTATGACAACTATTGTACTTTCTGAATATAATTGTACTGTAGTTGCCAGAAAAGCAGTGTGTATAATGTTTTGTGGAACAGTTTGGTTTTCTCAGCTCTGTGGAACAAACTAAGTCCTGTAAATGATGATGAAGAGAGCTTCAAGAAAATATTTTGAGGAAAAAATGCATTTTGTAGCATATCTGCCTTTGTTGTGAAGCAAGCGTTAGGCCATTGTGTTTCAGTCACGATGTAAACCAGACCGATAAGGTGTCCTGTGCTAGCAGCATGGGCAGAGCACGCTTGTATGTTGATATTCCTTGCCAAGTGAAATTAGGAGACAGAAAAATGGAAAGTGATTGCAGCTTTCTCATGCTCCAGTGTTCAGCAAAGCCAAGTAGAACTGAGAGTGAACCAGTCTGGAACAAATAAATGATTACCATTGCTCATTACCATAGAAGAACAAAAGAACAACAAAAGAGTTAAGAGGACTTTCACCATGAGGGATTTTTGAGCAGCTATGCAGTTCATAAGGTGGCTGCTGCCTGGAGTTTTCTGCTGATATTTTCAGAATTTCCAAGAAGTAAAAGGGATTAAATGAAAATATCAGTCTTAATGTCATAAACGAATGAAATATTTTAAAATGTGAAGTGGATGCATTCAGAATTCTCAGGAACCAGAAAAAGTGAAAAAATAGAACTTCAAAAAACCCCCATCAAAGCAAAACAACAAAAACCCCCGAAGTTTCTGGGCTTTTTAAGTGGCATATGGGGGCCTGATTTTCATGTCTTCACAGTTTATGGCCATTAACGTAGTCTTATACAGTTAATTGTTTTATGATAGCAAGGCTTGTGACTCCTCTGCAGCTGCTGCTTCAGTGAGAGCTGTTCTTCAGCAGTTCCTTTCACTTGAATTGTGGATTTTTTGGCTCCTAAAGCAGGTAATAGGGCTATTCAGAATATGTAGTTGGAGGCTCTGTGTCTAGGGGTGTTGTAAAATGCAGTGGGTGGATAGAGACTGAGCGTATGATGTTAGATTGTTACATCAGTTCAACGAAGACCTGCACTTGCAGCAGCTGGATAGTGAAGATGGGTCAATGACTTCCAGGGCTGTATGGTGTGACATGGAGAGG
>JAVJGJ010000001.1:34708036-34725224 GCA_035590215.1 Microhierax caerulescens
GAGGGGGGTAGGATGAGTACCTGCTGGAATTGCCAGTGGCTGGCGTATGAGGTAACTAGATGGATTGGGAGTGTTTTATGTAGAAAGGGAGTTTTTAGGAAAGGAGGGTCTTCATCTTTCATTCTGTCTAGGAGATGTGATATGCTATCTACATGATATTTTACTCCTGCAATTTGCTATCGAAGCAAGAAGCTGAGAGAAGAACACCAGAATCACTTTTCAGCTAGAAGGTGTTTCTGTAGCAGTTATGCTGGATCTGTGCAAAGCTGCATTGCGGGTGGCATTGGCACTGAGGCTTTAGCCAGTGAGGAAGCCTCAAGGACTTTAGCATTTTCCCCAGGCAATAACAGAAGAGAGACAGAAAATGTTGTGTTTGCTCCTAGCTGAAGAGTTCCCATGAACTCTTCGCCCCATATCACTAGCTACTTTGCAGTGCTGCATAGGATGTGCACATTAATTTTTATAAAAACATTGATTTGCTTTGAGCAATAACTTCAGTATAGTCCAGTGCTAAAGCTGGTCTTTGATGACACTTGCCAAAAGCTAAGTGCAGCATATGCAATCAATCATAAACTGTTCTTCTAGTGGAAAGAGGTGAGTTACCTCATTTTTATTGCCTTCAGTCTTTGGCTTTGGGAAATGCAGCACAGAGTTAGGAAGTATTTGTTACTGTTGGAAGTGTTTTGTTGCCGTTTCTTATGGAGACGGGGGGGCATTGGATTGGGATCTGCTGGGAGTTTTTCCTAAGCTGCTAACTAGGAAGAGAGGACAGACTTGTGGAGGGAAGAGCTACCTAACAGTGAAATCATACCATAGAGTCTGATTTTTTTTTTCTCTTCCAGATGTGGTCTGAGAAGTAGAGAGAAAGCTTGAAGTAGTACTTTCCTCCCTTCTAATGTGTTCCTGTGGATGCTGATGCCAAATGGTATTTGGAAAGCTCCACTTCCATGGAGGCAAAAATTCTGAAATTATGCTCTCACAACTGTTCTCATTTAAGGATGCACTAAGGAGAAATCTAGGCACCTTTTAGTCACTGATAGATGCAAAGCAAGTGATCTTGGAGTGGGGGATGGAACTGAAAGCTTTGTATGTCCTGCAGTCAAAAACAGCAGGCTGGGCTGTGCAAATTATTACAGAAATACCAATTGGAAATCTTGATGAGCATTTGGTAAACCAGCAGATACTCCCTTTTCACCAGGGCACCACAGACTTTGCATGTGATGCAGTCAGTTTAGGGTAATTCTTTTGATTGTCCAGTTTCACAGAGATATAGGAGAAGCCGTGCTGTGCCCCATCTGACATGGACTGGGCATTTGCTCCACAGACACAGCAAATCTCCGCTGAGTATTTGCGTGTGTACCACAAGTTTCACGGACCATGTCTCAGGGAATTTTTAAGAATACTTCAAAGCACATATCTTCAAGATTATGCCTATCTGATTGCCATTTTCAAGTCTCTCCTGTAAAGCCTAAAAGAGATCCTGAAGTTGTTAAAAGAAAAGCTTGCTAGATTTCCCACCCTTGAGGGCAAATTAATGTATTTTCCTTTAACTTCACTCTTTGGAATAGTGGGAGGCTCTTTGGCTGTAATGTTAAAGATTGCAGCCTAGAGGGGCACCATGCATAGCCAATTTCATTCTTAATTATTGATTTTGAAATATTAGTAAATAAAACCAGTGTTTTTTCTTGGAAAATAACGGTGTAATGATGGAAGTCCCTACATCTGAGAGAAGCTGAGTGTAAGGAAGATGCGGGGAAAAAACAGCAAATCTACACAGGTGTGTATCTGTGTTACTGATGTGTAATATCTGTGAAGAATGAGAAATTTACATAAGTTTGATAAAATAGGTATTGCGTGAAGTATTGATAAGAAATGTGGTTTTTTAATAGTCTGATATTTTGCGGAGCAAATATAGAGACAAATTTGCTATGTAGGGAACAAAGCAAGATTATAAACAAAGACAATCCTCCTGGGAGATAGAAAGGGCTCATGACAATAGTAGTCTGGGCCTAGGGAGCACTGTGAAGCTAAGACAGATTTGGGATTTAGTTGGAGGAAAGGCCTAAGTGTTCAGCAGTGTGGAATATAAAGAATGTGCATGGGAAAGGTGGCTGGAAGTGAAAGGATTGTGTGTACTTACCATCTGTATAAGACTGTTGAACTATTAGACAATACTTCAGGGATATCATGTGTAATCTAGAGTTGCAGTTTTTACCACAAGTGATGCTGATTTTTCTAGAATAAGTTTTTCACCTTTAATGTTTTTGTGGCATCAGTGATCTTGGGCAACCAAAATAAACATTTGCATTCCTGCCCTGCTCCCCGTCCCCTGACAATAAGTGTTTTTTTTGTGGTTTTTTTTTTGGTTGTTTTTTGGTTTTTGTTTTTTTTTGGTTTTTTTTTTTTTGGTTTTGTTTTTAAAAAAAGTATGTTATATGGACAGTATGGCAGTCTATAAACCACATCAAGTCTGGAAACATAATTTTCAAAATGTGAAATGATACCCACTCTTAGGTGTTAATCTGAGAGGTATTTCTGCTGGAAGCAGGTGGTGGACAAACAGCTCCAGAATTTTGGTAACATCAAATTGCTGCAGTATGGACTCATAGCCAGGCAGCTAATATGCATATTTAAAGTATTAAGAGTAAACATATAAATAAACCCTCTGTGGTTTAAAAAAATAGCCTGTTCTACAGATACTGCAGAAGGCTGCAGCTATTTTTTGCTCTCTGTATGGTTCCTTAGATAATTCCATTTGGTAACTGGTGACACATGCCTTTTTTTTAAAAAAATAATGACTTTCATTTAAAGTGACAGGGTAATATTGCTGAGAAACTAAAGAATGTAGGTAAGTATATATAAAATACATATTCTTGCATTTGGTAATATGCCATTATATATAAATAGTTCTCTTGATAGTTGCCAGTCTCTTCAAGCAAATTATTTATATTGGAATAATCTCTTTCCAGAGAATGAAAAGAACAGAAGGAAACTGGGAAACAAAGCGGGGGAAGCTTTTTGAGCATGCCTGTGATAACGTATTTGTGAAGGGGCAGAACAGCATGGGAAACCTGTAACTAACGTGCACATAGTTCATATTTAAATATAAATCCATGATCTAACCGTCTTGCAGATATCATGGTTGTTTTTTTAGTGATTTGCTCCTACGATGACCATCTGTACAAATATATTCTAAATTAACCAGTTCTTCTAAGCTGTAAGAACGTTTTTGTGTTTTAATTCTGCCCAGTTCTAGCCAAGAAAGCCAATATAAAAAAAAGATTTAATTCCCTGTACTCTTACAGCACTATTGACTTAAGTTTGTGACTGTATTTAAAAAAATAAAAGCACAAATAATGAATGCACAGTATTGTGGTAGAAATTTATCCTTTAAAGCAACAGATACATTGGAGGATTAAAACATATTACAGCTAACTGTTTATAGCGTTCTGGCCTTTCAAACTGACGAAGATTTTGTTCCAGACATCTTTGTAGTTCAGTCTCTGGGATTTAATCTCTGTAATGTGTTACACTCGCTATTGTCCCAGTGAATTTGTTGACAGACAGTAATTGGGTCACTGCATTGAAATGCCCGATGCAAGCCCTGAGTTCTCCCTGCTCGTTGGCAAGGCAACCACAGTGGTCCAGGAAACATGCGCAGAGCCGGCTCCTGCCTTGCTGCTCTCCCATGGTGTCACTGGAGGGCAGGGGAGAAAAATTGCTTGGATGCTGAAAGAGACAGCAGATTCTTCCCTGTTTTTTATTTTTTTAATGTATTTATTGTCTTTCATAAGGTGGAGGGGGGGGAGAGGGATACAAATGAAACTTACAGATCAAACGAAGCAGTGCACAGCAATTGATGCTATGTATTATGGCTTTGTTCTTAAGTCTTTGGATATTATTTTGGTTTGGGAGGATTGAATATATTATACATCAGTTGGATCTAGTTGTTCCAATGTATGACAGGAGAAAGATAAATATTTCATAACTGCTTTAGTCCTTGCTCAGCTTTGCTGTTCTCTGTGCTCCCCCCCTCCCCTCCCTAAAGAGAAGCAACTGATGAAGTGCTGTATTCCATGAATCCATAATGATTCCATAAAACAGCAGAGCTCCTCATGTGTTTGGATTCTTATGTATGGTACTAGTTGCTACTCTTGACTATTTTTTTTTTTTGTTTTGCTTGGGGTACAAAAATGGGGACAAAATCCATAGACTGTCAGTTTCATTGTCCCTCATATATTCTTAATTTTTCTGTTTCCTTGGGTCATTTAGAATGAGCAGTTTGAAGACAGGCTTGTCTAGGAAGCATATCAAATGCTGATGAGGGAAGAAAAGAGAACTTTGGTTTTTTTTCTGAGCTAAACAAATTACAAATTCTACTCTTTGTTCAGTTTTATCTAGACCCTGACAAATCACACAATGATGGAAAAAAAAAATAGCTATAATCTCTCAAGACTATATTAATTCAAGATAATGTTTCAAGATTCTTCTATTTCCAGAGGTCTCATTTTAATGGACTTCTTTTTTTCATAGATTAAATCACCTTAGTGGCTTAATCTTTAGCAAACCTAGAGTTTCGAAGTGATGAGAAAATAAGTAACTGAAACTAAATTAGTTGATATTTTAAACTTTTTTAGTGAGGGTGAAGGTTAGTGCTAGCAATAATATAGTAATGGCAGTATTAGTAATATCACTAACAGTACTATGTAGTAATTATAGCATGATACAGTAATACTACAGTATGTTCTCTAGGAGGCATGATGTAGGTGCATCCTCTGTAGATATCTTGAAAATTTCATTTACTTCAATATATGCAAATGTTGGAATGGTATTTCAAAATGAAGCTGAAGTGACTCATACAGCTGGGATTAAAGTCTCATCTTCAGTGTTTATAGTGGCATATTCTTGCTGCCTTTACAGACAGCAGCTAAAACTCTAGTTAACTAAAAAATGCCTGTGCAAAGCCAGCTTTATTTACAGTCCCCAGAAAATGTACTCTGTATCCGTATAATTAATAACAATGAAACTTAAAAGCAAGTGGAGCTATGTATGATTTTTTACTCAAGTGAAATTAACTTGGAGTTTGTGCATACACAAAAGTTTCAAACAAGGAAAGAGAAAATCCTTTGTGTCTTATTGAAAAGGAATTCTCTCTTCCATCAACATACTTAAGTGTAGGGAAAAAAGTCAAGTGAAATTAGTTGAAGGCTTCAAACTTAATGAAATGCTTCTGTTTCCATTATTTAAAACTACACATTTGTCAGTATCATCAGAATCTCTTAAACCAGTTTTGTTCTTATTTAAACGGGTAGAATATTTAAGAGAAATACTTTTGTACTGTATAGTGCAGATGCTTATGGAGTGATAAGTTAGGAAACTTCACTTGCAGGTAAAGAAGATGGGAGTTAACAGAGTTGTTCATGGCTGTTTCAGTAGTTTTTCTCAAATGGGTGAAGTTTCCTAAACTTCCACAAAGGTAATATAATTGGAAACACTTTCTATTTAATAGTGTTCAACAGTTATTAGCGCTTATATTGTTACTGTAAGTTAAATATTTTGATCTAGCTAGAAAAATCTGGAGGAAGAAGAACTGCCATTTTATCTTTATCTTTACTATAGGTTACTTTAAACCAGGCATCCAACATTTGAAATACATAATTGATAATTAAATCCATACCAGTTTCTGAAAAGTAGTCCATACATAGAGGAAACTTGAATTTGAATATCCACAAGTTAGTGATATCCAACAGTTAGTAATAACTGTTGATCTAATTAACTGATTTCCACAGTTGATGCTGAAGCCTGAATATTACCACTAAAATGCTTCGCAAGGGAAGGGCTCTGAAGGAAAAATGAAGGCATTTTCTAAATGCATAGAGATTAAAATTTTTCCCATGACCAAGTCAAGGCATCAGTGAAAGTCTTGCATGTGGAGGAGACTGAGGTTTTTGGTGACACTGCTCCATGGACTATGTGCATGTTTGCTTCAGTCAAGTAGCTGATAGCTGGAAGAGAAATGATTAAAATGTTCTCTTGATGGGCATTGGTAAAGACATCTATTTTTGTAAAATACTAGTACAGTACAGAGCTGAGGGATGTATCAGGTTCTGTAGCTATGAAGTTTTTAAAAAAGGAATGTATTCAGGTAGGAATTCCCAAATTGGTTTTCTCATGGCAGCAGCCAGCTCTTTTGCCATTCTTGCTGACACAGGGAGCTAGGCTTCCCTGTATCTTACACACAGGTCTCAGCTATTCCAAAAACCTAGGAAAGACAAACATCATCATGCTGCACATTTGGACCTGATACAGCACATAACTCTTGTCACCTTCACCATTCATATGCTTCCCATCCTCATCAGGTGTCAATAGCAATTACTTCTGCTGAAGAGTAAACTCACATCATATAGTAAACATGTCACACTTCATATTTTGGGCCTGCAGATGTTTCAGGAATAGCAGAAAAAAATACAGTTTGGAAACCCTGTTAAAAATTCAAACTACTTGGGGATCTCAGAAGTGTTTTAAAAAATATTTTGAAGCGTATGCATAAAAAAGGGCACACTGGATAAATAAGTAGGTAAGCTCTAATTCCAATAGCTGAATGGAAGGTTGGAAAGTTAACTACAAAAATGATTTAATTTTAAAAGTGAGGCTAGATGAACACTGCATCAGGACCTAGTGCAATGCCACATTATGCTGTGTACCCATTTTAGGCAAAAGGGGAAAAAATGTGGAGCTAACAACAGGTCTTTGTCCTCTTAACATTCTTAATATTCTTAATATTTAGGTCATCTTTCTCTTCTCTCGTTTTCTCATGAGCCATCCTTGTCTGACTTGTTTCTTGCCCTGCATAGTTTAGTTAAACTAAACTTTGAATGGAATTAAAAACCCCAGTTGATTATTATACTAATATTAATAAAAAAAGAATTAGGGAGAAGGACAGGAGGTTTTGATCTTTTTTTTAAATATATTTTTACAGTTTCTGAAGTAGTTAAATTGGCTGTTTTAAACTTCCACCTTTATTGCTTAATTATTACCTAGGCAATTAAAGGTGTGTTTTTACAAAGACAGGAAAGTAAAACCAACCATACATAAGCATTTTTAAAGGCCAGCATACATACACTAGCTATTCTATTTGTTCTTTATCAAAAGAGCAGAGAAAATTTTCCTTTGCATTCTGTTTGGGTTTGGAGCAACTCCATGGTTTTTGAAAACATTACTTGTTCCTTGAATAAATGGGAAGTAAACTTGTGCAAAAACTTTTTTAGCTTTTCACTACTATTTTATAAAACGATTGTCTTTTTCATTCTTTAAGGAAGTTTTCAGATTCTTGCAGCTTTTATCTTTAATACTTTCTCGCTCTTTGTTTCTGTTCTGGGCAAAATAGCTAGACATACTGCTGTTCAGTTTGACCCAAGTAGTCCTGTGATTCTGATTCTTGTCCTTGTGGCTGAGGGCTCAGTGCTGCTTTTATGGATATTAATGATAAAACTGCACAGGCTTCAGTGCTGTATAGTCAGATCTTAAATTATCTGCCTCTGCAGTGCTTTAAATTTCTTCAGGTATGGGAATAAATACATCATATTTCACTGGAACATATTAAAGAATGTGAGGGACAGAGCTGCAAAAAAGCCAGGGACAGTAAATAAAATCTGCCATAACTCCAGCCATTTGCAGGAGGGACTCTGATTTCTAGAGGCTGTGCTTTTAAGGAGTTTGTTTTCAAGTGGATGCACAAGACAGTGGACATATAGCACAGCCTTAAATCTCACCCCTTCCCCTGCTTTTATTTCCTGTTTGCAGCACTGTAATTTTCAGTATGTGTTGCTTATTTTCCAAAATGAACTCTTCTTTGTCAGAGGACTTGGGAATTTGATTTTGTTCGCTTGCAGTGCTGTCCTTTCCTCCTTTAGACTGTATATTTGGAGACCATTAGTACCTGTAGCAAGGCGTATCTTAAATACTCACTGCTTATCTGTTTCAACAGATGGACTGCAGTGAGCATACATGAAGCTGGTGCCAACTCCCAGTCAGCTAAGTGTGTCAGGGAGAAGGATGTCTTTTAGAGCTTAAGGAAAAATAACTTTCTCTTGCTCAGGTCCCCCAAACAGGTAGCCTAAAAATCCTACTACTTGGTTTTTTGACAGATGTTCTAGTACACAATTATATAAAATGACATATTAGTTTTTTCAGAAAGAGCAGAAATGCATTTCCATATTTCAATTATTTTGATTAAATATTTTACCTGTAAGTCAAGATAAGATGTACACCTTTTTCTTGGCCTGGCTGCCATGTCTTTTGAATAGCCTAATAGAAGTGAAAGGTAAACCACAGGTATATTTATAGCACTATAAAGAGATGTGGGGGAGATCTTTCTTTTGCCTGAAAGATCTATCTGGCAAGGTAGAACTTCTTACAGTCTTTTCCAATTATATTTTGTTTGGTGATTTTGTGAGTGCCAGATGTGACTTCTGCTACATTATTGGAGAAGTAGTATGTAGCCTAATGGATTTAAACATCACAAACACTATTTATGTTTTTCTTTGATTTTTTTTTATTTTTAATATTATTTTCATTTACATTTATTATTTTTTTATTTACATTTTTCTTCCTTCATTTTACAGAGTTAATGGAATGCTGCTAAAGCATCTCTCTCCATGTTTCCTATTTGCATAGTAGATAGTTATTGTGACCCCCTACTTCTGTCTTTTATTTCAAGTTTTGTTGGAAACTCAAAGATCTCTTTCTCTACCCACCCACCCCATTATCTTCCATAGGGGGGCAGAATAAAAGCTGATGCCAAAAAATAGGAAGGGACTGGGAGGAAATGCAGTTGTTCTTATTGTAGTATTTTTCTGCAGTAGAAAAGTTGGGACCAGACTATAATATTTTCAATGATCATATGCAGAAGAAAATATGAATGCATTTACGCTATTTCAACATGTATGTAACCTTAAGCCACAGATGTTAGTTGTATATTTTGACACTTTCTGCCATGAGAGATTCAACAATCCTTCTCAGTGATTTGCATTAAGGTTTACGTCATGAACTTCCAGAGAAGGTCATTTTAAAGCATGACCATGTTTTAAAATAAAAGCTAGCTCTACTCCTTGCAAAAGCAATTGAGGGAACACAAACTATCTAATGCCAACAAGAAGATAAAAAGCTTTTCATCATACCATTTGTTTTTGTGGTGTTTTTTGTTTGTGTTCCCCTCACCTACCCCAACGCTCTCCCCAGAGAGCTTCCTGAAGTCGGTGGCAGTAGTTCAATGTAGGCTGCAATGGACAGTAGCACTCTATTTTCAGGTTCCCAGCCAGAATTTCTTGCAGTTGTCCATGTAAAGGGAAAGGAAGACTCAGGACCCATCCAAAAGGGAGTTAGAGTTTAAGTATGTGCATTTTAATCTGATCCGCAGTAAACCTCATAAGGTTTTGCTTAATCCTGGTGGCTTCTAAAATATGCATGTACCAAAATATCTAAGTTACATTAGAAACATCCTGGAAGCAGAGCTGCCAGTAACTAACTGGCTTAGTGGGTTTCACATCTTTGTGCAGTTCATCTACGTGCAGAGTGTTACTTTGCCTGTGTTCACTTACATATTTTATCTTGGAAAGTGTGATCTGAAAATGCATCAGAGATACAGAGTGCTAAGCTAATGGCTACAGCATATGTTTGGGATCAATTCCCTTCTCACCTATGTTTCCTATGTCCCTGAGTGTATTCTAATAGTCAAGCTGTGGGTCAGGTTGCAATGGGGGCTTTTCAATCTCATTTAAAACTGTTGGATTTTACTGAAAATAACTACAAATTCAGTAGAATAGAAAGAGTAAGATGAAAAAAAATAAAAACAACAGTGAAGAAAACGTGATGATGAAGCCTAGTGTTTGTATGCGTATTTTAAGTAAGCTGTCACTAAATTATTGAAATAAGAATTTGAAAGTTTGCTTACTGTGCTGGACTACCTCAGATCCTTACTTTATCACATGTAATTCTTGCCCTTGTCCTGGGTGGCAAAACTGCGCATCTTACAAAGCTGTATGCTGCAAAAGAGATATGATTCCAAGGTTGTTTTGGTTTTGTACCTTGGCATGTGGAAGTGTAGATACCCAAACAAAAAAAAACTTTAGTCTTAACATAGGAATAGCAACCACTATGTATTGTAATAAAGGTGTCCTGACTTTTTATTTTTTTTTAAATCATAGACTCATTTAGGTCAGAAAAGACCTTTGAGATCATCAAGTCCAACCATTGACCCAAGACAGCCAAGTCCTCCACTAAACCATGTCCCTAAGCCAGTGCATTTTTTTTAACACTTCCAGAGATGGTGATTCCAGCACCTCCCTGGGCCACCTGTTCCAATGTTTGACCACTCTTTCTGTGAAGAAATTTTTCTTCATATGCAATCTAAACCTGCCCTGGCACAACTTGAGGCTGTGTCCTCTTGTCCTATCACTTGTTACCTGGGAGATGAGATGGACCCCCACCTGCCTCCTTTCAGGTGGTTGAGGGAGCAATAGGGTCTCCCCTGAGCCGCCTCCTCTACAGACTAAATAACTCCAGTTCCCCCAGCTTTCCTACCCTCAAACAGATCAACCCTCCTGCCCAGCTTGGTGCCATCTGCAAACCTGCTGAGGGTGCGCTCGATCCCCTTGTCCAGATCATCCATGAAGACACTGAACAGGCCAGGCCCCAGCACTGAGCCCTGGGAACAGCACGTGTGACCGGCTGCCGCTGGTGTAACTCCACTCACCACCGCTCCTTGGGCCCGGCTGCCCAGCCAGCTTTTTAACCCAGCATAAAATACACACAAAATGCAGAGTCCTCTAAAAGTATAGCTGATAATCTCAGATTTTCAGCTTCTGTGGCTGTTGGTCATTTATACTCTTCAGAGGGTTTCAATTTAGCGCATACACTTGTTTTCAGTCTTTTCTATATTGTTAGGATACATGGGACACTGAGTTCAAGATCTTAATGGGTACATTTTGCATATGTTATTAAAGCACTTACAATCTATTGGGTTCTAGCTAAACATACAGAAAAAAAAAACCCAACTTCTTTCCTAAGCAGTTTAAATATTAAATATTGTCAGAAATGAAATATGAAAGGTGAAGATAAAGTGCGTAGCTGACATGGTCCTATGCAAATACTAGGCATTTTAAAATTTTATGTTTTTTTTCTTTGAGATGCTTGAGAGAAAAATAAAAGTTGTAGTTTATAGTAGTTAATGGAAGACCTTTAAGAAGTAATGTGCTGGGGGGAAAACAAAGCTTATGTAATGAGTGAGGCATAGCAAATGAAACAGTGAAGAGCTTTGTTCTGATATCTTCCATGTTTGAAGTTGTTTTATTTATGTCTCATTAGTAAATGGCTTATTCATAAAAAAGGCTTCAATAATTTTATGAAATGTGATAAAGTAACAGAGTTCTGTAAAGTTGAATTTGAATTTGTTCTTGACTGTTTGTTCTGTTATTGCCTAGCTAGCTTTTTATTTAACTGCATTCCAAATCACTTTGTGATATTTTTCAAGTGACTGGTATTAATTGGGGTGGGGAGAAAAGAAGAAAATGGTTTAGTTAACACCCATACTAACTCATACTGAACTCACAAAAGAAGGAAGAAACATTGAAGAGGGGGGATCTCTTAAACGCCTTTTTTGGTATTAGTACAGCTATACTTATTAATTTTCTGGTGGAATAGATGTTTACCTATTTCGTTCTAGTATAGGTCTCATCACCTGGGTTCATTCCACTGTTTATGACTTTTCTGTGGTCAGAAATTAATCTTCTGCCTGACTGTAGTACTTCAGCTATGCTAATCTGAATAAATTTTTAAACTATTCCCTCATTTTTCTGATGGTGTCCAGAAAATAAAAAGAAGTACTTTAAACTGAAGATGCTTAGTTTGCCAGTAAAAAATGTGTGATTAAGATAGCACAAACCAATTTTTCCAAGTGTAGAATAGTGTTGAATTTTAGCCTAACCCCGCAGGAACAATATTCAATCATACTAGTGATCAGCTCTTAGTCTGCCTAACATTTAATTGTCTAACATGAATCATAAATATGTAGTGTATGTTTGAATGGGTTTGTGTGCCTTGTGTGGCTGCTGGGATGTATGGCCAGTAACTGTGAATTTCCAAACAAGCTGTGCAAAGGCAGTGTCTCTCATCTGAAGCTGCATAATTAACAATAGTTACAAATGACACATATTTCTGGATTTGTTATTTAACTTCTGTTGTTATCAGTAATTGTATCTCTCTTATGTAATTCTTCGTTGCTCTAAGATTATCTGTTCTAGCATTATCTGAATTTGCTGATGCGAGCATGCTACAAGAAGCAGTTGGCTGCAGTGGACTTTGGTAGCTGGGAATAAAGGCTGAGTGTCTGTTATTTCTTATTTGTATCTTTGTAATCTTCAAACTGTTTTGATTTTGCATTATTAAATCATCTTTATAGTGCTTATAGTACAACTTTAATATAGACAATTACATTATTGAAAATCTGTGGTAATAAAAAGACTTTAAATTGCCTTTTGCCCTTCAAAAAAACCCAGTACGAATATCTGTATCTGTAGTATATCTCCTTGGTTTGCTTAGTTGTATGTATGATGCTCGTATTAGGTTCTCTATGTAAACAGATTAGGGCTTAATAAAGTCTGCTGAAAAGTTGGCCTTTTAAGTAAAGAAAAAATACTAGCAACCATCAAAACTGGCTGAAGCGATACTGTTATATATATATATTATATTTATATCTTATTACACCTAAATTTTCAGTAATATGAGAGAGATACTGATTAGATTAGATCACTCAAAATAGTGTTTTACTATTAGTAGTTAGGCATACTTAAGTTTCAATTGCTTGAGCAGAAGTTATGCTAATATATGGCTACTTTTCAGAACCTGCTAAGCAACTTGTAATTTTAACACCTTTACTGGTAGATTTGTACTGTAGCCTTAGTATTGTAGCAGTATTTTGATTACTGTCCTGTTGTCTTCATTGAGCAGAACTGCAAAAGCAGGAGAGTTTCTCAGGAACTTACTCAATTCTTATGATAGTGGCTAGGGGTTTTTTGTTCATTTGAAATGAGTTGCTGAGTTTTGCTTTCTTGCTGTCAGAGCATAGTACTGCTTTGGCATCTCAGTTCAGAATGCTTGCTTACCTGTGTTAACTCATAGGAGAAGCTCATGCAGGAAAATATATTGCCCTTCACGTTCTGTAGAGTCCATCCTTGAACTCTCTTAATTGAACTAATCTCTGCTGCATCAGAGTCTCCAGTCTGTTCCTTAACCCAGTCCATTAGTCTGGTGGGAAGCATGCCATGAAAGAGCCTTGATTTCTGTCTTTATTGACTTAAAAATCCCACCAGGAAAATGACCTTAGTCTTTGCCACATTATGAAGCTTGGACATAGACTTAAATCACTCTGAAGCAGGCTAATGGAGATACTCGTAACTGATTTGTTTGAAGACTTTAGATAGAAATCTGTGGCTTAATGTAGGCTTTTGCTTTTTATTTTTTCAAAAGTGCCTAAGTAAAATGTGGTAAAAGAGCATTTTCCCCCCTTGTTTCTGGCTGTGCAATAGCTATGTAAGGACAAAGCCAAGTCCGCTAACTTTTAATTTGCCTGGCACAGTTGGAAATAGTAAAAACTGGTTATGTACTCTGAAATACTTTAGCTCAAACTGGTCATCCCTTTGAAGCCTGGATCTGGAGTTCTTTCTGAGACTGATTTATTCTTTATCTGTATTGATATTTTTACGTTCTTAGCATTTGGCATTTCATTTATGAGCTCTAGCTTTTTTCTTTCTTTTTGACCTATATCAATATTATTTGTTGAATTCAAGTTAAGTTTGCAAATATTTTTAGCTCTGAAGAAAACAGTTTTTGATGCATCAGTAATATGTAAAAAATATTTGTGTAGCATTTCTTTAGGTAGGTGCATATCCGCTGTAATGGCATGATGTGGTGTGGTTAGTGACGCCCTTCTCTGTTCTCACAACAACGGCTAGGGAGAACCTCTTGAAGTATCCAGTGAATTCAGGCAGTGAGTGCAGTCGTCTGAGATTTCTGCACACCCCTGTAGGCATCCCTGCTATCTGCACAGCTATATTCTGTCATAGTTTTAAATGTGAAAGTTAAAGTAATCACGATAAGCAAATAAGATTTGAAAAAATCTCTTAGCCTTATTTTTGTTTAGTAATTTGCATATATTGAAGAAGAACATAGAGTGCTGAACCTTGAGGTGTCAGTAGACTGTCTAACCAGGCATAGAGTGTATGTCAGCCCATGGAAGCCTTGACTGTATCATGCTCTGCTGTGGGCAGCTGGTCATGCGTTTCCTGATAGAGCTAGCGCTCCTCTGCTTATCAGGAGCATTGCAGAAGACAAGTTTGTCCCACAGATCAGTTGGAGGAAATAATGATGAAGGCAAAGAATACATGTATGCTGGATGTGAGGCTGAAGAGATTCATAGATGCAAAATAACACTTATTAAAAAATGAATGTTACAGGTACCTAACACTTTTCTTTCACAATTAACTTCTTTTCATCCACTGTCTTCCCTGGAGAAATTTTCTAGAAAGCATAGGATCGCAAAACATTTAGTGATGAGCCTATTGGCACGCTCTTTTAATCACAATTAAAGAGACATTCAATGTATGCATACTACTGTTAAACTTGTATTTCAGCTTCCGATTGGGAGACAGCCAGTTGTTCAATCTGTTGATCAAGTACTGGTGTTTTGTGTTCATTGGTTGATCTCTAAATCGAATCCTTTATTTACATGAGTTTATATGTAGTAATTTACAGTAGATGGTGATGTACTTCTCACTTTCAAAATGCTTCCTGTTGAATTTATAGGTACACAGCTTTGCCCTTTTTGAAAACTTCAGAAGTAACACAAAGCTGCTCAGTGCGCGTATGCTAGATTTGTTAACATTTGAATTGCCTGACGTGATTAATTATTGAATATATTTATCTGAATTGACTTTTCAGGGCTTACTAGTAAAATGGAATACTTTTTACATGAGAGTGGCTTCACACTAGGAAGGTTTTGAAGGCATTCTGTATGCACAAAGTGCTTGTGATATAATCCACTTAAATCCTATGTATTTAATCGGAACTGTAAAGTCAAGTACTAGTCTGGTCTGCATTAGCATGGCTGGTATTTTATCTGCATTAGCATATGGTAAAGCTACTATTTTGCATGTATTTTGGCTTCATATGGGCAGCAGCTCACTGAAGACAAAGCCAGTTTGCATTTATGGTTTAGTATTCAAGAACTATCTCTTTACGTCTAATCCTTACAGTGTTATTTCTGAGACACTTAAAGATTGTCTCTGCAAATACTACCGTTTGGTGCTACACAGCTCCAGTCTTGCTTATCTAAGTTCGTTGTGTGCTTGGACAGCTTTTAGACACATAAAGAAGTAAACGGTTTTAAGTAACATTTAAATAACATTAACATCAGTTGGGAGATACTTCTGAAAAATAAGAGTACTCAGTTTTTTGCTAGAATAATATTTTATATTATTCTATGATTTTATAAATTATATATTAGCAAAACCCAGTTGTGTTCTGATTGGATGGTGTGGCAATGGTAACTGAGTGATCAGAGTACAAGTGTATGGTAAAGTCCAGGCTCCTGACTTAATTGTCAGTAGGTGGAAAACAGAGGTCTAAATACTTTCTGAGGTGGATAGAAGTCTCATTTAATTTCAGATGAGAGCTGTATGTTTCAGTAACGAACTCTGCTGTGATTTCGATGTCAGTCTAGGACTCTAGAATTACAGCATATATAGCTCTTATGAAAATGTGAAAATACCAAATTGCAGCCAATTAGTAGTACTGCTCTTCTAGTAATACTCTTCTAGTAGTGCTAATCCGATGTCCATTTCAGAGATTTCCAGGGTGAAAAGCAATAGCAAGAATAGTTAATTTATTCTTACTTCACCCCTGAAGGAAAGTCTGTGTGTAATAAAATAGGGCAGAAAATTTATTCAAGGAAGGACAATTATTTGTGGGGGTTTTTTTGTTTGTTTTGTTTTGTTTGTTTTTTAAAAAAGGAAGCCTATCCATGTAATGTTTCCAGCATCAGTATCTGAATAAGATACACAAACTAAACTAAGGCATCACAGAAATATTTTTCACATCTGACTTTTTTTTTTGAACCAATCCATATTTCAGTTTTCTGAACTGTGCTAATTAGTCCAAATCATCCTATATATTTTTTCAGCCCCATCTGGATTCACGTCCTTTGTGTTCTGAGCTGAGTCACTGTTTGTATGCCAAGTGTCACGATACCTAGTTTGTATGAGTTACATGAAAAAGACGTGACATGATTTCCTTACTCTTTTGCATATTAACTTGCACAGTATGGTGTTGCTAATTAAAAAAAAAATAATAAAATTTTCTTGCATTCTGTTACTTCGCTTAAATATTTGGCCAAAGAAAGTAAAAAACCTTTAGAATGCACCACATTTAGAATGCACATGAATGCACCAAGGTACACACAAGGATTTATGTTTCTGTTCAACACTGACATAAAACCTTAACATTTTTTGAATCTCTATACTCTTTTAAAACAGACTTCAATACGCTCCTTGTTGTTTTCAAGGTCAGCTTTGTATAGTTTGTTTGAATCTTGAAAGTGAATCTATTCAATGCTTTATTGAAGCTTAAGTATCCCCTCTTGAATGAGAAACTTCATTTTTATGTCTTGTATGTATGTAAATTGTTACTAAAATACACAATAGTAGGTGATACAGAATTCAGCTGCTTAGTGGGGTACCAGGAGGCAATGCTGTCTGTTCCTTTCTCTGCGTTATGTTTAGGGAGTATAAACTGCACAACTCAGTCGTATTTTACCTATCTGCAGAGAGGCCAGGGACAACCATCTTCGTGATATCATAGAATCATAAAATAATTTAGGTGGGAAAAGACCTTTAAGATTATCAAGTTCAGTTGTTAACCCAAGACTGCCAAGTCCCTCACTAAGCCGTGTCTCTAAGCACCACATCTATGTTGGTTTTTTTAACACTTCAGGGATGGTGACTCCACCATCTCCCTGGGCAGCCTGGTCCAATGCTTCCAATCCAACACCAGCTGGATGTAACTCCATTCACTACCACACTTTGGGCCCGGCTGCCCAGCCAGCTTTTAACCCAGCATAGAGCGTACCTGCCCCAGC
>JAVJGJ010000001.1:34725368-34755733 GCA_035590215.1 Microhierax caerulescens
CCTGCCTTTCATAACCCGATGCTGGCTGGACCTGATCCCCTGGTGGTCCTGCAAATGCCATGTGATGGTGCTCAGGAGGGTCTCCTCCATCCATAACTTTCCCCGGCACTGAGGTTAGGCTGTCAGGCCTGTAGTTCCCTTGACTCTCCTTCAAGAAGTCAAAATTTGTTTTAACTGAAAACTAGAATTTCTTCTGTAAGTCCTTCTGCTTAATGGAATTTGATATGAAATTACTTTGGAATGATTATCTAACCTGGACTTACAAATCTATGTGTATCGAAGCATTCCTGATACAAAGATACGATGTTCTGTGCTTGTCTGACTACTTCATTTAGGCAACCCCAGTTCATTACCATAAATGCAAATTTCTCATGAAAATGTCAACCTTGGCAAATAAACCCAACTTTAGGAAATGCTTCAGAACCATCTGATCATTATTAGTGTGCACTTTATTTGATTGTAATTTATTTTTTGAGTGATTGGTATGTTTTTGTGCATCTTTGTCATGGTTTACGTGTGAGTTTTGGTTTTTATGTTGTTTGTTTGGGGTTTTTTTGGTTTATTTTTTTGTTTAGCTGAGCATCCTCATTTATTTGCCTTTGAATTTTGAATCTGTTGTCCATAGTTATTTTTTCCTTCGGTCAGATGCTTTCTACCCTATGGTTTATGTACCAAAATGATTGTTAACAGATTTGCCAGTGCCAGTTACTCACTATTTTTTAAGCTTGAAGTTTTCTTTTTGATTTGTTTGAAGATTATTTTAAATGGAATATATTTTTTTTGTTTTCCTACAAGTAATTACGGGGCAATGTGTATAACTTTCTAAAAGCTTTCTAAACTTTTAAAGCAACCAGGTTGAAATGTCTTTAAAAGTCTTAGGCAAGTGTTGTTCATAAACTGACTTCCTGTGCACAACATTCCTCTAACAACAGTAATTTTGACAATGTTGTTAACAGAGACCACATGATATACATTTTCTCTGATAAAAACATTATAATGTAGAGAAATCTCCATCTCTTCCCTCACTTACCTTTTCAGTCTAAGACTTGTAATTCTGTCTGCTTATTTTCTTTCCTTGCAACTTGGGTAACAATATAATTTCATCTTGCCTATTTTATAGTGGTGTTTTTTACTGCTGCAGTTCCTTATATTAGATGGATATCTATATACTGGAAAATAGTCATCTTCTAAGGGGGAAAAAAAATCATTGCTAGATAATATGTTGGAAAGCTCAGGCTGTGAGAAATGCCTAATGAAGGTTTCTTTTTGCACTCATGTGGAACAGTTTCTTTCTGAATTAAAATGTGATCAGTATTAAAAAAGGAACTTTTGGCAGCACTTAACAGATAAACAGTATCCATGATGTGGTAGTTTTCTACCTTATTTTGAAGGTGTGTTTTGGACTAATTTCTTATTTTCTTCTGAATACCAAAACCTCCCTGTAGTGGAGATGTCAGCATTCTATATAGTAAATTGAAATCTTCTAAAAACACTTATGTCAACGCAAAATTCCAGTACAATCAGGAATAAAAGTACTAGTGCATATGTTTACAAGTCTTACTGTCCAGTGCTTCCAGAAGTGCAATTTACAAAAATTTTGAACTATCATAAAAGTGATAAATTTGGTACAAAGTGGTTTTTACTTAACGTCTGTTTAAAATTGTCCCACAGATATCAAATTAGGTGTGAATGTTATTAAATATCAATTTGATAAAATTTAATTGTACAAAAGAAGCATCTATAAATTGCTATGTAATATTTTAGTACATATATTTATATTTATTGTTCTTGAAATTTATTTTTTGCTATTAAGTTGTGATCTATAGTTGGTAACATGGAACTGTTAAAACTTCCCCGGAGCCACATAATTTTTCTACTTGTATTACTATTTCTTGTAAAATAATGCACTGCATTATACTTTAGTCGAGATACAGTTGATGCTGGCTGGCTGGCTGGCTGTGGCTGCAGCAAAAAAGCCATGGTTGATCTTCATTTGAAGACTACCATTTAATGACTATACTTATTTAAACATATTTGCTGTTACCTAGCTTATTTTGGTGTTTGTTGAAGATATTTCATGGCAGTGAAATTTTTTTAATGTAGTTGCTGATAATTATTTTTCCTTGTAAATATTAAAATGAGGTTATGGAAAGAGATAATGTATTGAACTATGTTTTTGAAGTTATTTCATGTCCTTCATAGTAGGCACTTTCCCCATACTGGGCAACAGGAGCCCAGGATGTTGAGATTGTAGTAAAACCTTTAGTGCAGCACAGCTTATTGTACGCTTCTGTACTGCCTTGTAGCCATTAGAGAAATATTTCCCAAACTGTCTTTTGGGACATGTTTTTATCTCAGACACCAACTTATGGCTTATGAGAGATCTCCCTGAGCTGTCCTGGCCATCTTAGGAACAAAGGTAACAAAGATGGGCCTGTTTTAGATTATGTAATTTTTAAAGCTGCCTGGAAGTTTTTAAGTGTGTAGCTTTTAGATCTCTTCTGAAGTAAATGGCTCATATCTTCAATTGGATCTTCCTCATAACTTTACATTTCTAGTATAGCTGCTAGTTATGGGCACTTTCTGTTTTCAAGAACTGGTTTGTTACATGTTTACTCATCCAGACATGCTGACCAGGCTTATTTTGTGTTGAGTATTAATAACAAACCAGAGATGCTAAAGCTACTTTCATCAAGGTGCTATGTATTGTATCTCAACATAAAATTAATTTTTGAACAAAAAAATGCTTATCCTGAATTTGTGGAGTATGTTGTTAAATAATTCCATTTAGTATTGCAACAATAATATTTTCTTTGTAATCTGTGAAAAATAATCTTATCACGTAAAACTTGAATAATTAGTTTGCAGTATGTACAGTAAGGATCCTCTCCACAAGACTTCTTGCCTTACATTAACTTCACAGAAACTTCGGAGCAGTTTTTCTGATGGGTACTTATTTTTCCATTTTTGGTGCTCTTTGCATTCATAGTAGACACAGTATATGTTTAATCAATAATAATTTAATCTATAATAATCTGTTTAATCAATAATAATTTATATTACGTGTAATGGACAATTTTTTAACACCTTGTTTTAAACAAACAATTGATGAAATCTGCTTTTGCTGCCTGCTTTCCATTCCGTAAAATATTAATAGAGAAAGAAAACATTAAGGCTGTTTGCCTTAATGTCTTTCTGTATTTTTCTGGAAATTAGTCCATGGGACCTTTGTTGTTGTGAAAGAACCCTCCAACTTTTGTATGTTTTGGTTCTGAGTTGTGCATATAATTCGTCTGGCTAAGAAAGAATGGTATGGTATAAGTTTCACTGAATAGCCTGAGGGAGGTCTCTGTGTTTAGTCTCTCTGTGGGATATAAACCGTTTCTTCAAGGCCATTTGTTTGGTGGGGTTGTCTGTTTAATGTTAATGATTTTGGTGTTTCAAAAGCTATTTGCCAATCTTGTGTGTAGCTTTGCAGAACAGGGAAGGACTGATGACTGTACTGAGATAGTTTACAGAACAGTAGTGAGAATTAGGTGGCCATCTGGGGACTAATAATATCTCCTTGTGAGCACTGAGATCCCTATTTGCTGTAGGGATCGTACTTCTCCCACATCCTAGTGAAAGCATTCATTGGCTTCTAAGGAAAATCATGTTTATTAATATTCCCCGAAATACTTGTGTGCTCTGCCGCTGCATCAGGTCAAACCTCTATACCCGATGAGGTAAATTGGAAATGATGTGTATCATCAACAAGTGGCACAACTGAATGAGTTTGAAACCTGTTTTTGACCCAGTGAGAGCTCTGTGTTTCTTTGCCGTAGAAAAAGTTACAGAGGAAACGATGAATTCCTTTTCTTTCTATGATTTTTTTCCATATTTAGGCCACAGATCTGTAAATCTCTTCGAAGCGTTACAGACACCTAAATCAGTAAACCTTTCAAGTGGAGAAGTTGGTGTACTGCCACTGTTTAAACAGAATTAACCTTTTGTCCTAGTTAATGATTTAGTTTAGTCTGGTTATTTTACTTTTAGTTTAGAATTGTACCTTCACTTAGGCTGAAACTATCAACAGGATAGTTGCATGTGATGCTGCCATGCTTGCAATTCTTTTTTTTTTTTCTCTCCCCAATGAAGCATGCTGTTGGAAATGTATTTTTTTAAAGAGAGTTATATAAATATGGGTTTAAAGGACCTTATTTTTTTCCTGATGATGTATACACTTAAGAGCTTGTTTAATTCATCCCCTAAAGAACATGACAGTTCACTTTTAGGATTTCTTTCAGCTTTTTGCACTGAAGAAGAGGGGTTTGGAATTTTGATAAGTATCTTTGCACAATACATGCATATTCTTTTCAGCCTTCTGACAGTTGGTGAATGTGCCTTAAGAGATCATCTTCCTGTCCCCCACAGGAGATCACCTCCACACAACATATGCAGCATTTATCTGCCAAAATTCAGAAGTATTTTGAATCAAGCTTTTCAAAAAATTCTTCCATCTGGAGCTCTTAGTGTTTTCCAGAGATTCCAGAAATTCTACTAAAAGAATTTTCAGAATGTTTCAGTTAAGCTTAAATATTTTTTAAAGGAAAAGTTCCTGTGAGCATTGTGAAATAAACAGCACGTCATTTTAAAGACCTGTGTGTGTATTTCTGTAGTTTAATATTACTTTGCGTGCATGCGAAAGGCATATATTTCATATAGAAATAAACTGTAGCTTTTTTTTTTTTTCCTTCCCCCCATGTAAAGACGTCAGCATGCAGGACTAATGTCACAACAATGGTATATTCTCCCTGGGTGATTTTGTGTTATGTTCTCAACCCATCATTCATTTGATAGCAATACTGATTGCAAGTTTATAGTATTGGCAAATGAAAACTTCATGCTGATTTTAGATGTCAAAGCTTTAAAAAGAGAAGCAAGGACGGAGTGACAAATGTAAATGGAAATTGCAAACCTTTTATTCTTCTCACACTATTCTCTTTGGTTTATATACAAAGGATCTAATTCCCTAGTTGCCTGGACAGAGCAAGGAAGAAGTGATATTATGAATACTAAACAATCTCTTCAGTTCTGCTTTCTGGCCGGGAAAATTTTAACCTTCTGCTAGCTCTGCAAAACTATGCTTTTGGTTGTGGTGGTCAGCACAATGAAAATGAGTATTGGAAGAACGTGGAAGGAGAAAGAGATAGTGTAACTGCTGTGGTCTTATAAGTTCCCTAGACTTTGGTCTGTTTATTTTCAGTGCTAATAATTTGGAGAATGACAATTGTGGATTGTGATAATGGTCAACATTGACAGACCAAATGGGTACAACTTGCTTTAATTCAAATTATGAGGTAATTTTAGAGTTACATCATATCAGCTGATTTCATTTAGCCATAGACTACTTGTTTCCTAACAGGTTTTGACAATCTGATTTTATGAAAAGGTTGTCTTGGCAACTCATTCATTTTGCTTACCTCTATGAAAAAGCAAATGAGAAAACAGTAATCTGGCTAAAATTGTTTTTTAAATCTTCCACCATTGACTTCTTTTTTATTTTCATGTCAGATAACATACAAACTGGAACCTGAGGTGATATAAATATGTAATATATAACATTGAATAGCGTTGTCTGTATAGCTCACAGGCAGATAGATGTACTATCCTTACTTAGTATATAATTCACAGGGGTTTTAATTATAAGCTCTTCAAGGCACTGACCTAATTTTCAAAGACATCTGTAAAGTGCCAAGCATTATAATGGCACTGCCTGAATAATAACAAAAAGAACCTCTGCAAAAAGTAGTTTGTAAAATAGAAATTGAATTCATTATTTGTAAAAAAAAAAAAAAAAAAAAAGGTATCTATGTTATACTTTTCTTTATTTGCATACTTTTCCAATGGCTATTTTTTATCAAAATGCAGTTGCATTGAAAGATTAGTATATATCATGTTTTCAACATCTGTGGTATGATTGAGTATCTGTAATATGACTGAGCATTTGCTTTTCCTAAGATACAATACTTTGGTTGGGATTAAATTTGAATTAAATCTGAATTAAAAAAAACCTGTAAACAACAAAAAGGTTATTGAAAATTATCAGAAATTCAACTGTTATGAGTTACCTTAAACTGTATGAAATTAGGGCATGTAATACATGTTAACAGCCTTCTTGGATTTAACCTAGAAGCAAAAGCTCTAATAGCATATAGCCACACAGGAATTTTAGAATCTGGGAAAACAAATTTGAAAGGCATTGAGAAATTTAGTTAAAGTGAAAAATGAGAAAGAAAATTCTGCCAAAATGGAGCACAGTTGAGCAGTCTTAAAAAAGTACACTGTTGAAGGCATGACTGATCACATCTCCAAGTGAACAGAATGAAAGAAAAAAAGCCACATGTCTTCATGATACAGTTAAAGATGTAAGGCTGAGGAAAAAAACCAAAACACTCCCAAAAGAAAAGGGAAGCAACCAAAAAACAACAAAAAGAATGTCAATATTAGTTAAACTGGAAAGGGAAAAATAAGGAGGTCGTGAAGGGAAAATCAATCTTTTTATTAAAATATAAGGAGACATATGAGAAGCTTTTGGAAAAGCATGAAGGGATAAAGAAAAAGTAGAAGCAATATTAAGAAATATAGGTAAAATTTAGTGATTTTTCCAGATTTTTCTAAAAAAGACTTGAGTGTGAAATGATAACATTTTAATCACTTGGGTTTTTTCTTTCCGTTTTCAAAAAGAAAAAGATAAGATTGAATCTTGATTTTTTCATTTCCTCCTTTCTCTCTTTTCTCAATTAACTCTCACATGGATGATAGCTCATAAAAGTTTTAAAAAAGAAGCACACACACACATGCACAGCTTTTACATGTGAGGAAAATTAATTGCTTTCCTGCTTTTATTGTGGAAGAGTTGGGGTTTCATTTTCCACAGCTTCTTTCCTGAGATGTTGTTTGGGCAAGTGGCTCTAAAATGTGAGAAATTGCCATGATTTTTCTATTTTATTCTAGCATTCACCTTCCAGTTCCAAACCACTGGAAACCAGTAGAAACAGAAAAGGGAAAGGTGTTACAGAAACACAACTTGCACAAAGTTAGTTTATTTGTTGGTTTTGGTTTTATGATTAATTTCCAATATGCTTTCTCTTATTCTGAATCTGCCATGCAGACTTCCAGAAGACAGAGCGTAGGTTCTCTAATTCATTGCTGAATAACCTGTTGTAGCCACCTCGTGTGGTTCAACTCACTGCAGTGGTTTGTGGGCCCATTGCTGTTGCATTACCAGCATTCTGTCCCTCTGGCACTTGGAGTGAAGGAAGTATCCCAATATTTTACTGAATGCCAGAGTGTCTCCAGCCTTAGTCAAGTTCCTTTTGCTTCTCCTGACCCCTGCTGCATCAGCTTTTACCCAGCCTGTGCAGCTCCAGTGAGGACCCACTTTGTTACCTGCTTGATATAGTGGAGAATGTGCTGGGGATATTGTTAAAGTTTCTCAAGGCCTTAAAAATTTTAAATTCTTCATGGTCTTCTGTGAGGAGTTCCTTGCTATTATCCATTCCCTGAAATGGTATTTAAGGTGAACTACATTAGTGAAAAATGCAAGTATAAGCATTTATTTTTAGCACTTAAATCAGGTAGCATGGTTACACATTATTACAAGATGCTTAGGTGAAGAATCATAACAAAACCTGCTCTTAGTATATAAACGTAGCTGCAGTACAATAAGGCTCTTGCTCTTTGTTGATCTTACTATGTTTCCTTTTTGACCAAACGGTAGCAATCATTTCAACAATTTTTCATGCCTTTTTATTTTGTGTTTAGATTTTACTCTCAGTCTGCTCTTTCAAGTCTTCTCGGGTATCTTGACCGATTGTTTTTTTATTTTTTTTTTTCCCCTGGTTTCCTTCAGTAGGAGAGAATTGTCATTTGGCACAACAGGAACTCTGAATGGCTTTCTTCAGCTTCTTCCTTTGGTGAACCCCACCCATCTTTAGTGAAAACCTCACTGCTGGTAGCACTGTTGTAGTAAGGAATTTTTAAAGTCCCTCATACACATCTCTCTGTGCTGTATACGTGTTTTGGTATGCCCCTGCAAAGCAACAGCAGTCTATAGATTGCTGTGGGCATACAAGCCCTGTGTCAATGCTGTGTGTTGCTGGCTGGGTGCCCGAAGTAATTTGTCTGTTGACTTGCTAAATAGGAGAAATTCCTGTTGCCTGGGCACATAGCTGTACATTGCGTTACGTGGTAGGTAAGATCTTGCTTGACTTTACATAAAGATGGATAGTATGAACACATACATTTTATATTTTATTATTAATAAAATACTAATTTTAAAATGTGGGACAAAAGACAAGGTGACATGAAGTGGGTTAAACATGTTAAATAAAATCCATTTGGAAAGATCGTTAGTTCTTGATAAGACATCCTGCTGATAGTCTTCACACTGCTACCTCGCATATATATTGTTTCCTCCATTTAATGGTCCAGATTTTACAATGGCACAGGACAACCTTGTCTTCCTGGTTGACCAGTAATATAAAAATAGACCTGTAGTTTTGGTAACTTCCTCTCTGGTATGTATTTTAGGTTCTAGAAGTATTTTTGGCGTGGGTTCTAGTTTTGGCATACACATTTGTAGGTAGTGCTGCTCAGTTTAAAAAAAAAAAATAATCACATGGCTTTCACAAGACTAATTTTTGCCTCCCCCCAAAAAAACCCCAACAAAACAAAAAAACATAAAGAAGTATTGATTTTGTGTGCATGATAGATTGCTAAATGTACTGATTAAAAGTGTCAGCAGAAGAATTTTAGGTAGTAGAAAGAAAAATGTCACAGAATTCTGCTGTTATTTTCTGGGTTGTTTAGTAGTCAGAAAAATCTGATCAAAAGAAATGTTTATAATTGATGCCCAGCAATGGATTTATTTTTTGTTTTGTTTTACAAGTATTAAAAGACATCTCAAGAATGGGTCTTTAGCTTATTTTCTTGCTTGCCTTGTAACTCTACAAAGATCGTGAGATACTGTATGAATATTTTTCCTTTTTTCCCCCCTCTGTTGTAAATTCACTTGGCAGTTTATAGAAAACAATTTATCTCTGAGAAATATTAATCACTGAATGGGGGAGTCAAAGATGTCTCTATATCCATGACACTCCACTAATGTTTTGCATGTTACATACTTCAGGCCTTAATGACAAGCTCAATTTCCATCTGATTCCAATGACATGCCAAGAAGTAACTTGATAGGAACAAACCCAGGTTTAAGTTAGCTGTATATGTATGTTATATGTACACCTAATAGTTTAAAATTCTAGTATGCTGAAATGCTGCTGCAGACTGCTGTTTGTTTCAGGTGGTCTTCTAGAAAAAAAAAATTGTTACATTTATATAAGCTTTATGTAAGGCAGAATGAATTTTTGGTTTATTCATCACTGTTGGCTCTCTTAATTACATGGCTGTCATCTGTCAAGAGCACGGACTTGCAGCACAGTGTAATTTCTTCTGGATGCATCAATGCTCTCCCTTAGCTGGCATTCACCTTGCATGCAGGCGGGCCGTCAGGGATGCCTCAAGGACAAAATAGTTTCCCTTCTGTAATATGTCATTGAAAATACATGCAGAATAGGCTCTGTGGTAACCTGATAGAAATTTCTCTCTAGAAAATTCTGGGTTTACTGGTTTGGGTGTGTTCTCCACCATGTGGATACATCTGGGAAATCTATGCCACCAGCCTTACAAGGTTGATATTGGCCAAGGAGTGCCCTTGGATCCTTCCCAAAAGGTTTGGAACATAACCCAGCAGATTTGTAAGCAGTCTGATCTTACTCAGAATGAGATGGAAACCAAGTGCTAGCCCCAGGGGTACACACAGAACACAACTGGTTTCTGGAAAAGGTCTGGCAGATACCATTCCTTGTATCACCTTATTGCTTGGATTGAACCTCAGTGTGAGTCCCAGAAATGAAACCTTTGCCTCTGAAAATCTATTTCTTTCCTGAGGTGAATTAATTCAAAATGAGCAAAGGAACTAGTTTGTGCATTTTGATAGATTCACAGCATGGACGTTTACCAATGGGTTTGGTTTTTATGTGTGCAGGCAAACCCAAGCAAAGTTAATATTTGTCCATGATGTAAGGTCAGAGTTTATAAACTGGATTTTTATCAACCCCCTATCTGTATGTTTAGATGATATTCACAGTCTGTCATAATCTCAAACGAGGTGTTTGCCCCATCTAAATCTAAATTTAAAAGATAATTAATCTCTAAAAGCTATGAGAAAGTTCTTTTAATTGCAATGTGTATGTGTCACTCAAATTGTATTACAAATCCAGTATATGGCAGATTTCACAAATTGTGATATGTATTGAAAGTGAAAGCCTTTCTTAGGACTGAAATGAGATTCTTGTGACTGCAAGTTTATTTAGTATTATCCATTATGCCGCATTTGAACTTTATCTAAATCTCAAGTTTTTGCTCTTTAAATTCTGTATTTGAGCAAAACCTGATGGTCTCTATGGTTTTGGATGTGATATTTGTTGTGTTTTTAAATGGATGTGAGGGTCAGTCATGCAAGCATTTACAGGTGGGCAGATAGTCTTTTGCACGTGCATCTGAGCAACAGCCACCATGTAATCTGTGGTCACACCCTCCCTATTAGATTTGCTAATGTTTAAACTGAGTAAGGGCATGGTGACTGATCAGAATAAAAGGTGAAATGAACAGACTGGTATCTACCAGGTCTCTTAGCTGGCGTGCATTTTGTCCCCAGGCTCATCCAGTAAAAATATTCCCAAAATGAAATATTTTAGAATGAGTTTCTTTGCTACTTCTGTTAAGAGAGTTTTTGGAGTGTCTACAGGGATGCAGTAGCAAGAGAAAGTGGCACCCTGAGATGTTGGTGTCACCGTCTGAAAACTGTACAGAAGCAAAAGTCATTTAGGCAAAGATTTTTTGAGTGCCCATAATCAAGAGGCTTGGAAGAGATGACTGTTGATTGTTGTAGCAGAAAGTGGACAGAATCACTGGGAATAAAAATATCTTTCCTAACCGTGATCTCAGGAAGCCTGTGCCAGTTTTTTCCGGAAGGCTCTCAATATATTCTGGCAGTACATTGCAGATTCCAGTGCTCTTGTAAGCTTCTGCAGCTGTGAAAATCTGCAAATCAGGAGTAGGAGGACAGAGCAACAGTTGTTGTACTTGAGCAGAATCCTGATAAAGCTCAGATTTGAATTTTTACCCAAAGTTATGTTGTACCTGTATTGTTTCATGTTGAAATGTATACATAAAGGGAAAACTGGTAAGGAAAAAATGATTGCTGCATTATGGGACTAAAATACAGCTCAGTATTTACTTTAGTAGAATCCTCTGTTTTGTAAGGCAGAAGAACCTTTTTTCCCATAGTTTAAAAATTTTGGTTATATCCAATTGTAAGTCATATCAGAGTACATGCTTTGTGTGGCTGAGATTGTATTCAAAAACCCACATTCATTTTACTTGAAAGTGATACACGGATATACTGCTGATACCATAATTATAAGATATATATTTGATGCCTAAGTTCTTAGGTGTTCTCACAAGTGAGACACTGTAAACAAGCCATAATTGATTTTTGTGCCAGGATTTATTTAAAAACCAGCTAGACTAGCATTTTTTTCTCTATTATCTGACACTTCACTCACATTGTCTCATTCATCTCTGTCTCCCTAAGACATTCAGCAGGTCACAATTTCCCTGCACAGAGATTGCTGCTGGCCCAGGATGGTTGGGCAAAAAGTTGTGTTGGTTCCTGTGCTGCTTGTACTTACCCATCTTGGGCATTGTTAGCCTAGGACCCTGGTGACCATAACGTTTGTCTCCATCCAGCTGGCTGATCTAGATCTTCTCCCGCTTTCAGGATCTTTCCTCCAGCCAGGATCTTCACCACCTTCTCTCCAGGCTTGCTTCTTTTTGTCCTCCTTTTCTTTCCATAAAGCCCAAGGCCCCGGATTTCTCACTCTAAGCAGCCATGGTGCGGAAGCATGACGTGTGTTCAGCATCCTAATTTATAGTTCTGTCTGATGTCTCTAAAAACTGAAAGATTTTGGATATGCCACTTGTATACCACGTGTTATAAAAATTTACAGACTGTACTTTTTGCAGCTGACAAATAGTAAACTTCTTGACAATTCAAAAATCCAATTTCTGACATTCAGCCCTCCTACACGCATACACACAATTATCTGTCACCTGTTAGTGTTCTCAGTTTAAGCTCAAGGGTTTTTTTTTTTGCCCGTGACAGGTGCTTATACTCCTAAAATATGGGCAGTTTTACCTCCTGCAGACTCACCCAATCCCATGCTACTTGCTGCACCTCTGCCCTTCTCTAGATCCTGATGGTGTGTGGGTCAGTAGAGGGTAAGAGACCTCCTAGAGCTCCTTTGAGCCTCAGCCTAAAGGTGTAATGGTTTTTTAAAAGTAGGTGATGATATAAGACTTTCGATAACCATATATGAAAGATTAAGAACATTGTCACCCTCATTAATGGACTATGCAGAAATTAATTCCCATCAATAATCTCACGGATAACATATTGTATAACTGTTATCTTGAAACTCCGAAGTGCTTTAGTGAAGAAATCTAAACATTCACACACCTCTGGCCTAGAAATTACAGTCAAAATAGTTTACAGTATCATCAAACTATAATTTCAAAATTTCTTTCTTCTTTGACGATGTAGATATGGTTGATGAACAAAGGAAACTTTTACATATTTTATAAGAACAATAAAGACAACAAAATTTTTTTTAAAGTTTCTTATAAAAGTGTGCTTGTAAGTAGAATGTTGGGGTTTCTTTTTTCGTATTATGTGAGAAATAGAAATATTTAATAAACGACTGGTTGTATGTTTAATGTTTTCCATTGACTTAGGGTAAGCAATCTTCAGTTATCTCAGATGCAGTCTTTATATGGTACAGTCATCCTTTGTGACTTTGTGACTGCATGTTTGTGTGTTTGACAGTGTGCATTTATAGATGCTTTGGTGCATTAGAAAGCTGATGTCCAAAGAATTATACAGAAGAGTCCCCTGACATCAAGTGAGTGTACAAGATCTTTGCCAGAATTGTACTTTATTGGAAATCTCCTATTTATTCATAAGCTTTTAAATATTTTTTTTTACTTGATTTTTTTTTAAAAAGCCACTGTACTATCACACACTTCTGAATTCTAAATTTCAAGAAAAGATGCTCTTACAAAAAGAGCTCGTACAAATAGGTTGTGTTAAAAAGAGTTAGTATTCTGGTCATATCCCTAGTGATAGTTGAAGTGAACCCAAGCAAACGATTTCAGGCATAAAGCTGTGCTAGTTGCAGGTATGAATTTAATCAATAAATTGTAGTAAAGGGTAGTAACTACTGATTCTGAATTTTTATATATCAAGCATTGGAGGTTGATGTATTTGAATAAATGAGCATGAAAAAAGGGTAAATACTTATTTTAACAATGATTCAGAATTTGTCCAAATTGTGTTTAGGTTGATGTTTCCTGACTGAAAGATTGATGCTTAACTTGTGTTGTCTTCCACCTTTATTGATAACGAGTAAAAACTTAAATTATTTTTCCATGGAATTTCTGTTTCATAAATTAATCACTATAGTACATAAATGTTTCTGATGCTTCTTTGTCTTCATTAATGCTAGATATAAAATGGATTTTATACCTTCAGAGTTTCCATCATAACTTGCCATTTGCAAAGGCAGTTGAAGTTAAACAAACGTGATCATTGTAATTTCTATAAGCATCATGACTATCCATATCTGTGGGACAATAAAACAACTACCATTATTAGGTAAATTCCTGAATACAAAATAAAGCCTAAAATATTCTCCATTTGCTGATTACAATTTTGTTCTTCCATATTTGTCACAATTCGTGGTGGTCCTAGTGAACACAAATATTTATAAATGCTTTGGAAGGTTTATTTTGGTGTGAGGGATTTTGTTTTGTTTTGTTTTACTTTCCTACAGATTTCATTACATTATATGCCACATGTCAGACAGGCACAAGCAAAAAAAAAATCACTTGTTGCACAAATATAATGATGCCAAATATATGAAGAGTTGATGCTGTTAATGCAGTTTGAGCAACTGGCATAAAGTAGCAAAATTTTCTGGTTTCATTGTACTTGGTTCTCTCTTTCTCAGTATTTAGAAATCCCATTGTTGCCCTGAGATTTCTTTTCAACCTGAACAGTTTCTAGAAGAAAGTGGCCTTCAGTCGTGAGTGTGCAATATGGAGTTCTTTTCCACGGAAGGGGCATTTTGGCATTCACCAGGCATTCTATCAGTATAAAAAGACTCAAGAAAAATTGGCTGTTGTAACAGCTAATTCATATCATGTGAGTTTAGGTAGAAATGAACGGGGCAGTAAATGAAGGAAATTGACACTAACTGGATGGCTTTTGGAGCAAAAATAGCCCAATAAACTAAATTTTGGAACTAAAATAGTCCAAAATATTACAGTATTCCTACAGATGAGGAAATACTTAGAGGTGTTCCTGACTCTTCAGGAGCTGTTTTCTCTAAGTCCTTCTGTGTATTTGCTATAGAGAAGGTGGTATTGGGTTTTATTATATTTTACATAGTGAAGCCAGTTGTGGTTTTGACAGAGTTCAAAACCTCCTAGAAAGATCAGTAGATTCCCAAGCTGTGTGTACTACCAACTTGGAAAAACCCAGCCCATACTCATCCTTTTTCTCGAAGGGTTCGGTTTCTTCCTTTTCCATTAAAACAATAGATGCTTAGGTTTTCTTCTCATTCAGCATTTTGCAACAAATTTCTGCATTATTCTGCCAACAGATTTCCCACTAAAAATGAAAGTACAGCTGGAAAAGAATTCTCTTTTGTATTGAAGCCTTTTCCTAGGCTGCAGCTGTAGAGAGAGCTTAACAAAGCAGCTCTTCCATTGGATCATTTCCTTGGACTGTGCAAGTGAAATTTTCTGCACTCTGACCTCCTGAAAATTCCCCTGCAAATGACTGTGGGTTCCAGATCTTGGCTTGCATTTTAATGTATAATTGTTGCAAAGAAAGCTATTAGCTATGTTGCTAAAGTTTCAGTTGTTGCATCCTCAGTCTTTCAGGAGACATTAGAGACTACACCACCTTTGATATCTATCCTCTATTAGAAAATCCCTACCTTGGGACAGTAGAGTAATGATGATTTTTTGAAATAATTTTTAAATTACTTACACCAGCTCTACATGCTTAAAAGGCCATTGTGAGGACCTCTCTTAGTTCTGGTATACAAGATATCGATAAGATTTAGAGATTAGAATAAACTAAATTTATCAGTGAATCTGAAAACAACCTGGCTTTTATTTTTTATCTCACTGAATACAGTAGATTGGTATTAATGTATCTGTATTAATACCGGCATTAATGACTGCAGGAATTAGCTGCATACTGCTTGGAAGTGAAAATAGATGCTTTCTTGTCTCATTTTATTTCTCTAATCTTGTCTTATGAGGCAGCTGATGCAGAAAGAGAGTTTTGACACATCAAGAATCAGGTGGCAGGAAGCTGTTTATTTATGACACTTCAGCTAATGGAAAACACTGGAGCTTTCCACTTTTTGGTCCTCTTCAAAGCACTTTCAAGGCTTTCAGAGATTTTGCACCAAGGAAAGAATAACTGGAAAGCAATGACCTTTCAAGCATTATCTTAATTCTTGCCTAACTAAGAAAAAAATCATATTCCTACATTAGCATTTAAAAATTGGGGAAGGTGTATTGCTGTTATGTTCAGCTGTGCTGTAGTCATTTATTTAAATCAGTTATTTAACTGCTCTGGCTGTTTGTCCATAAGCACCCATGAAAATATAAAATTATTAATAGAAAAATGTTTTCCTGAATTTCAAGGAATATGTTTTTGACTAGGGTAGCTACCCCAAAGATTGTGGTTTATTGTTGATTTGTAAGATCTTGGACACCCTGTTTCTCACACCAGTAGTGTCATTAATTCGTGGAAGTAGAAATACTGGTAACTGAAAATATTTGCATGCCCAAAGACATGTTTTAAATCTGAAAACTTTAGTGATTCACCTAATCTTAGTAAATGGCTAGTGATGAGTTGATATATGAAGTAGGGGAACAACCTATATGTTGCTTCCCTAAGTTCGCTTTTATCTTTCTGATGTCTTTATCATGCTAAACAAGAGTTTCATATTTCAATTTGTTACAATATAGTATGTTGAATGTCTTAAACATCATATGACTCATGAAATTATATAACTTCTGAGTTATTTTCAGCAGTAAGAGATAGGATAGAGATTGTACTCACTGATTTTAAAGTAATTTTCATATTTAACAAGAAATAAAGAATTATAATAAATAATGTAACACGTTATTTATAGTATGGCAATAGACCTGTATCCAATTTCAGACTCTCAACCAAGTATGTACTTCATTGTACCTGAGGATAAGTGTAATTCTCACATCTTCATTTCTCTTGACTTTTTTTTTTTCCCTTGAAGATCTTTTTTTTTTTCCCCACAAGTAGTCTATTCCCCCACAAGTGGTCTATTCCTAGGAACTTTTCCTCTCCTCTCTTATCTTCTTGGATTAGAAGTAAGAAGAGAGGGTATACCTTTGTTGGCTGTTGGATAAGTAGATGAAAACGATGGCTTTTAGTTGACAATGTAACGAAAAGCTAATCCAGATCAATTCCTTTTAAAGGGAAGTAACGGAATATCCATTGGCAAGGGATTTCATGATCAACCTTCCAGGAAGTTGATATAAGTGCATTGGGTATGGCCTAGATGGCTGTTGGACGCCTTTTCTTTCTCATTTTATATAATATTATGGAAATTAAAATCTCCATGTCTCAGGCTATACTCAATATAGATGTTCCAGACAACTCTGCTGTTCAGTTGTGGGTTAAAACAAAGGAAAGAATAAAGGTGGAGAAGAGGGGAAATTCAGCATACATTAGTCCTTCTATACTTGCCTCATGACATCCAGTAGAAGGTTACAACTCAGTCTCATCAGTAACCTAGCACTGGAAATAGCATATACCATGCTAGCTTGGTAGGTTAATATGTTTCTGCATGAAAAGAATGAAAAATTTAGCACAAAACCTGCTCTTCATGGTTTGTGAAGTGCCAAGAGCCTCTTTGCTCTGCAGCTGTATCGGCCATGTTATGACCAATAGAACCTGTTTTGAGCACTAAGCTGTTAAATCCTTTGGAAAAGCAGAAAATTAGAGGAAAAGAAATCTTCAGATTTACAGTTTGATAAAATGGTGCTGTAAAGACTAAAATGAAAACAGCTTTATGAGCCATGAGCAAGGTTACTACAACTAGAAATTCAGAGAAGTTGAAATTTGAGCTAATTGCTCAGTCGTAAACCCTGAAATATCTTTAGGCAGTTATCTTTAAAATCGACATCTATCTACTGATATCTCACAGTTACTGAGAAATTTAATGTCCGACTTGTGTAGTTCAAAACTGTAGAGGAGTGAAGGCAGTGGGTTGATCAGCATTGATAACGTGCAGCTGTGGCCTTGCCCCAGAGGCAGTGGTTGATTGACATGGACGATGTGCAGGTGTAGCTCGTTCCAGCTAAGGGGTTAAATAGCCCTGAGGACTGTGAGAGAGGATGATGGAGGAGGAGCAGTGTGGTCTGACCTCTGGAGGAAGGAGAAAGAGCACAGACAGTAGAATCTGACCAACGGTTAAGCCTTGTTCAGTCTGCTAGTTTGATTGTGGTGCAACAGAGAATGTGTTTAATTGCCCAAAAGCAAATAATATGTTAACCAGACTAGGGGATCTAGGATCTTTTTTTACTGATGATTTACTTAGGATCAATAAACCCTCTGGCATTTCTTTTCCAAAGCTATCAAGAATATCATTAAATCTCTGTCAACCCCTGTGCTGTTATTTAAGAGAACAATGTCTTTTAAGATCAGAACAGGCTATTCTGCACAGCATCCCAGTTGCCCCTAAGAACTTTCTCCTTGGCTGGGGTGTCGGTCGCACAGCCCCACTTTTAGCTTCGCCTCAGGGCTTTGACATTTAACGTGTGGATAAGATAAATAAAATAAATCAATAATCAATAAGGCAGATGAATCTTATGAAGAATAACACTTCTTTATAAATTTAACACCCTGTATTTGTAGGAGAAAAAACCCACTACCCTAAAATTACGGAGATAGACTCTAGTTCAGATTCCCTTCTTACTAACTTGTACAAGTGTTTGTGTTTTTTTAAAATCTTGTACAGGCTATTTCAGATCTGCGTACCAATGATGCATTTTACTCTCCACTGAACATTGCAAAGCTCTGACACTGCAGTCATTGAGCACAAAAATATTTTGTGGAAGAAATCAGTAGAAATCTTATAAGGAGCTGTCTCAGACTCTCACCAAATACACAGAGATAATACTAAGAGAAAAGAGAAAATTGGGTGGAATTTTGCTAAAGCTTTAGTATTGCACTATTGACTGAAGACAAAATAGTGCTTACCTAACAAGCTTATCATTCAGTCTTGAACATGCCAAACGTTGTCATCAAGGAAAAAAAAAACCCAAGTCTTAACAGTCTTCCATGTTCAGCTATGGAAGAGCAAAAATTACTATTTTTAGAAGAAAGCTACTGTTTTATTAAATATTATCCTTTATAAACAGAAAAAAATAATACCTATCCTTTTGATGTCTTAAAAAAAAAAATCTAAGACTATCACATTTATGGATGACAAATAGGTTCCAGAAAACTACATTCTTTGCAGACTTCTGAGACACCTGCATCTCTGAAAGATGTTGACAGAGAAGACTGTCTATAAACAAGCCAGAAGAGATTTTGTAAATGATATGAGGACATAATTTCCTCAGAAGCAGAGGATCCTGTTATCATGCCCCTGTTATACTTGCCTTATGAATTTGCTTTTCACTCTTTAGAGATAGCTGTTTTTGCTATAGCCGTTCTTAGATTTAGGTACGTTATCTTCTTTTGTGTGTTCTAAGATAGAGAAAAATTATTTTACTCATTGTTTTTGCTGATTTTGAGATAAAGGGAATGATGTTCTTACGTATAGTTTTTAGTTTCTTTGACTAATAAAATCTGTTTGAATGAAGTATCCAGACCATTAAAAATAAGGCTCCCAAACACACTGTGTGTGGCTTTGAAGTCAGTGTATGCTCATAAACGTAGCTTTCGAGAACTATGAATTAGTTACCTTATTGACTCAAAATGTATTTTCCCATTAAACGCTTAAGTTATGGCCAGCAGCCCAAACTATAACTTAGAAATATCATTCTCATGAAAGTTGTTAGGCCATAATTTTTCTTTGCAGAAAGTTTCTGACATTTACAATGTATAATTCTTAAGACTTCTGAAGATGTTTATCAGCGCTTTATCAGGAAATGATCATGCATAAGAACTCGCTTATTCTGAATGCTTTATTTATCCTGATCATGTAGGATTGGACAGTTCATTGTGTGTTGACATTCAGATTAAACCAAAAAATGTTTAACTTCCCTTATATGATTTGTAACTTACAGCCCTTGAGAGGATGAAATTCAGCTACATGAATTTATTTACAATGATTTTGTGATAAGGCTATATATATGTGTTATATTTTGTCATAAGTAAATTACTCCCAAGCAAGTTAATTTTTCTTCTTTAAACATGTGGAGAACAGACATATAATTGTAGGTTACTGCTTCTGGACTTCGTCTCTATTTCTTTCTGATACTGAATGTAACTTTTTAATTCTTCCCCTATAGGATTTTCTATCCTTTTGGGTCAGATCATGGACTCTTTATTAAAAGGGAGAACAGTGAACTTATGTAGGGATGTAAGTAAATGAGAGTATATAAGAGAATGACTAGTAAATTCTCCTAAGTTTTCTGGACATTTTTATTCAGTTTTCAACATACTAGTTATTTATGTGCTATTTAGAATTTTTGGAGGGTTAACATACATCAAAACAGGTATTATCACGTTTCTGCTGTTGATTCTCCTAATATTTCCATGCTTAAAGACTGATTTTGGAATTTTTGAGAATTTCACAACTTGAAATATATGATTATTTAGTGAACTTAAATGAATTAAGATGTTCAAAGCATCCTTACAACTTATCTCATACTAATCTCCAGTAATGTTCTACTCGCATGGTGTAAATCTATCAGAATAGACATGGAATCTTGTACATCTCATTACGAGAACACAACAAATATAGTCAAAAGTTCTTTGCATACATATTTTTAACTTCACTACAAAATACATGTTTTTAAGGGAGGCTTCATACCAGATTCTTTCCATCAAAATCGGTTTGTTAAAAAATACATTGACCAATTTTTCCTCCCCAAGGAGAGTAATGAACTCATGACTCAGTTCTGACTGAATCATTACTCGATGTATCATGAAAATGAGCTATTTCTAGCTGTTTAGTAGTAGGAAAGAAGGACCTAAAGTCTTTTTCTTTTCAAAATTTTTTCAAATGTTAGGTTTATGAATGCTGAAGGGGTTTCCATTTTGGCTGAGTTCTACTTGACTCTTTTGTCTTCTAAAACCAAATTATTGACAGCAGTTTTAACCTGTGTTTCGCTGGGAACAAATGCCTTGGCAGCTGGCCATTGTAACAGATTCTCTGGGTGACATGCATATTCTATACTGATCTTGCCAAAGCCTGGCATTTCAGATAGCTTCCTTTTCAAGAGCAGGTGTTCATTTATTCCACATCATTCTGCAACCTTGGCAGATAACATGAAATTCAGAACTAGTGGCAAAAAAAGAGCTTGTTGATCCAGCTCCATAGAAAAAATCCTAATGCTTGCGGCTTGAAGTAGAAAATCAAGAAAGAGGAAGAAAAGTGTGAAGTCACAATGTAGCTTGGTAGGAATAGGGAAGGATAGTAAGTTATACCTGAACATACTATCTCGTTAACTTTTCAAAGAATATAATACTTTGCCTACACAATCATTTATAAAGTAATTTATGTACTGGTTGGGTTTGTCTGGACAGGAATCTTAACAAAAGTCACTTTGCAGCCATTCTTTCCTCCTTACCAACATTGAATAAATAATTGCCATTTGATTGCAATAGTTTTATTCTTTGTTAAAATAAATTTCACTGTCTCTCTTCTCTTACTTTGAATATCTTCACTTAATCAATATTGGTTTAATTACACGTAATGTAAACCATCAAAATCTTTCAATAGTGCAAAACATAACTTATGTGCATGAGACCTGATAGCAAAGCTGTGCTTAAGAACTGAATGTGTACTAAAAATCCTCATACCGGTAGGGAGAATACTCTCAGCCTGTGCAGTTCCATGAATATTGTACTCTTGAGAGAGGTAAATATTTGATGAGTTTCATACTGTGGTAAACTCTATTTTCCACTTACTTTGTAAGCAAGGCAACAGAGATGGTGGCAGTCAAAGTAGTAGGTGTATTTTATCTTTAAATACTCCTTCACCTTTTCATAGGCCATCTCAAATTACACCAAACATTTTTGTCTTACACATTTCTTTCTTTATCCCTTGGCCAGTGTAAATGTTTAAAAACTGTTTACCAGGGTTACAGCAGGAAAACCAATGACTGTAACTTATTAAGCCTGCTGACAGGGAAAATAAGCTTACTATAAAAGCTACGGTGTACCTGTATAAAATTGAATTAAATTTGAGCCACCTAGCTGACTCACCTTCTTTGTGGACTGAAGACTTTCTGTAATGATTCAGAATCTTGTTACAATGACACTGGAACTAGCTAGATGAGTCTAGAGAAGCTGTTGTACATTGATGGTACTTTAAAGGGAAGAAGGAGTAAGAAGTTAAAATATGACCACAGCTCTTGGAGACCCTAATTTGCTTCATGCATAGAAACATCCCTAGTTATTCTCATCAATGTAGACTGGAAATAATGTAGGCCAACAACCAAATGGGTTCCTCAGGTGGATTATGGAGCTTCGTGCCGCTATGTGACAACACAACAGCTTTGCTGACCGTACCTGAATTTACTGCACTGTATAGCTGTATGATTTAGAATTCCAGGAGGTGCTGCGATATAGTAATTTCCAACTCGAGCTACGAGTGCTTTATGAGTCCTGTTATTTGGGAGATGTCGAATGGTCACTTTTTTAGAAGACCTGCGCAGGGAACAGGATTTCTACTCTGAAGGATCTGGGACTCCAGAAATTATGGAAGTAAAAGGAAGTTCAGAAAAATATGAAAAATTAGCTATAGTTTGTGAGACATAAATAATCTACCTTCTGAAATAGATTCACATCTCTACTTTAAATGTAACTGCAAGGCAGTTATCTGCATTTCTGCCATACTTTTGAGTGGGCATTCCTGTCTAGAAATGACATAAGAAAATTTTGTAAAAAAATTTAATCAAAACAGATATGTTCCTGCAAAATATTTTATTCCTATTGAACTACCATATTTTGAATTATTTTTTTATATGCAAAAAATAATACCAACCAGACCAACTATAAAAAGCAAGTTAATTTTACATGATCAGCAAGTTTGTAAACTTTTATTTAAAGGTTCAAGACAAAAATGTGTAGTTATAGGTATCAGCATCACGCTAACAATGACACTGCAGTGACATGCTCTTTCTCCTACATTCTAGAATCTTTTGTTCTTGATCTGAAAAGCAGTACATAAAAATGCTAAGTTATTCCATATTTTGGACTGACTTAGTCTTAGCATGCTGCTGTAAGTTAATGTTGCATAATTGAAAAAAATTATTGCTAAAGCACTTTGATATCACAGTATAAAGGTGTGCACGTGAATGATGTAAGGGGTGGAATATTGTGGGGAAAAAAAAAACCCAAAACATATTATATAAAACATAACTCAAAAAGTGAAAATTATATTTTGAAATAATAGAGGACCAAAGGATTTCCATTGGGTCTTCAGCCCAATGGAATTTATTTAGTGGCCTTGGCATAAACATTTTTCAGGGAAGAACATGGAATTGTGTTTGTAATATTCTAACAAACTTTTGTACAATGCATATTAAAAGTATACACGTTCCTTAGTATTGGGAATACCTTTTCTGAGTCATCTTTTTCATGACTTTTCCTGTGTTCTGTCTTCCAGTTAGGACCTTTTTCCTTTCTGAGTCTAAACAAGATATACAACCTCATGAGGTCTTGAGAACAGAGTTTAATTAAAAAAAAAACCACACACATGTCCTAAGGAGTTTCATAATATTTAACTTACATTGTCTTGGTTTGGTCAACTACATACCCCTCTCATGCAAATGCAGTTTTTCCCTGTGTCCCTGGCTGCCTCTTACTTTCTTCACAGCCCTTTAACTTTCTTTCCGTAGTCCATTGGTTCAGGATATACATAATCCATAGAAAACACTTGTATAGCTAGGGAAGGCAACCAGGAATACTGGAGAAGCTGGGCACTGGAGATCTAGTTATGAGGGCTCTAGAGAGGAAAGAAGGGAACCTAGTGAAAAACTGCTGGGGTTAGGAGGAAGTAAAGAGCAGGGTACCTGTGTTCTGACAGTTGCCTATGATCAATCAAAGAGCAATATTATTATCTTTATTCTGCTGCAGGTAGGAGAAGCATTGACAAGTAATCCTGGTTTTGGTGATTAATTATTTTTCATAGCATAAGTCATGAAGAAATTTGTGTATTTACATTTTAATAAAGAAAATCAGGGTGACCTATCCAGCCTGTGCTTCTCTTTTAGAATAATTTTTAAGGTAATATCTGCAAATGTGTCCCTACAGTTGTATATAGTACTAGAGAGTAAAACTGAGTGTTACTGGACTTAAAAACTAATCTAGGTTATGCAACTCCCAGAGACTTTAGTGCTGTACATCTCTTTGTTCCCTACAGTTGTCACACAAATGCCTACGGCTAAAACACAGTACAGTGAAAGAAAAGAGTATAGGTTTGGGAAAGCAAACTGCAGAATAGAAATAGGTTCTAACATTTTAACTGATTTTGACAAGCAGTAAATTCATATTTTGTGGCTAATGTTTCTTTAAGTTTGTTTTTCATTTACTAAGACAATGATGTGTTTTTTGCTAGAGGATTCTTAAAACGTGTTTTGTTTTGTTTTTCCCTACATTGGAACTCAAAGCACAATAGCTTTTCCTAGTTTCTTTGCTTAATATCTGGAGCCTCTCAAAGATAGAATTTATTTTGAAGCATTATTTTAAATATCAATAATGGCTCTGCAATTTCAACACTGTTCTACTCAAAACTGTGATTTAAGTTAACTTTATATTTGTTTTAGGTGGTGTCAGTGTTTTACTGATCTTACTTTTACATAACTTCTGCGTTTGTATTTGTCTTCGTAATACTAGTGCACTGATGACTGCAGAAATAGTAGTCTCCTCATGAGGACCTGTAATGTGTTATTAATGACCTTTAAAATATCCGTTAGCCTTTTTTTGTGTGACCAGAAGAATAAAATTTACGTATACGTTTCTAAAGAGAAATTATAATCCTTCTCATCTTTGCAAAAAATAAGTGAGTACAATTTTGTCTCAGAAGAAGTTAGCTGGAACATATTCATTGTTGTTTTTGAGGTCCATCTGGCATTGGACACCAGTGGAATGGCCATGAGAAGCCCTTTAGCCTGGGAATCTTGTGTGTGAACAGCATACTTTACCATGGAACCACAGCTCAATATTGCACCAGGCTCTCAGGCAGTGCCCTGGCTGTTTATTCGGACAAAAATTGTGTATGGAGTAGAGCATGAATAAACATTTTGGTAATACTTCACTATGCTAACTTTAGGTGTGTGGGAGTGGGCATCATCTAGAAAATGAACAGTCTTCTTTTTTCAGTGTGATTTTGAAGCCCATGGAGCCACCACAGTTTGTCAGAAGCCTGTTGGTAGGAGCTTTTGAAACTGTATTAAGGTTTAAAATAATAATAATTAAAAAAAAACAAACCAAAACAACAACAAAACCCCTTCCATCAGCAGTGCTGCGAATTGGTCCATGCTGAAATGCCATCTGTTCTCGAAAAGAATGGATTTTTACTAGAATGCAGTATGTTTGGCTGAAGATGCACCCTCCTGTGTGTTTTGCAGTTTTCTCTTCTACTTGCCCTATCACATTAGATATTTTATGAAGTCTTTAACTTATTTATTAAGTGTTAGTTGGGTGGATCTGAAATGTATACTCGCTGTCTGAAGGTATATGTATTTTTAGAAGGATTCCTAGGTTCTTTATCATCATCATCATAATCTAAAGTAATATATTGAGCTACTTGTGTTTCTCTAGAGCTACTTTCCTCAGAAAGATACTATTTTAGAAAACAGAATAAAGTCTTTTAAGGTCATTCAGCTGAGCTCATATAAATATTATTGCCCTTTGTGCTTTGTATAAGTGAGCAGTTTTCTGTCATTAGAGGAGGTAAACTTGCAGATTATTTTTTTTTTTAACTTAGCTTACTGGAACTTCTTGGCAAAATGTATTGCCAGCCTCCTTGGTTTTGTGCTTTCCTAACCTGCAGAAAAAGTTTATTTGGTTTGAGGGTCTGATGAAAATCATGCTGGTTTGACCCTGTTTTGTTGGTACTCTCTTGTTGGCACTTTAGGCATATGAAATTTAATAATTTTTGCAACCCTAAGGGGAGTAACCTGTCCACTAATTTAGAATGAAATGTTTAGAAAAAAAATTGAAGTTTTTATACTGACAGCAAGTACAATGTTCTGCATGTTATGTTTGGCAATTTTATGGAAACTGGAAATGTTTTGCTTTGCTTATTTCTTTGATAGGAGCTTCCCTTTAAGGGGAAATTTGTTCTCATAATGCTGTACAATTCCTTATATCATGCAAATTGTTTTTTGCTATAGATAAGTCATTCTTCCATGGCTCAGTGTCCAAACATGTGCAAGTTCCAAAGAATCTAGTTGTGCTTCTGCTGGTTCTAGTGATGCGTTTCTGGAGGCCACTTTGTGTGATTGTAGGTGATGTTTAGTTTATTCAGAAGGCCACTGGGCTACTTTACTTCAGTATCTCATTAAACTGCAGGAATGTAATTCTCTGGTTTCAGAAATGGAGTTCATGTTTTGCACACGTCATCTTTCCTCCGAGTCTCTTTTTACAAACACTAATCAACAAAGTTATTTTTATATTCTGAATTCACAGCCTTTAAAGTGTTTGAGGTTAGTCTGTTGTGTTGCAGGAGAAACATATGTGCTCTCAAACATTACTAGCAGAAGAAAAAAGTAGTGTCCGTTTCATCTGCATTGCTTTGGATCTTGTATTACCGGGTTTCTTGGTTCACTTAAGGACTCTTCAGTTTCTGCTTTGGGTACTGAAAACCTGTTCAAAGGTCTATGGAAATAGTGTGAGGTTTTCACTTTACTTAGACTCTGCAGTAGTCTATAAAACCGAGTCTACTGGTGGTGGCCTGAATTTTCAGATTTCCAAGTCTAATGAAAAGCAAATAAAAAGAATCCTTACACACACCACACACCACACACCACCCAATATATATCTTTGGCTATGTAAACCTCTTGGTGTGTGATATTGAAATAAGGATAAGCAAAGGCATATGAGAAATTATGTAATTGTAAAAGAAGGTGCTGCCTTTAGCTTCTGTATGTGTCTGCATGCTCAATATGGAAGCTTCTTAGTAATGTCTGTGTGAAGTCCTTTGGGTGTTATATTTAAGATAATCTTGTAGCATTGCTGGTACTCTAAATATTTATCCTTTAATATACTCAGTAAGTGCTCAGCTGCCTCCCTGACCATGAGTCCTACAGCCACACTGATATTTGCTCACCAGGAATTCTCTAGCTCTTCAAAAAGCAACTCGCAGTGTTCAGTGAGTTTTCGGAGCTGTGCAAGGGAATCATTTACTGCAAATTGATTTTTTTTCCATCATCTCTTTGGATGAATTCTCTTGGGCCAGGAAGCAGATGGAATCCCCGGAGGCAGCTGAATTCTTGTTCCCTGTACTGGTGGCTATAACCTAGCCTGATCACAATTAATCCATGATTGAAAAGCAATTGGCATAAACCTGAGATTGCATGTAATGTACTGATATGATGTCTGAATTAAACGGAATTGAATATTGGATTCTGGTTTTTATAAGAATGCAGTGGAGTGACTAACAGTTATCTGAGCATAATTTTTGACATTTCCTACGATACTTATCTGCAGCATGTGGAACTAGAGTAAATTATAGTTGTTACAATAACAGCTGGAGTGTTTTTCATAGTGATCCCTGATAATGTTTGCATGCAACATATACAGCTCTGAAATCTTCATGTAGGGAGGAGATCATTGGCTTTGGAGAGAGCTTTCATGCATTCTTCTGCACTCAGGTGCTGTTAGATTTGGCTTTGTGTAATAAGAAAAGACTAAAAGATTTGTCTTTAGTAAACTAGGGAAATAGCATTATAAATCCATACCAACAGTGTTGCAATCTTATCAGCAAGGTACATATAATTAAAATATTTGTCATAATGTCATATTGTCATAAAGTCGTAACATTTCATGCATGAGTTGTTGGCAGTTTACTCATTTTGTATGTCATACTAAACAGAGAAATTTGTAACTTTCCACATTGGATTATATCCTGTTCATAGAACAGAAATTCTCAAATCAACATTGTTTCAAAAAATTAAATAGAAAATGTGTGTCCTGGTTTCTGTTGTCTTCTATGACATCTGGTTGCAAACTGTCCTCAAAATGTGAATGCCATTAACTTGCCTTTTTGTCTTAAACGTAGTTAATCAGTTAATCTTCAGCCTGTTGGTATGTTTACAGTGTTGTTGACATCTAATCAGAATAGATACAGCTTACTTAAAAATCAGTGTTTTAGCCTGTTCAGTTGACATACATTGAGGATTTGGTCTGCAAAACAGTGTTCTTCCAAACCCTTGAGTACCTCCCTGTAAGTTGTTTAGGGCACTCTGGGTTTTTTTTCCTGTGTTCCACATTCGAAGCTGAGATAGTCCACGTAGTTGGCAAGGGGATCAGAATAAGCTTTTCTGGGATCCAACTAATATATGTAATTACAAATGAAAGTTTGGTACTCTTCAAGTATCTGCAGGCAGAACAGGTAGTGCAAGAGCCAAAGTAGGAAGGTTATCTTAATCTTGATACTTTGTTTAGAAGTCATCAGGGAAAACCAGCAATGGATAATTACATAATAAACCAAAGTCTGACCCCGTCTTGTTTTCTTGTTGTCTTAAAATACAAGGACTGTGAGTTGGTTGCTCTGTATACAACTTTTCTATCCTGAAACAGTTGAAGATTTGAGATCTCAGAGTCTTTTATAAGTTGTTAGTTCAGAGAAATCACTTGGTTATAAATATATAAATATCTGTTGTTTTTGGGTTTTTTTTTAAATTATTATCTTGTCTGTATTTAAACCTTTAATATGAAAATAATTTAAAAAGAGAAATTGATTAAATCTAGACATCCTTTTGACAATGCTAAAACATTTTAAAACAAACAAAAAAATCTTTGAAAACTCTGGGAAAATTGTAATTCCACTTTCAACAGATTGGTTTTAATGAACAGCAGCTTTTGGAATGGTTGGGGTGAGGTGTGGAATGGTTGGGGTGAGGTGGTGAAAACATTGCTCAAAATACCTCTTAAGGTAGTCAAAATTCTTTCTTGACAGACTGTATAGCTCTGTGCACCTCATGCAACACCTCAAAAAGAAATCTAGTGGCAGTCAAAATATGATACTAGGTCACAAGTGTGGCTGATTCTTTCATTTTCAAAATTTCATCTATAATGCAATTGTGAGTATCCTGAATGTGACCCCTTGTCACGCTGTGGCAGCTGTTGAGTGCACCTCAGCATTGTTCTCATATGTAAGCAAGGAGGTTCCTGTGTAAATGTGGGGGCAGGGGTGTGCACCTTTTGAAACCTTTTGAAAACACCACCTTGGAATAATGATGCTGCAAAGGCGTACATGAGATCCCAGAAGGAAGGACTCATCTCTGCTTTCCCAAACCTAGACATAAATGACATAGACATCAAAACTGATAGAGTAGATGAGATGAACTCTCTAGTTGCCTTTTTTAAAAAAACCCAAAATTTAACCTAAATTAAATTATATAAATATTTATGGACAAATACAGTATGGATACATATAGATACATATCTTTAACAATTTTTTTCCCTTCGGTTGTGCTTGTTTTGATTTTTTTTGTCTCAAACCTTTCTGTCTGTTGACCTTTTAATTTTTTTATTTTTTATTTCCCAGGAGTAAAATGTATCACTCATCACAGTGTTACAATGAAAAGGCTGTACAGGAACTCTGTAAGACTTCCTGAGACTGTGACCTTTATTAAATACTAAAAGGCTTACTTCTGGAGATAACTGTGCTAACCTAATTAAATTAGTGTGCAAAGGCTGCAATGGATTAATTTTGACAGCTTCAAGTTTAAAAAAACAATAGTGGTTTACAACTACTGTGAGTTGAATTTTAGCGTAAACATTTGCGTGTTTTCCTTCCCTCTAAAGAAAAGAAAAGACTTAAAGCAGTTTAGCATTGTGTCTTTTTTTTTTTTTAATTAAATAGGAGTTAGTTATTCAGTTCATGTTTACTGAATGAATTAGTAGACTTGCAAATCAAAGATAATAAAATGAAAACAAATTTAATGCTCACCAAGTACTATTTGACCATAGCAACCATGAGACTCATAACAGTAGTTAGGTAAAATCCACTGCTGTAAAAAAGACAAATGCCAGGTTTTTGTATGGTAATACCAGCTATGCATTCCTAAAGCAGCTATTGTTCACTTTCTGTAGTGACCTTGCTTTAAATTACCAGTATATTTGATAAGATAGTGTATTACGTTAGAAAGCTTTTAAGCTCAAGCCTTTTCAGGGTATGAGAAAAAATCATCTGTATCTCAAAGACAAACTAGCACACTACCTGGAAATTTTCTTCGTTTAACCATAATAAAATAACCACAAATCTTTTAAATAAGGAAAATACAATATAAATCTTACATATAATCTTACATAATAAAATTTAAAATACTTTGTTGTCACTGCCAAAGTCCTAATACTTTTGTGAAATTTTCTTTTGAATTTGTTTTATTATATCTATGAATTCTTTCTAAATAATATATATTGGGCTTCTTGGTTTTTACTTTGTTTTGTTAGATTTCTTTTTCTGAAACTGATTTAGTGAAATAATTTACAGGAAGGTAGATACTTGTGGCTGTGAAATGTGATATTAGAGCACATCCCATCACAGTGACATAACTGAAAAACTACAGAGCTCTCCTGCTATAAAGCAAACCAGCAGAACAAGAGATACCTGATAAATGAGAGCTAGTCATCATGGATTGTAGCTTCTGGGCAATGCTTTCTTATTTCAGAATTGACCTGTCTTTTTCTATTTCATGTATAATGTTTGCTTTCCTTGGTATTTAGAATGGGG
>JAVJGJ010000001.1:34766237-34801366 GCA_035590215.1 Microhierax caerulescens
TGTTTTAACTGCCTTGTGAAGACGGTGTTCAGAGTTGTGAATGACTGCCTGTCTCACAGAGATGTATATGCACATTGCACAGCTGAGTCACACTCTGTACTTGTAGTTTAATATCATTGTTCAAGTTAAAATAGCATTTCTATTGTTCTGTTATTAAAACAGCTATTTTCACATACAGAAGAGCTGAAAGAAGAACTCGAGCAAATGTTACCTACAACACGTTTACCTTCTGTGGAGTATGAACAATGTGCGATACCCATTTTAAATTCTTAGTCCCAGTTCACTGATTTACTTTAGTTTTGAGTTGATTTGACAGCACTGAAAACTCTAGAGCTACTCATGAAGAAAGCAGTGAGAAATGTACTAGGCCTATGGAAGAGTTGAATAAATGAACAAGGCCTTAAAAATACCTGATTATTTGAAAATTTCTTGTGGTTGGAGGAATTTTTCCTGATAATTTCTGTATGAGTGAAAAGGTCTTGAATTGGTAAAATATACTGCTATTAAAAGCTTCCCTCAATGGCTTATAAGTATGAACGGTTCTAATGTGAGAGAGGAATAGAAGCACTTTTTCTTTACAAACCATAAATGTTTCACTTTTCAAATTTTAAAACTGTCGGGAAAAAATGTTTCTGATGAAATTTTCCATTGGATTGCACCTTGTTACATATCACTCTGTGGAATTTTACTGTTTCTATCTTATCCTTTTTTAGTGTATTACACTGTTTCACTATAATAAAGCTAAAGTAATATTGCTGACCCTGGATTTTGGTGTAGTGTGTGACATCCGAGTGTGTGCTCAGCTCTCGCTGGACCTAGTGGGTGAGGTGCAGCAGCTTCAGGAGGTAGTGCACAGCCAGCTCTTTCCACATAAAAATGCTCACACTATTAAATACAACAATAATATGCAAGTGTGTCCTTAATGAAATTCACTCTACTTCAGATTATTAGCTATTTTTGTTCTGAATTGTCATTTCTTTAACCTTCTCTCTACCACTTTACCTGTCTCAGAAGGTGATAAAGAAATCTTAATGCAATCACTCTTCTACCTCCCAGCCCCAAGCTATTGCAATATTAAGAAATACTCTCCCTACAGTTCATGTGTCCCTGTAAATACTTAGGTCTACTTTATTTTTTCATCTTTGATTTTTCAGGCTCTGATAAATCACTCCCATTATCACTGTACTGTTATCTTCCCCCCCTTTTTTACTTTTTCATATAATGTTGACAGGTGTACAGCGTTACTAGTTTCCTGAGGCTTTTCTTGCTGTTGCCCTGTTCTGAAAATGACAGCGGGCATTTTGTGATAAACTGATGTCACGCAACTATGTATTTCCCTGCAGTCCTTGTTCAGTGTAAATATTTTCAATACATATTTCTTATTTTTATGCCTTTTAGACAGCAAATATTCCAGTGAAGAATCCTTTTCTTTTATTTGTGTAGGCTTTTAAACACTGAGGAATTAACTTCAGTTATTGTTAGGGGTAGTCTTAGAAAACAGGACTGAAGGAATTATGAGAGGTTTCCTGTATTTATCTGCATGCAGAAGTAGTTACTCCAAATTACTCCAAAATGTTACACATTTATATATTTTCCTAGGCTGTTCCAAAGACCTCCCACTGATGGAAAGCCCACATATTTCCTGGGTGTAAACCTCTGTATTCTAACAAATCACTAAAGAAAGACACAAAGGACTGGGCATTCAAAGCCCTGTTGTGCTGAGTAGGAAAGCTACCTACTGTCACTGCTGCCAGTGTAATAGGACGATGTGAATTGCAAGAAGGATATATCCTTCAACCTGTGTCACATAGGGTTAGAGAGGGAAAAAAAACCATAAAATGCTTTTACTAAAGTATTAGAAGAGTGAAAGGTGTTGCATCCACGTAGGTGTGTGACAGCTGCTGGAGCTGGGTGGCTTGTACAACAGGTTATTTAGTAAGACTTTGGCAGCGAAGTATATGGATTTGTACATTTTGCATTTGGTATTTTACAGTTGACTGTGATATAGTAATTTGTCCTTAAAAGTAGTCTCAGGCTGTATTGTTCTTTCTGTTTTATACAGCTAGCATACGTAGCTGGGACCCTGATTTTGAAGTCTGTCTTGTACAGGTTTAGTGTATTCAATTATGTTTTTCTCACAAATATTATCCAGCAGTTTAAATACTCTTTTGTAGTACCTGTATTTACAAAATATCAATAGAGGTTTCTATTTAACTAGAATATGTATATATTTGCAAATAGCTTAAACTGTTACCTTCAGAGAGTCTTGTGTATAAATAGCTGCTCAATGTATAGATATGACAGATTGATATTTGTTCATTAAAAGCAGAAAATGGGTATTTGAACAGCCAGAGAGAAAATTAGTACTTTGGCTATTGAAGTTTAAGAAAATGAGAACTTACTAACTTAAAGAACAAAATACAAAATTGTGTAGAGGATACATGGGTTTTGAGAAAAAAAGATGTACTTTAAAGAATGGCTTTTTTTGTGCCTTTTTGGTTTGGGTTTTTTGGTTTGGTTGTTTGGTTCTTTTTTTTTTTCTTTTTTTTTTTTTTTTGTTTTTTGTTTTCCTTTTAATAGATCTCTGGTATTGCTGTGATTTAGCTTAGCCTAAAGCTTTTGGAGCATCTTAAAATATATTGACTCATAGCTGATGAACAACTTATAAGTAATTTTTAATTGGCTATTGTCTCTATAAGCATTTAAAATTTATATTTTAATTATAATTAAATTATAATTTTTTAATTAAAAACACTTTTTTCTAGCCAAATCCTTTTTGGCAAAACTGGTAATGCTTAGGAAAAATAAAACTTCTGGCTACTGAGTCAGTGCATCTTTTCCTTCCCTCAGCCAGTGGTTCCTGCCTTCTCTGTCCTTCCAGAAGGCAATAAAAAGGGCTCTACAGGATGTAAAAGTCCTTATGGGAGCGGTGAGATTTGGGAGCATCAGAGATGCTGCATTCATGAAACTGCTTGACAAACTAGGCAAGGTAGTCCCAGAAATTTGAGCACCCTTGCTGGGCAAAGGGTTTCTTGTGGAACTAGGCATTGGTTTAGACACTCTGAAGGCTGGACAAAAGATTGGCCATGTATAACTCAAAAGCAATTGGCCTCACTTAAGAAATATTGAACAGGGTAAAATACATTGAGAGAAAATTCAAGTTCAATAGTTGTTTCTAACTGTGCTTTTTTAGTGGATATCTTTATTATTGTGATGTTTTCAAGTGGTGCACAAAGAATTGGTGCTGTGGGCAGAAGCAATTCTGTTGTCAGCACTGTAAAGATGAAAAAGTGAAATAAACCTGTGGTGATGGAAGAAATTGAACTGGATATCCTCTTTTGGTGGTTTTCCTGTTACTGAGGATCCTCCTCATTAATCTGATAGGCGAGCAACAGGAATTGTGACTACAGGGATAACCTAGGATTGATACTGTAACCTACTCTGAGTAAAAGCATGGAGCTGTACAAGAAATTGTTTAATGTTTCATGTTAATTAGATGTCATGTCTATGTTTAATAGGTCAAGGAGCAACTGAGGGAGGAAACTCAGAAGTTTGAATTAATCTGTGTCCTTTTCCAGATTTTCTGACATTATGGGTTGTTATACTTGACCTAATCGCTCTTTGGACTGCAGTCTTCATTTTTCAAAAGTATTTCTCAAAGAAAAAGCTTACATTTTACTCTGTTGATATATTAACACACAACTTTATTTCATGTAGGGTGCTTCGAGTGTTGCATTAAATGCCTGGGAGGTATCCCCTACGCATCTTTGATTGCTACCATCCTGCTGTATGCTGGAGTCGCGCTGTTCTGTGGTTGTGGACATGAAGCACTTTCAGGAACTGTCAACATTCTGCAAACCTACTTTGAGATGACAAGAGCTGCAGGAGATGTTATTGATGTCTTTACCATGTAAGTTAGTTTCTTTTAATTGAATTTCCTTTTCAAACTGCTGAAAAATTCCACAGGGGATATAAATTTGACTCAAGAAAATGTGTTGTAATGGGAATCATAGAAAGAATGATTTTGATAGGCTCAGCAGATGAAGATTTGACAGAGGTGATATTTTTACTGTTTACAAGCAATTTGTAATACTATTTAATATCCCATAGTTATAATTTATTACTAAAGGTTACTTCATATAATAATGATGAATCTCTTCCATACATGGAAGGCTTTTATCCTTTTTTTCTGTGAGATTCTTTGCTGAAAATGCTCTAAATAGACATGGCAGAAGTGTGTAACAAGTATCAGATTAGTTCTGGGAATAAATGCAATAAAGAAGTAACAGAAGAGTTTTGCAGAACCCTGAGACTTGAAGTGTCAAAACTCTGCTGCTTCTGGTTTTCATAGAATTCATCTGTTTTGAAGGTTTCATACTTTGCTGCTCCTGAAAACCTGTTTCTGAAAGGCCTTTTTTCTGTTGAGCATCTCCTTCCCTTTGGTAAATTAATTACATTTAACAAAGTAATTTAATGTAACCTGAAATTAAATAACATATTTTCTAATCTGTTTAAAATGATCTCTTTAAAACATGATTTTCTCAGATATTTGAAATCCAAATTCTTATCTGGCTGCTAAAGATTGCAATTAAAGCTGAAGAATCCTATCCTCAAATTTTTAAACCTTTTCTTTTATTAATGCTTTTTTGATAAGTGATTTCATCATCCACCAAAAGATTGACCTCTTATCATTGATAGTTCCATGATAATGGCAGGTCAGTGCTTAGCCAGGATCAAAAAAGGAAACCAAGTACCAAGAATTACTGGGAAAATCATAGTGAAACAGAGAACATACTTATGCCATTGTATAAACCCGTTTTTCACCCATGTCAATAGTGTGTACAAGATTGATGCCCAAAGAAGGCAAAAAGAGATTATTAGGAGTTACAGAACAGAGGCTGTATGGTTAAAAATTGAGTATAGTAGGACTCTTAGTCTAGAGAGTGCTTAATAGCTGTTGGGCTAGAGGTCTGTAAATTCAGTGTTATGAATAAGGTGCGCAAGGTTAGGTTATCTTTCCTTTCCAGTACAAGAAGTTTGAGATATCAGAGGAAACTAGTCGGCTCCAGGTTCAGAAGGAATAGGTGATTGTTCTTCAGTCGCTGTGTAGCAGACCTGTGAAGCTAGTTGCATATTGTGGATGTCAAAATTTTATATAGGTTCAAGGGAAGACTGGTTCAAGGGGAAACAAAGCCAGTTGGTTTCTGATGGCATGCAGACTTATCTAGCTCAGGATGTCTCAGAGGCTAGAATAGCTTTGGGGGTTTTATCATGTTCTTTTTTTATATTCGTTGTTTGAGATAGGAAAATGGACAAGATCTGTATTTGTTCTGACTTGGTACCACTGTTTTTACAATAGCTAGGCACAGAATCTTAAACGTTTTATCTTGCATAGTGCTATATTATCATCATTTGTTCAAAAGCTTCTCTGTTGGATGTTAGCTGTATTGTTTGTGGAATTAGTAGCCTGAAGGGAGAATGTACCAGTAGGTATGCCACAGCTATGTCATATTAAAATTTCTTCTCAGGACTGAGGAATTCAGATTTTCTTGTATAATGATATATTGGGTTGATGGGAAGTATGTGACTTCTGCTTTGCCTTTTTGGCTTGTCATTTAGAATAATGGGTCTGACTTGACTTGGTAGCTAAGGTTCATTGTTACCCTGAATGAAAGATCAGTCATTTTATTAGGTTGAAACTTATTTTATTAGTCCCTAGGAAGCCATTAGTGCAGAACAGCCACAAATAGATGCTTTCTCATCATAGCAAGTTTTCCAGCTTCCCTCTGTCAAATACTTAAGCGAAAATATCAGTCAGAAGATGTAGTTCAAATACATATAGTTCAGTGGAAATTATTAGGGAACTGTAAAGGTGATTATTCTTTTTTTCTTGGCATTTAATTTTTTGGCTTAGCTAGTAGCTTTTTGATTTGTTTGTTTGGGTTTTTTTTTGGGTTTTTTTTGTTTTGGTTTTTTTTTTGTTTTTTTTTGTTTACTTAAAGGTATACTAAACCCTATTTTTCCCTTGCCAGACCTGCTGGTATTGTTATTTTGGTTTATTCAGTTGTGAAAGATGTCTCTAAATTCATGTCTTAAAAGGTGGAGGGGAAATATTTTGACTAAAAGCAGAGGACTTAATGTTTTTAACTGGATAAACTGTGTGATTCTTAAAGAAATTTGCACACATTAATTTTCTACCTGCTTAAGTAGATATTACTTTACTTTTAAAAATAATTTGTCAGGAGAATTAATGCATGATAATATGTCAGAACTATTGATTAAGTTTTGGCGGTACAAAAGCCCTATGGTAATTATATTGCTTTGAAAGGCCAAAAAGCAGAAAGAAAAAAAAAAAAAGTAAGTAGAAATAAACAGTGCAGTTGCCTACATTCTTAAAACTATATATATTGAAATAAAACCTAGTTTATTGTTCTGAGTAGAAATAATAAGAATTAAAAAAAGTCTTCAGTGTGCCCTACTAAAATACCTTTTTAAGGTTATTTAAGACATTTTAGCTCTTAATGCTTCTAGTGCTGTGAAGTGTCCCGGGCTAACCTGGAGTCTGAACTTCTGTAATAAATGTGCTAAGCAGGTGCTGCAGTGAAGTGTGTTAGATTCTGCTTAATCACACTTATGGTTTCTGTCTATATTTTTATTAGCACAGTGGATTTCAAATGTCATTCAAAACAAAAATCAATCCCTATCTGAGAGCTACTTATGTGGGTGGTGAGGAGATAAGGGCTTTTTTAACTGTACCCACAACTGTGTGTGTTCTGAACTCAACACAACTCACAAGCCTCTCTATATCTTTTATCTTTGTCAATACAGCTACTCACTGCAATTTAAAAAAAGCAGAAGATGCCTATGGAGAAAGTAGGGCATAACGAGGGCATAAACAAGAGCTGAAACCCTCTTTATGTACCTAAAATAAAAGCCAAAGTGCCTAAATCCAAGAAAGCCATTCAGAAATGTCCATATCAATGTACCTGAGGGTATCAATGTACCTGAGGGCATCAGTGGCTGTAACTGTCCCTGCCTGGCCTCCTCTCAGCCTGCCCAGGGTCCCCATGGTCCAGGACCCCATTTCAGCCAGCCTGGGGGGCTCAGATCCTCACCACAGACTCACCTGGCCGTGAGGCTGGGGCTGCCCTGGCTGCCTCTGGGTGACCTGCTCCCTGTCTGGGGAGCGGGGATGGGACCTGGCTGTCCCGTGGAGAGCCCTCATCCCACGTGGTGCCCCAGTGCTCTGGGAGAGATGAATTAATTAAGAATCTGCAGTAGGCTTTGAAGTCCTCTTGGAGGGCTAAAAGCCAAGAGCAGCAGCCCCATGGAATAGAAGAGGCAGTCTGAGTGCCTGCTCTGCAAAGTTGACATGGTCCATGATGCCAGCTCCCTGGACTCTTATCTGAGTTCAAATAATATATACCAGCTGCAGTTCATAACTGCTTTGGAAATACTAATAATTAGTAAATACTTATAATTGTAAAAATAAAGAGCAAGTTTTGCATCTGTTTTCAAAATTCCTTAAATGCCAGGCAGTTAAATCAGTTTTCTCAAATTTATGATTTTCTTTCCTAGTTAAAATATGGAATGATCATGGTCAATAATTCTGATGTATTGGAGACATCCTGGAGACATGCTAGGTGCAGCAGAAATAGTATTTTTATAGTAAACGTTTACAGTACAGTTTTGCTTGCTTGTTTTGAAGGGGAAAATACAAAACCAAATTTGGCCTGTAATAGGCTGGTAAAAGCAATAGTTTCTAAGAAATAACAATTATTTTAAAAAAATATGTATTTTGTCTCAAAGTACTGGATTACAGCCTGACTTGAATTTCGTCAGGGTGATGCAGGTAAAACTAAACTCTTTGAATGTTACATTCAAATTATGAGAGCACATCTTCAAAAATCATAAAGCTGAATGAGGTAGACTCCTTTTTAGAAATAACTGTCTTTACACAGTTATTTCTAAATCTATAAACCTTTAATAAATTAGATGGCTATAAAAAACCATTTGAAATTATCAATGAGTGATCTTTTCGTTGGGACTAACCACTAATTATATTGCTTTCTGAATCACTTTTGTGAAAGTTCATTCTCCATAGTCCCAGACTTCTTTACTATTGACATTACCACTGCTGTAACAGTAGCTGCCTTTTTCTTCCCTCCCCTCCCCCCGAGTGAAGGAATGCCTTTTTGGGGATTTAAGGTACAGAAGTTATAAGCTGTTGTTTGGGATGTTGATTCCTTCAGTGGATGTAGAATGGTTATTTAAGTTCCCTGTGATTCAAAGGGATCCTAAGACAATAAGTATGGTGTTTTAAATTATCCTGAAAGCTGCCTTTATGGTATTTTATCTGTAAGAGGTGAAAGGTTTATGTTGCCTACTTTATCAGTTTAACAGCCCTGGAGGCTTCACTGAAACTGAGTAATCTGCTTGGAACAGATGTGGCATTCAGCCATTCTTCAAATAACTTAGTAAACTGCAGTGAACATCGTATCTGCAAAGTACTGTGTATGACTAGGTTTGCTTACTTAATCACTGATTTTGGCAAGATTTCGTAGTCAGCAGAAATAGGTGTATGATTATCAAACATGTAGTGTATGAGCTGGATTTTTTTTATTTTTCTGGTGTTTGGAACAAATTCCAGAAGATGTTCTTTCGGAAATCAGCAGCACAAGGTATGTTTTGTGTATTTCCCAACAGCTTCTTTTCACAGTTCTTTCTCTTTAGTATGCAAGGCCAGTGAGTGCCATCTGTCACATGTTTGCGATATATAGGCCACAAAACAAGGGAATCACGGTCTTAGAGTGGAAAATGAAGAAATCTTCCTGACAGAAACATTAACAACATTTTCCTACTACAGTCAGAGCTAATTCAAGTCATTGTAAATTCACTTCCTTTTAAAGGTGTGAAACCAAATAGTAAACTAAATTAAGCCACAATCTGTAAGTCTGTAGTCACTATCTTCTCTGTTGGAATTGCCACACTCTATTGGAGCCACCTTCTTACAGCTAAAAGTTTCCTTCCTTTCAAAATGTGAATGCCTGTTTGGAATGCTGTTGTGTCCAAGTCTGATGTTTGCTGATAACCTTTTTGTTGGTCAGTGTATAGATATTGTTTATTAAAGGGATATCGTGTAGTACTATACATATATGTGTGTAGCTGCTTCCTTTTGAGGAAAAAAAAAAGAGCATGCATAGAAGCTTTTATATGCCCCTCTCAGTGTTTGAAACCAGTCCTTTGAGAGGTAGATAAATAGATGTTATTCTGATGTGCTGTTCTTTGTTAGTTTTTCAGCTAAAAAAGTTAAATATTGGTACCACTAATAATATTATTGTTATCATTAATATTATTACCCTAATATTATGGAACACTGTGAAAGCTATTACAATGAGACCTGTAGTAAGAGCTAGCTGATATGAAATGCTATATTTATAAATATTTGCATTAGACCATGTGCTGGTTCTGTTCTAGTCATCAGATTAGTTCACACTGGTACTAACCCAGTCTTCCCTCTGCATGTTTGTTCGGTTACAAAAGCCTGGTATTCTTTACATTTGAACTTAAATAGTGTTTAAAACATAATTTGTATCATGAGAAGCAAAACATGTAAGGCTCTGTATCAGGACAAGCGATTGCTAACCTGTGCAGGGCTACGTCGTAGCGTGCCTGGAAACAACAACCATCCCAAAGAGCCCTGGAAGATGACCCTACTGGTTCTGTCAGGAGAAGATTCATCTGGGTACCAATTCCGCTGTCTAAGCCAGCAAAACGGGAAGAGACGGGAAAGAAGTGGAGATGTACACAGGCTGCATATACCAAACCAGTAAGATGACTGCCTGTGGTTGAAGTCCAGGCTTGTAGAATCATTTGTTTGAGATGTGTACTGCCTTTTTGGAGGTGTATACTGCCTTTTGATAAGGATTGTTTTCACATGCCTGATTATGTAGTAATATCCAAGTAATTATTTAAACAATAGTTTACTTTTATTTCATATAACAAATCTATTGCCTGGGGCGTGTGATCTAAAGTTTTTAGATTCATACATGTAAAATTAGTATTAAAAGGTTCTTATAAAATGATAGTTTTATATAAAACATAATTATTTTATAAGTATGCCTGTTAGAAGTATGTTTGATTTTAGACAATAGATTTTATTGTTGCATTAGATCAATTTGATGCCTCTAAAATACCTTTGAAAAAGTGATGTATCTGAAAAATGTTATAAATATCAGCAAAAATATTTTATTACAAATTATTTTGCAAATGCAATGCTTGGACACTATCCTTAAAATACCTGAATATAACTACATTGATACATGTGAAGTATAGTTTCTTCTGTGACAGAATATTGTTTTCCATTAATCTCATTTTACCTAAATATTGTAGAAGTCCTAGCTTTATATGTAGTACTGTGTGCCTACTGTATGCTGCACAGGCTGATAATCTTGCACTACAAAAAATGGACAATAATGGGCTGACAGCTGCCTTATTCTAACCCTATTTTGAAATCTACAGAGAACCTTCCCTCTTAGTTTTTTTGAGATGTAAGTTCTGAAGATGTAGTCCAGAATTAAGCATATGTGGTCATATGGCTACATAGACAGTAGAAAGCATTGTTAGTTAGCACAACAGAAACTGATTCCTAGACCCAAATACTTGGTGCTGATAACATTCTGTTCATACAATATTTATTTCAGGGACTTAGTCTGGACTCAGCCTTGCCTGATACAATGAACATCCATTAGTGGCTGTAGCACAACAGGAGCACTTCTGGAGCATACTTACCATTTAGCTTAATTGGAAAGGAGTCCAGGTTGTGCACTCTGACAAACATGATGCAAACCATACCTCAATAAATAGGGACAGCTGCAGAAATTGCTTTAAAAACCCCAACAAACAAAACCAAACAGTTCCTGAGCCAAAACACTAATGGGGATGTACCCATAATCCCTACTGCTGTAAAGTTAAAGGTTTGTTCACTGAGCTCAGTGGTAAAAAGACTCCTAAGTAGGCTAATGAGAGTTCTCACTGAGTGTTTGTGCCTGGATTCTGACTGTGTGTAGAAGAATGACGTTATCTTTGCAAAGAAGCCCTAACTTTGGCCCATCTGTCTTTGACAGGAACCATAGGAGAGAGCACAATGTCATCGCAGGATGCGTTTTTCATGAAAAAAACCAACACTGTTTACTTAAGGAGAACAGTTTCTATTTCACTGGAATGGTTCAGTCACACGTAAAAATCAACACTGGACAAATATAGCATATTAAAGATTAAGGGAAAACATTTTAGATCTGGTATCATTTAGTAGATGCATCAGGTCTGACAAAACATGCCAGCAGTTGAGAATATGACCTTTGCAAGATTATACAGTGCTGAAAAGTCACATTTACTACCTACTCAGCTGCACTATGTAGCTTAGCGTTCTGTATTCTGTTAAAAGCAAAAACCAGTAAGAATCTATGTAGGTAAAATTTAGGATTTGGGAGGTACCTACAAAAATGTGGTCCCCATTTTATGAAATAATTATATGAAATAAAATAAGGAAATTCATAGCAGTGCATGTGAGTAACAGCAGAATGATATTACATAAAGAATTTTTTGGTCTTCGTCTGTGAAAATAGAGTCCACTACTTTTAGGCAAACATCTGTATTATTTAATACTGTGTTAAGCAGCTATCTCTCTTGATTGTTTGGAATTTTGGACTGGATACTATCACTGCATGCCTGTGACGAAGCATTTGCAATAGGCCTTTCTCAGCCAGTGGTTCGTCTTCATAGGAAATACCTTTTTCTTCTTTTAAATGCCTTTATTTCCTTTTAGTCTTATTTTAATTTATGAACATATAAAATGGAAAGCATATATTCCTATGTAATACACTTATTGATAAATCTTGCTTCATGTGCCATGCAAAACTAAAATAACTGGCCTTTCCACAGGAGATGTGAAAAGGGTAAAAATAACTTACCAATGCCAATCTGGAGTTTTAGTATCACGTTGTCAGTCTTACACTGTATGTAGCGTACGAGACTCCAATTATTGTTATTACATTTGTAATAACAAAATACAAATCCTGTTATATGCTTTTGCCACATCTTTTCACGCTTTATTGCTATGGAAAGTTGCCTGGGAATTCAGTATGTTTAGTGCACAACACCATCATGTGATTCTGCCAGAAGTCTCCATGTTACTGTGCACTAATTCCAGTCTTTTTTTGGTCTTCTTCATGGAAAGAGGGCTCTAGATTTCTTCCACATTTAGCATCTTAGAAACATTTTTAAAGAAAGTAGTTTTGCTAGAGGTGAACAGACAGAACAAGCCTAGATTATCAGAAACAACTTTGAGAAGCAGCCTCGTCCATATGTCATAGTCAGAATTTTGTGGTTTGGACTCAAACATTACATGATTATTTAAATTCTTATGATAAATCCTTTCCTATTCCAAGAAAGTTATGAAATTCATAGGCAAGAGATGTGGTTTGTGCTGCTATTGCCACTCTTCCATCAGCTTGTGAGTTCTCTACTGCTTTTAGAGGTGCTCCATGAAATCTTGGCTCAACTGTCCTGTTCCTAGGAAGGAAGCAACCATCAAACTTTTAAAGGATGATGATTAGGATTATATTCTGCATACCTGTAAAGACTTGCATGCACAAATTAATCTTTTAAAATGAGTAGGATCTTATGTCACATTAGCTTCTGTTCAGAGGAAAGCAACAAAATCTGACCCTTGCAGAATGTGAGTGTAACTTGCATTTTATAGTGATAATCATGATGATCTCTTCTTTATATAATCCTAACAGTCTGGCTTTAGTTTAAAGCAAAAGATTTGTTTGGTTACATACAAAGTTTCTCCCAGAAATATTGTATCAGAAGTTCCTGTTTTCTTTTTATTATGTTCTATTTTTACTTCAATAAAAAAATACTTTCAGGCTTTTGTTGCTCCTATCCTTTGTTAACTGTCAGTCCTTTCTCCTTTCATCATTTCCTAGCAAACTTTGAGTATTCTGTACTCTGATTTTGCTTTCTTTCCACCTGAAATTTAGAAGTTTAGACTCTGTATTAATCTAATCTCGGAAAAATCCCTCATGGACCTATGCTGACATTTTCATACTAGTTTCATTTTCCCCTTCTCTACAGTGAGGATATTTCAGGTTTTTTGACCTCATTCATTTTGTTACCTGGAGTTTTTTGGTCTTCCTTTGCAGGTAGTATATGATTATTAATAAATCTTTATTTCTCCCTCCTGGCTGTATGTCGTCTTTCTGAAGTGTGCCTTTGCTTGTCTTCTCCCTTTGCTAATAATTCCTCTATGCTTCATAGTACTAAATATCTTCATTGCTCAAAATGTTTAAGTGGGTAATGTCACGAAGTTACACCAAGAAATTGTTCCCAGCTGGTTTGCAGGAGAAGAGCCTGAGCACCTCTTTTAAAATCTTCAATGGGGCATGGCTTCTGCATACTCCAAACAAACCTTCTTGCTTGCAATCATCCCCTTATATCTTGTCCGTCTCAAAAAAAAACACATTTGCAAAACTCTGCAAGCTTGAGATAGCTTGAGGGGGCAGGTGCTATCTCAGTCTCTTAACATCCTCTTAGGATCAGTCCCTCAGGCAAGAGGATCAGCATGAAGGTTAACATCTCTGTTTTCCAGAGTAACAGAGATCATTGTGCATTCTAGATGTGAACATCAACTACTTAAAAGTTCCGTGTGATTGAAAGTAATAAATAAATGGAAAACAACCCCAGACCCTCAAACCCAGCAAAATTGACCTATCTGAACGGTAATTTTTACATGCATTTCTCATCTTTCTAAATTCTCTATGCCAGCTATAAAAAAGGGCCAATTTTTAATTGGTACTTTGATAGCTTTGGTATTTTATTTTCCTTATTGTGATTCTTTTAGCTTAGAAATAGGTATAATTGCCTGGATCTAGTTGCATTGAGAGAGTATAGGTACAGTTTGCTGGCAATTATGTGCAGTTCAGCACCTGTAGTATCTGAATGTCATCATCTATATTGGAAAAGTTATCTTATAAATTCAGGAATAGAAATGTGAGGCAGAATTATAAATACTGGAAAACTAGTTCCACAGTAATATCTATATTACTATGTAATATTTGGTGGGTTAGGGCAACCAAAACCTCTGTAATATTAACCTTTTTATCACTTGACGTGTACACATACAATATTTTAATAAAGAGATTTTCGGGACAGCATGAGAATCATGTTTCACAGGAAAAAATAATGTGGGATTTTTTGTTGCTGTTAATTGCAAATAAATGTCAGCAATGCATTTCTATACTAACTGAATTTTTAAAGAAATATATCCCTAGATAGTGTGTACATTGTTCCAAAACAATATTAAGTAATTGTGATAAAAAAAATACAGATATTGTTGTGCATTTGCTGAGTACTAGCCTTCCCCACCGAGGATAGAAAGTGCACCATGATTAGACTGAATAGTGCAAATGCTTCTGGTTTCCTATAATTTGTAATTCCTTTTATGGCACAATAAAATATAAAGGGTCAATGTTAATAGTTCTTCTTGTCTTATCTGTTGTGGTAGTGAATCTATTTAATATGGTGGGGCAGCACTGATTTATTCCAGTGAAGCAACTTGTTCCACTAGCCCAAAACATTATTCTAGACACAGTCAAGAGAAGATGGTTATGAATATTGAAATACTTTCAAAACAGGATGTAGTAATTATGAGATCAGTTGAACAACAACAACAACAAAAAACCCTATTCTGTTACAACACACTTTTTGCAAAAACCTGCTATACATAGAGATGATAATTTAATAATTAATCTTATTGCTTGCTGATTTACTCTATGTTTTAATCCTTGATTTTTGCCAAAACATGAAAATACACAGTAGGAAATGTACAACATTGATCTGATTCAGTGAGAATATTTTCACTCACCTTTGGCTTGCCTCTGCTGGGATCTACTCAGTACTCAGCTACAACCTGTTCATTGAGATTCTAGCATTGATTGCTTCCATCAATAACTTCTGTCAGAAGAAGAAAGTATTTTCTCTAGATCTGTTTTAATCTTCATCTTGTTGGATAGAATCCAGATGCAGATTAATGAATCAGGAAGTCCACTTCATATAGCACAATATATGACCCAGCAGCAGAAAAAGAACTAAAAATTGGAAGTTTAACTTGATTTAAATCACAAAGTGAAAACAGCGATATTTGAATTTTTCACATTTCCGAACATAGTGTTGTGAGGAAAAGCAAATCTGTAACCCATGGAGCATTCAAAAGATTAAAACAGTACGCAAAGCATGTTTTAGATTATTCTATGAAAATAAGAAAGGCTTTTTTTCTAAATTAAAGATGTTTTTCACAATTAATTCATGTTTAGATACTCATTCAGCTTATTCTACCCAGCAACCTAGGTTACTATTGTAAAGATTACATGATCAATGCAAATTTGTTAAAATCAGGTTTATCTTTGCAATATTCATTAACTGCCTTTTAATAGAAATGTTTCATTACTTTGATTATATTATTATATAATGCTTATAGGACCTCTGCATTCAGTGAATAGCTATTCAAGATCTTTTTGTTCTTCTCATTTAATGTAGCTGTAGTCTTCACCTAATGTGTATTTTTCCAATCCTGCCAGAAGTCTAAAATTTATCTTTACAATTTTAACTCTCCTTCCTTTGCTTCTTACCCACCCCTTACCTCCCATTCCAGCCTACACAGATGTAAGCCGTGCTCCTTCTTTTTCTTTGTCATTACCTATCTTGCCCATTGGCTCATGTTCATCATCCTTTCTGCCATTCCCCTCTGCCTCCTTGGTTGCTCTCATGCTCTGTCTGCAACTTTTGAGGCTTTGCTGAAACACAGATGACAATCTCCCTGAGTTCATCCACAAAGAATCAAATTTTATTTTAAAGAAAGGCAATCTCTAATTTACAAGGGCTATATTTTATTAGCTATTATAATTCATTGGAAATCAAAGTTTATGTGAAATTAATTAGATGCTGCAGAAATAATTTAATACCAACACTATCTTCAAAATGATATATATATATATAAAAACCTGTTGTAATGTTTTCTTTAAATACAACACATGCTAGATGTAGTTATATTGCAATACTATTTTATATGACTTGTAAAGTGGTAGTCAAATGATTGCTTCACAATTTTTGTTTATATCTTTACTCTTTGAATTATACAAGGTCCTTTCTCCTTGGAGTTAGTCTGGCTATTTCATTCAAGGAGTCTTTTCAATAGAGGTTTTACTACTTCCCTCCGTAGGAAGTGTACAAGGAAGAAATTTACTTGTGTATTTGGCCAGTGTATATCTATATATATTTTTTCCTTGTGAAAGGAATGCTTAAGTGAAGTTACTCTTTTAGCTGCAGATAAGACTGAGGGAAAAGCAAAGATCTTTTAGCAGGCTTCTTGATACAAATAGCTCAGTGGGAGGCTCAGCACAGATGATTTAAAGGGCTGTTGCAAGGGCTAAAATAGTCTCTGGACTTCCCAAAAGTCATCTCTTTAGGGCAGTGGTGGAGGTCACAATGTCATAAGGTGTATAATATAGGAATTGGAAGAGATCTTATGGAATAGGCACAAAATTGCTGTCTGTTTCTTCTAAGTTTAATGTGTAATGACAAAATCGGCTCAAAACATCATTTTTCCTGTTAAAACAGTGTTATGCTGGCTGAATTACTATAGAATTAGGGAAATGGCATATTTACAATATGTATTAAAATAAATTTCATGTTTGCATCATCTAGTACTGTCTATAGTGTTAAATTTATTTCGCCATTTTGAATAGTTTATGTATCTATTCTGTATAGATGTCAACTTACACTAGTTTTCACTTGAGTATGAAAGAAAAAGTGATGTAGAAAAGAGCTAACAGGGCATTGTTACTGGAATATTAAGTAAAAAAATATCCTGTTTCATTCCTAGAATCCTTCAGTTATCATCTTATGAAAAAAATGCTACAATAGGTGCTAAAAGCATTAATTTATAGTACTTTGCCCACCCCCAATCACATCATAAGTAATTGCATTTTTATGAGACTTAATCCAAACTTAAGATACCTTCACTGATATGTTAGACACAGTCATACATCTAAAACACCAACTGTAAACTTGAAGCTGGCTTTTAATCTCTTGTAAAACATCCAGACTCAAAAATATTTTAATGGAGTTTTGAGCTTTGTTATATGTAAAACATGTATTGAGAGTTGTCTTTTGTGTAATGATAAGAAGTGTGAACCTAAAGATATGTTATCATAAAATATTTCTTTTCATAACAATAAAAATATTAACTTTTATGTCTTGAGAAATTTCCAGTTAAAATAATTGTTTGGTGCATGTCAAAATTCATAAGCAGATCCTAATGGGTCTCTGGCTTATTTTTTGTTCTACTTTGTTATGAACTGTTGATATCTTGACCTGGACAATCTGATTGGAACTTACTAACATCTTAAACCTTCATATTACCATTTTCTAGAGTTGCAAAACTCCTGCCTTGTCATGTTGATAAACTGGAAGCCTACCGTGCCTAGCTTTTTAGACAATAGGAAACATTGAACTCTGCTGATCCAAGGCAATGGTTACTAGGAATTTTTCCAAGTTTAGACAGAACACTTAAGAGCAGAGAGGTGCTTTCAAACATCTTTTCACAAACCGTGGTCGTGAGAGAACATTTAAAAGGCAGATCCTCCTTAAGCCACTGGTGAGCTTCTAGACAGTGCTGGGCAGGAGGACAACCACACAATCCAGGTAATCTTTTTAATAAATTGAGCCTTTCAAGGCTCTGCATGTTAGACTGTAAGCCATCCATCCATTTCTTGAGCCTTGAATCTGTGAAATGATGTTTTTAAAGCCCCATTATAGAAAATTCCAGATGATCTGTCCTTATTACTTCGTAATAACATGTTTCTGGTTTGAAGTTAGAGATCTGTCTTGATGACTTTATTATTCTGTGTCAATCACATTGTCCATTGCAGAATAAGTGGAAAAATAGTAGAGGAAAAGAGCATAGATTGGAATTGCAGCTTGAGAACTACTTGTACATGTAGAAAAGTTTATTCAAGATTGTGACAAAATATCTTTTCTATAACCTAAAATGTATTACTCAGATGTGTCAGATTCTTGTTTCCTTTTTCTTTTTTCTTTGCCACTTTATTTCAAGTAAAAATAAAATGAAAATTAACTGACTTTTAAGTTATTCTGACAAATTGTGCTGTCTGACCTACAACAGATCCATTTTTACATTTTATTAAATTAAATTAAATGGTCCACTCTTTCTCATATCAATGCTATTCTTCTCCAAAGTTCACTCCTGTCCTCAGCTTCAGCTGTCATAGCATATCAACACTGAAGCTGACTCGAGTGTAGAAACATTGAGGGTTAGTGTGTCTGATTACCTTACCCTCAAATTTCAGTCAGCTTTAAATACTTATGCAGATAAATAATTTTTGCTGTTCCTATACAGGATTGACATCTTCAAGTATGTGATATATGGTGTAGCAGCTGCATTCTTTGTATATGGCATTTTGCTGATGGTGGAGGGATTCTTTACAACTGGTGCCATCAAGGATCTCTACGGGGATTTCAAAATCACCACTTGCGGCAGATGTGTCAGTGCCTGGGTAAGTGGTCAAGAAAGCTTTTGTACTTAAACCAATGTAAACTATTTTGTATATTTTTAGTGCCTTGTGCTGTTTATTTTTTTGGGTTTGTTTCTTTCATGTTTTCTGACACTTCAAGTTAGTGATTAAAAATCATAGCAAGGGAGAATAAAGTCTTTGAAATGTTCTCTGTGATGGTTAATCATTAAGTAATTCTTGATACTTAGGAATAATTAATTCCACCAGTTGAATCAGAAAGCTTATTCTCTCAGCCACATAACCTGTTTGGGACAGGACTAAAAGTGTGCAATGCCTTCAGCTCTACTGGGCAAGAATTATTTTTCTTACTAATATTTTCAGTGTTATTTTAGAAATCTTGCCTGTTTCTCTTTGGGACAAGCTGAAACCTGTCATCAGGTTTTGTTTTGTTTCTAAATGGCAAACAGCCCATTATTTCCTCCTGCGCTATCTCAGGATTGGCGATACCATTCACTTATGACCCTGGAAAACCTAGATTCAGAAAAATCTGATTTGTACTGGGACTTAAATAGGGGTTTGTCATACTAAAACTGTTGACTGAACTGGGATTATTTTCATATCTCTGTTCAATGTCAGGTAACTAACTAACTTTTTTGGTATTTGACTCCCCTGCATCTAAGGTAAGATACCTGGACAATTGGTAGCTGTTGGAGTTGGATATTTCTGCAAACACAGAATCAGTTGTCAGTATCAACAAATATTATTTCCTGATGAAAAATAAATTACTAAATACAACCAAGTAGATCTGGGTGCTAAGGTACACTTAATGTTATACTATATTAACAATAACCAAGATATAAAGTAATAGCTAGAGGAGTGTTTCCCATTGTACCTTACTACAAATATCAGCATCTATTAAATGGAAATATAGACTAAAGCCAGATATAGGCTAAAGAGAATATTTTCTCGTCACACTAAAGATTATCAGAACTAGTATTTTGGACTCTGACACTAAACTGAATGCAGATAATCTATACCTTACAAGTTGGGGAATGTGGTATGCATGCCACCCCTACATAGATGTAATATGCTCCACAGTAATGCTGCTTTTTCATCTTTTATTCTTTTATTCCTGCCAAATGTTATTGTATGATTTTGGCACTTTGACTAAGCATTGGTTTAAAGCCTTTAAATAAATATATAAATGAAGACTGGGAATCTTTTAAATAAAGAGCAATCAATGCTTATACCAACGCTGCTTTCATCTCCTGGAAAGAATTCTCTAATCTATATTCACTGAGAACCTACTAAGCTAGTTGAAATTCTGTACAGAGTAGCAAATTTTTCAGAACATGATTTTTTTCTTCACAGCTCCCATTAAATGCCTGCCCTCAGTACTGCAGCAGAGCAATGCTGCATCCTTTCACAGCTTTGGTGCCCTTGCAGTATAAACTGTAATTCTGTTGTACGTGTCTAGAAGAAATGAACATTTAAACATCTGTTCTATTGTTAATATCACTGTTATTGTTAATGATTCATTAAATTAATTCCTTCAGCATTTTACTTTCATCAGTAATTTGTAGTATTTGTGTTTTACTTTAAGAAACCTTGGGTTGATATACATTGTGCTGCTAAGGTTAAGGCTGTATACTGTTTTATGATCACATTTAAAATAAGCCATCAGTTGAGTTCAAGAATAATAATGATTATGTATTTAACTTAGTGAAATTTTTTTTCTTTTCCAGGGAAAAGAAAAAAAACTCTCTGTTTAATTGCTTGTCTTATTCTGATGATATATCAGTAAGATTGCTATACAAATGTCTGGAATTATTTTGGGTTATTATCCTGGCTTTTGCTTCTGTGCTCTAGAGGTTTGAGACTAAGGCAGTACATACAGCATTTTGTCAATTAAAATTTGATACTGTTTTTTACTAAGTTTACTTTGATTATCTCATATTTAAAATTCTTAAGGGGCAAATAACAGTTTACATATAAAAAACCATTGAGAATTAGCAAATATTTCAGTCCAACAGTTCTACGTTTATAATTTATTCAGTTCCTTAAGTCATGTAATGATAAGAAGAAAGTTCTAAGAACAACAGAAAGATGGCTGGAGAGGTAAACTGAATCTAGTAGTCTTGTGTGCCAATCCCAGATTGTTCTATTGCTATACAAATTTGCTGTAGTAATTTTTTTTTTTATGTACAGTTGCTAAAATAAGATAATGCTATTGAAGAGGGTTAATATGACAACTACTTGTTGCCAGAAAGCTTCCTAGTATAAATTCTGGAGATGGTAATTTTTCAAATATTAAAATCTAAGCTGTGAAAGACTAAACAGTTGATTTCTTTTAGCAATACCTTAATACTAACAGTAATGTACACAAAGGATATTTGTTGTTTTGAAGAATTAAAATTCTAAAAATGGCTCTACATCAAAACCACCTTCGTAAAAGTTCAATTGTGACCATGATTTCACATCAAATTTGCTGATGTCTTTCTAAATAGTAGTTGAGCCTGTTAAGGTCTGAAAATGAAGTCCTCCTGCTTTACCATTGTCAGCAATTACTTCTCATTAATATTTTGCACGAGTATATTTATTATGTCTGTGACTAAACCTATTAGGGTAATGGAGAAAAAAACAATCAGCAAAAAAATTCAAGGAGGAAAGTTTTGTTTTGAATTTATATGGGCAAGCTATATTTCTCCTGGAAATCTGAAAAGTAACATCTTTTTTTTTCTTTCTTCTCAAAATATTTTTTGAAAAGCAGGCTTTTAAGAACAGCAAGTGCCAGCATCTACAGAAACTTTTCACATGCCCTTCTTGACCTTCCTCCTTCACTATGTGAATAGCTCACTTCCTAGATCTACAGGGGCAAAAGGAATTTTTTTGTCCGAAGAGTTGGAATAAGAAATAGCTCAACCTACCCTTTCCAGTGATTGTATAGTTAATTAATTAGCCTATGTGAGCATTCAGTGGATTAGCACCCAAGTCATGCCAGTGTTGCTGTGAACTGTGCCCTCTCAGATCTGAGAAAGGGCCTGTGAAAGTGGCAGTGAGGAGTCTCATTGGCAGTGTTTTCAGAATTAATTTACTGTGAGAAGTAAAACAAAAGCAGAATAACAATGCCAGTCACATTCAAGGAGGGATGGCTGTGTTTTTAGTCTTAATTTTTCAATGCCTGAACATGTTTTTAGATAATTAAATAAACAGTTATATATAAATTGTGCTGTAGCATGATTAGTGAAGAATTGCAGACAGGCCTGAAGCTGACTGTGACACTGTGTTTTTGCCTTTTAATACCCTTTCTATTTATATTCATCAGGCTTGATCATGGAAAACCTCATTTACACCTTGTTTTAGAATGTCTGCCCACAGAGCCAATAAAAAAAAAAAAAGAAGAAACACACACAAATGAGGCTTTATGCAAATGAATGTCCTATTTTTTTGCAAAGGCAATAACCCTGAAGTCTTTTAAGTCATTTATATCAAGCACTTCAGTCAACTATCTCAATTTATGGGATGTGTCTTGCTTGGTCCCTTTAATTGGAGTTTAGTGAATAACATTTGCTATCTAAACACTGCTGGAGTTAGTAAATAAAGTAAAATATGTTAATGATTTTATAGGTTTCTGGAAGTCATCTTATTTCTGGATACTAGACCAATGCTGGAATTTTTTGAGAACACTGGGTTCCTTATGATCTTATGTGCTTGTTCTTGAAATACAAAGGACAAGACCTAGCAACACTTAGAAAGTCAGCTGAGTGGTTAAGATAATCTCTCAGCTTTATGCCAATACTCTCCAAACTACTTTGCTACTACATATGGTTTCTTAAAAAGAACGAAGAATCCAAGTTTGTTTTTTTTCCCCCCTCTATTTGTTATACTTTTAGAAATCTTTTGCAGTGAGCTCAGAAATTATTTTGTTATATATTTCTGGATGCTTTGTTGCTTTTGGCCTGTCTTATTTCTGTAATCTAGCCAGGTTGTATTGTTTTTCTTCATTTTAAACTTCCACATTTTCTCACTCAGGGATATCACGCTTACAAAATCATTCTTTTGTTTGATCATTCCTCTTCTCACATAACTTACCATGTGTTTTATACACAGCCCTTTTGTTGACTGCAGTGTTCATTGCTTCCTTTAACAGAGTGTGCCAGACATTGTAATATGCCTTGCCAGAAGCTTCTCAGCTTCTGCTTGCTGCTCACTGACAGAATTTTTATTGTTGATGATAAACTGGACAAAAAGGTTTTACTTCAGATTGTGCTGTAAGTACAAGCTTACAGTGTGTCTTTCACACAGAGAACAGGATTTTTCTTTGGCATGTAAGCTCAGTCAATAAGCAGCATTTTTAATAAAACTGTTTTCTGAAAATGTGCTGTTATACATTTCCAAAGCGGGCTTGACTGTGGGAGCCGTGACACTTCCTCCATGGGATTTACCTTTCTATTATGAACCATCATAAACTGCTTGAGCTGATAGCTTTATTTCCCCCAGGTTTGGATAATCTTTCTCAGTTTTAACTTGAATACTTCATCAGATGATCAGTTTTCCCTGAACCTTGTTCTCACCTGGCTGCCTTATTCTTTTTCACTGCATATGGACATTTTACTCTTTTATTGTTATTTCAACCTGTGAATGCCAGTGGCATTGTAATAAATTCACAATTTTATGGTCAAAGATCTCCTTTATGCACTCCCAATGGTTTCTAGCCTGCTTGTTTTTCCAGTCTCCCACTTAAAGTTACTGTCCCCAAAATCCACAGAAACCATATACAGCTTTTTGTTCTTTGTTTCAACTGCATTTTCCTTTTGACATCTTATTAATTCAAACTTGCCGTTGCAAAGGTTTTTTAGTATTGCTTGCCCAGGAAAAAGTACAGAAACTTGCAGATTTACCTCCTCACTGCTTGTATCCTTTTATTTACGTGTGATGTATGCATTCAAGTTAAGGTGGTTAGACTTAGCCAACTGGAGTATTTTTATCAATTCTTTTTTTCAGATGAAGAATTTTAACATTTAAGGTCATGTTTTCAGAATCCCCTGGCTGATTAAAAGCCATGCTATTGACTTTCACTGCTTGGCAGGACAACAAACAAGAAAGGAAAGTCCCTACCCTTTATTCTCTCATAGGCTTCTCAAGCCCCATTAAGAACAAATCAGAAAAGAACACATGTTGTTATTTGTGACAGCCAGGCATTCACTTTGAGTGACACAGCTGTTTAGAGAAGTTATAATAGTATTATTTCTGCCTTCTAGTTTAAGCTTCACTGTCTTGTTCCCAACTGTAGATCATACAAACTTCCTGAAGAAAAATCACAGTCTTGGCAATGCAAAAAATGTACGCAATCTGTATAGTGCAGTGTTACCATTTTCTGTTACAGAAAACCTGTCATCATTGAAAACTATTAGAGTATGGATCAGGACTTTATAAATAGGTTATTGGCAATTTTGAAGCAAAATACCTAGAAAATTTACCACTAGGACCTGCCTATGTTGTCAGGGAGTAGGTCTTGATAGAACTAATTGTTTTTCATAATTTATGTGTTTAAATTGAATAGTCATGTGGCACGAACACCATCTGCGGGTTCTTCAGACAGTATTTAATGAAGATATCTATTCAGTTTTTAAAATAAGCAGTTTTAAAACCAGATTATATATCTGTAATCACATTTAAATACAAACCCAATAGTTTAGCTAAATTCCAGAGAGTTCCTCAATGTATTAGAAACATGACAAAAAAAAAAAAAAAAAGGAACACAAAGAAAAACCTTGAGAATGTTAAAATATAAGCATATATATTTTGAGAAAAAGGAGATAATTCCTATCTGGAATATTATGAAATTGAACAGGAAATTCTGCTGCTGTTTAATAGCAGTAAGATCCAATGCTCTCTGTAGGACTTCAGAAGCCTGTTGGACAACAAAAATGATGGTCTCGCCTGAAAGACACATAAAATAACTAATGCCAACAATTTAAAGCAGCACAGTGCTACAAAACCATCAATATTCTAAAAAAAGATTCATAGATTAAAAAAAAATTATATTTTTATAAGAAATTGCAGAAAAGATAAATTATAAAATTTTCAGGGAAAACTTACTTTTACATCAATGCAAAGCCATCTTCTTCAAACTGAGTATGTTCTGATAGTGGATTTGTTTACAAAACAAAGTTGCAAAAAATGAATCAATTTTTTAGAGAATATCTTTTGTATTTCTGATGCAGTTGTGGAAATCTCTTCCCTCACTACCACCAGTAAATAAATTCAGAGTAAATCAGAAAAAAAACCAGCTTTTTATAACAATAGGCATCATGTGTAGCATATTTCAACCTTGAAATACACATTCAAAATAATTTTTAGAAAAATGTATATGCAGATGAAGAGCAGAAAGTGTGATTTGTTTTTTATTTTGCGAAAATCATTTTTTCATTTATCTAAAATGACTGTAGAAGAAAAATGTTTTAAAAAAAATCCTATGAAATTCCATAAAATGGATGCTTCAAAATTTAAAGTTTCTGAGATTTAATAATTTTCTCATAATAAATTTTATCAATCTAAGGAATGTCACATTAGGTAGCATTTACTGTATGGATGAATTGCAATTAGGCAAATCTGAGAAGTCTGTCCCACTATGAATAGAAATTTGGACCAATATTGCCTTTTTTTTTTCCTCTTGAAGCAGTTGACTTGAATCCAAGCCAAGAAGAATCAACCACATGACGGTAATAGCATAGCATGAAATGTATCCATGTTTCAACAAGACTCTTGGAGCTGTGCCTGAGAATATAATATGTCAGAGAGAGAGAGAGAAGTTGAACACGTTTTGTAGAGGCAATAATAAATGTCCCACAAGTGATTGTTAGCAGTGAGAGTGATGTTTTAGACCAAGCAGAAAAGACTTTCTAAGTGTGTATTTTCTGTGATTTATAGTGCATTTAGTGATAATATCAGAACATCAATCTCTTTCTTCCAGCAGCATTATATGTAAAATGAGGTAAGTTGAAATACTTTTGCTTCATCTTTTATTTCTATTTTGGAATGAGGTGTGAATGTAGGAGACACTAGTTAGCAATGAAACAAGAATGTTAAAGGAGGAGGCCATTTGATTGTGAGGTACTTAGCAGTCCTTAAACTTACTTAGATTTCATACTGTTCCTAAGAAGAGGATGTAGAGAGGTTGGCTAGGGTGGCAAAGGATGATCTGTAATGTACTAGGCATTATTATACCAACAAGTTTAAAGACATCTGTATAAGTTTTTCAATTTCTGGTGTATTTAGATCTAAATAAATAAGGATTGTATTGCTGGTTCTAGAGAACCTAACAGTTTTTATTAAGTAACAAAGGATGTTTTAGATTCTGCATTGTTAAAATCCTTTCCAGAGAAACTCAGTGAGTTTTCCAATCGTTCTCTTTCATGCTCTCTATACATTTAAAATGCTGTTGCAAAAAAGCATTTGAAAGAGGTTGAAGTATTTATGCAGAGATTCTTCTCTAAAAGCGCAAAAATTACAGATTTCTGTTGAATCAATTCTGAACCTTCCAAAACTGTAAAAGAACTAAATCCTGTAGTATAAGAATACAGATTATGAATAGGAACAAAATATCTGATATTTACACTAATCTATGATAAAGTAGGCAGAACCCTGCATTATAGAAAATTGAATGCAAGTAAACAGTAAGTCTGAGATAGTAGTACTTTTGCGTCTACTTCTAAACTGCAGAAATTAATATGCACTCTATCGGTACAGCTTCAAGACAAAAGTTCAGCATTTGAAAAAACTATGTGGCAGCTGCAATGAATAATTTAAAAAGAAAATGTAAATGTGTTTATGTGGAATATGCACAAGGTAAGGAGACAGTAGCATTAACTCAGAGGAATTTCTCCTAGGAAAAATGGACAAGACTGAGGCAGAAGGCCTGAAAGTCGAAGGTGATTTACGAATTTAAAGCTGCACAAAGTGCAAAAGCTAAAAAGTTTCTGTTAGTATTGAAATCACGTCTATAGATGATTGAAAGTGAACATGACATTAGAGAGACAGGCAATTCTGGAGGAAATTGAAAAGATCTGCCTGTTCATGTTTCTGAGTTGCCATCAAATGACACCCAGGGCCTTGTCCTGACATGCAACTGGGAAACTGCAGGCAGAACCAGGGCTGTGCAACGCACTGCGGAGGTCAGGTGCCTCATGGTACTCCAGTTAGAGGCAGCTGGGCTCTAGAACGTTAGAGAACGTGGGCTCATCTTCAGGTGATGTCCTGCACTGACAGGGTTTCACAGTGAAGCATAATAGGCTTTTGGCAGGATGGAGGTATGTGATCTCTGGAAATGTTGTTCTGATCTCTGGCAAAAACTGTCAAAGAGAGTTTCTGAGCCTCAGAGGTTTAGAAGGAACCTCTTAGATCATCAAGCTGGAAGTAAACAATGAAGTTTTCTCTGTGTGTCACAGGATAATAGATCTAAAGGAGATATAAACACAGCAAGGTGTACATCTTCTTACTCTGGGTTGAGAGCTCATGTCAGGGAATTAATATAAAATAAGTGCATGATTAAATTGAGAAGTGTAAATGTAGGGTGCTGAGTGGTTTGGAACAAAGACGAAATTACAGGGCAACATGAGGTTTCTGGAGTTCAATTATATTCAGGCACTTCTGATTTTGTTTCTGTGTTTCTTTATTATTTTTTTGTAGTAAGCAGCAGTGCCCTTATACAATAAATGACTGGATTTTACTTTATTTCCATGTCAATCAGTCTCTCGTACCTTTTAGGTAGAATTTCACTGTCTCTGTCCTTAGGGTCACTGAAGCAATCATACAATGTTTCTTCAGGGGTATGAAAATATTTATAACAAAACTAAAACAAGAACAGTGTTTGAAATTCAATGATTGTGCTTTTCATGGGACAAGTACCGGTGCATTTTATAAAGAAACTAGTAACTGAAATCTTGATTGAAATAAATAGGATTTGGGTAATGTTTTCCATGGAAACAGGGTTTCAAACAGCTATGACACCATGAAAGCTGTTGTACTGTATACTTACCATCTCAGAGCATGCTCTGAAATCTCCAGTTCCTGACATTGCTCTGTGCAACAGATTTATAAAAAAATCTTTCCAGAAAGGTTGATGATTTGCTTGCTTTGATAAATTATGATTCAGGAAAGCCATTACTGGCAGTGAAAAGCTTAGAAAATCTGGCAAGAGGTTATTGCCATCCATGGTGTTACATACATGGCAATACAAGAAATCTGCTCTTCAGCTTCAAGGCTGAAGATTTGTTTTGTTGAAATAATTATTCATATTAGCTATTCTTTCTCGATGTGAACTGAGTATTGCTTAATGAATTATCATCTTCATGATTTGGTAGATGAATTTCACTATCATTTCCAGGTGGGTTTTGGATTTATGTGTTTGGCTTCTTACAGTGAAAATTGAACTGATCAGAGAAAGTAATTTTCACTACCAACGCAATAGATAGCATACAAAAGAACAAACTATGATACCTATTTAAGATGCTGTACTGCTTTTTCATAAATCTTTGGCTTGTCACATAACAGAATGCTACTTCAAAGGAGGAAGATCCCTTTGAATCTCAGGAGATTGTGTTCTGAATTTAATTCCTGGAGTGAACAGGCTTCTTAAGCATTTCTTGTAAGGTCTCTAGAGCAAAGAGGGAAGATTGTAATAGCAGAGGAAAAGATAAAAAAAAAAAAAGCATGCTTGCAAACCTGTTAAAACCTCTCAATCTCTTTCCTTTCATCTATCCTAAAGAAGTCACCTTCACATTCAGAACACATGCTCAGGGAAAGAATGCATCTAAAACTACGTGTTTTGCAGTATTTGAAGGGTTGAGGGAAGGATGTCAGCATGGATCCAGACAATTACAATATTAAGACCACACACTCTCATGTCTCTGATGGTGAAACAAAGAGCATGTGCTCCAGAAAGATGACAAATAGACCTAGACAAGAAAATGCTCCCACATCTCATACAGACTAAGAGAAGCTTAAGATGCCATATCTATTTAGTGTATTCAGGACAAACACAGATGTTTGGGAAGTTTTTACAGGGGGGAAATGCCCTAGCATGTCTGCCATATTTAGTATTAAATTTTTACTAGTATAAATTACCATCCTTTCCATTAACAGAACTACTGAATTTTTAGGAACTAAAGCTCTCTGGGAGATCATTCTTCACCCTACCTCAGGGCAGGATCAGCTCTGCTTAAGTATCTGCAGCATCATATTAAGTTCTGTGGTACTTAATGCACTCTGAACCTTAATCAACATTCAATTACATCTATGGAAGAGATACCACTGTTCTGAGTCAGGCTTTAGTACATTTTCTGTGCTTTTATCCATTACTTCAGTGTTGGCCTTTCTGCAAAGAGCATGAGAACCACTTATTCTTGCATAGAAACCATACTGCAGTTCAAAGAAAAAAATAGCTGTATCTGAATGTACAGGGGAAACCCAAACCCAACAAATTTTAAAGAAAAATAACATGTAAATCTTAAATATCAATGAAAATTTAATTCCTGTTGTGAGTTCTCTATCACTTGCAATTAAGAAAGCATGGATCCTTAATACAGCTGTTATAGCTCAGGGGAGAGCTGTGAGCACCAAGCATATTTCACTGGGCCAGGTTCTCCGATAAGCACCGTGCAGGAAGTCAGCCAAAGCTACCATAAGGCTTCGAAGGCTATGAATAAGCAAGCTGGAAACACTGAAACTACCTGACAGAGCTGCTGGCTGGAAAAATGCTACAGGATCATAAGTGATCCCAACTGTCACCCTAAGGACTCGACAGTGTCCCACACACGACAGAGCAACAGGCTAGCCTTGACTTAGGGGCACGCTTGCCACCTGCTGGTCGGCAGCTGCTCATCACGCCTCTAAAACACTCCCCCCAGTATCTGTCCAATCTAGTCCACCACGTGCAGAAACCCTCCTGTACTATCAGCGCAACACATCCTCCTCTCGTCTGCAGCATTACTCAGACCAAGAAAATCCTGGAGAGATCCCAACCCAATTTGCAAGAAGATCTTTGCAAAACCAGCTGTGGTCATGGATGGCTCCCAGCTGCTGCTGCCTTTCCCCCACCCTTTCCACAGCCTTCAAATTCCACTTGTAAACAGGAGTCTGAAGATGTGTATTACAGCTGGCCATCTTACCACTGAAGCAGGGTCTAAGCGGCATGATGCAGTCTCATCAAGCCTATCTCACCCACCTCCCATTCCCACTTGTTCTGTTGAAAAGCACTAGTGTTTACACTGGCAACTGTGGCTCAGCAGGTATGGATCTTGCCTGTTAAGTGCATCAGGCTGAGCTCTGAACTTGTATTGAACACTGACCTCAGTAAGAGTCTTTGCTGCCTAGGAAACAAACTGAGTAAAAGGACAGGAAATTCAAAGCCCTATAGGTTGCTGGCTGAAACTTAAAGACTGGTGCCTAGGGCTGCTTGAAATATTTCTTTAAAATTGCTTCTGAACAGGAAATTGGATTTAAACACCACCACCACCCCTTCCTCCCTAAAGCTGTCTACTTTTGCTTCAGTCACAATCTGTATGGTCTGATTGTCTTGTGCTTTCATTCTCCTGCATGGTCTGTAGCTTCCCTCTCCCATGGAAGAAAAGGGCATGTATCCCAGGAAAAGCAATGGCCAGGCACTTGTGATGTACCCTCTCACAGTAAGAAGACATCTCTGAGAAAATGACAGGAACTACTTCAGTTCAGGGGAGTTCTGAGACAGTATTATCAACCTTTTCCAACAAAGAGTTACCACTGGAATATCCACTAGAAAAACTTGCTTCCCTTTCTTAATGTGAAAAAAATATCTAGCCTTTTTTCTTTCTAAATGGCTCTACGTGGTGGTGCATGAGTCAGTGAAGGCTGGAAGTGCCTGCTTAAAAAAGATAAAATAAAACATAGTCTTCATTTCAGCCCAGTGTCTAGTAACATCACAGAATTACTAGTTCTGCTAATACCAGCTGACGACTTTGCACTTAGTCACCTATGCGTGGAGAAAATCCTCCAATAGAGGCTGGCGGCTTCTGGTAGCAACAGAATGGGACATGCTTGTCTGGTAACTGTCTATGCCATCCTCATTACAAGCATAAACAGTGGACCTCAAGGTAGCAACCCATGTCTCTGGCTCCAAATAGACAGACCTGTCATAAACGTATGTTCCGAAAGTCTTCAAATATGGAAGAATAAATCCTGAACTCTCAGTGAGATAAAACTGGAAAAGCAATACATACTCATGATGGTTTTGTTACTGATGGGGATAAGGGATTAATATGCAAATACCTGTAACATACCAGCTCTGCAGAGAGAAACTAAAGTTAAATCCAGTCTTGCAAAACACTAATCCTGAGGCTGAATAGTGCATGTGCTATAATATGCCAGTGAAACTAATGGAAGAGGAAGGTGCTCTCTGCCTCATACAACCACCCTCAGAGTGAAAATCATCTTCTGCACATCTCAGCTAGCTAGTATAGTCTTTTTTCATAGCCAGTGAAAAGCAACAGGCACCCCTACAGCACAGATCACATGAACAGTATTGGGTATCTACAGTAGGGTGGGACAAATTATACTAGATTGGACTGAGTCTGTGCACCTTGGTTCCTACCTCTTTACTTTCTGTAATTATGCATCATTGATAGTGTGGTAAGATGTGAATAGACACAATTCCTTTTTCTTAGCAAGGTAGACAAAATAAACTTTTGTCACTAAAAATGAAGGATGTGAACCCCAGCAGGGGGAAAGGCTATTCTTGCCAAAGACTGGAATATGAGAGAGCGTGGATCTAGAATGGAAATCCAAGGTGAGAGCTTGTTCTTGAGCTGATGGAATGGACTAGGACAGTGAGTGCTGCTCCTCAAGAGGTAAAGCTTTCCCTGTGAACAATTGGCACTATCTGATATGCCCAAACTCTTCCTGCAACATCGAGTCTCCCAGGGGTCTGGATCAGCTCTGAGCATTCTGGTTGCTCTAATACCTAAACACCACTATGACTCTTTATTCTTTTTGGGGTATAAAGATAATTTCACTATTATTTAGGAAATCTGAGCAAAACACAAAAGCCTTTTTTACTGACCGTATATCATTCTTGTCACACCATGTGATTTTGGATGGAATGTGAAAAGGGATTTTAGAGTTCTGCCATCAGTTTCTATGAGAACCTGCAGCCCACTGCATTTCATTCAGTTAACTTCTAATTAATAAGTTATATACTTAAGGAATGGTTTTGTATGGTCCTAGCTAATTTTGTAGCATTATACATAGCAATGTATTTTTGTGAGTAAAAAATGAATGAGCTCTCCTACAGTAAGTAGTAACCAAAAATCTGGACTGAAGCCCAAATTCAATAATAACTTATTTTTTGGTAACTTCCCTGGAGTTTTAACCTTCATTATCCCTGGTACTGATTTTATTATTAAAGGCAGGCATAATTATTTTAATATAGATAGATCTAACCCTAAATGAAGTTATGTTATTTTACCATAGAACAAACAGTATAGATACTACTGGTGCCCTGTATCCCCTCTTATATATTTCCCTACATTAAGTTCTACAATAAAACACAAACACAGGTCACAATAGTTCCTTTGTATAGATTTGTCTAATTCCATAAGAAAATATTATTTGGGGGGCGTATGATGTTTTATATATAAGATATTATTAAGGGTTTGTAACACTATTTATATCACAATGATTTTACCAGGAAGCCTAGATCTGCCGTCGGGGAGACTTTCTCTAAGTCCTGGCTTGCAAAGTTTTGACTTGAGCTATTTAAGAAGGGGGGGGGGGGAAGACTCTACTTGGCAAGAGCTTTAATTAGCAGAAATTTCCACGCTAGGAATATTATTCTGCATGAGCAGAAATTGCATAGCTCTTGCCTCTAGATGCCTTAGAGATGCCATTGATTGCCCATATTCAGAACAGGGGAATTATGTGACCCAGTGCTAATTTGAATTCCTTTACCAAACACATTTTTATTTCATCATCTCAGCTGCATAAAAGACTCAAAGTACCAGAGCTTTAAAGACTTTGAATTCCTGCTGTTCTGCAATAAAATAAGGCAAGAAATATTAGCCATCCCTGGTTGATTCTTTAATTCTTTCCCAACAATGTCAAAGTATCAGTGTCCTACAGGTTTTAGTGCAGGTTAAAGACTGATACAAAGTGTATGCCTGAATAGGAGTTTGGAGTGAGTTAAGGAGAGAGAGAATATTTTAATGGGACATTGGTCCAAAATAGCCCAGCTTGTTCCTACCTCCTGCTGCCTCTTCCTCCTTTTCACAGGACCCTGATTGTATAGAAACAGTACAGACAAAAACCACAAACAACAAAAGGTTCGCTCACACCCCCAGTGGAGGTCATGAGCATGCTACCATGGAGAAAAAAAAAAAAAAAAAGGCATCAAAGGATGGTTTGGCTTATTTATAAGCAAAGATTAATTAATAGGAGGTTTGATACTTTAGCAACATACATTTGGGCAAATTTGTATTTGCAAATTGTTTGTTTCATACCTTCAAGGGGCACAGAGCAATGAGCAATGTGGCCTGTTGCTAATTTTAAAAATTAATCAAACCTTTCTTTGCCATGACCCAAAACCTACAAACTTGTGGTTCTGAGGCTTTCAATAGTATCTTCTCAGATTTGACACTCCAAGGTTGAAAAAAAAGAGTTGTGTTATACACAGCAACACTGGCTTTTTCCAACAATTTTTCGATTACTGTATTGTATAGTCTCCAAGAAAAGTAACTTGGCTACCAGAGGACAAGCTTTTAAAAAGGAGACAGAATGAACAAATTCCCTTAAAATATACTGCTCTCCTTATCGGTTGTCTTTAAAACTGCTATTCATTATAGCAGCGTTTATACCCACTGGGTGACTATAAACTATGATTCAGAACTACCTGTGCCACATGACAAATAAGTGCAACATGCATTATTCACTTTCAAATCAACCTCCTCCAACCTAAGCTACGTAAATCCTTCAGAAATTCACACCAGTATTTTCCTCCTTCAGATCACACATAGAAATAACCCAATGATGAAAGTTTGCCCACGCACAGTCCTTCTAACCCCCACTATTTAAGTATCTGTTTGGAATTATCAGTGACCCTCGTTGCACTCTTGGCTTGCTCACACTGGGTCTTCCGGAGCGTGGACCCACCGGGGACTTCCCTTTTCTCCGGGATCCTTGAAACAAACACTATTTACAGAGTTGCCTTCCCAAGACAGCACTGTCAGCTCTGCCGACTAAAACAGAAAAGACCTTTCCACTTCTTTCTGCACGTATGTGCGCACCCTTTCCTTCTCACGTTGTCCCTGCCACCCTCCCGTCCTTTCCCACCGCCTGCCTCCCCCTTGTTAGCTATCTGCTTCCATCTTTTGACATTATTTTCAGGCCCCACCCTCACTAGCGCAGGCAGCCAAGGTGCTGTCCTGCCGCAGCGCTCGCTGCCACCGCGGCGGCGGTGACATGTGTCTCCAATCAGCGGCTGTACGCTAATTAACGTAGCTCCTACCCCCGCTACGTTCCAAAGAGCGGGGAAGCCCCACGCTGGAGGAATGCAGAGTTCCCCCCATAGCCCTGCTCCGCCGCCCCCGGGCCGCAGCTCCTCACCCCCGGGCCCGGGGATTGGCCCGGCGGAGGCGGCATCAGCGGCGGCGGAGGGGGGGCGGCATCCTCCACCCTCCCTCCCTCCTCCCTCGCTGGCCCCGCCGCCCCCTCGCCCCGGTGCGGCAGGGACAACCGGGAGACCCGGACGCAGGCAGCGACCGAGCCGCCGCCGCTCCGCGCCCGGCCGCCCCGCAGCATCCCCCCGATGGCCGGCCGCCTGACCTGCTGCCTCCTGCTGTGGGCCCTGGGCCATGGGGGCTGCCGCTCGCCTGCGGGGGAGGGCGCCGGCAGCCAGGCCGCCTGCCCCGTCCAGCCGCCGGCCGCCCGGGACTCGTCCTCCCCCGGCCGCGGCCCCCGCGGGGGCTCCCCGCCGCCCGGTGCGCTGGGCAGCATCGCTCAGGACATGGTAGCTGTCCACATGCTTAAGCTCTACGAGAAGTACAACCGGGAAGGCAGCCGGCCCGGCGACGGCAACACGGTCCGCAGCTTCAAAGCCAGGCCGGGTAAGACGGGCCGGGCGCGGGGGGGCACCGCTGGAGCCCCCTCGCTCCTCTTTCGCTTTAAAGCGACGGGTTTGCGCCGAGGCTGTCACTGCCTGCGGGGGTTGTCACGCTGGGTGAATGCGGGGGGGACCCTTGCTAACTACACGGGCACGGTGTCTCCCCTCCGCTCTGCGGAGGGCTTCCCGCCTCCCCCGGCTCCCTTCCCTCCCCCGGGAGCATCTGCAACAAGGTATCTCCCCCCAGACAGCCTCCGCTGCTGTGCATGCAAACCATCGGCCAAAGGAGCGCTGCTCCCAGCGCACATCGCACTGGGCCAGAAGATCTGTTCAGAAATACTTGGAGCATAAGCATAGTAGCGAGCGCTCTAGGCACTGGTCCTCTGCCCGGCTCCTCTCGCAGC
>JAVJGJ010000001.1:34808916-34822940 GCA_035590215.1 Microhierax caerulescens
TCTGAATTGCTAATACGTTCTGGTTCTTACTCTGTATCAATTTTTCAGTTTCCATACTATCATTCAATGCTATTACTAAACCAGAATTCTGTATTTCAGTACTTTCTCTTATCTTTTTTTTAATATATTGATGGATTCCCTTTGAAATAGAATGTCATGATTACTTTTTTGAATACCCCCCCCACCACTAAGTAAATGCTAAATATTTTGACTATTCTCTTGCTGTGTTCAGACAAGCACCTGAACTCACCTGTCTGTCTCAGAACCATAGTAATAAACTTTTATGCTATATGTCCTTTTGGGTATTCACAGGCTTTCCACACTGCTGTTTTAGGAATGGACTCTTTTTATTGGTTCCGGACATGTATGTGAATGCATCAGTTTTTCTGTCAGGACTTATTTTTGCGCCCTTTTTTTTTTTTTTTTTAAAAAAATAATAATAAAGATTACTTGAAATTCGATAACATTTTGCCAATGAGCATGTTCCACTGAGAAAAAAGTGTGTGTGCTAGTGCCCTGCTCTCCTGTCTCCTGTCTGCTGTGTCTGCTTAAACATAAAGTTATTTTTAGGGTGGGGATTCTGTACCAGTGTGGGTTTGTATAATACACACTGGAATGGGAGGGGAAAAATGACTGTTAGTTGGTACTGATGTATTCCGTAACGAAAGTGTTAGTGATGGTGTTTACAATTACTACTGCTACTAGTAATTTTTCATTGAATCCTATTTTTCATTCTCCTTAGAATTATATTTATAAAAGAAGACAATCAGAGAACATTCAATGATGCTACTAGGAATACTGTTCCTGTTGCATTAGTGATTTTTGTTGTTGTTGTTGTTCTTTGCCATTTTTTAGTATTACATGATACCATGCCAACAGAGCAGATACCCAAGTGAAAAAAATATGTTTTCAATACAATTTTTGTTTCAAGACAACAAATAATAAGTACAATAGTAGAATATAATTATATTAATAATTTAATTGATTTCCCAAACTGAGATTTTTCAGCTGGAAGCTGAAGAAAATAGTGACCAAATAGTAATTATTATCATCTATACATATAGTTACATATATTAGTGTTAGGAAAGTATATCCAAGAGACCCTTAGTTCTCCAGTGCAGTAATGTTTTGAAGTATATTCAGTAGTAATTATAAAATGCTAATTTGATAATTTGATAATAACAATTGTGCATTTCAAAGAGGAGTTTTGAATCAGAATAGCTGCCAAAAATTTTCAGTGAAAACAAATGCATTTTCAGTGGAGTAGTTTTTATTTTTTATTAAGTATGTATATTGACCCATGTAGATAAACACATGATACTTTCAATGAAGTTTGAAAAAAACCCTTCAGAGCTTACAGTAGCATATCAAAGATGCCATAGATGCCTTACACCAAGCACTAATCCACTAGGAATTCACTTTAATGGCTCACACTTATTCACGTATTTTTGAAGTCACCCATACCTATGTATGCTTTTTATTGGATTCTGCGACTGCACAGAGCAGGCACGATAACACTAACTGTTTCAATATAAATCTGTTAAGGATCTAAGTGCTAGTGAATTGTGTAGTGTCCAAGTGCTGGTAAACTTATGTTTTATGAAATGTTTGCAACTGTGTTGTGTATATTTCAATTTTGTACTTAAGTTGTTTCTTTTGAACCTGTCGTTGTGATCTGTTAGGTACCTGAGGAAGACTAGCACATTCTGCTAATTGATGGTGGTAATTTCTAAAACCAGCATATCAGACGACATTTATAGGTTAAGCAGTGTGCTTCTTACTTGACACAGTAGCCCAAAGACCAGGGACAGGACACGAGGGAAGGTTCTGAATTTTGCGCTTGGACATGCAGATACTAGCAGGTTCTCTTTCTTTAAGGCAAGTTTACTTCCCCAAGGAAGAAGTAACGAAGGAAGAAGTAATTTAGGGGAGGGAGAATGAATTTTAAGTCCTAAATGTCTCATATAGGAAGACAATATTTTTTCCCCCAGATCCTATGCTGAAATGAGTGGAAAGTAATAAGGTATCAACAATTGGCTAGTGTGAGGAACAAAGAGTACAGAAGCCATTTAAGTCGCTGGAGAGCCAATGCCCTTCACTATACGTGCTGGTGCAAGAATAATCACAAGCAGGATTTAATGAAGTCAGTCTTTGTATATATCCACAGCAGCAGCATATCTCCATGTTTATGAAATTTAACAAGATGTCTTAACAAAAAAATGAGATTAAAATACCAGTACTCTACAGAAGAGAAAGCTCATTAATTTATTGCACTTTGAAAACATTTCTTGCAAACAGTTACTTTAAACTAAAACAGTCCATTTGACTGAAATAGTTAAGTATATTTATTACCAGCCAGTAATAGTAGTGTGTCATTAATGAGACTGCTGAATAACTGAATTGGTAAAATCTTCTCTTTGAAATTACATACATATTATCCACTATATCCTCACTTCTGGACATTTGCAAGTGCCAGATTATTTAATATGTGCAGATTTCTTTAACTCTTTTACTGTCAATATTTGTCATGAAATTCACTAAAGAAATCAGCTTGTTCATAAATATTAAGACCATCTGTCAAAAAAATTATTTTCATTAAACATTTTTTTAAATAACCTTTTAAAATTTTTTTTTATTTTTTTCAAAAACCACAAATAATTTGTTTTTTTTTTTTTTTTTTTTTTTTTTTTTTTTTGTCACAAGTCATAATTTTTCCATTCCTACTATTTTAGTCTCTCTTTTGGTCTCAGATTTGTATGTGAATGTTAGAGTTTTTTCACAATTCACTGGCTGCCTCTTTAGTCTGCAAAGAATGCTGTTTGGGGCTTCACAAAGAGAATTGACCTATGAGTTAGGACCAATGCATAGAAAAACTCGTAATTTTTAAAGTATATGTCAGGGACAGCTTGATTTTGCAGAGAAGGAAAATGTCAAATAGTTTGTTTTGACAATTTATCATTCTTGGACTTCAGCTCAAGATGAAAAAAAACCTGATAGATTTATTTGTGTTGTAGATGCTTTCTGTGAGTCTTGAGCACAGAAAAGAATACCCAGGATTTTGAATCATACATAATTTGGACTATGCATGATTCTGAACATTACTGTTCTTTCCTGTGTCTGAACGGATAATAAATAGATACAGAAACAATAATTGAAGTTACTTTTACTGTTTTTAATATTGTGGCAGATAGAAACAGAAGACATGAAGTAGTTTAAATGTTATCTCTACTGCCCCAAAGGGTTGACTGTAAAGCTAGTTAAGCATCCTGCCTGTGATGTCTTCCTAAAACCATGCAGCAAAACTGAATTATGAAATACAGTTTCCATTCTCAGAAGCTGCTATGTGAGCAGCACTCTTCTGCTAGAAATTCCACAGATGTTAAGTCCTGCAAGATATGGAGATGCAGTCAGTTCTCCTGAGACAAGAAGGGAAATGTATAAGTGCTCTAGTCCTTTTCTCCCAGTGTGACTGTGCTTTTCTGCAGGATATTATATGCATGTAGGGGAGGAAAATAGTTATTTAGACTTCTGCCCTGCTGAGATAGTGAGATGTCCTACAGGAAAGAGGAAAAAAACCCCAAACCCCTTCCTAGCCTACATACAGTTACACAGTTTTGAAAGGTTAAAGCATACTTGCACCTTATGAAAAAATCTAAGCAGGAATGTTTCATAGGTGTGGAAAAGACCCTGCGCTGTCTTGTGTATGTCTGTAATTGAAACATTGTGAGGCAGACTGTGGAAGCTGCCCTGCTTCAAGCTGAATAAGCCCTTACAGGGCCCACTGGCTCCAGGGCGTTCAGGTCATGGAATTGCAAAATGCAATTAGACAGCCACTTAGAGATGACCTCCTTAGTGTGACAATGTTATCTAGGAACTTGGTGTTAAACAGGAAAACAAAGGTGTTGGGACTGTGAAACTTTTACGTCATTAAATAACATGGAGATGTATTTGAGATTATATAAGCTAAAGTAGCTGTTTCCAGGAAAGTCATCCTACTTATAGTGAATGTGAACTCCAAGAGTTTTCAGCAGTTATTTCACAAGTTTCATTTTGCAATTTTTTTAAGGAAGGGATGAGCAAAGAACGGGAGTTTAGTGAATGTCAGACTGTGCCCCAATGTACCTTCTGAAGAGTTTGTCTACTTTTTAGTACAAGAAAAGCGCCAAGTAAAACTGCAGGACATTAGGTTTAAATTTGTCTCTTACTGGGTCTTTAACAAATATTTTGTGAGGATAAGAAATGTGCTTACATGGTCCCATTTTCATCATGTATTCTTCAATTGCAAAGCTTTCTAACAGGTGTGTTTTAAAAGGTCATGAAGATCTGAGAACACTGCTCAGATTCTCCCCACTTCCATGATTCTCATTTCTACAAGCTGTTCAAGCTTCAGGTTGAATTTTTAAATTAAAATCTTGCCCTCTATGGACAAGCATTGGTGTTTTCATTGGATACAAATTGTGGTTGTCTGAGATGACAAAATTTTTAGGATTACCAGCCTTTTTTTTTTTTTTTTTTTAATTTTATTTTTTATTTTTCTCAAGAGTTTTACTGTGGGGGAAATTTCATCCAGCAGAATGGAGATACAGTATTACTGTCTCTCATTTGATCTAGAAATGCCTGATCCAGAGACCACTCAGGGTGAAAACTTTTGGAACAGCTGAGTTAGATACAAAGGATTTATTTTTACTGTGTGCTAAACGGTGATTAGTGTCCCCGAGTAACATGGCACATGCTGCCATCTCCAGCACTTGCACTATCATCACAGGTTGTGCTGCTAGTGTTGTGCTGTAGTATTGTGGTTTAACCTCAGTTGGCAACTGAGTACTATGCAGTGACTTGCTTAGTACCCCCCTGCCCTACCCCAGGTGGGATGGGGAGGAGAATTGGGAAAAGGAAAAAATCGGGGGTTAAGATAAGAACATCTAATAACTGAAATAAAGTACTTAAAACCCCCCAACAAACAAAAACAAATAACCAACAACAATTGTGATAAAGAAGGGGGGCGGGGGGGGAGGACTGAAACCCAGGAAAAAGAGAAAAAAGTTCAACAGACAAGTGATGCTCAATACAATTGCTCACCACTCAGTGATTGGTGCCCAGCCAGTCCCTGAGCAGCGATCAGTGGCCCTGGCCAACTGCCCCAGTTTAGATCTCAGCATGATGTTCTGTGGTATGGAATATTCATTTGACCAGTTTGGGTCAGTTGTCCTGGCTCTGATCCTTCCTGGCTTCTTGTGCCCCTGCTCACTTGCAGAACATGGGAAACTGAAAAGTCCTTGACTTGGAGTAAGCAATACTTAGCAAAAAGCTAGTAATATCAGTGTGTTATCAACATTATTCTCACACCAAATCCGAAACACAGCATTGTGCCAGTTACTAAGAAGAAAATTAAGTCTACCCCAGCTGAAACTGGGACAGTATCTACCACTTATTCCGTACCGTTTACGTCTTGCCACACTTTCCAGTATACCATCACCTTTCCTGTCTTTTGCTATACACATATATCATTCCCTTTGTCTATGGACCAACCCTATAAGAGTCCATTGAATTAATTTAGTCCATGACATAGGGCTTCATGTGTTTTAACAGCTGTTCACTGCAGGAAAGACAGTGTGTGGTGTTGGATTGTTGCATGTCGAAGCCACTTACGAATCCATCACTGCTGCCCTTGTCTGGTCTCTTCCTCAATGTTCTTTCTTCATTAATGTGGCAATTGAAAGGGAGTCAGATTCAAGTCTCCAGATCTGCAGTGGCAGAGACAGGTGCTGTGAGGTGTCCAGTGCCATGGTGCACATATAGCTGCCATGGAAGTGATAATATATAGTATTTTATAGCAGTATATATGATTTAAATCATTGGCTATTCTCACCCAAAATCAAATCCCCTTGAGGCACACATCAAAATTCCCCATCCTCTCACATTACCCACCAAGTATATCAAGGTCCTTGAGCAAAAGCAATCCCATGGATGGGTTTACATTTGCCTGAAGCAGGAATAATCCAGACTGTTTTCCCCAGTGTATTTTTAAAGTGCACTATGTGGACTTTGTCCTCTTCTCCAGTATGTAAGTTTTGATTGGGCAGGGCAAGCTCAACCGGCAGACCCTCTAGCATTGACTAACCAAGCAGCTTTTGCTAAATCTGTATCAGGTTTTGAAGGTCTTACCACCCATTGCTCTCAGTGTAGTTTTTAACAGTCCGTTGTATTGTTTGATTTTCCCAGAGGCTGGTGCATGATACATGTGATATTCCCACTGAATGCCATGATCTTTGGCCCTGGTGTATATGAAGTTGTTTTAGAAATGAGTTCTGTTGTCACAGTTCTTCCTGGGGTACCAGATTGCCATAAGACTTGCTTTTCAAGGCCTAGGGTAGTGGTTTGGGCTGTGGCATGGGGCACAGGGTGTGTTTCCAGCCATCCAGTGGTTGCTTCCACCATTGTCTGTGGGAGTGTGGGATAGTCAATCTGCCAAGCCTCCCCATATTTATATTCTAGCCATCGTCCTCCAAACCAAAGAGGTTTTAACTGCTTGGCTTGCTTAATTGCAGCACGTATTTCACATTTATGGATAACCTGTGCAATAGTGTCCATGGTCAAGTCCACCCCTCAGTCATGAGCCTGTCTATATGTTGCATCTCTTCCATGATGGCCTGAGTTGTCATGAGCCAACTGGGCGATGGATAATTCACCCTTATGTTGCCAATACAGGTCCACCTGGGCCTGTTCAATCTTAGCAGCCCGATCTATGTGCTGGTTGTTTTGATGTTCTTCAGTGGCCAGACCTTTCGGTACGTAAGCATCTGCATGACATACCTTCACAACCAGGTTCTCCACCAGGGCAGTGATATCTTGCCACAATGTGGCAGCCCAAATGCATTTACCTCCAGGCTGCCAGTTACTCTGCTTCCCTTGCTGTAACCAACCCCACAAGCAATTTGCCACCATTCATGAGTCGGTATAGAGATAAAGTATTGGCCATTTTTCTCATTTAGCAATGTCTGAAGCCAGCTGTATAGTCTTCATTTCTGCAATCTGACTTGATTCACCTTCTCCTCCAGCAGTTTCTCTGGCTCGTTGTAGGGGACTCCATACAGCCACCTTCCACCTCCAGTGCTTTCCTACAATACAGCAGGATCCATCAGCAAACAGGACATATTGCTTCTCGTGTTCTGGCAATTTGTTTTACAGAGGGGCCTCTTCAGCATGTGTCACCTCTGGCCAGTCCACATTCACTTCCAAGACCCCTGGACACGGGATTTCCTATTTGAGCTCATTGTGTGATCAGTGCAACCCACTTACTTTGTGTATTATCAGTTGTGTGGTGCATAGAGAAGACCCTCCCTCTGAACATGCAGCCCAGCACTGGCAACCGGGGCTCCAGGAGGAGCTGCGCTTCAGTGCTGATCACTTCTGAAGCAGCTTGAACCCCTTCATAAGCTGCCAGTATCTCTTTTTTCAGTTGGAGTGCAGCGAGCCTCGGATCCTCTGTATCCCTGGCCACAAAAGCCTAGGGGTTGACCTCAAGTCCCCCCTGGTGCTCTCTGCCAGAGACTCCAGGTAGGGCCATTGTCCCCAGCTGTGGTACAGAGCATGTTTCTTACATTTTGCCCTGCCTGGACTGGCCCAAGGGCTGCTGCATGAACTATTTCCCATTTAATTTGTTCAAAGGCTTGTCATTGCTCAGGAGCCCATTTGAATTCATTCTTCTTCTGGGTCACTTGATAAAGAGGGTTTATAATCAGACTGTAATTCGGAATGTGCATTCTCAAAAAAAAACAACGTCTAAGAAATCCTGTGTTTCTTTCTTACTAGTTGGTGGAGACATTGCTGTTATCTTGTTGATCACATCCTTTGGAATCTGACAATGTTCATCTTGCCATTTTATTCCCCCAAACTGTATCTCCTTTGCAGGTTCCTTGACCTTACTTTGTTTTATGCCAAACTGGCTTTCAGAAGGATTTGGACTATTTTCTTCCTTTTCTCAAAAACTTCCTCTGCTGTATTGCCCCATATGACGCTATCAGCAAAGTACTGCAGGTGTTCCAGAGCTTCACCCTGTTCCAGCACAGCCTCCATCGATCCATGGCAAATGGTAGGGCTGTGTTTCCACCTCTGGGGCAGTTGATTCCAGGTGTACTAGATGCCCCTCCAGGTGAAAGCAAACTATGGCCTGCACTCTGTGATGCACACTGCGCCTACTAAGAAGAAAATTGTCTCTCCCAGCCAAAACCAGGATAATAAGGTATTAAGAAAACCCTAAAGATAAGTAGAAATACTACTATCTACAGTCTTTTTTCCTAGTGGACAGATTCTCTAAACACTTCTTTCTATTTTATGGCTCCTCGACTCGGTCCGTATTCTTCAAATAGGATTAACTGCATGAAAGCTTGCCATAAACCACCAGGACAAAAAAAGACACCAAAAACATTTGATCCTGTGAAGGCTTTCAGAATGCTTTCCTTAATCTTAATTATACACATTAAGAAATGTACATTATCCTGCATTAATCAGCAACAGTTGCCACCAAGCATTTGTGAAAAAATCCAACATTGGCATTTCCCAAAAAGAATATACTAAACTGGTTCTGTTCATTTAGTATGAATCCAAGATACTCATAGATCTACAACAAGCTGATACGAACAGGAGAATTTGCATAATCTCAAGGTGGTTTTATGATTACATTATTCCATTTTCCACTAATTGCATCCTAGTTTAGTTTCTCGATTTCTTAGGAAGGGGTGGAAAATTTTTGATATCAGGAAATTATCTGTGGACTCGGAGGCAGTTATCAACATAAATTAAGAGATGCTTTTATCAGAAGGTACCTGAAAGCCTGCCAGGGTAGGAATAAATATGCAGAGAGTAGTAGAATAAACCAGCTAAATTCCATTACTGAAAATTTTTATTTTCTGGCTGAATACAGAGCCAACAGAGCATGTCTTAAGTTGAGAGAGAGACAAGTTTTGAGAAGGTCAGAGGCTCCCCACACGCAGATTCAGCAGACTGAAGGTAGGACATTTGAGGTCCACCTTTGAAAGGAAAATTTTCAAAGTCTGCAGATGTCCTAAAAGGCCCAGACTTGGGAAGCTGAAGTGGACAGGAGAGCAGTTCTTTGCTCTTAACAGAAACTAAGCTCCATCTCAAAGGCAAATAGGGTGTTTTAAATTCTCTTATGATGGAAAACATTTGCAGAACATGATATTTTTATTGGTAAGATACTTTTCACTGACTTTCAGATTAAATTTATTCAAAGCCCTGTGGGGCAAAAAAATAATTGTTCATGTGACAGTATTGCCAATATAATTTACACTGGTGTTTAGTCCTCAGATGTATTCACAGTCTTTCTGTCGTCCCCAAGCTCTTCCAGTGACTTGCGTTAGCTACAAGTGAGTCATGTCCAGTCTCCTATACTGGCAAATAAGTTGTATAATAATCACAGGCTGTGAGGTATTTTTCACCATCTTTTCAGATAATTTTTCATGTCATTTTTGGATGGAACACTTGGAAAACTCTTCATTTTGTTTTCTTTAAAAATATGTATTTTTACATATTCAAAAATTTACATGGAACATGAACATCATTTCTGCTCCATTCATGATGTATACAGAAGTTGTCTTTTAAAATCATATGAAGCGCTTTTAAGATTTTCTTTACACTTTAAAAAATTACATAAATAAATTGTTGTATAATTAATATAACCGTGAAATAAAATTATTAAATGGTGACAGGTGTGTGCCCTTTTAAGACCTCAAATTTATTTATAACTATATTTTGTCACATTTTGCCTAGTTGACCATGTGGTTCAATTTTTGACAAATTTTTGCCAAATTATCTGTTTTTGAAAAAACAGGGGTTGTAGATTAAAGAAGTTATGGGTAAATGGGAAGCTAATGCTAACTTTAAGAAAGAAGTAGCAAATCTTTCTGTAACTATATTAGGTATGTAACTGTGAGACTATGGTGTGTTGACAGCATATTTTTTTCTGAAGGAACTACTTTCCAAGTAGTGATCCAATGGCGGAAAGTCTGCAAGAAATAACCAGAAGGCATTGCTCTATGTAGATTTGCAGAGTAGCTGAAATAGTAAAGCAAGGACTATTTGATGATTTTTCAGTTCCTTTAAGTTTTTTTTTATAACCATTGCTACCAACTCCTAGTCATGGTAAGAATAACAGCTGCGAGCTGAGTAATCTGATTAATGAAGCTCAGGCTTGAACTTCAATCACGTTGCTTAACTTGAACTTAGCCACGCTTAGCTCCTACTGATGAAAACCCAGTCTCTGTCCTGTAGCTTTCAAGTCTGAATGTGCTCTGTTCTGACAAGCCCTCTGGGTTCCTGACTTCGTGTTTCCTCTCTTGCAGGTCCATTATCTCATGGTCTTGTCTGCCAACTGGGCCTATGTGAAAGATGCTTGCAGAATGCAAAAATATGAGGATATTAAATCAAAGGAGGAACAAGAGCTTCATGATATTCATTCTACTCGCTCTAAAGAGCGGCTCAATGCTTACACATAAAAGAAACCTTGTCTTACCTTCTAACATGTGAATGCTTTGTTGTTTGACTAAAGGCCATCCAACCATTTTAAAAACAATTGAAAGTGCTTCTCACAAAAGATAGTTTGGGTGACTTACATATCACCCACGTGCAATTCTTGGTTGTCTAGCACTTGGTTTCTTAATTAGTTCTTTGTGTGACCATTCTATACCACAAAGCTCCTAAATAGCCTTTCCTGAATCCTTTTAAGCTAATTAGTTCTGCTAGATCAAGGATACTAAACTATTATCAAATACAAATATGTGTTTGATTTTTTTAATCACTTTGTATGTGTTATGCATAACACCTTTTGCATTGTTTCTTATATGTTTTTTGAAAAAAAAAAAGTAGCTTTTTATACTTTTTAGTTTTGAGTTCAGTAACTACTTTAACTACAGGTATACTTCAAAGGGACCATTGTACATGATGTACAATATATAAAGAAAACATTCTGATGACTTTCCTTTATATTTGGAAAACTCGCCAGATGGACCCTAATCAGCTTGAATGAAGGTCCTAAGAACGTTTTAAACAATCAAAGGTGCAATTTCTAAATTTGTAATAGTGGGTAAAAAAAAAAAAAAAAAAAAGAAAAAGAGAAAAAAGAAAAAAAAAAGGAAAAAAGTGCTTCTTATCTTTGTTAACATTGTATTATTATTGATGTTTTTAAAGAATATTCTCTTGTTCCAAGTTCCATGGGTGATAATTCCTGTTTGTATTGTGAGCATGCAAACCGTGGTGCTAACAATGCATGGCCACTTGCCTTTTGAAGGAATTCAATACCACGGCTACCTGTTAAAGAGTTATGGTATATAGACAATTGTTAATTAAGTGATATAGTTATCCATAGTTTTTTACAGAATGATCTCTCTTTAATTCAATGATGGTTATGCTAAATTGGAGCTGTTCATGTGATGATGTAAGAAATTACTGCTTAGCTACATTTATGAAAGTAATATATCCAAATACAGTGACTGTAGGAGTCAGATGTCTTTTTACCTGCTTTAAAAATTTAAATGGATTGCACCTGTCTGAACTGTAAAAGATATATTAAAGGAAACTTCCATAAATGTTATAGCTTGGCTTCTAGCTTTCCTACACATATTGGTTTACCTGTATTACGTTGAAGTAAGGTGAAAGACCACTACAGAGCTTATTATTTGAAAGTGTAGTAATATATTTGAACCTTTATTTTGATAGGAAAATGTTATCAGAAAGTTAGTTCATCTTAATTTGAAAGAATTACTTGTACCAAAAAAAAAAGCAAAACCCCCTATTTAAGAAAAGTCAGTATTATTGGACCAAATTTGGTGGATTTTTTGGGTTTTTTTGTTTTTCTTTTTTTTTTTTTTCCTTTTGCCTATATCTAATGCTACAAGAATGCTGTAAAGTGTCTTTTAAAGTGATGTAGCCTGACAAGACATTTTTGTCAGTGTTAAAAATCTTAGGTAGTTTTGTGCACTTATTGGACCATTGTGAATTCTCTCAGTGTAAGTGCATTTCTAATAAAACTTCTTGAGTAAAACTCTTCTTTGTACTATTACTAGTCATGCATCATCAGTAATTTTTAACAATTCTTGTAGTAAGTAGAGGGTAATACTATAGTTACTTGTGGCATGATAATGCATTAAGTAGTATTAGTTGATTGAAATTTTTTTCCTTTTTCTTTTGCTTGTTTTGGGGTTTTTTGATTGTGTTTTTGATTTGGGGGTTTGGGGTTTTTTTTTTTGTTTTTTTTTTTTTTTTTTTGTTTGCTTGTTTGGTTTGGTTTGTTGGTTTTTTTTTTTACACTTAGGCTGTCCTATGGGGTCAACAGTTTTCTGATAATGTGCAGTACCGGTATTACAGTTCTGCAAAAAGTATTAGGAACCTCTTTTTGGATTCTATATTGTAGTGTTTCAGTTTTGTGTCTTAAAATGTTTGTGCTGATTTTTAAAACTGTCTTTTAAACTCATGTAATGATGTTAATGCTTTTGGCTCTTCTCTGGTATTAGAGTTTGTATTTTCACAAAGAATGCTTTGTAGCAGGCATTACAATTAATCTGTTTTGTACATAAATGTGCCAACAGCTTGATGGTGGCGTTTTTTGAAATGTAGAACAAAGTGCTTGCAAAAATGTAATAAACACACTTGTGTACTTTGTGTACTTATTAATTGTGTTGTGTAGTTTTTTCTTGCCTATACTAGACAAATCATTGTAACCAGAAATGAAAGAGGCTTGTTCCTTCTATTGTCCTTGCTGTTGGAGGACGGTTCCTAGTATTATATATTTTTTTGTACAACTTACTTTTAGATGCTCAAAGAGATAGTTCCTTTGCAGAAATTAAAAGAACAAAGAGTAAAATTTTAAAAATATTAATCTTGAGATGTTATGTTAATTAGAGACTATGTCTTTGCCAAATCTTGACAAAAAGTTCTTATTGTGATGAATAATTAAAAAATAAATCCAGACTCTAAAGAGTGATATTCTTATCCCCTTGCATGGCACAATTCCCACTAGCCTGTACCTTTACAAATCATACGCACAGTGTGCAGTCTTTCCGTGATTAGAAATTGTGCCTGTTTTGCGTAGTTTGTTCCACTGAATTAAAACTCCTAGTCATTGCCCATGCTCAGACTGCTTCAAATATGTCTCTTAATCAGCATTTAGTGTCAGAAATTATATAACTTGAGAGTAAAATAATTTCTAAGAGTAAAATTTCGTCGTTTAGATAGAGCCAGGTAGCATGATCTATACTTGTAACATTTTTAACATATAAATTGAGAGAATAACTGGGCAAGATTCACATTGCTGCCGTGTCTTTTGGAACAGCTCAACAGAAGTTGGTCTGACATCAGTTAGAATGTTGCTGAGGATACTGACACCTGGATGTTATAGTAGCTAATATGTTAAGACCTTGATAACAATACTTATGTGCATGTAAAGTCACTTCAATGATTAAGAGAAATCTATAGCTGTGCAAATTAACAGGAAATCACTAAGGAAAAGTAATTGAAATACAGTTCTGCAATGTGTTTATGTCTCAGTTAAATGGGTGTTATATAGCTCTTTGGGTGCTCCTGATGTGAATACATGCCATAATGGCAAACAATTTTTCATCAGCAGCGCAACCTGCAGGAATAGAGGAGCTTCCCACAGCACAGTGTATCAGTCATAACTGATATACTTTACAGTCTGTGCATATTTGGTTTATTCCAGACTCTTCTTTATTTGTTGATAGACTAAGCTGATTTGTCCTGAGTTAAGTTACATGGATCTTGATTACTATAGACTCTTCTGTACTTAGTTTAAACCTGTGACTGTTGTGCTTTTCAGAAACAAGAAAAACAATTGTGGATCAATCTGTTTGCTGCAGGTTCTTGCTGCACAAACGGGTGTAGTTAAATGGAAATTCCGGTTTAAAAAGTTTCCAGCCCTAGATCCTCAGTTTTGCATTTTCTTCACAGTTTACTATGCCACATCAACAGTGCTAATAGTGCTAATAGCATAT
>JAVJGJ010000001.1:34823040-34839844 GCA_035590215.1 Microhierax caerulescens
CAGTGCTAATAGTGCTAATAGCATATTACAAAACAGATCCAAAAATTGCTTGGGCTAGAAATCTTTCCCACCCATTTTGCATTACCTACATCACCTCATATTTTCTGGGGTTTTTTTGTTTGTTTGTTTTTTGGTTTTTTTTTTGTTTTTTTGGTTTTTGGGTTTGGTTTTTTTGCACAAGGTTGTCTTATCCCTCAGCAGGAAGGTATCATCTGTTTTCAGCTTTTCAGCACAACCACATAAATCACTTAGTCATCATAATTTAGGCAGTAGTGAAGTGCACTGCAGACACAGGGGTGCGTGTCTACATCAGGGGTGGAGAGAAAGGGAATTTTAAAGCCAGTGTCATTCCTGAGGCTGATGTTTTGTATACTTGGGTGGTATAGTTAAAGGCAGGAGGCACTGAAATGATTTGCTGGTTTCATGTTTCTGAACAGTTAATATTATTATTTTGTTGTTGTTGCAGGAACTAAAATAAAACAAGAGGATTTCTACTATAATCATAAATATATCTATAAATTCATTTCCTTTAATAATATACGCAATTACTAAATCATTACTTAGTGGAGTTATTTAAACTGCAATATGTATGCATTTATCATAAGTGTTGTTGAACATGACTGTGCTTGCAATTCACCTTCAGTCGGTATAGCAGATTTTAGGACAGAATATTTCTGTACTGTACTTCCTATAATTCTCAATAACAAAAGTTTATAGAGTTCTTTCCATAGTTAAGATCCAATGCATTTTTCAATTATTCAGTTCTGGGTTACCACAAGTATTAATATAGCTGGTTTTCAAAAATACACAGCTCAATTCAGCCAAGCCACGAAAGAGCAGACTACAATGCATTTCATCCCAGGAGGGGAAAGGTGGTCTTTATAGGAACACTCTCTTAAAATAAAGCAACAATTTATTTCCATTGGGTTGCACAGAAACCTTGCAAAGAGATATTGTTAGGCAGCTAACCAGTTTATATCTCTCAGGTAATATTGCATTCCATCACTGCCTCCATTTTGGATAGAGATCAATTGATGAGAACAAGCTCCAAGCATTTAATATATTTAACAGCTCTTTCTGTCCCACATGAATTCTTCTGACTTGTATTTTCTACAAGGGAGGAACTCCAGCAGTTTCTGAATTTTCAGACTTTCAACTAATTTTTTTTGTTCTTTCAGATATCCATGGAGGATTCCAACACTTCAGAGGGTTACTTCTGTATTTAACAGTTATTAGCAATGGTGGTGACAGGTAAGTGATTCTGCTGGTACAGACAGAGAGCTGGTTACTAGTAGAGAAGTGGATCATCTTTGGCTTACAGCGGTCTAAGCATCAGCCAGGAGACCTGCAGCTATTCTGCAGGGAGAAATTTGTCCCGAGAAAATGGTCCTGCCAATGTTGTAGAAGCTGCTGTGGACTCCTTCCCCATGTCAGGTGGAGTCTGCGCAAGGAGCTGCGAGCCCCAGGGAAGTTTTTTAGTTGCTCTTTGAATTGGGATTGCTGAACTTCCCATGGCTGAAGGGGATGATTTGTGGTTGGGTATACCTCGTCTAGAAGTGGTGAGGTAGTCAAACAGAAGCTCTTTTCACAGCAGCTGCCACAACTATAGCAATAATACAGCAGCATCTGACATTTTGCCACTATTCTAATCATACTAAAAAAAAAGATTTTAATAAAATAACAAGAGGCTTGCATGAATATCCTGTGGTTCCGCATGTTGAGTTACTCAAGTCAGAAATGCTGTGTAAACCAAATAAGTGATGACGAGCTAGGTTTACCGAAGTGTCTAAATATTTTTTCTTCCCAGCTGTCCAAGAAAAATGATCCTTATGCGTGTATCACGTTCCTACAGTTAATAGAGAATATTTTGGTCTCTGAGATGGTAAGTCCTGTGGTTTTTAACAAAGGTTTACTAATGTGTATTTCTTCTTAAGGAAAATATTAATTTAAGAACAGATTTCACCAGGGAACAAACTTATTCTCAACAAGTTCATGTCCCAGTTAAAACATGCAAATCTATTCCTGGAGTTTTATCAAGTTTAGTTTGTGTGTTCAATCATACCCTCACGAGTTTGGTCTTTCGGAATACTGAACTAAATCACATGGTTAGACACAGAGGCAAATTACCAGGTTCATCAGCTGGCTGGTTTGAGCTGATTAAGCAGACTGAACCCTTTCTCAAGAAGGTAGTGTTGAACTCCTAATATTGATGCCATCTTTTGAAACATGAAATAACGTTAGGTAAGAATACCTCATAAAGGTATTTAATTCATGTCTGTGTTCTCCTTTCATTATTTGCTTTTTCTCCGTAATATGCTGTTCCTTGTGCCATAATTTTAAGTGGAACTGAAACAAAACTTGCTGCTACTGGAGAAAGGGAGATGTCACCAATGTGACTGAGTGGTATACTACATGGCTGGAAACGGGTGAGGACAGTGAAAAAGATCATGACAGGGACAAGGCAGTGTAAGATTTTCCCTTTCTGGTAAGCCCTAGTTACAAGCTAGTAATCTGGGCTCAGGACCTGTACCTCAGTTGAAGAGTTATATACAGGTATGCCTTGTAGGGCTCATGGGCTCAAGGGGTAGTTAGAGTTTCTGATGAAGTACTAAGGATAAATACTGCCTGGAACATAGCGATTTGGTGCTGTTTGAAGCCACATTCCTCCTCAAAGGAGCAGATGGCCGAGAGAAACTTATAGCTGCAAGTCACCTTTAATTGTCACAGCAGGACTGAGTCACTGGTGGTCTGACCATGTGTTCTTGGTTTCCCTTCCCAGCAGGATTAATATGGCAGAGCAGATGCACCCACATAGGCAGCTGCATGGAACAATCAGGTAGAGTTTGTGTCATTTAAAGCCGGTCAGGGGATGATGCAGAAGATGATCACTGCTGCAGACCTAATCCTGGCCCCACTGAAGCAAGGTTGTGTTTTACTAACAGAAGGGAACAAAGTCAGGATGTGAGGTTGACCAGTCTGGAAAATCTGGTGTTTGCATCATTTGCTTAAAAGCAAGTGAGACATGTTAGGATTTTTTGCAATATAACAGTTGAAGTTAAGTGATTTTATTTTTCATATCTTTTAAATATACATACATTTGCATACAATATGTAATCTAATAACTTAGATTCTTTTAATTATAAAATTAATCAGTGCTCTTTTGTCTGAAATTGTACTATTCCAGTTATACAAGGAGAGTCAGCTGAGATCCTGCAGACTTTTATAGTATTCTGCTGTCCTGTGGGCCTGTAAGCCCATTATCTGTATTCAGCAGGGTTTTTATAGAATCACCAGAAAAAAATACAATTAATGGGTACCTAGATAAATCAAATACACTTGAGAATACACAGCATTACTTTTATAAGTGGAATTCTATTAGCAACCTACTGGAGTCTTTTGAGGGTGTCAGCAGCCATGTGGTTATCAGCGGTGTCTTTAATTTCTGATTTATTCAGACCTAAGGCTTTTGACATAGTTTCTTGTAAAAGCATTTTAAGACTAATCAGCCATGGGCAAGTCCTTGTATGGATAAATAATTGTTAGCAGAAAATAAATAAGACAGCTCTTAGATTGGAGGAAGGTCATTTTTGGTCTCTGGATTCTAGACTAGCTCATCTTGGAAGATGGTTGGGCCTGATTCTGTACGTCACTTCCACCGCTCTCAGGCAAGGTATCTGGTCATTTCTGTATTTTACAAGGATAGTTATTTTGGACTTCTCTGTCTTTTGGGGCACACAGCTCTCTTTTCCTCATTCCTCATTTGAATTCATCTTGCCTTAGTCGTTCTTGACCCAGGGGAAAATGTTTGTGCTGTAGGTGGTGAGCAGCAACCAGTTTCCTTACTGAAGGGGTGCGACTCCTATTGCCCCAATACTTCTCTTTAGCTAGTTGGCATCCTCTACACGGAACACAGCCATATGCATCCCCCAACGGCTGTATAGTCACAGAATAAATCTCCACGCTACACTATTAGTGCCACCCTTAAAGGAAGACAGGAAATACAATGATTAGGTGAACTTTCTTACAAGATACGGCATTTATTTCACTCTATTCATCAGATACTTGTGTAAATGCTAAGATAATCTATGAATATAATAGTAGCTTTGCTCTTTATGAGCCTACTCAGCTTGTTCTGATTTCTGCTAACAACAGACCTCTGGGTCTTCATGGTGTTATTTTTTTCCCTTCAGATCTTCCAAACATCCTGACAGAAATGTTAAGGATAATAGTACTCAGGATTTCTCTTAGAATTGAACATGCAAGTACATCTGTGAGCAGATTTCCCCCCCTGTCTTTCTTTAACAAGCTAAATGCTGTCCTTTCCCTCCCTGCACAATCTCTGGAGTGCAACCTCAGGTGCTGTAAGTTCATGCCTGCTTTTCTCTAACCCCATTCATTCCTGGTACCCCCCTCACCATCACGTCACTGCCCCTGGGCAAGCCGCTGCTGTGCCTGGCTCCCACCTTCAGCTCTGACAGTCAGGTCTGCTCCAGCCGCAAGGGGCTGAGGATGGCGTTGGGATTAATTTCACCTGACTCTGAGCAAACATGAAGCTGTGCTCAGTGAAGTCCCTGCCGCAGTTATTCATCACACTTCTCCTGGCACGTTCTCAGCCTGATTATCCAAATTTGAGGAATAAGCGGTGATGTGGGTACCCTGTGAAGACTGTGGAGATATTAACTAAGGAGAAAAATCTGAGCTTGTTAAAGAAATTTCTATCATCCTTCAATATTCTTAGTACAAAAATAAGGGAAAAACAGAAAGTGGGGAAATCTTTATACCTACAATATCTTGTTACCATAAATTCTATGCAAATTTGTGCTGTGCTCTGATATTCAAGATTTATTGTCATTCTTCTTTAAAATCAAACAAAATCATGAATAACTTTAGACAAAATTCCTGAATCAGGGGAGGGGTGTTCATCTGGGACAAAGCAGCTAATAATGAAAAATCCAGTTCCACTAAGTTAATGAAAAAAACACTGGAAGTAATAATGTTAGTTCATATCATATTTTATATGATATACTTAAGTGAACTATAGGAGGCGTTAATAATTTTTCCTAAGGTAAAACATTTATTTTTAAAAAAAGAATAAAATTCTCCTTATTTAAAATGCAAGACTGGCTAACAGTATTCAGGAATTACATGCATTTAAATGTTTTGGTAATTTGTGTATGACGTGATATTTTTGCATTTTGACAATAAGTACGCAGATTCATATATCCATTTGTATTTAATTTCATTAAAATATAATAGAGTGCCATGTGCATTTGAAGAAGCCATCAGACTGTGAAAGTCATCTCCTCTTCCCAAAGGTTTCCCTGTGTTCCAAGTGGAGCAATTTGTTACCTGCATTAATCTCTTTAACTAGTTTAAATTCTTGAGAACAAAATCCACTCAATTCCTGGACTAGTATATGGGTCAGACCTATGGAACAGGTATTTATGAATAGACATGCAGACAATATGACTATATTCCAGAAGATTACAGTTAAACTCTGTGTCACACGTTTTGCCAGGAGGCTGAGAAGACTATAATTTGTGACTCTTTAGGGTCATAGTCCTTCTAATAATTCTATAGCTTGGTTTTCTTTTATCTGACTTGGAAAAAAAATATTAAAGAAATATTTATAGGGAGCCTTCTGAAAGAAACCAAACCTGGGTTTGGTCTGGTATTGTTTTGGCTACTGCTTGTGAGTTTTTAGTTTGATGCTAAACAGGTACAACAAATACATAATCTAGTGTTACACTTTGATTTGATAAATGTTGTGGAGGTTATCCATTTTTTCTCCATTATGAAGCACAGATCACGGTCAACCAGTCTAACAGACTGTATTGTCTTAAAGATCTGGTACCAAAATTCTCATTTGCTTGCAGAAAGGTACCCTTACTTATTCTTTGTTTTTATTTTGGCAGCTGCAGTCCTGACTTAACATACTTACAGCTGACCTAATTTAATTTCTTCTGTGTTGTAAGTAGAGAGACTTTGTCAATAGCAATCTGTTTGTTTGATGTTGAAGTTTTTGGTAATTTAAAAAAGAATTTTTATTATTTTTGTAATAAAATTTTTCTGTATAAGTTTTTGAAAATGCAATAATATCATCTTTTTCTTTCTAAGAGTTTGTTCAGACTGAGAACTCTGACTAAACTAACTATATGTATTTAACCTTTCATTTTAAAACATTATAATTTTCAAATGGTCTCAGAAGTTCAAAGTAAATCTTTCTTCAACCTAAATTATTTGATTCACAAAAACCTGAATGTAATCAAGTAAAAGAGCTGTGGTTTCACTGAAATTGGGTATTAGACATATTTTTCTGTCCTTAATTACTTGTTCAGCAAGTGCTGCAAATAGACTGCAGACTGGTGTGCTAGTTAAACAGTCTTCCCATGAAATTCAGGCATTTCTTGAGGACCAGACCCGTCAGATATGTTTGATGTAAGTTAAATAAACATCAGTGAAAACCCTAACAGAAGTGAAACTATTATGGAATTAATATTTTTTTTCTACTTGTATGACAGAGCTTAGATTTCCAATCATAACAGTATAAGACACTGTCATGGGTAAATTGAAAGCACGTTGATCTTCGTGCTTATTCCTCCTTACATTAAAGTATCTTTACATATTAAAAGACCCTACAGCATAAGGAGATTACCCATGTAAGGTATCATTTTGTAGCTTTTAATGGCAATGAGGAAAATGGTTGAAGAGGAAGTCTGTGGTAAATCTCATACTAGAATTTGTAGAATACTGGCATCTGGTGGTAGAACTACTTAAAACAGAAATATATGGCTTATTACTCAGTTGCTTTGCGAGTATAGTTTTAAATAATCTCTTTCACTAGATTATTCCAATCTAATCTTTTTCCAGTTCTATATATTTAGAAATTATTCTGTAACAAAGCTTAAAAACATGCAAACACTCTGTCTTTATCTAAATATGTAGATAGATTCATCCCTTAAATCTTAGTCATAATTGGTACATTGACAGGAAGTGAATAATCAAAGGAATTTAGTGATGACCCTGACTTCTTGGCATTACTTATTATTCTAGAAGTATTTTATAAATTTTAGCAGGTTTTGCCACCTATTTTAGAAATTGCATTTGTATATAATTATTGTTGCAAAATGTTGTGGTTTAACCCTGGCTGGTAATTAAGTGCCACTCAGCTGCTCACTCCCTCCCCACCTCACCCAGAGGGATGGGAAGGAGAATCAGAAAGGAATATACAACTCAAGGGTTGAGATAAGAACATTTTAATAATTGAAATAAAATAACAATGAAAGAACAATAATAATAATAACAATAACAGTTATATTGAAAAGGAGTGAGAGGGGGAAGGAATGAAATCCAAAGGGAAGGGAGGAAAGAAAACAGGTGACACACAGTACAGCTGCTCACCGCCTGCTGACCGATGCCCAGCCAGTTCCCGAGCAACAATCAGCAGCCCTGGGCAGCTGCCCCCCCAGCTTATATAGCGAGCATGACGTGCCATAATATGGATACCTCTGTGGCTGGTTTGGGTCAGCTGTCCTGGCTGTGTCCCCTCCCAATTTCTTGTGCCCCTCCAGTCTTCCCACTGGCAGGGCCTGAGGAACTGAAAAGTCCAGGAATTGCTATAAACATCACCCAGCAACAACTGAAACCGTCAGTGTGCCATCAACATTGTTCTCACATCAGAGCCAAAACACAGCATTGCACCAGCTACTAAGAAGAAAATAACTCTATCCCAGCCAAAACCAGCACAATATCCACCCCTTATTCCATACCATTTACATAATTTTCCAATACATCATCACCTCTTTTGTCCTTCAACATAAATACAAAGATATCATTCTCTCAGTCTATGGACCATCCCTCTAAGTTTTGTTGAGTTCATTTAGCTCTATCTGTTATAACAGCCTTTCTGGGCAGAGAAGATGGTACGAGGTGGATTGTTGCATGTTGAAGCCAGCTCTGATTCTACTACAGCTGCGCTGATTTTGTTTCACCAAAGTCATTCTTCGTTAGCGTGGTGGCAGTAGAGGTGGGTGCCACAAGATACCCAGTACCAATAGGCATATAGAAGTGTCAATATACAATATTATCTAACAATTAACATCACGCAACTCAATTAATTGGCTATTTGACCCAAAACTAAATCCCCTTGAGGCACACATTGAACTTCGCCATCCTCCCCCATTACCCACCAAGTGCTCCCAGGCCCTTGAGCAAAAGCAATGCCATGAATGGGTTTGCCTTTGCCTGAAGCAGGAATAACCCAGATTGTTTTCCCAAGTTTATTTTCAAGGTGCACTACAGGAACTTTATCCCCTTTTACAGTATGCAAAAGCTTTGATTGGGCAGGACCAGCTTGATTGGCAGATTCTCTGGTATTGACTAACCAGGTGGCCTTTGCTAAATGCATATCCCAATGTTTGGAAGTTCCACCACCCATTGCTCTCAGTGTAGTCCTTAACAGTCCATTGCATCGTTCAATTTTCCCAGAGGCTGGTGCATGATAGGGGTTGTGATATACCCATTCAATATCAGGCACCTTGGCCCTGGTGTCTATGAGATTATTTTGGAAATTAGTTCCATTGTCTGATTCAATTCTTTCTGGGGTGCCATGTCACCACAAGACCTGTCTTTCAAGGCCCAGGATAGTGTTTTGGACTGTGGCACGGGGCACAGGGTATAGTTCCGGCCATCCAGTGGTTGCTTTCACCATTGTAAGCACATGGTGCTTGCCTTGGTGGGTACTTATTTGTATAGTATGGATTTTTTTTCTTCTTGTATTACAGGTACAATTTATAAAAAAATGCTATTTATGATGCTTATTTACCTTACCTGGTGGGTAAATAGTGCTGCTAGCCTTCTAGAAACAATTTATCACTTTCTAGAATAAACATACACTTAATTAAACTAACAAGTGGTAGTGGCGGCAGCTTCCAGCTATGTCTAAACCTTTTTTGTCATTTAAGCAACACGTGCAGTTCCATTTTCGCTTGGAGCAGAACTGCGCTTGGTTCAAGAGCCACGGGATCACGAAACAACCGCGAGACAACTTGGTAAGGATTGCAGTAAGCAGACATGGAGGGTACGGTACGTGTTAAGCTGCCTTGGTATCTAGCTAACCGAGCAGCTGTCGAGTTATCGCCAGGGCCTGAAACATGAAGGGGGATAGACTGCATGGCACAGCCATGTTACATGCCTTACAGGATCTCTTCAGGAGGGGTGTAAGACACAACATGTCTCACACCAGTTAGCCCTGTGAAGGGTATCAAACATTCTAAACCATGCAAAATTACACTAAATTACTAGATTTAGGTGAGTGACTCTTGCCCCTCTCGATCTCCAGGGTTTTGGATGGGGTTTCTCAGCACAGGGAGTTCGGTAGAGCCCGTCCTGTTGCTGCTGCCTCTGGCTCAGCCCTCCACTCTGGGATCCTTGGCAAGAAGACAACATGGGCAAATCCATCTGTGGCTCTTCCGGCTCTCACAGGATCCCAGCTGGAGGAACAATGCGTACATACATCAAACATGTAGTCCTGCTCTTAGTACAGTATTTCCCCTTAACAGATAGTTAAAATATAGATCTCTCTTAATAAGGAAAATTAATAAGGAAAATTAACGGGTTATGCCTTAGGGCAGGTGAAAACCTTAACCCTTCATGTTCTTGTGCCTTCCTAAAGCAGACTTCCTTGGTGACTGAAATAGAAACTACTAATTAAGGTTAAGAAAAATATTTTTTAAGTGCATTAATTCAATTCAGCTGTGTTTTCTTCAGATTAGGGGAATCGTAGCAGGAACTAAGTCATTATCAAAACAGGATTTTAGCAAAAGGAGCAAAACCTTTGGAAAAAAATAATGCCGTGCCAAACATGTAATTTTCTGAGTTTTTCCTTAGTTCAGCTTAACAATGAATAGTCCCTTCCCAGGAAGAAAGTCCCAGGAATAGCACAAAAAGAGTGTTCTAAATAAAATCGTCAAAATGTATGGTGATGATTTCAAGTATGGCAAATGTGCCTTTGACACTGCTCAATTTTAGGGGAAACTTGAGTTTACTTGCATATAGGTCTTGTCTGGATGACGATAGCTGACATAATTACATGTTATTTTTCTGTTTCATTGAATCGGATGTTAAACTGGAGACATTCCTCAGAAAAACTTGTTTTCTCCCCCAAAATTGCAAGCATAAAGTACTTATTTGATGGTCATAAATATGTATTTATCTTTAATGGATGTCACTCCATTAAGACTTTCCTAATATCCAGACTAATTTTATTTGAATTTAGGATATTGTACTTTTGTCTTTAATGAAGTAGTCTATAAAACTCCTGAGCTAAGCCCCTGCTTCTCTATCATTATTAGGGAAAATATTGTTTCCAAGAAAAATGTTCTTTGCTTTAGTAATTTTTTTTGGTTGGTTGTTTTTTTTTTTTAAGATTCATAAAAAGAAGAGATGTATTGCATATGATTTATCAACATCCTGAAAGAAAGGTCAGTAACTGTTATCACAAATATGTATTCAGTCTAGTGTACATGAGAAAAACATCAATTACCTTTTGCCAGCGATGCTCCAACTGGTATTTAAAATTACTTTCTTTTACTGTAAAGTCTTAATTTATTTAACATCAAAGAAAATGCAGAATTTGACATTTTGATGGCTTTTATATTTTCCAGCAAGAATATGGTAATACAAATTCTTGCTGCACCAAATGTAAAGCTCTAACAAATTACTTATTTGATGCCACTACAATATGAAAATATAGATGGTTAATGTCACTGTATTATAGTGAATGATCTTACAATAACTAGTATACTGATGTAAAAAGTCATTTGAGTCTGAAATATTGATTTTAATTGAAGCATTGATTACTTACCTGTCAACAAATGTTTCTTAAAGAATCTCTTAAAGACAGCATTACCTTAAAGATTATTATTATTATTATGAAGAGGTGATGTCTTCCTTTAAGACTATTCACATTAAAATGATTGGTTTGAGAATCATGGGTTCATTATTGTCTGGGGATCATATACATAACAGTAATTGTGAATATGCTGGAGAAATAATGAAGACATATTTGTTATACGTGTTTTAAACACAAAAATATTACTATTTAGATTATTAGTCAGTTGGACCACTTAGTAGTAGCGTTTTATTTCAGAGAAGTGGCTTTGGAAAGTTCCCACTACAGACTCAGAAACAGTAGAATAATGTTTCAGTAGTAACAATTGAAAACCAGTTGCTATTCTCTTTTCTTTTTATATTATCAGGCTTAATGTATGATTTGACTGCTGTGTTCCTGAAAAAGATACAAGATCCTTCTCTGATCTATGTGGGGTCACAGATGAGTGTTGCCATTGAGTGGGACAATAGCGGAAGATTCAGTTCCACAATAAGAGAACTAGAAGCATCCACATGCATGAGGTGGGTGTGTGGTCTAGTCCACAATCTAAGCTCCTCTTAGAGCACATGGGGTCTAGAAAGCAACTCATACCAGCAAAAGATGATGCCCAGGAGCTTGCCAGTTGTATCACTGCAAGCTCTGTTGACTATCAATACTGCCTGATTCGATTGCCTAACCATAGGTATTTATTGAGATGTTGCAGACTATCCCACTTGATCGCCAGTTGCCAGTACAGAAAGGTGTAACTGTTCTGTAATTCTTATGTCAGATCCATCGAGACAACTGACAGGTCCATGCACATATTACAATTATGCTAGGGCTTATGAACACACAGTCAAAATGTACAGAAGCCCAGGACTAATAAAGGTTCTGTACAGTTCAAGGAAAAAAAAAAATTACTAGAGAGAGGTAACCAGTGAATATGGGATGAGAAGGGATCCTCACTGGGTTCCTTTCTGAAGTTACTGCAATAGGATCCTTCACAAACCTTTTCTCTTAAAAGTAATTCAAAATTAGCTGTGTAGAAAGTCAGGCTCTAAGTCCAGAACAAGACACCAAAATAAGTGACTAGACAAATTCAAAGACAGAATATCTGTAGTCAAATATCTAGTTCAAGTGGAAGATGCTGGCAGAGTTTAGAAGCACGTTAGCTGCCAAATCCTGGCTTCGCTGTCATTCCCCTTCCCATCCTCCAAATGTGTGAAATATCTTCCTGTACTCCTCCCATCCTTACCGCTGCAGCCTCTGCCATCAGGAAAGAGTCCTGAAACTTGGCTTCTGGCACTAAACATAGGTAAAGGGACTTTCAACATGTAGTTTTAAAATATACTTATCTGATCATTTTATTTGGTGTACCACATTTTCCACGTACCAGTACATATGCCTGTCGATGACAGAGGCTCTCCTTACAGGGAGGCAGGGTAACAACCGCTAAGGGCCTTAAGGGGATGGGAGCAAATCCGCACTTGTGATGCAGCAGGGAGCCCTGCCCAGGGAGTGGAAACAGAGCCGGGGTGGGTCATGCCCAGAACAAGATATAGGGTGGGAAACCCACTGAAGTGGGGAGATAATCACCAGTTTGCTACAAGACTGGAGGGCAGATTTGAATGAGCAGGAAAGAACTGGAAAATAAAAGTATGCAAATAGATATTGAGATAGGTAAAACTATTTAGTAGTTGTTGCAGCACTCTCCAAACTAGCTGGCTGCAACAAGGTCTATTACCACCTCATACCAACGTACTCTGCATGCAAATCCCTCTGCTGCCTTCTCCTTGTCTCTCCTCATCCAGGGCACATGTTCTCTCTTCCTCTTCTTTCTTCTTTCTTCTTTCTTCTTTCTTTCTTCTTTCTTTCTTCTTTCTTCTTTCTTCTTTCTTCTTTCTTCTTTCTTCTTTCTTCTAAACACCTGACAGGATTTCTCTGCCATGTTTTAGAGAAGTGTGGAGTATTAAGAGTTTATACAGCATATAATTACAGAAAATAAAACAAGCATTCCCAAAGATAATTTCTTTCCATAAAAATGTAAATGTACTTTATACTGCTGTTTACCCTGTCTTCTTTAGTTTGCTTTCAGAAATGGAAAATGTCTTACAATATTGAGACTAGTCTTCACATTTCACATATTAATGTACACAGAACAACCTAAAGATTTCTAGCTTGTAACTTCTATTTTTTAATTATGAAAATAGCAACAGTAATGAAAAAGATAAAAGTAACCAAACCAAATAAATTAAGTATAGTGCAAACGTTTGCTTTTAGGTTCAGAAGGTGTTACACTTTCGTATTTGTGGCATGACATATCCTTTGGGGAAAACAAGTTTATCTACACTGCTGCCCATCCAGGAGGAAATTAATGGTCTCCCAGGGAGCACACAGCTTTTTCAGCTCTTGGTCAGAACTAATGCAGATGCTCATGCTGAAGCCTCTCAGATCCATCTTAGGAGTCTCTCTGATATGAGGTGAAGGACAAGGCAACACCAATAATTTTCTACTAGTATCTGCTGGTTTTGCCATGTAATTATCCCCAGTTGTCATTATCAGCCTCGCTGTTTTGTCCTTTTCTTTTGGGTGATAAGAATTGTCCGCTGTGTTACTTCTCTGTGGAGCGTTTCATTCAAAACTAGGTGTGTGTGTGTGTTCTCTGGCTCCTGATAGATGATGATGCGCACACAGCCTTTCATGTTTGATAGTGTTATCCCCTGGTTTCCTTTTGTCTGCTGCACCTTTTCTGTACAGTTTTCCAGCTCTCAGGAATATGTTTTTTTTAATCCTATGTTTGTCTAGCAATAAGGACAAAAATGTGCTGGCCTGAGAATACTGTGCTATGAGGATACAAACATTACATACGCAACATTAAAGTTATGAAAGATTGCCAAGTGCTTTACAAGTGTTTCTGGTCTTTTCTGGTAAGAGTTTGTTCAGATTAAATGGAGGATGATCAAACAGGCAGAGAGAAGTTGTGGCCAGAAATTAGTGAAATTCAGCAATGTTGCTGTTTCACTGTGTGTAAATGGAATTGTTTATATTTCAAAATTTCAAAAAACCCCAAACAAAACCCGAGACTAAAAGTACATAGACTTTTGCATTGTGTGGACATGCCCTTTTGTATTTTTATTACATTCTAGTTCAGAATTTTGAAATTGAAATATTTTATTTGGTCACTAAATTATTTTGCTTTTGCTCACATGAATGATAATTCAAGCCACCAGCAAGTCCTTGCAGGATCAGCATGATGCAATGCAGACTCGGCCATCATTGCTAGCTGGCAGGGTTCACACAACTTTCAGAGCATTAGGGGCTTAGCTGAGGAGATTATGAAAGCTCCTATTACCTCTTCCCCAAAGTGGGAACTTTCTCCTAAGGAAAAAGTTTAATGTCTTAGGATTTTTAAAATCAGTTTGAAATGAAAATTGGTTTAAATGAAACATCAGGTAGCTTTGGGTTATGTAGAACTAAAACAAACCAGACTATTTCAGTTTCAACAAATGAAATTTGGGGAACACATTCCTAAATAACGGTTTGGATTGGAGGAAACTATTTTCATGAAAGGAGCCACTCTAGCAGAAAGTAGCTGGTCACCAACTGCTTTGTAACCATTTTTATCTGAAAGCTAAACCCAGATCTCTTTCTTCCACCTACTGTTGTCACACACAGTGGCTGGAGTAGTTACCCAAAGGACTGGGGATAACAATTGTGCTGTTGTACTTTCTAAACAGTTTTTAAACAAGGAGAAAGTATTTAGTATCCAGTACTGTTTCTAAGCAAGTACAGGAGATTTTGTTTGTGAGATTGAAAGAGGATACCAAATTCTAACCTTCTGACTGATTTAATAGCGGTACAAAAATGGCAATGAGATGCTAATTGTATTGTCTTTTTGCTTGTGCAGGCAGTCATATAAGAAAAATATTTATGGGGTTAGATGCTATGCTGGAATGTCAGCTGGAGGTCCGTCAGCTGTTTAGATGTCTGCTTTACATATATTTACATATCTGCCACTCCCCAAATCTCTTGCTTATATACCTGCATGAAAGGATGCACTGCAGGCTTACTGAAGATAGCATACTTCTCAGAAAAGAAGAGATGGAAGCAGGGATCTCACCCTCTCCGTAGCAACGTATCAAAAGGCTGCAAATCTCTCAGGGTGAAGGAAATAGTAGTAACTGAGGGATGAAACCAAAAGGTTTCTGTTTAACTCTTTAAGAGAGCAGAGTGGCAACAGCATTTCCCTGTCTGCCAAGGGACAATCATTTGGTGACTGGAATGTAGATCCCTCCCCATCACTGGTGCTGGTGGCTATGTGCAGTTTGAGAAAGGCCTCTCAGACCTCCTTTCAGATTTTCATCAGATTTAGTCAGATATGTTTTTAGAGGTTTATTGCACAAGAAAGAGAAAAGAAAAACTAGGTGTTCACTGTTCTATAATTAAAAACCACAAAGAAAAATGAAAGCTCACTGATATTCTGATGCATCAGAGGATTATTACAAGCCTAAACTCCAACCTTCTCATGTCCTCTGCCACCAGCCCTGCATGCAACACTGATGCTTTTTTTTGAACTCATAGTGGTGCATCAATGAAGTACTTAATTTCTGTACCTATAAATGTAATTACAATATCCCACCGGAAGCCAGTTTATATGTTTTGCCCTTAAGATTACATACTGATTAAGGTTAATGGGTGAACTTAAACATTGAATGTCTGGTTGTTCATTTTGATTAATTGCTATTTTGGTTTGTCAACTGATACATTTTCAGGCAATGCCAAGGTACAGTTCTTGGGATGGTAACCACTCGGCAAAATAGATGGGGTTGTGCCCAGTTTGGCCTGTCACCTTACAATGTCCGTTACCAGTAACCCAGCAAGTTAGTTGCTGTTCTTTTTCCATGCTTGCATATAAAGTCTGTAACACCCATCCTCAGTCTCGTTATGTAAAAGCATTCTGATGGATTACAATATACCCTTCATTTTATATCTTTCACTCTAAACTTTAATTAATGAAAGAAAATAACAATTATGTTACAGAGCTGTAAAGATACCATATGCAAGCTGAAGGAGAGACACAATCAAGAGCAATGCAGTTTGGATGTGGCCAGTCTGTACTACTTAGGTTCACACTGAGGTAATGGGCTCTTGCCTTGTTCTATTTGTTTAATTTTTTACATAATCTTCCTTTTGTTCGCATTTACGGTGTCAGTAATTTGTGTTCTCAATAATGTTTTTGAAAGGTTTTACATTCTTCCATTAAGATATAGCTTGGAGCAGAAGATTTAAATCTTCTGAAAGGCTTTGTACAAGAAGTAAAACACTGTCTCTCACTAAAGTCAGGAAAAAAACTTCATTTTGTTTTCTTATTCATCCCTAAGTTAAAATGAAAAATGGCATGCAAAGAATAGCAGAAAGAAATATACTAGTTAAAAAATATTAAGACTATTTCAGTCTAGCTTTTTGTTGTTTTTTTCTTACCCGACTAGCAAAATTTTTCCTCTTTCATAGCCTTGGAAATAAGCAATACCGTATTCACTACATATATTGGATTTGAAACCATGCTAACTAAAGATTAGGAAAAAAATATTTTAAATATGGTATTTTATTAGCTGAAAAATAATATGAAATCACCTTTTCTCATTCTACTGCTGCTTGTTTCGCTTGTCCCACATAAACAAATAAGTTCTGCCAATAGAGTAAGGGAAAGAAGAAGAATTCAAGTGAAAAAATATTTCTGAACGTATCAGACAGGGTGGACAGGGTTTCTGCAGAACTGTGATACTGTTGGCATGCTAACTCAAAATTAATCATAGAATCATAAAACGGTTTGGATTGGAAAGGACCTTACAGATCATCGAGTTCCAACCCCCCTGCTGTGGGCAGGGACACCTTCCAGTAGACCAGGTTGCTCAAAGCCCCATCCAGCCTGGC
>JAVJGJ010000001.1:34839944-34866940 GCA_035590215.1 Microhierax caerulescens
CCATGGGCAGGGACACCTTCCACTAGACCAGGTTGCTCAAAGCCCCATCCAGCCTGGCCTTGAGCACTGCCAGGGATAGGGCACCCACAGCTGCTCTGGGCAGCCTGTGCCAGCACCTCACCACCCTCACGGTAAATATTTCTTGCTATTAGTTAATCTAAACCTACACTCTCTCATTTTAAAAACTTTACCCCTTCTCCTGTCACTACATGCGCTTGCAAAAAGTCCCTCTCCAGCTTTCTTTTAGGCCTCCTTTAGCTACTGGCAGGCTGCTATAAGGTCTCCCCAGAGCCTTCTCTTCTCCAGGCTGAACAACCCCAACTCTCCCAGCCTGTCTTGATAGGGGACATGCTTCAGCCCTCTGATCATCTTCGTGGCTCTCCTCTGGACTCAGTCCAACAGGTCCATGTTCTTATGTTAGGTGTCCCAAAGCTGAATGCAGTATTCCAGGTGGGGTCTCACTAAAGCCAAGTAGAGGGGGAGAATCACTGCCTTGGGCCTGCTGGCCAGGCTTCTTTTGACACAGCCCAAGATACGTTTGGCTTTCTGGGCTGCAGGCACACATTGCTGGGTCATGTTGAGCTTCTCATCCATCAGCACCCCCAAGTCCTCCTCCTCAGGGCTGCTCTCAATCCATTCTCCACCCAGCCTGTATCGATGCTGGGGGTTGACCCTGACCCATGTGCAGGACCTTGCACTTGACCTTGTTGAACATCATAAAGTTTGCTTGGGCCCACCTCTCAAGCTTGTTAAGGTCCCTCTGGACAGCATCCCTTCCCTCCAGTGTGTTGACCACACCACACAGTTTGGTGTTGTTGACAAACTTGCTGAGGGTGCGCTCAATCCCAGTTTTCATGTCACTGACAAGTGTTGAACAACACCGGAAAAAGTACACACCCCTGAGGATCGCCACTCATCACTGGTCTCCACTTGGACGTCAAGCCATTGACCACAACTCTTTGAGTGTGACCATCCAGCCAGTTCCTGATCCACTGAGCAGCCCACCTGTCAAATCCACGTCTCTCTAGTTTAGAGATAAGGATGTCACGTGGGACAGAGTCAAATGCTTTGCACAAGTCCAGGTAGATGACATCAGTTGCTCTTCCCTCATCCACCAACATGGTAACCCTGTCATAGAAGACGACCAAATCTGTCAGGCATGATTTACCCTGGTGACAGCCAACATGGCTTCACTAAATCACCTCCTTATTTTCTATGTGCCTTAGCATAGTTTCCAGGAGGCTCTGCCCCATGAAATTGCCAGGCACAGGTGTGTGACTGACTGGCTTGTAATTCCCCAGGTCTTTCTTTTTTCCCTTTTAAAAAGTGTGGGTTAGCTTTTCCCTTTGTCAGTCTGTGGGAACTTCACCAGATTGCCATGACTTCTCAAATATGATGCATAGTGGCTTAGCCACCTCATCCACCACTTCCCTCAGGACCCACAAATGCAACTCATCAGTTCCCATGGACTTGAGCACCTTCAGGTTCCTTAGATGGTTTCAAACCTGATCTCCTACAGCAGGCAATTCTTCATTCTCCCAGTCCCTGCCTTTGCCTTCTGTGACTTGGGAGCTGTGACTGGAACACTTGCTGGTGAAGACGGAGGTGAAAAAGTTGTTGAGCACTTCCAACTTCTCCATGTCCCAGGTAACCAACCAGGTCTCCCGCTGCCTTTTGGAGAAGGCTCACGTTTTCCCTAGTCTCCCTTTCATCACTGACATAACTACAGAAGCTTTTCTTACTGCCCTTCATGTCCCTGGCCAGATTTAGTTCTTCCAGGGCTTTAGCTTTCCTAACCTGACAATTTCTCTGAATTCCTTCCAGGACACCTGTCCTTGCTGCTACCCTTAGTAGGCTTTCTTTTTGTGCTTGAGTTAGTCCAGGAACTTCTTGCTCATCCATGCAGGCCTCCTGGAGTTTTTGCTTAACTTTTTTTGCTGGGACACATTGCTGCTGAGCTTGGAGGAGGTGATCCTTGAATATTAACCAGATTTCTTGGGCCCCTCTTCCCTCCAGGGATCTATCCCATGCTACTCTATGAAGCAGATCCCTGGTGAGGCCAATGTCAGCTCTCCTGAAGCCCAGGGTAACAAGCTTACTGTGTGCCCTCCTTGCTGCCCTAAGAATCTTGAATGCCACCATTTCATGGTCACTGCAGCCGAGGCTACCCTTGAACTACACATTCTCCACCAGCCCCTCCTTGTCAGTGAGAACAAGGTCCATCATAGCACCTCTCATTGGCTCCTCTACCACTTGGAAGAGGATTTATTGTCAGTGCATTCTAAGAACCTTCTGGATTGCTTATGCCCTGCTGTGTTGTCCCCCCAAAAGATATTGGGGTAGTTGAAGTCCCCTATGAGGGCCAGGGATTGTGAACATGATACTGCTCCTATCTGTTCATAGAGGGCCTCATCTGCTCAGTCTTCCTGGCTGGGAAGCCTATGGCAGACCCTCACTATAAGGTCACCTGTCCCTGTCCTCCCATTAATCCTGAACCATAAACTCTCATAAGCTCTCATTTATCTCATAAATGTTTTATTATGGTACAGAAGTACACTGTTTGTAGTTCAAAGAAGAGTACTCTAGCAAAAAATTTATGGAAATATTTCAAAGATGACCAGGTAAATGGAAAAGAGGGCATGAAGAGACTGTCATATTCAGCCAAGCAAAACAAAGCTGGAGCGGTATGGTCCTTGTCTGTAACAGAAGACTTGTATGACAGCGAACACCAGGGAAGGAGAAATAGTTACTCAATCAATTAGCTAACACTGGTAAAAGAATAAATAGGTAAAAATTAACCATCACAGTTTCTAGGCTGGAAATTAAAAAAAACCCAAACAACAAATTTTTAATGTAAATATTTTCTGTAAAACCTTCTAATGCAAAAATAGAAGGAAAAAAATAGTATATTTTTAAACAGAACTCAATAGTGATTTTGAAATAATTCTGTGGTACTTTTTTATAATAGCAATGAACCAAATTCAATGATCCCAGGGATCATTCTGGATCTGCATTCCTGCCTTCCTTTCCAAACCATTAAATGCCAGAGGAAAATATGTTTTCTGTGCCAGAAGAGAATTGGAAGAAGAGAATTTTACAGGGGAGCTGTCAGATAAACAAGTTTTGCACATAGGGACTCTTACCTTCAGGTCAAGGTATGAAAACTTTTAAATTTCATTTATCCACGTTCCTGGTTTCTTTTTGTATAGAGAAACTATTCAGTGCTTCAGTGAATTGTTTTGAGGATAATTAGGATTAATGCTCAGATATATAGCAGTATCCTATAATATCCTACAATATCAGTTCAGCTCAGTTAATCTCTTAGTATCTATATTTCAATTATATATATTCAAGTTTGGAATCAATAATCTTTGGAGCAAAACCTGAAACTGAATTTTTACCTGCTGTGACAGTATTATCCTCTTCTTCCTTCCCCTCTTAGCCCCTCTCCTGGTGATTCTGATAAACAGATTCAGCTCAGGCTCATCTAAATGAAAATGTAATTTGAGGGCTACAATCTCCATGACAAGCTGAATTTAAGAAGATCTGTATGGATACATTACATACTACAGCTACATTACTGAAATGGTTCAGATCATACCATCAAATTAATTTTTGAATTAATAGTGTATGCAGAAAATTTCCACAAGGTGGGGATAAAGTGATGTTTCATATCAAGAAGTTTGCTTTGTACAGGACTTGGTTTATAGATTGTACTCCTTTAAAAAAGTTTATGGAAGTGAAATTTCATCTTACAAGTCAGGGATTCAAATAAAATATTCATGAAAAAAATAGTTTTTTACAGAGTGATGTATGATACAATATAGGGCTTGTTTTAATAACTTGAGCAGTATAATCCTAAGGGTTATTAAGCACTGGCCCTGAGAGAGTTCAATATTTTTCACTTTGTTTGATTTAAAATTGATCTTATGCTTCATTTGCCTAATGTTTTGTTATCCTGGATTTAAACTTCAAAGTTCTAGTTTTATAATTATGGGAAAATATGCTGGCTTAAAGTAAAAGTTCATTTTACAATGCTGAATCTTTCTAGAATGGTAGTTGCAACATAATATAAGAGAAAATTAAATGCAAAAATTTATAATACATGTAAATCAGATCTAAGGAAATAATAAGTCTAATAGGAATAAAAGGTTTTGCATCTTTGGGGTATTAATGAGTTCTTTTACTAGAATGTTTTGCATTGTTTGGCTAGTACTACTATCTCAAAGAAGACATGAATGCTTTCAGAGCTTGCCTACTTGCTTGTTTGAAAGAGATTTTAAAGGCTTTTGGCTATTAAGAAGGAAGTTAAGCATTGGCTTGATCAGGAGCTAGTGGAAACACAAAGCTCATGGTATTAGAACCAAAGTGCTAATCAACCATTGTAATTTAACTGTTTGTTGTATTACGTGCCATCTAGATATGGAAGAAATACTGCATATAATGACTTAAATCAAGAAAAAGAAGTATGTGCAGCAATCAGATCAGGAAGATACTTGCATAGATTTGCCTGTTTATAAACTGAGCACACAAATTTCCAGTTTAAATTATTTGTACAGAACTGTGACAGGTTATGTCAGGGTCCGATACTCTCTGAAAACAGTCTTTTAGCTGTTCCACACAGGAAGGAAGGGTTTAATGTTTTAATACCACATTTGATTATTCAAAGATGTTTGACTCTGCAAAGGATTTTGATTTAGCAGCATGATACAGCAATGTATTGAAATCCCAACATAAGCACAATATAGCAAATGCAATGTACAGTTGGATCACAATGCAAATGTGATTCCTATCACTGGTGTCTATATGCTTACCGGCACAACATTGGGGTTGTGCCTCCCCAGTTGCTGGCAAGAATACATAAGCTGAAGCTTGCTGATGTCCTTTGCTTACCAAGGATCTGTCACGGCAAAGAATCTCTCAACATCAAGGAGTAACCTAGAGAGGTGTCCCTGCTCAAGGGGGCATCCTGGCATCCAGCCCACTGACATGCAGGAAAGCTTAGAGGGCCCTGGGTTGCCCACTATTCATGAAGTAAAATAATTGACTTAGTTATATTTGCATACTGACTTGTCGTGGTTTAACCCCAGATGGCAACCAAGTATCATGCAGCAACTTGCTCATTCCTTGCCCTGCTCCCCCCCCGCCCCCGCCTTAGGATAGGGAGGAAAAAGATATAACTCATGGGTTGAGGTAAGAACAATTCAATAACTGGCATAAAATAAAATACTATAATAATAATAATAACATCAACAATTATAATTAAAAGGAGAGAGAGGGAGAAATAAGGTCAAAAAGGAAAAAAACAAACCAAGTGATGCACAATACAGTTGCTCACCACCTGCTGATGCCTAGCCAGTCCCTGAGCAGCTGTCTGCCTGCCACAGCACCCCTCTGCCCCCGCCTCCAGTTTATATACTCAGCATGACATTCTATCAGACTGTTACTGAAAATCATAACCAGGAAAACTCTCAAAACCACATGATAGTTTAGAAAGCTGACATTAGTTTATTGCAGCGCTGGGTGCATGGGGGATCTTTCCTCCTAACATGCACACCAAGCTGCTTGAGGGTACAGGTTATATACAGTAGAGTCCTTGAATATTCATATTACCTTACATACTCATTTTCATTCACACACAGGATTGGTTACAGGTTTCTCACTGTTAGTGCAAGTTAGTGATTGCAACACCTTATCAGTTTGTCTCCTCCTGCAACCAGAACTTTTTCACTTGGAGACTTCTTTCTGCATAATTTACATAACAGTATTCTTATCATTATCTGTTCTTGGTTTCCCAAGATTCCCTTGATTAGAAGTCCTTTAAGCCATCAGTTTTGACGACTTTGGATGGTGGGTCAGCTTGACCTACACTTTCTGCACATTCTTGTTTAACTAATTCAGAGTTTGGTAATTGGGAAGTTTAGACACCAAAGGGATATTCCATATTGTTTAGTTCGAGTCAGCTGTCCTGGCTGTGCCCCCTCCCAGTTTCTTGTGCCCCCCCAGCCCTCTCGCTGGTAGGGCCTGAGAAACTGAGAAGTCCTTGACTTATATAAACACGACTTAGCAACAACTAAACCCATCAGTGTGTTATCAACATCATTCTCTTACTAAACCCAAAACACAGCACTGTACCAGCTAGAGAAAAGAAAACGAACTCTATCCCAGTGAAGCGAAGACCAGGCTACAGACGTTATTTTATTTCAAACTTGCCTTAAGTCAGACCTTGACCAGCACTGTGGTTAGGTGGGCACACTGTCCAAATTCCCCTCTGGCCTTTGCGTTGCTATCTGTCTCTCCCAATCCACTTTGAGTCAGATGCAGCCCTTAGGACTAGAGGTATCCATTACACCTGCCTTGGAGGTTATCACTTGAGCATTGTTATGAAAATAAAGGGCAGAGCACTTTGGAGGTTATCACTTGAGCATTGTGAAAATAAAGGGCAGAGCAGGGAGTACACTGCCACGAGATGGCAGAATACTTTTATTATCAGTAAGACATAAATTAATTCAAGCCATTTAATTGCATATATTACTTAATAAAACTTTTATCAGCTGTTAGCAATTCCATTAACACCACTGGGTCATTAACTTTGATACAACAGACAAGTGCAATTTTTTTGTAATCAAGCAAGTAATAAAAGGATAGTTTGTACACCACAGGACGATTTACAATAGCGATAAAGTCTAATGAATACTGTTATTCAGTCTTTCCTTTTAACATTTGAGTTTAGATTAAGATATCAAACATCTGGGGAGTGAAGCAGATAAGAGAGGGGGCATTCTGCCTTAATCTGGCATTTACAGTTTGCACTCAGATTAGAATGAAGGTATAGAAAATAAGCACATTTCCATCGATAGTGTAGGTGTGATTATGTCATGACAATATTTTGAGTCTCAAAGAAAACCTATTCTTCAGCATGATTGTGGTGAGCAAGATTAACCTCAGCTAGATTTTACTTTGGCTGTAGTTACAGTATGAGGTCCCACTGCTGGGCTTTTAGGTTTGTAGGTAAAGGAGTCCAAAAAGAAATTGTGGATATCCAAGATGGGCAGACAGATTTGTTTTCTCTCTGTATGCATTGGCAGTAGGCTTGGCACAGGTTCCCTTGTCACAAGAAAAGTTGGTAAGGCTATAAAATCCCACTGTCCCCATCAGTTTTGCAGCCACTCATGTCACAAAGTGGTGGGACCTGACTAGGACCTGCATTACAGTGAATAGATATAGGACTGCTTTTCAAGGCCTTACTAATTTTAAGGTTGGAGTGAGGCTCTGAATTCTAGAATGTAGGGAAGCCTCCTGTGAAGGATGAAATAATTTTGGAAATTTCCTAGAAATATGTATATTTTGTAAGAAACCTCCTTATGGGGTAGGAAAGAAACTGAGGTGGCTTGAAGCTGTGCTCTGTAATTTCAAAGTTATATATTTTTTATTTAACTAAAGTAAAAAAGTAAAACCAAAAATCTGTCCACAATAGTCCAATGCCAGAAATGGGCTCTACCTTCTCAAGTATTCTTGGCTTATATGCACATGCTCATATTCTTGGCTATGCTTTTGACTAGAATCAATAGGAAGCACAGGAAGAATGAGCTACACTGTAGAGTGATATCAATGACCTAGTGGCTAGGACAATCCCATGCTTCCTTTTTTCCCCTTTTCTCTCCCTTTTACCCCCGCTTTTGTTTCTTAATCTTTTTCTTTTAAAGTATGGGTAGTGAACTTGGGCCTTTCACTCATTAGTGAGGAAAAGGTTGGATGAGGTGTACCCGAATGCAGTTTACCTTGGGGCTTGTATACATGCTGCCAGTCCGCCTCTTCCACAGTAACAGTTCCATATACTCTGTCCTGCCTTCTCACTCCTGTTATTCATGATGGCAGTGGGACCCCAAACCATTCCTTCATCTGAATCTTGCTTCTGACTTTTACCACCTCACCAGCTTGATACTCCCTTGTTCCCATTCTGGTATCCTGAGGGGAAATGCAAGCCCAGGACTGCCTGCATCCTTTGACCAGGCCTTGTGAGTAGCTTGGATGGGAAAGCCATGAGCTTTTAATGAGTTGATTGCTGTTAGCTGCCAATCAGCTGACAGTGACAATCTATTGTTCAGCAAACCAAAACAACATATGCACAATTACTGTCAAACAGGACCTCCCTGTGCTTGTGCCTATTCATGTATGTCAGCAGGCTGGCTGCATGTGGGTGGTTTAAAATCCTTACGTAAGGCTGTTCTGCAAAAGATGGCCTTTTTCTGCCTAATCAGGCAATTCCAAATGAATTCTTTTTTTGTCTGTTGGTGTATATTGGATCAGTGTCCCTAGGGAACCAAGGTGCAATGTTGTCCATTTCCTGAATTTCAAAGTGCCTGAGGCAACTGGATTCATAGCTCTGCCAGGAGAGTGGCACCTTCTGGCATATGTCTTAGTGAACATTGCCAGCAGATGTCTAAGGCAGCTCCAAATGTAGAGGTTGACAAATATTTCTCTACCTTCACTCTGGTTTGGGTGCCAGTTGAAGTAATTGAACAAACAATACTATAGTTGTAACTTGGTGAAATCACATATGAGTTTTCATTTATTAACTAGTGAGCTATCAAATTTTAGCAGAAATAGAGTAAATAGGGAAATGTAAATGAACTGCAAGGGCAGGGATTTTTTTTTTTTTTTTTTTTTTTTACTCTGAGAAAACACTGTCAAACACTAGAACAGATTGCCCCAGGAGGCTGTAGGTTCTCCATCCCTAGAGGTTTTCTGATCAACCTGATTCACCTTGATCTTTAGGCAGGAACTTGGACTAGAAGACCTCCAGAGGTCCCTTCCAATGCATTTGATTCTGTTTCTGTGATTTGCTGCTATTTGCTAACGTTGTATATGCTGCTGATCAGCTCAAATAAACAGCTAATTGAAATGAGATTATTCATAACAAATAAGGGCAGTTATTTTTTGCCAAAGGTTTTAAAGTCTGAACTTTATAGTTTAAAGCATACCAGTAGGCAGCATAATACTTTTGGCAGTAGCAAGTTATTCTTAACAGTGGCAATTTTCAGTTCGTCAACTGTATACTAGAAATAGTTGAAAACCCGCAACTTCCTATCAGGAATGAGATTTAATTCCATTTGAGCCAGAGCTCAAATCTCACTGACAATAATTTTGGGGCAAGCTCAGCTATTGAGAGTTCACCATTCTTCCCACTTGGTTGTAACTGACAGGTGTATTTGGCCACCTTCACTGGCAATTGAAGGAATTGCATTCTCATCTTGCCTCCACTTCTTTGTTCACTGCTATACTGCAGCCTTCCAGCAGCCTCCTTTTGCCAAAACCTGTTTGCTGCCTCGGCCTTTCCCTCATACTGCTGTTGATTCTTGATACAGCTGATGATCACGTCTTCAGTCTGATGTTGACTCTTTGTTCTTAGTGAGAGTTTTCAGCCACTGGCATATCTGAGCTCACCAGTCCATATCCGTGTTGCATGCTCCTTCTGTGAACCTCCCATTGTACTGCTGGAAGGGGTATAATACCATTTTCTACCCTCAGCCGGCTGGTAACTCCCCCAGAATTCCTCCTGAGCCAAAATACTGTGTCTAACATGCCCTATACATCTGCCAAGACCTTGGATAACACAACCTGTGTTCAACCAAGAGCAGTAAATAAGCATTTAAACAGATTTACCACACATAATGTTTGGGAAAATGAAGCATGGCTGTACAAATTTTAGATTTAATAAAGTATGGGTAATGCTTTTGTCTTCAATGAATTCCCTGCCAATCCCCCCCCCCATATACATCAAAGTATATATGGAGATATATTAATATATTACATATTTCATATATGTAATGGTCTTCAAAAAGTAAAATTAAAATATATTTTTTTAATCAAATAATACATCAAGTTTTGCTGCTGACAATGCCTCAGTGACCCATGGAGAAAATATTATTTTTATGAAGGCATGTATCTCTGCAAAATGAGAAATTAGAAAGTTGCTGTTTACCCAAAAGCTGATAACTGTTTTGCAAATATAAATATCTATCTAAGATTAATATTAATAATAATTTAATATTAAAATAAAAATTTGCAATGAAAACTCAACTTTTATAATTTTCAATTCAGACCCTACAAACTAGCAAAGAAGGGGAGGGGACATGGCCACTGTGCTTTTCCCAAATTATTAGAATGTGAATATCTAGGGTAGAAAAACCAAGACTATCACTGAAAGAGTTCATCTGAAATTAGGAAGCCACTGAAGAAACAGTCAAGGTGTTAAAAGTGTATAAGAAGTCAGAGATATCTATAGACAGGTAACATAGCAGTCATAGTGACATTAACATTTACTACATAGCTCTAGATGTACATAGTTATCCCAAGAAATTCATTGCAATTCATATTTGCAGAAAGGGAAGCAGATGAGAATGGATACCTGATCAAAATATTTGAGGACTGATGGAAAACAAAAGAGTAAAACTAGGCAACCAACAACCACCCATCCCAAACAACAGAAAAACCAAAACAGAACAAGAACTTTCTGACAATGTGCAAAAGGGTTTATTTTGGACCTCACTTTGTGAATCACTCTCTTAGGTTTTTTTTCCATCATCCTGATGTTGCAGATTAAAACTCAACTATCAGCTTTTGAAACCTTGAAGACTTTCAGCTGTCACTTTCTCAGTCTAGTATAGCCACCTTCACAGAAGATGGTTTATAGAAAAGTTAATTAGTTAATCTTCCACTGACAGAAAAACGGAAGAGCTGGATTGGTTGCTCATGAGTTAGAAAGACCAGGCAGCCATCTTATATAGACTCTTCGCCAAGGTTAATTTTTCTGTTCATGCAGGAAAGATTTCTAGGAAAGTCAGTAGGAATTTTCATCATATTGATCACCAAAAGATCAGCCCAGAGTAGCCACAAGATGTCATTGTGGGGCTAGTAAGATAACCACTGTTAGGGTTGTAAAATTATAAATAAATAATATATATTAGAAACCACAGCTAACTTTCTATTTCTAAAATTAATCTACAATAAAAATACAAAAATATTTTATCATATATTAAAAATATTTTGGAATATTTCCCATGATTTTTATCTGGTCGTTTTGGAATACAGAAAATTTAAATATACAGCCTTCTGGAAGGCATTTGTTGCTGGGATGAAGACTACTTTAGATGAGATGAAACATATGCATATATGAGGTAAAACCAACAAATAAATGAAACACCAGAAAAAAAAAAAAAGAAAAGAAAATCAAAGAAATGCTATGAATGCTTAGGAGTTTTAAAACATTATTTTCACAGTCTCAAATTTTAATTATTCCTTCTGGAAGGATTCCTACACAAAGAAAATTAAGATATGCTTTATATTATACATAGTTCTTGAAAGCAGAGATTTCCATTTCTCCTGCGTTCCTCATGAATATGAGGATGCAATAAAGACAAATTTTTGTGACTGGTGTCTGCCTTTCTCCCAAAATAAGAAATATAACAGAGGTTACTTTTTGTACAATAAGATACATTTTTCAGACCTAATTGCTTTTAGTTGAGCTCCCAAGATCAATTTAATCATGGGCCAAAAGATTTGTAGGGGAGCTTAGACTCTTTGATGGATATTGAATAGGTCATAATGTAATTTAGGTGTTATGATATTTAAATTTAACATTTCGATGTCTAACCAGTTAGGAAATTTCCAAGAATCCCATACAATGTTTGAGAATTCGGGGCATGTAGGGATTCAGGGATTTACACTAAATGATGAACCACTGAAACAGATATAAAATGCCAATAAGAAAGTCTGACTTAATCCTGCACCTTACAGAGAGCAAAGTATCCAATTCCATGACTCAGAAAGGTACCTTCACTCTTCTGAAACTCACAGTTAGCTATTAATGTGGGTTAATATTGTCTAAATTATAATGAAGTTTACTATTGAGAAATGCAATATAATTAATGCTGGAGTGGGGAAAAAACCCAACGAACCACCAAACCAAAACCATCTCACAAGGTCTACATTTAGTATATTTATTTAGAAAAGGAACCTGGACAACATACTGACCTATAGTGATCTGTGCTCACAATCTACAACTGGGATGCATAGGGTAACGGACAATTCTTTGGAGAGGTTGCAATATTGCTGTTCTGAGAATTCTGATTCTATGAAAAATTATGACATTTCAGAATTTCCTACTCAAAAAGGAAAAATACAACCTTTTCTATTCAGAAATTAATGCAGTTAAAAGGTGGTCTTTGTTCTGGTATCACAGACATTTCTGTTCTAATTACTGTACATGACCTGGACAGATTTAGTGCTTTTCGTGTTAGCCCATGCTCTGTCAATTAATGACCTGGAATTCCACCACATCTTAAAGATATTTGCAGTAACTGAATGATCCTGAGATTCCATGATCTGACTCCCAGTACAGTAATTAGGAAAAAAATCAAAGGAGACCCTTATTTTTAAATAGAAGCATGTTTTCCTGATTAAATAATTACACATTTGTTCATCACCTCTTAGACATTTTATGAACTTCAAACAGAATTCCTTTGGCAATTAAAAAAAAGAAATATTATTGTGAAAGGAAAAATGCAAGTAACGTTTTTGTTACTTGCAGTAACACAATTGCCTTGCCACTGATAGGATTAAGATATGGTTATTGTTGTTCCTTCCTGAACGTAGAAATGCTATCCAAAAAGCGAGAAATTTAGCGTTATAATAAGGAATATCTCTGCTTTCACTACAAGGACTTGTTTTATGCTCTTTGGACAAATATTTTGCAACAGCTAATGATTCTCAAGTATGACAGATCTAACTTTCCTTGTTTAATTTATAGTAATCTGCAATGAGACAAAAAATATTAGAATGTGGATCAGAGCTGTAGCCATAGGGCACTTAAAGATTCACAGTTAGAGTGCAAAATATACATATTTTTACAGTGATGAGTGGAACAGAAAGAAGCCATTAAATATTGTTATTAAATTTTGCCTAGACATCTTTTAGACTCTGGAGGAAAAATTAACTCTTACTTCTTTTATTCTTTTATTGCATTACTATGCCTATGTTCATGGGAGCACATCTGGGGTCTTACAGCCAAATCCTTGTTAAGTATAGGGCTAGATGACAAAGATTTGTAAGCCTATTTAAGTTCAGAATGTAACAGAAGAATGATGAAGTCATCAGCAGACAAAAGTGATTTTATGGAAAATTAGTCAGTAAAAATATCTGAGAAAAGTGTAGGGGAAGGAACGTTCACATAACAGCCTCAAAACGTCTATTGTTGCAGTAGGAGCTCCTGTTGCTGAGATGAGACGTGGGATGGTGTCAGACACTGATGTTGTGCCAGCTGAGCAGTAGTGTTGAGAGGATTGTTGCGATGACAGACTCTTAACATAATCCTCTCCACTAGAAAACCATGCAGCGAATGAGAGAGGCAGAGAGGGTCTTTGAACTCCTTTTCAATGTGAGGGCACTATGTATAAAGCTAGTGATTGCTGAGTAATGATTCATATGAAGGAACGGGGAAAGGGGATTTCCAGGAAAGGTTTTCCGAGAACCTGAACCACTGGTAAAGTAATGGATATGGGCTTTATCTGTTTCTTTGATGAGGTGATGCCAAGTGAAAACCTGTGCATCAGATAATGTGAAGATCAATATTAGAAGAAATAGAACAAGAACCTTCAGTGGGAAAAATATGTCAAGTGATTATGACTGGTCATCCATCACATAGGGATAGGAATATTAATTGTTGAGGAAGTTTGACAGTGACCTTCTACTAAAACGTGAATATACTTTTCAATGCTGAATAAGGTAAGATTTGGCAGGCATTATGATAAATCGTATTTTGGGGTACTCAGCAGAAGAGATGAAAGCTTTTGTCTGAGTTGCCTGGATTATAGTGAGATGTGAGATACATTAGTTGGGCAAGGTCTTCATGAAATAATAAATAAAAACAGGGAAAGTGAATCTGAAGGGTAGAAAAACATTAGCCTGACATCACATGACCAAGCTTGTGATAATACATAAAACATGGATTCAGTGCAAGCGTTTACGAACCTTCTGATGGAAATAAGATGCTTTCTGTTTCTTGGTGGGGATTTTCATGATGTACATTTGCATCCACTGCCTGGATCAATCGTCCTCCTTACACTCCTCAGTGCAGATCTGGGGGAAGAAGTCTACTAGACTTCTGGCTCCTCATGAGTCTGCTAAGAGTATGTAAGGAACTAGGACCCCAGGTATACCCAGACTCAATTTTATTTGAAAATTTTGCAAATTAAACTCAGTTATATAAAATTAAATTTTTGATAGGAAATTTCCTTTTTTCCACTACAAAATTGAACACTTTTCCCCCCTGCCTTTCCCATCAAGTTCCTGCAGAATGGAAATTCTGATATTCTGTCAGATCTAACCACAAATTGCTGCTCAAGGAAGACCAGTTTGGATATATTATGCTGCAGTGGCCTTGCAAAACAATTTAAGTCTGTATCCCTGAATTGCTCATAAAATTTGAGGGAATTATTTAAAAAACTGTTCAAGCTCACCCTCTTTTTAATTTGATCTGATTTGACACAGAAGCATGTCTAGGGCAGGGAGTGTCATGGGACCTGTATATTGAATCCATGCATTATGTTTTAGCACTAAGTATTGTTTTGTCGTTGGTACTGTTGACATCTAAATTAACATATTTTGGTTTTCTCTGTCATTATTTAATGAAGTTAATTAGTATTACATTTATATGAAAGAAACTTGAACCCAGTACACTTCCTTTTCTTTCCTTTTGTGCTGAAAGTGATTTTTTTACTTCCTGTCCTTAAAGTGTGAGATAATAACTTTATTTGCAAAATATATCTATAGTGATATAGTTCTGTGTATATGCATGTGCATCATGTATCCAAATGGTGAAATAGTTATTGTCAGTATTTTAATATATGTGGCACTGTTCTCCATTCTGCTTCAACTGTTTTCAGCTAGGGGTGCAGAGCGGTATGAAGAACCTAGTTTTTTCTGTATATGTATATATAGAAAGTCAGATAAAATTTGACTTAAAGAAATTGAAATCAAACAGGACTTTTCACCTCAAAACCACTTTTTAGAGATCGCTCAATTTGTGTCCTGGCTCTTTGTCTCACTTTGTTTTTTTTTTAGTTTCCCTCCCTTATTAAACTGCTCAGTCTCAGCTTTTCTTAAATCAATTTGCTTTCGTAATAGGAATGGTGATTGACTCCAACCAAAATTTTCAGCCTGGTAGCTTTATTTAAAAATATGCAAGCAATGCCAGGTCTTCCCTATGGAAAGATCTTTCCAAAGGAAACCCCATTGCTTACAAATTAAACCTTGTCACTGTTCTTTGTACTTTCTATTAAAGTCACAGCACCTTCCCAAACACCCTATTCTATGGGAGAATATTAGGGAGAGTCTCCTCCTGTGACCTGTTGTGTAAACGTAATCTGCACTGTCCATATAACATTCATATGTTTATGCAAAAGCAGGGATACCCCGTGTTAAATCCCTCTATGTAGGGTGGAAACACCATATTTATAACAACTGGAAAAGATGGAAATGGAATGAATAATGTATGTAAATATGTATTTAATGTAATGTAATGTATTTAATGTATTCTTAAAATTTAAGAAAGGAATTTTCCACTAACTGATCTGTTGCAGTAGCAATAACAAATAATAATAGTAATAACATAACATACTGTATTTATTATTTGGGATTTACATAGCATTGAAAAAGGTATAACTGGCATACACAGAGCTATTTTACAATAGCTAGAAAATAGAACATGAATTCTGGCATATACAGAGCTATTTTACAATCAAGTATCAAGGCAAAAATTTCAGTTTTCCTTAATTTCGTGGCAGAATTTTAGCTTCTTATATTTCATTTGGTGAAGGGTCTGAAGTGAGTACTGTGAGGGAGAAAGGCAGAAATTACTGGAATATGGAAGGAAGGGAGGGCAATCAGTTATGTATGGACATACACTTTTTTTGTGGGAAATACAGTAGTTATGGTTAAATAATTGCCTGTGGAAGCGGTCACTCTCTCTCCTTAACCCATTCTAGAAACACTTACAGCTCATTTTCACAGCTCGATTGCTTTGCTTTTGACTACACCGTGTCCCTCAGATAAGCTAGCGTTACTAATAGAAATATTATGCTAATCCCCAGTGACATTCAGTATACATGAGTGTCTGTATATTTAATGTGAAAATTTATCTTCTGCAAAATATGAATACTAATCATTTGTCTCAGTTCAAGACCTTACCTTCCAGTCTCATACTCAAAGCTGTAGATAATCCTCCATCTGGCTGAAGAAAATATAGGTAAAATGAAAGTCTCATATTCTGGTTTTACATCCCCATACTGGTTAGAACATGAATTCTTAAAATTAAAAAAATAGTTTACTGGCATTTTGAACTTACTACATGTTTCCTACATGAACTTACTTGTACATAGATTTAAGACATTTTTTAACACTTTGTGTTACACCAAAATGAATGTGGTTGATTAAAAATATAATATTGGTATTTTAATACATAATTGAAGAATATTAAATGAAATGTATAAAATTCATATGATAAGAGTTGTCCACTTCATAGTTCTAGCTGATTAATCAGTCAATAAAAACGAAACCCAAAAAGTTTGTAATATGTAATAAACATGATAGCATTCAGTGACATTTAAGCCTCTTAATTCTGTAATATGAATTTAAGTTTGTGATTTAAGAGGTATTTTCAGGTATGTATTGATAGTGATGGGATGTTTTTTATGTAAGTATTATAAAAAGATTGGGTATGGCCTGCTTAGATAAGTAATAAAGTATAAAAATATTACTGTGGCATGTCATTTCGATAACTTCAGAACGGTTGTGTGTCTAAAAGATTTGGAGTTTATTTACTTCAGATTCAGAAATTATGCATGGAGGTAATTTATACCCCAAGTCCCTCCTTTGCTTTTTCAGATATGCTTTCATTCTAGATACAGTAATTTGTACTTTCATTGTTTTCTGTTCTTTAGGTATTTTACCATCACCCCATACCTGAGTTCAAAACTGGGGAAAAAACTTCAAACCGTTACCACTTGTTCTTTTGAGGTGAGGGATAATCCTATGCTATCTTCTAGTTCTTATCACATAGCTATCTTGCACTTTTTTTTTTCTCTCTGACTTTCTTTGTATTTATATGGATATGGAACTCTACAATTTGTTTTAATATCCTTTGCAGGATATAATTTATTTTGTCTTTAAACAGTTCTGTTAGCCTCTTAGATACAATTTTATTTTAAAAAACTGTTGTTCACTCAGATATCAAAAAGAAGCAATAAGTACTACAAATAGAGATAAAAATAAAAAGGATGGTGTTAACAAAAGGCATATTGTGAAATCTGCTTCTTGTAACTTAAGCAAAAATTAGTCCTGCCTAAAGAGGAACTTTCTCATTTGGGGTATCTGTGGTAACATACTTGGTTTCCAAGTAGCAGGAAGAATGCACAGTACTCCGTCAGCAGTTAATGTAGCAAAGATACAGTCATCTGAAAGCTGGGAAAGGTGCAAATCAGCAGATTTTGGGCTGTAACACCATAAGTTCCTTCCTAATTCTTTCCTGAAGTTCTATGCTTAAAAAGAGCTGAGCTGAGAGTAGTCAGAAAATACACAGTGACAGAAAAAGTGAGAAATGAAGACCAAAATCAGTAACTGAGCTGGTATGGGGTGGCTGACATGAGGTAAAAATCAGCAACTAAACCCCCCCCAAAACAACCATTGTGATTTTTAAAAGAAAATTTTTATAGTCCCTGGAGTTCCCTAGTGTGATGAAGATTTTGCTACTGTTTGAATATGTACACAACAGCAAATGACAGCCCTGGTGTTATTAGTTATGTGCTAAGCAAATATGACATGCAAAAGCACTGGGTGGAGGGAGAAAACCAGAAAATAGAAGTGACTCACACAAGGTCAATGGCCCAGTCATGAATGGGATAGAGGTCTGTGTCTCTGTGCAGTGGCCTTTCTGCTGAACTACACAGTTTGCCCAGTCTTATATTGCATTGCTTAGAAATATGTAGAGGCTAGAAAGAGAAAACATTAGATTCACAAGAACTGGTTGAATTATTTTATTAGTTCACCACCTACACCATTTTCAATACACTTTGTCAGGTGGGCATTATCTGACACATATGAAAAAGGATTGGTTGCTTTTCTCCTATACAATATATCATCTGGTAGGAAACTATGAGGGAAGCACAGAGGAATAGTTTTAACAAATATAAAAAGCAATTAAGGTACATGTAAAGCAGACTGCTGGAAAAAATGAAATCTAGGAGGCAGGTGAGGAAGACCGTCAATAAAACATGCTATTTAGACTTTTACTGCATATGGATGTATACATGTATATAACACCATGAAACAAACAAAAAAAAAAAGGCAAAGAAAGAGGAAACTATCATACATGGAGTAAACTACAAGCATTTGATAAATAAAAGTGAAGGTATTTTATTCAGCACTAATAAAGTAAAGAATATGCATTTCCTTCAGCATTGCAATACCTGAATTAGCCAGAGATATTGCATTATACATGGAGATGAGACCAGAATTGAATTCAGCAGAAATGGAGAAAGAAGCCATAGAATTTTAAGCAGTTCTGTGATACTGCAGCCTGTGTGGCTGCTCTGAAGATTTGCTGTCCTTAATGAATAATGCATAGAGTATGATTTCTTTCAAGGGAATAATAGGCTACCTAATGAAAACTTTCAAGGGGGTTAAAATTTACCTGCCTGAAGCGAACAAAAAAACCAAAACCAAACAAACAAAAAAAGAGCTAGATACCTTATTATCAAAGAAATAGTATCAATCTTAGCAAAAGTAAAAAGCTGCTTATTTGTTCTCTTAGTTTCCAGTTATTCTGTTAGTTGTTTTCTGTCTGAAGATGCTGTATTAAAGACATTTCCCACGTTAAAAAAAAAGGAGCTTGCACCTCACTAGATCAATTTTTTTTCTTTCTATATTGAAGTAAAAAGATGAATGATAAGATGTCATAATATGCCACTAAAATATAATTTCAGTATGCTACCCACCAACGGTACAAGGATGTGGAATATTTACTTTGTGTGGGCTTTTTTTTTTCATTGTCTTTTTCTCTTCATTAACTTTCAAATCAGGGGAGACCTTGCTTGAGTGTATCTATTGTTGCATATTACATTTGACACTTGTAATTTTGTCTGGAATGCATGGATGGCATGCATTCCTGGCAAAATAACAAAGTGTCAGGAAAGTAAAATTAAGAAGAATCGATGTGTCTGTTGAGTTTAACATGAAGACTTTTATTCATCTGTAAAGAGCTGAAGGCTCTTCACTGACTTCATTGCATATGTGTGTCATACAGCAGTAGACAAGGCAATGCAATTTATAACATCAATAATTCTGTAAAGTTTCCTGAAAATATTAGAACAATTACTGAATGGACTAGAAGGTTGAAAGACTACCTGCTTGTGTGAGATCAGATCAAATACTGATTCTGAGTGAATTAGCAGAACTAGGTGTCAGGTGCTTTAATATAAAAATTATAACTTGTTTTGGTTTTGTAGCTAACGTGATCAGAAGCACACACGCAGTGCCTTGAAATGACATCAGAAATCTATGCTGAGTGGAATGCTCGTAAGCCATACTTTCTGTCCTCCTTTTCTTGTTTTAAGAGTACCGCATTACTTGATGTGATTCTGCTACCAGTTAGATCAATGTACAGCAGAAATAATCCGCTGAAATTTCTAGGGATGAGCTCAGAAACAGACTTATTTGAATGAAGACACAGAAAACAAAGCCAGATTACTTCATTTAGAAGCACCCTTCCAATGCCAAAGGGCTCAAAAGTAAACGCTGCTTTCTAACCCAGTCTCTACACCCTGTCTCCACACATTTTAAAAAGTTTATTTTCTACTGCAATTGGTTTGAAGATATTCAGTGATCGCTTAGCTTGTCAATACATGGAATAGTCTGCCGACAGTAATGGTTTTGCTGAAGTGCCTAGGAAGGAGTCCAGCTCGTGCACAATTTCAACTGCTTTTGTCAGCTTCATAGTCATGTAATATCTGGGGTTATGACAAACATTATTGCAGAACTTTGGGTCCAGGAAGTTGCTAAGTTTCTTACTTTACAAGGAATCATTTCCTGGATCATCCTTCCTGTGTGAAATTCAGTTAAACTAGCACTGCAAAAATCAGCTTTACCATCCTTCCTTAATTGCATTTACTTAAGTATAGAAGAATAATACTAGAAGTTCAGAATCCATTTTCCAAAAGTTAATGAAAAAAGGACTATTTTTAATGCAACAGAGCCATTTATTTCAAGATTAAGAAAACATCAGCTGCATATTAGTAATAGAAAAATCCAGACATGTTGTAACTGATTGTGAGAAAAATTCTGTGTTAATGATATTAAAAGACTATTTCAGCATTTACCTATGGTCTTCTGTAATTGCTTCAGGCAGAATCAATTCTTCCAGTTGTAAAGCTGTTCAAATAAGGTTAATTTTTTTAAAAAAATTGAAAATTACCTTTTTGCTCTTTATTAAAAATAACTATTCTGTGACTAATTTTCTTCATGTAGTATATATAGTATATTTTTGTACTCTGTGGGTAGCACAAGGTATTTAGAATACAAAAAAATGATGATCAAAGGTAAAGTAGGACTTAGAAATGATAATTTGTCTTCAGCTCTATACTTTTATGTTTGGGAGATATATGAATATGGCTTCTACAGAGGAGGAGACAGGAGACACACTGAAATGAAACACTCAAGCATCAGTTCCTATATATGCTGGAAGTGGTCCTGGTTGCTCCAGAACCATTCAGGGCTTTGTACATGACATTCAGAAATGGGTAGCTTAACTCAGTTTAACCCGTGTCTTTCATCAAGGCAAGATAAATGCACTGATTGTCAGTAGGAGCTCTTCAGTCTGCAGTTATAACTCAGAAAATGTTAAAATGTTAGTATTTACATATATGCATGTAAGATACAGAGATATCATATTAACTATATTTATGTATATACAGGAAAAGAGAGGATTAAAATGAATTGTATTTATTTCTGCATTTACTAAAAAATAGCCAGAGGAAGAAAATTTCATCTAGCATTGGGAAGACATATATTTTTCTTTATAGCTGAATAACCGATTTGGTACTTAGAATGCTATAAAGAGAAGTTCTGCTCTATAAGCAATTAAAATGAAAAAGACTATATCTGAGGCCAATTCACAGTACTATATAATTTGTTGGCTTTATATACTTTCTCCTTGCATAATAAAATTTACTGAGCATGCTTTCAATAAATAACATTGAAACTACAGTTCCTATAAGTATGTCATGAGCTATGGTTCCCCATGAAAACTAAGTGGTTGCCTAGGAAGTAATTAATTATCAACCGAAAACATGATAAAATTTCATCAGTAGCTTAGAGTTAGTACTGGATGGTTGATACTTTACAGTAATGTAATTTTTAAATTATATTGCTAGAATATAGTTTAATAATTTTTATATAATGTAATATTTATCATTCAGTAAAACTATTATGATTAACTAATTGGTTTATATGGATTATGTATGAAATAATAACATCTAACTATATGTATATATACATGTACACATATGTACTGGTATTAACTCTTAAGTGATTACGTTCAATAGCATGAAGAGAAGGAGCCAATGTAACAAATAATTTTATTAGGAAAAGATTACAATATATGAGATAAATTCTTGTTCTTTCTTTAGTCTTGCTTTCTGAAAGACTGCAAATGGTTACTAAAGGAATACACTTAAAATCCTTATGTAAAGTGATGCTAATTCTAAAACATTATATAGTTAAGAAGCATAATTACATGTTGTATATAGCAATTCTGAAAATAACTGGTAATATAATTAGCTCTGAAGTGTATGAGCATGTTTTTCCTGGTTCTTCTGGAATAGTGGACAGTGGATTGATTATTCACAAGTTTAAAGCTGTGTAATAAGAATGATTTAGAAAAGTATAGCTGGTAAAAAGTTGCTGCTTTTTACCAGAATTATGTATTAATATTTGCCCTCAACTTGTGTTTCTTCATGTGGTTTTATATGTTTTCTTAAAAGACAGGCTGCTACAGAGTTGTCACAATTGTTCACAGTCACGGTAACGTGCTTTTCTGTAGGGATATGTTAGCAGGCCTGCTGTTATACTCTCTGTGTTAATTAGTGCACATAACCCTTTTCATGTAAGTATAGCTTAGATATTTCTAAAACCAGTGCATGAGTTGAACACCTCAGGGGTGCAGCTTCAAGTTGAGTTACTGAGTGTGACAATGTGACACATAATACAGGCCAACAACTACGAATTTACTGTTATATTCATTCTCAAGCCATGCTTAACAAAAGGCCAGGGAAGATGTAGTTTTGACAGTATTCATTTGACACTCAGGAGTGGTGGGCTCCCTAGAAGTGTTCAGTTTTGATCTCAATAGCCACTGAAACTGATGGTAGACTTCATGAACTCCAGAATATTCCCTCTAAAACTAGAGGAGTAAAACCATCAATGTTACCAGTGCGGTAATGTCAATGTGATGCTTGCCAGACTCCAGCAGTAACTACACCTTATGAAGCATAATCACAGTCCTGGTTCAGGGCAAAGACTTGACGAGGTTTTTAGCCTCAGAGTTATGTGTCTTAACAGGCTTCCTTTGATAAGGTGTTAAAGTGTGTGCCTCTAAGAAAGCACTAGCACAGAATCCCATGGGGCAATATAAAGCTTTTATGGGTTCTATCTCAGGTTTTAAATAGGGATAAAAAATGACAATACAGTAAATTACATTTGTATTGCAGCTTTTGTGTTCACATTTCATTCTGTCACCAGGGACTGGGCGACCTTATACTCAATGAACTTTTCTTTCTTTCTTCTGCAGGACTGTGCATCCTGTACCATCCTTCTGACTGAGTCTATTCTTTCGTATATCATTCATTTATAAATCACAACTTCTATAAGAACTACTTTGGTAATTTTTTTAACAAATACTTACCATGAGGATATATACAGTAAGTGTCGTAGAAATATCCCTTAATTTTCCACCACTTTTTAGAGGCACCTTTACTTTTCCACCACTTTTTGAAGGCAACTGTCCCCTCATCATCCTGGAAAGTCAGGAGGTACAGAAATAAGATAAATCATCAGGACAGAGGCTGTTTTACAGTTACCTTCAAGGTACCTGAAGACATTAAAAGCCTGTTTGTCTGCAGTATTGTCTGTATATTTGCTTATATCGTGTGTAGGCTGTTATGCAATGGTTTTGTTCTAAATATCATGTGTGGGAATATTACTGTTGGGACGTGCCACAAGGCAGCCTGTTTATAAATGTTGAATCATTTTATATAGTCAGTGATAACAAGTTGTAAATGATGTAAACAAATGATAATATTCTCGGTTAAATATATCAGTATATAAATGGACACATATACATATAAATTAATAAAATTTATTAATTAATATTAATAAATAAAAATCATAATAATAAACCCCCACATCTTTAATGCTTACCACCTTTTCCATCAGTAAAAATGCTTTTCCAGAGGGTTTTTTTCAGACTCTGGTTTTGAAGTCCATTGTAATGTCACTTTATCTTTCAGTGCTGAAGAATAAGTTAAGGTTGGAAGTAGGTTCCATACTAAGTGCTTTTGTGTCTAAAGCATCGATTTTTAATATTTGCTTCTTTCAGATTGCATCTATGCCTATAAATTTAAACACAATATTTTATCAGAAAACATATATTACAGAAATGTGTATGTTGGAATTAATCATTTTGGCCTACTTTCTAAACCACTCAGAATGGTAAGTTCAAAATTTGTAGAGGATAATTTTAAATTCTTACTGTTATTTCTTGTTTTAGAACTATGTGGGGCTTTTTTAGCTTTGTGTGGCCTTTCCACGAGAGTTTATTTAATGCAAAATAAGAAATCTGGAAACATTTAATAGTTTAAGCCCAGTCCTGAATAGAGTAGAGCTTCCTCTGTGGCTCTAAGCATAGTGTCTAATTGCTGTTCTTACAACAGTAGTTACAGAAGGAAGTCTTCAGAACTATAGCAAATATTTTTTTATATCAAATATAGCAAAGATTTTCAGGAGTTTATAGGAGTGGAAGTAACTCTTCTGATTAGCTGAGCTGCAATCAGCATTCACATCACATCCCTTTGAGTTTAAAATTCCATTTAGCAAGCATAACCAAGGCACAGGACTTCAGAGTCAGCAAATTGTTGACGTATATTATTCTGAAAAAATATTAATGATTGCTGCTCTTCAAAATGATATTGAAAAACAGTGCACTATGGTTCTTTAAACAATCAAACTGCAAGTATAAAATATGCATAACATCACAACATTGCATATATAATTCTAGATGACTCGTCTTGCTTTCAGAATGCCAGAATATATTTCACCTGTGAGCGTTTGTTATATTAATTTCATTCACCTAACAGTTCAGACACAGGCTGAGCCTCAGGTCTCTCAACCTATGTGACACAGTTTTCTGTCTGTAAAATGAGGGTATTGGATGGCTTTCCTTATTTAACCACTCTCCATGTTTACTATTTACATTTACTCTTCTCATTTATGCGTGTTGCATCTGAATTAACTGGGCTCCATTTTCTCATAGGTATCTGTGTGCTACCACAATAAGAAAGGAAAATAGCCTCAATTTTCTAAAAATTGACTCTGTTTTCTTATTTCATGAAAATGACATCAGACTCTTTTGAGGTTGAGTAACTCTGCTCAAATTTTTGCTGCACAGAAAAATGTCTGTTACATAATCAATGGACACAGTGTAAAGATTTGCTACTGTGATGATACCCAATGCCATGTGAAATATTTTTGTTCAAAACATTAGCCAAGAACTGTTTTCTTGTTGACTAGCTGTATATAGAAATTTGAAATTGTTGAACTTTCTGGGTGAGCTCTGCCTCCCTTCCTTCCCTAAGTCAACAATGGTATTAAAATAGTATCCTATATATACATTTACAAAATTACAGATATCAGGTTTCCATTATTAATTTTTTAAAAGAAGAAAGAAATCTACATTTAATATAAAGACATTTTAAAAAATCAAAAAGGAAATGAAACATTGGTTTGAATAATAGGCAACTTCTAGTCCATCCCAAATTGGTTTGGCTTTTTTGGTTTTGTTCTTTTTTTTTTTTTTTTTGAGATCACAGAAGTAATTCTTTTCACTATGAGTCAATTTTCTACTTGATCAGTGAAATGAATAGTCAGCTTTTTGCATAGCACCCTTACATGCCAGGTGTCAATTTGCCAGTATGGTACTAATGCTGTTTAAACAAGGCTGATTTTGTTTCATTGCCTGCAGCTGAGCCAGTGAGTTGTAATGATGGGAACTGGAATTGGCTGTTCCCTGGAAAAGGCAACAGAGTGACTCTGAACAGGGATTTAGCTAATTACATAAATGTGCCATATTTGCATCATGAATTTTTAATGTGCAGCATTTCAGATAAAAACTTGTTATTTCTATGACTCATGAATAAAAATTTATGGCCGGTTTAACTGTGGTCAGCAAGAAACTGTTCTTTCCTGTAGAACAAATGGTAAGAAGTGTGAATACATAATTAAAGGCAGCTTACAGTACTGTGATTTTCTAGAAAAGAAGCCTGACTGGTATAGCTGCCAGTGGCAAAGCCTTTTTATTTCGTTAAATAAGCTTTTAGCTGTTGGATCAAGCCCAGTGTTACAAAACATTGGACTTTGCCAGACATGTTTCTTAGTAATAAAATAAAGACAGAAAGTCACAGACTTCCCTCCCACTTACAGTTTACTAATTGGATGGTGAGCAACCAAGCAGATGTGATCCACATACTAGTTGCAAAGCATCTTGTGTGCTGAATCAGGACAGTTAAAACTCTATCAAGTTATATAGAAAACTACAGCAGTAATTTAGAAAACATAAGCATGAGAGCAATTCGTCTAGATGAGTTGATGGGGGGAATGGCTAAACGTCATACTCTTAAGATTTCTTCCTTTTCAAGCTTCAGATTTGGTATTACATTCAGCTACAGCCAGGTGGTAAATAGTTACTTCTGGCAGTGCTTATTTGGGTTAAATGACTTCATAAGTGAAAACAGCTAATTGAAACCAGCTTGGGATCACCCAATACACTCTTAACTACTTCAATATAGATCGTAAAATTCTGTAACACTCTGCTGTCTGATATACTGTGCAATTATAGAGCAAGTTAAGGAAGATTAACAGGTGGCTCAGAGATTGATACAAGGAAGAAGGGTCTCAGATGCTCATCTCTTATAAGGTGAGAAAAGCAATTCTCCTGGTGGATGGATTTCATCTGAGTACCCAAGACAGCCTTCCAGACGACATGAATGGTAAGAGCTCTGAGACACACTTTTGCAGACCTGGTGTTAAAATAAAGTACAAGCTGGTATTTTCAACCTATTATTTCAAATATATAGCCTGACATTTCCTTAAAGTGGTGTGTGTTGGAAGGTGAATCTTCTTACTTACTGTTTGTATGAAAACTGCTTTATAACTTTGATTATTTGTCTTGTCTGTTTTTAACCCCACGCAGCGCTGCAGGCTGGGGCAGAGAGGCTGGGAAGCTGCCTGGTGGGAAAGGGCCTGGGGGTGCTGGGTGACAGCCGGCTGGACAGGAGCCAGCTCTGTGCCAAGGTGGCCAACAGCATCCAGGCTTGTGTCTGAAACAGTGTGGCCAGCAGGACTGGGGGAGTGACCATCCCCCTGTACTGGGCACTGGCGAGGCCGCACCTCAAATCCTGTGCTCAGCTTTGGGCCACTCGCTTCAAGAAAGATACTGAGCTGCTGGAGTGTGTCCAAAGAAGGGCAGCGGGGCTGGGAAAGGGTCTAGAGAACAACCTTTATGAGGATCAGCTGAGGGAACTGGGATGGTTTAACCTGGAGAGGAGGAGGCTCAGGGGAGACCTTATTGCTCTCTACAGCTGCCTGGAAGGAGGTTGCAGGCAGGTGGGGGT
>JAVJGJ010000001.1:34866997-34887388 GCA_035590215.1 Microhierax caerulescens
CAAGTGAGATTTTGATTGGATATTAGGAAAAATTTCTTCACTGAAAGGGTGGTCAAGCATTGGAATAGGTTGTCTGGGTAAGTGGTTGAGTTACTATCCCTGCAGGTATTTAAAAGATATGTAGATGCAGTGCTTAGGGATGTGGTTTAATGGTGAACTTGAGAGTGTTAGGTTTGTGGTTGGACTCAATGATCCTAAAGGTCTCTTCAAATCTAAATGATTCTATGATTCTACTCCTGTACTATCTTCTTTTGAAATAGGGGACCAAACCTTTGCACTCAGCATGCAATTATATCATGGATTTGTATGTTTGGGTACTTCTGTTTTCAGTTCTGTTTCTTTCCCTATGATTCTTAAGATTTTATTTTCTAGCTGTTCTGATGCTGAAAAAGTAAAAAAAAAAGTTTCTATAGATATTACTCTTAAAATATAAAAAGATATATCTAATTTGTAAGCTATTTAAATTTTTATCAAAATGCTCAAAATAAAATGGTTTAGCAGCACTAGATTTTCAAGAGTTGTATAAAGAATTTACTATTGTAGCATTTCAGCTCATACTACAGTAAATTGGTTCTAGATGATATGGGAATATTTTATTTTTGAAATGACAGTGCCTTGATATCTCTGTTTCATTAAATTTAATGCTGTTGCTGACATTGCTAATGTTAACAAGTAATATAAATAATAGTAGTAATATACTGTTTTTTATATTATTTATGTTTATAAAATCTTAATAACATAGACCAGAAAACATGCCATTTTGGTGTATTTGTTTATACAAGAAGAAGCTATAATGTCACATTATTTTATTCCCATCAGATATCTTGCTGTTGTAGAGTACAAGTGGTTTGGACTACTGCATTTATTAACAAGCCAACATTATAAATGCAATATATAGTGTTTCTGCAGAGTTTGTTGTTACAGGAGATTTTCAAGAGATATATGGTGACTTAAAGATTAGAAAATACCATAAAGACTTTTAGGATTTATACTTTTTACTAAAAGTAGACAGTGATATGGGTAATGTGACACACTTCTGCATCACAAAAAACTTCTATATGTGTGAACTCTCACAGGTGAATTGAAACCATGACATTGGGCTGAGAGACAGGCACTACTAAACACAAGATAACAAATCAGGCTAATAAAAAGCTGTTGTATGCCAGCTTCTGTGGAAAAAATAAAATCTACAGTACTACTGTATGTCTTTCTCACCACTAAGAGAAGTACATGCCGCACTCATGCAGTATGTTTGCCTGGCCCTGGATTTCAAATGCCTTTCCTCTTTAGCCACAACTGCAGCTGAAGTCACTTTTTGTCTCAGAACAGCATATGTTATAATTAGTTTTGTCAGAACTCAGGACTGATATATCCCCTCAGAAAGTTAAAGATATGTTAAATGATGAAATGTAATTTAATGTTTCCTATGTGAAATCTAGACAAGATCATCCTTTCCTGTCAGTGTCTCCTAGCTCTGTAGGTATCTTTTCTTTCTTTTTCCCTTTCTTCTTCTTACTGTACCAATGGTGCTTTTACCTTATTCCTCAGAATCAAGACAATACATGGTGCATCTGTCTACAACAATAATGAGTGAGATGCTTAATTTCACATCACATGAATATCCAAGCAAACAGAATTACTCCTTCGATCTAAGTTATGATTACACTACTACAGTCCCAAAACAGATGATGGCTGTTAGTCTCATCAGAGTCATGATTTATTATGGTTTTTCTGGAACAGATTAGCTATAAGAATACAAGGACTGCTTTCTTAGGTAAAGCCATTGCTACACTCTTTGGTATTAAGACACTATTGATAAACAAGAAGATAGTTTCTATTCCCCAGCATTCTTTCAGTAAAGTTTACATTACTTAGAGCTCATGGCAACAAAAAGTGCTTGAAAAGAGGTAAGCACTTCCATCCTGTATCAAAACATTTTTTCCTCTTTAATTTTTATCATCTTTTATTTTTTCCTTTAGTTTACTATTGTGCCTTTAACTTAGGAGACCAACATGCAGCATGTTCGCTGCATTATTCAGCTGCATCCATCAACTTCTGCAATCTCAGAAGAACTGCTATCGGGTCATTCAGCTTCACATGTAGCCATGGGTCTGAGGGGCAGAACTAGACTCAGGGTCTCAGCTAGCACTATATCTGGATAAAGCAGAATGTTTCCACTTCCTCCAAAGGGAATTATCACTATATTCTCCTTTTTTTTTTTTTTTTTTTCTTTCTTTCTTATTGAAAACCTAGAATCAAGAAAAATCCGATTGTTCTTGTAAGCAGTATTTCTTTTTTTTTTTTTTGATAGATCGTTTCATTTTTACCACTAAGAAATACTGGTTTTGTATAAATCTAGACAGATTTTTAAAAAGAAATTATAAACTCATTTTTCCTCAGAATAGCTGTACCCTATAATGTTTTGGTTGTGGGGTTTTAGTTTGGGTGTTTTTTTGTTTGGTTTTTTTTGTTGGTTGGTTTGGTTTGGTGTGGTTTTTTTTTTTTAAGAGGGGTAAACTTCTGTATTTTTATTTTGGACAAGACACAAGAATTCATGTCTGCTTGGAATGTTTTTATTACCATTGCAAAGGTGTTCTAGTATCAAAAGAAGCCTTATAAAGTAAGCTGTCTAGTAGGTGTTCCTGTTTGAAGAAACATGAAATTTACAGGGGGACTTTTTTGAATCTCTCCTAAATAGTTCAGTATCTTAAGTGAAGATTTCACAACAAAAACAGGTTTGGCAACAAGCAGTATCTGTTCCTTGTTTCCACTCCTTTTGTAAGTGTGCTCATGCGTTTGGGTGACCAAATTGATTTCACTGGACCCCTTTCCCTCCATGATCTCCAAGAAAGGGGAAGAAAAAACCCTTTCTTCTATTGATAGTTAGATCACCCAGCCTGATTTCTAGCACAACCAGGCAAACCTTTGTTCTTACATGAGCCAGAATAGCAGGGGGTGGAGGTAGGATGAGGCAGATGGAAGGTTTAGGTTTCCTCATCTGCCCTATTCCCACTTTATTTGTTATTTAATCCCAGCACATTTTAAATCTCAACTATTTTAACTAACCTGCACCAGCAAGATGCAGGCATCTGGTTTTTTTCTTCTTATCCTTCATGTTTTCTTACTTGTAATTTTTTTCTTTATTTTGGTAATGCATTTTCTTACAGATAACTTTTATTAGTGTGTACTTATTTTTTTTTTCATGTGAAGCCAATAGAAAAGACATTAGCATAAAAGGAGTTGTTTCCCATCTATTAAAGTTATGTACTTGTTTGCTTTATCTTGAAATTAAATAATCAAAACTTGGAGAAAAAAAGACAGCCTTAAAATGGCAGATGTATAAATAGTTATTTCTTTGTGTGCGTGTTACAAACATTAAAAATCATTTAGAGAGCAATAATAGAATGAAAGAAATCATTTTTGCAAAATAATACAGCTATTCTGTGTCTGTGAATTAGTCCCAATAAATAAAACCACAGGTATTTCCATGCTGGAGCAGATCAACAGTCACTATAGTTTGTTAACCTGCTCCTACAATTGATAGGCTATTCAGTAGGATGTGCAACCAAGTCCTACAATGGTCATTTCTGACACGTTCTTTGCAGCTTCTGATAGAAAGTTGGCTTAGGACCATACCTTTTCCTATTACTTTGATTAATATAGCTGTACATGTTCTCTTAATCTTATTCTAATATGTCTACGCACTTAATTTTGGTGACATCTCCTAGCAGTTAATTCCTTGTGACAGTACTATTTTCCAAAAATAAGAATCATGTATCCCTCTCATGTGTTTACATCTGTTGTATTCCAAAGGCCCTGAAACATCTCAGACGGGTAGAATATTGGTATTTAATTCACTTTCCTTCTCCCACTTAATGTGTTATCAGTTGTCTGACAGCCCCTAAATTTTTTTGCTAAAATAACTCAAATGATATGTCTGGCTTGATACTTCTGGAATGCAGTTTTATATATTAGAAAAACTAACTGTTCTGCAATTTAAGGTACCGCTTGGTTTGTGTTTTAAAATAAAGCATGATAAGTTTGCAGGTGTGGTATCATACACTGTGTGATTCAATGAAATAAAGTGATTTGTACCTGCTGAAGGTCTGCTAGCTGTTTGCTTTTCAGTTTTTAAATTCCTTCCTTTTTTTTAATGAATTTGAGTTATTTTATCACCATGCTTTGCCATATCTACATTGCTGAAAGCAGTATAGGCTTGTCCTTGTTTAAATAAATCACACTAATATGATGCAAGCACTTTTATTCCAATATTAGCAAATGGGTAAAGCCTTGAAAACACCAAGGAGAGATTCCTTGGAGACCAAAACCACAACTCCTGTTGCTAGGAAACCATTTTTATTTGTTATTCTTCAAAATGACTAAATTATTTTATGCCTGGATTCAAAGGCGGCTGGGAAGACGGGAATGGAAGGAAAATACATTTTAAAAGTATAACCTTTTCTCACTGCCTCCTTTCTAATATACGGAGAACCACAAGTTAATACGACTCGGTGGGATTTGGGGGAATATATGAATAAATGATGTAAAAGCAGTAGGGTCTGTGTGCTGTGTGAAGCAGGAGTGGGTACTTGGGTAAGCACACAGCAGAACCACGGGTCCCCCCCTTGGCTCCTATGGGGCTTCCTCTCGCAGCCCCTCTTGTACCACCTCCCTGCTGCCTGCCCCTTCCTCTGGGGTACCCTGTGGATTTTCTAAAGGCTCCTTTTCATCTGCATTTCAGGGCTCTCTGGATATTTCTTTTCCCTTTCAGCCTACTCCATCTCCTCAGCCCAGGTACCATGGAGAAGAGGGTTGGCAGCCGTGGTGGCTGTGGGCCCTCACCCGTGGAATGGGGCAGGCAGGAGTGGCGGTTGCCACGGGTGAGCTTTGGGCCCCTGGTGAAGAGGAGTGTGGGTTATACTGGGCCCTGGTTTAGGCCAGAGGGAGAGCAGGGGAAGATGGCTCTCCAGGGGCAGCCATGGGGGAGAGGCAGATAGCGAACAGCCCTGTGGCTGCTCGCTTACTCCCTCACTCATCTGCCTTTTCTCCAGTGAACTCCCAGGTCCTCAGTCCTTTATGTCAGGAGCTTCCTTGCCCTGCTTCTAGCTATCTCCTTTCCCCCATGTCCCTCCTTGATTTGCCACATCCCAGGTCTTGGTGTCCTCCAGCCTGGGTTGGACCTTGAGCCAGTGAAGGGTTTTCTCTGGGGGTGGATGGGGAGCTGGGTATCATTTGGCACCTGAATTGGGAAAAGGTGAGAACTCAAGTTTCATAGTAACTTTTAAAGTTATCAAGTATAACTCCAGTAGCTGCTGTTGTCCAAGGAGGAAAAACACTGGTATAAGCCTGCAGGGGACTAGTCGCTCCCCCCACTCCCCTCCCAGTACTTCACACAGAAATGGCTGCTCTCTGCATTCTCTTCTGAAGGGAGCTGATGGGCTTTGGGTAGATGCTGAAGGTTCATGTAAGCAAAAGCCATCGACTTTCTTTGTCCCACCTGCTCAGAAAAGGGACTCTTTATCTGTTTTGGTCTAAGCAATTCCCTCAGCTTAAAGACCATGTGGTGGTAGCAGCTAAGGTGCATGCCTGACCCTACGGCTGGCCATGACTGTTGTGAACATGCCGTGCCTTGTTAGCCTGGTGAATTTGGGTATCTCAACATGGAGGAGCTGGACACCAGTGTTGTGAGTGACGCTGCAGGCCCTGAAGGCTGGCACAGGCTGCTCCCCTCACCTCCTGGGCTATCAGCTTCAGCTGAGAGTCACTTCACAGGCAAGTGGGGCTTTTGTGTGGGTGGTGTCAGGGATAATATTTTGCCTTGTTGTCTGGGCTTTTATGTTTGGGCCCGGCCAGGGGAGGGGGGTCATCTTCATGGATTATTGAGTTATTAACTGATCTGTAATATTCAAATGTATATACTAGGTTCTGATGTTTCTCCTTGCAATCCTTTGTTCCCCTGTGTTTCGTGTATGCCTGGTTATGAAGAATTTTAAGTTTGAAAAGAGGATTAGAGGATTTCTTCCTTTTTTTTTTTTTTTTTTTTTATTTCCCCTCCCCCCTTAAATTCTGACTAAACCAATTTTAACATGCTAAAAGAGAGAAAGTGAAGGATAGTGTCTATACGATTTCAGGACAGTGTCGCTTTTCTTAGCATGGAAGGCATCTTCCATGGTAACTGTCAGCCACAAATGCGTTAATCCAGTTAATCTTGCTTAATTTTAGTGATTAATATTAGATTCTAATGTAGTTATTACTTCTTATCCGAGCTTGCTGAAGGTAGTAATTCCAGAGTTAATATGAATCTGGCTTGATTAATCTAACCTATTTTGGTCCAAGCTAACCTGATATCTAAGAAATGAATAGTTTTCCTTTAAAGCCTCTTCCAGTTGGTTTTTGAAGCAAGGAACAATCCTGTGTGGTTTTTTTTTTTGTTGTTTTAAACTTCTGAAAGAGAAATGTGTACATGTCGTGTACAACATGCAGACAATAATTTGCATTATGTTGTGCCTGTGCAGTTCCTTCGTAGCATGTTTCTTTGAAGAACAATGGAAAAGGATAAGCCTTCCAAACTCTAAAAAAGGAAAAAGATGTGTTACTAAAACCATGGTTTTAAGCAAAGTCAAAAAATCTACATCTGTCAAACTTGCTGTCTGTTGAGAGCAAGTTATATTCTGAAAAACTACATTTTTTCCTTTTTCCTTTTATCTGACATTTACATATCTGTATCCTGTAGCTGTGTTAGTTACAGCTGTTTTCAGCAGAACCAGCACCTTGATGGTGTGTGTCCCTGTATAATGTATATATTACATGTGAACATGCATCGTCTATCCACCTATATATACACATACATGTGTATATATTTATTGATCAACCCTTTCCTACAGCAAACACATTCTTCAGAAGTCATCTAGATCTACTCTTAGTTCAGCTCATCTATAAAACATTAATTATGTCAATTGGAGTATTAAGCTCTCTTAAACTTGGGTAGCATCTATATTTCAACAAGTACTTTTACAATATCTGTATCAACTCATTAGCTTCACTTAAAAGATATTATACAACCTCTCCACTGACTGAACCCATAACTTTTGGCAAGTCTGCACTCTTATTAGAGTAAGAGAGACCTGGAGGGGAGGAAATAGGTAAAATAACCATCAACCATCATTACCTATCCACTCTGCTCAGCTGGTCAAGAATTGCTAATATTTAAACTTAAACTGGATTTAAGCAGATTGACAGTTTTGGTGGAAGGCAAGATATGATTTATGTACAATAATAAATGTTAATTACAATAACATGATAATAAATGTTATCAAATATTTAGTTTCCACAGCTCTGGTTGCTTGGCAATTTAAAATGTTTCTATCGCACTCCTGAAAATATTCAAGGTTTTAGAGACATGGAGAGGGAGATTATTGCAGGGTGGCCTGTCGTCTCCTCAGATTATATTCTTCCTTTTCTTTGGGTAGCATTTGACCTTCAAAACTGTATGGATCCCAAAAAAGTCCTACCTCTGTATCAGCAGAGACACTTAGGTTTAGGATTTAAATGTAGCTAAAAGCAGTTAATCCACATATTGTGGGGTGTACAAAAACAAAACATCATCCCAATCAAGTTCATATAAACTGTCAGTCTAAGAGAGTGGGGAACAGTTATATGTTTTGTTTTGGGCAGCACTGGAGAAACAATCATGCTGGGGCATAAACGGATTCGTAGAAGGCTTTTCTCTTAGCAGTGGTATGTGATTTATTTCTTAAGTTAATGCATTTCAGAAGTTACTGTGTGCCACAGGGATCTTTTTCTGACTAATCATACGTCATTCCTGTTAATATCAGCATGGGTTAAGTGGGCACCCCAGGAGAGAATCTGACTTTAATTCTGTTACTTGCAGTTGTACAATTGTGCTGTTGCAATTGATAAACCAGGTATCTCTGCAATATCTGTTGCTGTGGATTTTTCCTTGTGTTTACTGAGAAGAGATAGGTGATTTATCTGGTGTCTTAGCAGATTCCTTCCTGTTGGGTTCAGGTTTTTTTGGGGAGGGTTGAATCTGATCTCTTTCAAATTATGAGGCATTGTCGACTTGGTTTCCAAAGTGTTTAATAATCTTTGTGCTTGTTTATATATAGGAGTTAACCGAGGTAGGATATCTCTTCATTGTTTTTAAAAATAATTTGTTTGGACTGATTTAGCAGGTTCTGTTCTGTCTGTGCCAAAATGAAATAGTGCATTGAGAAGTAGCAGAACTGAGGGACGTTTCTGTTCTCTTCATGGTCTGGACAGGCAAAATGTTCAATTTACCATATTTATAACCTGTCATAATTCTAAAATCACTTACTGAAAATGTAGAAGCTGTTGAAAAGACAAAGTTCTATGAAATGTGAAAAAAATAATATTTATTGGTTGAAGCATTGAGCAATTACTTAACTGCTGTTGCTTATTGATAAGACATCAGTGTGATTCCAACAAGCGGGGGAAGAGGGAAAAGGGAGAGCCCACTAAAGAAAACCAACAAATGTTAAAGACAAAGTCTAAGCAGACTGTCCCTCATTTCCCTCAAAACCCTTTCCCAAATGGTAAATCCTATAGCTGAAAATAACTACATCATAACATTTGGGGACAAATTTTTAGTGTAGATACTGTTAAATTTTTCTGTCAGTGTTCTGTGACACCGAAGTAATTCCTAACACCTGTAATGTCAGTCTGTCTGTTCCAGCCTTCTGGCAAAATACAATTTCTGTAAACTAAAACATGAGAGGCTTTAAGAGAAAGATGGGACATGGGGGGGGAGAAAAAGGACTTAAGTAGAGAGAAACTTTATTATGAAGTAGTTATAAAGGGAGAACAGTGTTTACATAGTGTATTTGCATATAGTCTTGCAAATATTCCACATAATTAATACACACTTTTAATCACATTGCTTCCAGAAAATGAGATCTTGTTCTGCATGAATTCTTATTCTGGACTGCTGTTACTTTTGCTTGTCTTCATACAACTGCCATTTCACTTCCCTGCTATTAGAGACTGTATGGCCATCTTCATTTTTCCTTTAAATATGCAGAAATTGTCAAAGGATATAGACAAAATGATTTATAGAGCTGTATTCTGTCTAAACAAGCACTATGCCTATAAAATAGCAAGTTAATTGTATTCTGTCATGTAGACAGTATGTCTGCTGTACTGTCTTCTGCCTTTGGTTTTCCTGAAGGAGAAAAAAATGGCAAGACAACTGCTTATCATGGCAGTTTAGAGTGTCTTAAACAAAACTTCCTGAGCACATATATAGTGATGGTGGTGGCAGCCAAAATGTCAAGGGACAAGCTTTGCAAACTAAACAGGTAAAGCTAGAGGCAGCAGGAGAATAGGGACTCTGGCTTCACTTAGATTTATGTGTTTAAGATCTCAGCAAGACTGGTACAGAATGACAATAACTACAGAAATGGGCACCAAGTAAGCTTTAAAAAGCTTAATAATATTCTTATATTCTCAGGTGCATTAGCTATTAAAAATGTTGCAGGTTGCCAGCAGAATGTCTTGTGTGCTTGTGTGCAGCAGATTAATTAGAACAAGTAGTAATTTGAGTTAAATTTTTTTTTTTTTTTTTTCAGAGAAACTCCTTAATGATTGAAGTTGCCCCTGCTCATTTCCCAAGAAGCAGGGAACAAATGGTCTGTGATGTGTTTAGTCTGTAAAATCAATTCAGTATGAAGGCTTTACCTTGAGATGTGTTTAAATATTTTGAATGTGCTAGGGGCCTCACAAACTGACTAGAACTGGTAGAAAGCTTTTTACAAAAATTCCTTCCTGAAGGAGGATTTTCAGCAGCAACAAACTAGTCTGTGAATTAGTATCAGTTATCATCTTTGGAAAAAACTTCCAAAATTGAAAAGAAACAAAAAGAGTAAAAACATTTTGGTGGTTTCTAAATGAGTCTTTTGATATCTTTTCTGTTTTGAAATGACTTTTCAGTTCAGATTGTTGCTTTTTTTTAAAAAAAATATTTTAGAAGGTAAAAATTAAATTGATGTAGTCTCTAAAATTAATACAATTTTCAACTTCTTAGAATTGCTGTTGAAATTTAAAAAGAATTCTGTGTTTTCTAGTCATCTCTAATATATTCACCTTATACTTCTACCAATTACTTACATTTTGCTGGTGTTTTTTCTTCCCAATCATTTTTATTTCAGCTTTAAATAATCTTTGACTTTCTGTTCCAACCCAAATCTAACAAATTCAGCAAGAAAAGCAATATAGTCCTTCCCTTTCCCGTTGGTAGTCAAAAAGTGGAGTTACAGCCTCATACTTTTGAATAAACAGTCTATTTAAAGCAATGCTCTGCAAATTTTTGAGGTAGTTACAGTGAGAGATCTGTGGTAAAAGTGAAAGAAACACTCTGGAATTCAGCTATAAACACACATTTTGTAAATTAAATACTAAGTAAGACTATTAGCAGTGCCAGGGAGAGTTTTGTTGGACAAATCTTTCCACATTCTGTGTTTTGCCAGTAGAATTCAAAGTGGTACTGTGAAATATTAGAGTTCTGAAACAGTGCTTAAATCTCTTTGTTTCACAGTTCACCAGATGCTAATTGAAATTCTTACTGGCGTAAACAGAAGAAAACCAAACTTTAATATAATTTCACCATATTTACTGTCTTTCCAGCCTCTGAAGTTTTGAATGATATTTGGAGAAATAGGAAGGTAGTGATGAAAGGCTTTTGAAAGCTTCAGTTAAATCAGTGCCCCAGTACCTGCTCAATTCCTGTAATAATAAACATGACAGCCAAGCTGGTTTAAAATGAGTACTGGAAAATGAGACACACAGTTTCTTTGATATCATATGTCAGTTGTGAAATTGAATAAAAATCTCCCTATGGTATCTTTAATCTGTTCAGTGGTTGGAAGTCCAACAAAAGCCAACCACAAAACCCACAACTTCTTTCTACTTGAAAGTGCCTCTTAATCACTCCATTGGAGTGATAATTTTGCCTCAGGAAAGGTAGATATTTTTCGCATCTTGCAGAATTTGTATATACAATTTTATTAACAACGAGTTTAGACATTTTTTGTTCTACGACTGAAAATTTTATTAATGCTGACTTTTAAAGTCATTATTGCAGCTGAGAACTGGTGAATTATATCCACATTTGCCTTTGTTACATTAGAAAGCATACAATCTTTTAAGTGCTCTAAGGCTGCTGAGTCCAGTCATGCAAAGTTCTGCAGTAATGAATCTAACCACTTGCGTGTTAGTGATGGCTGCTACTCTTTGAAGATGTATTCAGCTACAAAAGTTATGATACTTGTCTCATTACATAAACACAGTTGAAAACAAAAACACTTGTTGGGAGGAATGCGAAAGAGATAGTTTAAGCAGAAAGCAAAATTTTAACTGTAGAAGGCACATACCAGAACTTGGCTCCAGGCAAATATGAGAAAGATAGACATGAACAGGAGAAAGCAGACTTTGAACTTCATAACATTCTTCTGATTTGAAAAAGAACTTATTTTTTCATTCTATGCCTTGTTCTATTTTTATATACAATTCTGCTGCACGAAAATTCTGTGGGAGGAGAGGACCTTTCACTGGTTCAAAATCAGCGTAGTGACCTCCCTGTCTGCTTTCATTTATGCTCTAGAAAACTGGCATTTATAAAAAAAAATCTAGTTCTTTCACATTTATGAAAGCATATTTGTATGGAGAAGTAATATCTCAACAGATCTGGGGAAGAGATATAGCACCTGAGAAACCTGTCTGTTTTTTCACCTATCTAAGATGTATTGCCTATCCTTACAAAACCTCCATCTTTTTTATCTCCAGACCTCAACAGTAATGCCAGGACTATACAAAAACTGTCTACAGAATGATGAATTTCCAGGAACTGAAATCATTTCTGTCACTGAAATGACAATGAGAATTCTAGTGCATCAAATGATGTACAGAACAGTTTGACTTTTATATTTCTGAGGTCAAATGAAATTGTCATGAAATAAATTCCTCACTTGGGAAAAAGGAAGATTAGTTTGCCCCATGTCCCTCATCTTTGAAAATATTTTCAGTTCCTCCTAAACACTTCCACACCACAACAGAAGTGGTCTGTCTGCTTCCAAGCCATTCACCCTACAGCTCCTGGTGTCAGGGAAATGACACCTACACCTTCCTGCTCTGTCCTTTTTCTGTTGCCCTCCTTTCTGGTGTGCCCTTATGTCTTTCCTTTCTAATCTGCAGGAGGGAATATATTCTCACTTTACATATTTCCCCTGCAATAGGTTCCAGTATTGGTGCGGTATTCCACCAAACTGAGATTCAAATTAGAAATTCAGTTTGGAAACTTGGTTAGTTGCCAGATGACAGGTGAAGGATGAAGAGTCCTCTTCCTCTCTTAACATAATGTCTGATTCCATTCCAATGTCAAAGCAAAACACAGTTTCTGGTTATTAACTCATCAATGAATGTTACCTGCAGGTTAGCATATCACTGTTAAGAAAACTAAAAATATATATTTATATATAAAGTCACTTAAAAGCAATATTTTAAATCAATGCTTTTATTATTTTTTTCAGGAAAGAAACACCAGATATAAACCCCTCCTACTTTTATGCTCATAATTTCCCCAGTGCTAACAGAGTCATGGATAACTTCCAACCCATGTAAACCAGTCATGCAGTGTTCAATTAATTCCTTTGTGATGAAACACTTTAGCAGGGATGATTCTAATACTACACCGTAATATTAGCCTAACTAATAATAACAGCTTAACTTCATAGCAATACAGACATTTGAAATAGAATTATGGAAAGACTTAAGAGAGTAATACTTAAAAAAAAATAAAAATTAAACATTTGAGTTGTGGGGTAGAAGCGAGACAGGAAGTTTAGCCTTTGAACAACTTGACTATATAAATACGCGTAAACACACACTTGTTTCTGTGTTAATTGTCATATATATGCATCTGTGTAAGCTGTTTTGAAACTCTGGATGTCACAATTTAACCCCAGCCAGCAGCTAAGCACCACACAGCTGCTTGCTTGCTCCCAGTGCCTCTGGTGGCGTGGGGAGGGGAATCAGAAAAAGGTAAAACCGGTGGGTGAGATAAGAACAGTTTAATAATTGAAATAAAGTAAAATATTATACTAATATGACTAACAGAAACTAATGAAAAGGGAGATAACAAAAAGAAAATGACAAATAAAACTCAAGGGGAAAAAAACCCAAAACAAGTGATGTACAATACAATTGCTCAGTACCTGCTGGCCCAGCCAGTCCCCAAGCAGTGATCACTCCCTGCCCAACTCCCCCTATTTTATAGACTGAACATGATGTTCTATGGTATGGAATATTCCTTTGGCCAGTTGATTAGGTCAGCTGTCCTCCTGTGTCCCCTCCCAACTCCTTGTGCCCCTTCAGCCTTCTTGCTGAGGGCCTGAGAAGGTGAAAAGTCCTTGACCTAGTATAACCAACCACTACTTAGCAAAAATTAAAACCATCAGTGTGTTATCAACTTAATTCATCCTAAATCCAAAACGCAGCACTGTATCAGCTACTAGGAAGATAATGAACTCTGTCCCAACTGAAACCAGGATGCACGATGCACAATAAGGAAGAAAACTTGTTTCTTTCCAGCTGTATCTAATATGATTCAGAATATTGCTTTAAAGCAAAAAAAAAAAAAAAAAAAAAAAATTATAAAAATTGCCTTTTGCCTGCAAACCAAACGTTATGAAAGAACAGAGTGTCTTTGTTTTTTAATGCTCCTCCAGGAAAAAAAGAAAAAAGCTGCCTACAGATTAAATAATAACAAGATTGTGGGTTTTGGTGGGGAGAAAGAACTTCACTGACCTCTTATCAGAAAATTTCAGCAGCTTTTCTCATCGTTATGTTGCTAGGTATCATTGCAATGTCTGATGTTATGCTCTGTAGCTACAGTGGGATGAATAATTTGTTCAATAAATGTATTCCCCCTTCACCATCTGCAAATTGTCTGAGATACAATAACTTTAAATTTATTCACTAATAAAAATTCATTGATTTCTCCAGCAAAGAATTCTTCCACTGTAGATCAATTGTGTAAACTCATTAGGATTCCCATTTCCAAGTCTGACTTCACTGGTTAATTAAGCAAATCACTCGATGTTTCTGTTCTTTTCTAAAACAGGAATCTTTACAGAGAGGGTCAAACTGCACATTTTCTTTCTGGTGTCTGTAAGAGAGTAGATTTAGACCTTCCCAAACTGTTGCTAAATTTGTAGAACCAGGCTCACTAAAGACTTTAAAACTGCCATTTTTGGACTAAGTGGAACACTTCAAAGGATCATGCTTTCACGGCCTATTTCTTCTCTTGTGTTTGTACTGGAGTTAGAAGAAAGCGAAAGAAGCTGAAAGAGTCCAGATTTATTATTTTTTATTAAATGCTAATGCTGCTGCCAATGACCTACCTCTTAACCCTCATTCTTGTGCCATTATTAGGTATGAATATTTTTTGAATTGTTTTGTGAGGATTTTCACTTATACCTAAGTGATGTAGATATTCATGGTTGATATGGAGTTAATAACTTAATTACAGGTCTCCCTGGGAAGCTGCCATATGGATAGAGAAAATAGTAAAGCACAATGTTAACATTAACTCCCTTCCATTTTTGGTTATGCAGATGATGATGTTGGGGTCAAATGAACAAGTTTATTTCATTTCCTTAAATTTCATAGAGAATTACCTGCCTTTTTATCTGCTTTAATTGAGAAATTTTCTTTTCTCTTTCATCCATGCTGATGCAATTAATATTTCTCTTGTGTATAATGTAACTCTGTATAAATACTACTTTTAAAAATGAAATAGCTTTTTTCTTCTTTTTATTTATCCTGTTTTCTCTAAGTCATTTGTAGAAAATGAAAGAAACAGACAGGTGCTTATTAAAGCAAAATTAGTCTCTAGTGCAGAGAAGATTTCAGAGGGTATTAGAAGTTGAGCTATTGATATTCATGATGGACAAGGCCTTCACTTCACAGTTGTGTTTTTTTAACTGTCTTGTAGGATTTTAACAGAAAGCAACCTGTAAAGCAATATCCCTCTAAAACTCAAGTGTATTGATTTATCCATAGATTAAAAAAATATAATAATATATAAGTAAATATGCTGTTTCACTAACAAGCACCAATAAACTGACATTTTTTCATAAAATAGAGAAGGTAAACAAACTCTCAAGGTAATTAATGGTACTTTAGCTGATACAGATTGTCACAGGGATGATGCAAGTTCAATGAAAACAGTATAAACCACATTCATTGTCCTGGAGTTAAGTCTAAACATCCCATTGCTGTTTGGGACATTCATCTTATTTATCTTCCTTAAGGTCTCTATGTACCTATTTAAAGTTTCAGCTGAATTTGTATCATTTCCCTGCTTTTATTAGAATAGCATCAATGAGGCTGAATAGATCTTGCAGATTATATATGTGGGGGAAAATCAGTTTAAAAACACAAATTGTTTGCCTTAGGTATATGCTAGGAGCAAATTCTCCGGTGTTTTTAAAATTTTCTTTGGAGATCATCATTTAAATGATAAACCTTTAGAAACTGTAGTTTGCATGCAATTGCAAGTTCCAAATCACTCAACAATGGCTCATGGAAACAGTTATATGTATTAGACCACACTAACCTGAGTTTTTAAATAGTCATCGCTATTTTTGCAACTGTTGTAGCACAGATATTTTAAGTAAAAATATTTATATCAGGTTTATGCTTAGGAACAAATATGAGTAATTTAATTTTCATAAATCATTATTTTTTTAGAGTTAAAGTGTTTATTAATTGGTGGATATTCAACTTAGTTTTAATGGAATGTTTGTATTTTTTATTGTTTTTCTGATGAGCTGGATATGGAATAAGCTTCACTTTCTGCCCTGTATAATTTTTGCAACAATCTGATTTTGTGTATTTTACTCATGAGGTTTTTTATATCGGTGAACTTTTAGATAAATGATGTAGGCATGTCTAGTAAGTAAGTGGTCCTGTCATCAGTAAATCCCTGAAGGCTTTATGCAGGCCAAGCTGTCATACAGTTTCAGCACAGTAACAAACCATAACAAACCTTCCAACTCAAGATAATAAGTAAGAGTGGATTTCAGCTGGTTTGGGAAGAAATTGCATCAATTTTAGTTTTCATTACAGTCTTTGTGTGTCTTGAATGAAAAGCAATATGAACACAACTTTATTTATGGAGAATGTCAAATGAAGGGAGAGGAGAATCAGGCTTTTCTGGAAGGAGAAAATGCATCTATAGTGCTTATCCTGGCAAGAATTATCAGCAGTTTGGTTTGGCATGGCCTTGAGTGTTTGCTTTCCATGCAAACTTGAACTACAGCAAATATCAAGAAAAGAAATTGAAGCTGGTTGTAAGTAAATGTTGACAGTACATAAGCTTCTAAACTAAACCCTTATTTTTTGTGTACTCCCAGCACATATTAGAGCTTATGACATCAAGAATGTGAAGAAAGGAGAAAAGGGTGTTTTTGATAGGTCTGCCCTGCAGGGTGGTGGTTTTAGCTATATAAATAGCTCGAATTGTTACCATTCCAGCTGCAGAACCTGCCAGTCTTATCAGTAATAATAACAAATGCCTCAATGTGTATTTATTTAAAGTAGAGCTGTACTGAAAATGCAAAGGCCAATAATTTCTGATTTGCCTTGCTCATTTTGAATTTTGTCATCTTAATTTGTAAATGATAGTTTTATCCTCAACAAAATGTCTTTGTTATGAAAAGCAAAATGATTTTGTATAGCTGATAGCGGGTTTTTTGCCTTAAAACAATGCATGCTTGAAGATGACAATGCTTTCTTGACTTTACTTGCTGGGACCACTTTATGTTGAGAAAAGGAAATTAAAATAAAAAGTGTCTTCCATTAACTAATCTAAATTGTGACAAATCAGGTACTGGGCAAAGATTATATTTTGGAGACTTAAGGAAGGCTTAGGGGACCCAGGGAAAACATTGCTGTTTGAGCTCGTAACAAAAAATCACTCATTTTAGCAGGTTGAATTTTTTGACAGGAGCATTCTCCTGAAAAGAAATGAAAGTGAGCTAAACTAGTAATAACAGTGCTAAATATTTACATATACTGTGGACACTGCAATTCTTAAGCATTTTTATTGCCTATACAAATACTTGCAGAACTGTGTAGGAACTTCTGAATAGACAGTAGCTTTAACTCTCATTTTGTAGATCTGACTGTGTTACTTAGCCCTGAATCACAAAGATAGGAGCCGAAGAGACCAGGAAAAAAGGATGCCCATATAAATCTGATTTGACTATTTAGTGGTGTTCTGGTTTCAGTTGGGACAGTAAATTTTTTTCTTAGTAGCTAGTGCAGTGCTTTGTTTTGGATTTGGTGTGAGAACAATGTCGGTAGCACACTGATGGGTTTAGTTGCTGCTGGGTGATGTTTATGTTAAGTCAAGGACTTTTTAATTTCTTGGTCCCTGTTAGCCAGAGGGCTGGAGGGGCATGGGAAATTGGGAGGGGACACAGCCAGGACAACTGACCCAAACTGGCCAAAGGGATATTCCGTATGATGTCATGCTGGGTATATAAGCTGGGGTGAAGAAGAAGGAAGAGGGGGACAATTGGCATTATGGCGTTTGTCTTCCCGAATAATTGTTATGTGTGCTGGAGCCCTGCTGTCCTAGAGATGGCCGAACCTGCCTGCCCATGGGAAGTGGGGAATGGATTCCTTGCTTTGCTTTGCTTGCGTGCACGGCTTTTGCTTTACCTATTAAACTGTCTTTATCTCAACCCACTGGTTTTCTCAGTTTCACTCTTCTGATCCTCTCCCCCACCCCACTGTGGGGGGAGTGAGCAAGCGGCTGTGTGGGGCTTGGTTGCTGGCTGGGGTTAAACCATGACAGTGGTTAGAGTAGCAGAGCGCAAGAGATTCTGTCTGTTTCTTCCCTCTGTCTGGGGATTATCTAAATGCAGTTTACCTTTCTTGTTACCGCGAAGCTGTGTGCTGTCTTGTTCGATTCTCGTGGGTTTAAGTCTCTCAGTCATTGCTGCTGAACATAACAAAATAAAGACTAACACAACTAGTCCTAGTGAATGTTTTTCTCACATCAAACTAAATTTGTTTTAAACTTGTTGCTCTTCAACTTGCAGCTCTGAGCATTGCAATGACTGGACAGACTAGCTAGTACAGCATCTATATAGTTACATTAATGAAATACTTTATTAATGCCCAGAAGCAGGGTTAACTAACCTAACTGAAATGCTATGTAATTGCTACAACAGGGCTGCTAATTAGCCTGTGGGGATTGTGTTTCTAAAACACTTGCTGCTTATGAGGCTAAAACTAGCTTGGGTATCATTGCAAGGCACTGTTTTAGTCTCTGAAACACAACCTGAGCTTCAATCTCCAAAATAAAATGAGGAAAGAGAAAATTTTTTAAGCAGCTAGAGTTGAACAATTCCTTTTCATGTTGTATGGAATCTTAGTATTCAGTAGAAACAGGATTTTGACTAAAACTTGGTATTGTTCTTAATCTTGCAGGCACTTTACAACCACAAGTTCATTTTTTTATATAAGACTATTTATTACTTACTATTATTCTACTCCTTTTTGAAAGTTGTTGCTTCCTTTCAAGAATAAAGGAAGTAAACCTTTTTACTAAAGTATCTATTTTACCAATGAAAGAATTCAAAAACTGCAAGGAGTCTTCATATTTGACAAGGTTGCTTTGAATACCTTGTTGTCACTGTTATTGTGTAGCCTACTGTAGCCACTATTTGAAGTGTGAAGTACCATGTAGTAAGGAAGATTTTGGCTCAAAATTTTCTTTCTAATTCTTAACTAAAATAATTATTATTAGCTTAATGTATCCAAAGCAAAAAAGAGCTTTATTTCATAGTTCTAATTTCTAACTCATTTAAATTTAACAAATAAAATCTCACTTTACTGCCTTAAATTTTAATGTCTTTCACTTCCTATACAGTGAAATATTTTACACATCTTTATTTTTGTATATCTAACACGGGTTTTTCTACTTGCTTCTTGCTCCTCAGACTGCCATGCCTCTTAAAGGTTTAGATCCTCAGCAAAAAATAAATATTCCAGTTAAAGTGTTTAGAACACTACAGTATGTGTAATAAAAAATAATATGAAATTGAGGTTTCATATCCATTTCTATTTTGGAGTCAGTGGTATGTTTTTTCTCTTTTTTTTTTTTCTTGAATAAGCAAATACATCCATTTCTGACTGAATGCACGTAAATTCTTTGTTCAGTGTGCAGGCCCCATGGCCATGTCTCATTACATGTACTTCACTTTTGGATTAAAATGAGTCTTATCCCTTGGATAGTTCAGTAATCTGCATGATATTGTATGTAGCTGAATTGACCTTTGAATAGTTCCAAAGGGCTATAGGTCTGCCTGTAGCTTAAGGATATTTTGAAAATTTTCACTGGAGATGGTAAAGAGGAAAGATTCTAATTCAACAGTTGGACAACTTATTACTTTGATGCTAGAGTTGGTTCTTTAAACAATCATTTACGCTGACACGTGAATAAAAAAATGAGCTTATCAGAAGCTTAGAGAACCATTGTTTCTACTTCTTATAATGTCACTAGTAATTCATAATTTTCTTTTTAATACAGCAAATGCCTTTTTTGCAAGGTCAAATTATGTCATTTTAATTAACTTCTGTAATTTCTTTTCTTCTTCCTTAAAATATTTTTTTAAGAAAACAATTCGGTTTTTTTTTTCTTCTTTCTTTTTTTTCTGTTTCTACTGGAAGCTTGGTTGAGGTAATACTGCAGCATCTTATTAAGCCATATTTTTATCAGTAACTGATGAGAAGTTTTTCACTATAAATTACAAACTGATTTAGAATAGAAGGCTTTGGACAGTAGTAAACCAAAGTTTAGAAACTATAAGATGAGGCAGAAACTATTATATTGGGAGATTATTTAAATGAGGTTATATAATACTAGTATGTAAATAACTAGGATTTGCAAATTAAAAAAACACAGAAAAATGGATTTTCAAACAAAAAAGCTGACATTGACTGTATTTTTGGAGGCAAGAGCACTAATAACTTGGGAAAGTCATCAATTTGGACATAGTATGTTGTTAACTCCAACAGTTCAAACAATACATCTGAGCCTGGCTTTTGGTATTCACCACACTTCAACCTTTGAGACTCAAGTTGTGAGTGGGAACAAGGATACTAGAGGAAATAACTGTGTAAAATCTGCTCTATGGCCTGATGACATGGCATCCAGAAGAGAGGGAGTCCATCAGAATTGAGCAGTGTGCCTGCTGTAACCTTGTGCAGCGATTGAGAGACGGAGACGCAGCTTGATGCAAGCAAGATGTCTACTTTATTCAGCTAACACACATACATTTA
>JAVJGJ010000001.1:34887488-34944149 GCA_035590215.1 Microhierax caerulescens
GCCACCTGTGGTCACGGGTTGTTCTCTGTCCTTGGGTGTAGGCGTTTGCTGATAATCACAAATTCCTTGTCCTTGGCGAGCTCCCTGTTCTTGGGCCCTAACGAAGTTTCTTTATCTTTTGCAACACCCGGGTTTGCAGCAAGCTAGCACACAGGCCTCAGGCCCAAGCAACAGCTCTGCTAACCCACAACCTTGTTCAGGGAAGCAAGAACACAGTGTTGGAGATTAGAGGGTGTGAGAATATTCATTGCATCTTTTCGATTGCCATGAATTTTTGGGCCCAGTAAGCCATAGGTCCTCGATAATCAAACCCATAATTCCATTCTTCTTTTTATTCCTAGCTCCCAGATTTGCTTATACCTGTTTGCCTGATTTCTCTGTGTTGTGCAGAAGAGTGAGATAAGGTAGAAAGGGTTTATACTAATGCATGGATGTATTATTACTAATGCATTTTTTTTTAAAAAAAATCACTTCTGTTCACACAATGTACAAGTGAGCGTATACAGACTGGACTGCTTACTTCTGTGGTTTTTGTAGGGCTCTGTTATAAGAACTTTGTTACAAATTCCAAAACTTTTACAGGTTGGCTTACATGTTTTCCAGGGAGCCCTTGTATCTTCTACATAAGTTAAGTGTTATCAATAATAAAGTTTAGATGTTTTGTCAATAATGAGCCTGGAAGCTGTATGGAGGAAAACAAATTTTCCAGAATAATATAGCAACTCTGTACAGATGTGTATGGAGGGGGGAAGGTGGGTGAGAGAGGATTATGTGGGAGGCATCTGTCAGGGAAAACAAAGATTTCCCATGAGAACAAGATCAACTTAACTATAACACAATGGCTTTGTGTAGCAAGAACTACTAGATAATTACTACATCAATTAATTTAAAATTTATAATTTATAGAATGTAAGTCAGTATTTGCCTGTTGAACCTAGATACAGCATGCATCATCCTGTGAGTCAGTAATCTTATGCTGTCTATTTATATGGTTTTAAATGTAAAAGCGTTTTGCTTATATTTGCAGGTTTGGTTTTGTGGGTGTTTTTTTTATTTTTTTTTTTTTTGGTTTTTTTTTCACTTTTGCTTAAAGTTTAACAGAATACATGAAATACACCTATAGCAATGGGGCAAAATAATTGTTTTTGATTCCAAGAACATTAACTTTGTGTAAAATTACATTTTTATAAATATAAGGAAGTCAGATATCAATGTTACCTATGAGGACTGTACTGAGAAGATTTCATCATTTATATAGTTCTGTGGGGCTGTTCTTCTTGGGTATGTGCACATTGCAAAGCACCTGTGGGCATGTGACCCAGCTTGTAGTCTTCCTGTGCTCACACATTGTTCTACTGATTCCAGTTCCACTTTGTGTCTTCCTATTCCTCCCTAGTCTGTCTTTCATCCCCCCACTATATGATGGAAACACCACCTGATTTTCACTGTCATCTACCGTACCAGGAAATGAAGCAGAACTGGATGTCAGGGTTAGCATTCTTCCCCATCAGTCTCCAAGGTGCTGCCTACATTAACCAGAATACTTATCTGTAAAGCAAATAAACTCAGGACTTCTGAATATCTTAACAGAGGATATCTGTAGAGTATTTGGATTATTCTGAATGTTGAAGACACCTCATAGATTGGATGCTTTTTAAAGGTTTACATCAGCAATGCGTGATAAGGAATCATCCTTTCTCTCCAGTCTGGTAGCAAGACCATTGGATGTAAAGGCAATGTGGGCATAGGTCAGACAGAATATAGAGTAAAGCAGAGAGCTTAAGAGTAAATAAATTATTACTAATAAACAATCTGTTGATTCTCTAAGAAAAAATAATAGCTGTCTTGCCACATATGTAATGGGTTCTCCAACATGTGTGTGGTGAACGTTCTGGATGAGACCATTTTCTAGCCACTGGTTCTCACCCAGGAAGAACAGGATTTTCTAGGCTTCCCCCATTTGCCATACCTCTTACTGGGTATTATTTGGGCTAGGATGGAAGAGCTGGTATGTAAGTACTTTGCCTGTCAACTGTTCTTGAAAACCCTGGGCAGGGATATTTGCAATGCCATTCCAACAGGTGTCAAGAAAACTGGTGCTAATGCTTGGCTTGCTTAATTCCTGGCATACAGTGGTAATAATGAAAAGAAAAGAGACATGTACTTGTCTTTGGGCCAATGTTGGAGCTGAGTCCAGGAGAGAGGGCATGTTGTCTTTCGGTGTCAATGAGCTGAGAGAAAGGTAAACAGCTGCACTGGGTATTCAAGTTTATGTACTACTTCTGTTTGTCATTGAAAGGGTGACACAGGTTCTGGTTTGGGCTGTGGAGACAGACTAGACTTTTACAAAGTGATAGTACAATCTAGAGCTCCTATGACAGGATGAAAAATGTGTGTAATGGAGGACTGACCCTGTGCTTGCGTTGCATTTCTAAGGATGGTGGTGCTTGCCCTTAAGGTATTTCGTGGTTGGCTTTATTATGACTGTCACAGATGCATGCTGGTGGAGGGAGGCAGCACCAGACAAGAATGAAAGACTGAAACACTCAGATGGATTTAAGGTTTTCTTTTCAAAAGTTTGTCTACCTGGGCCACATCCAGGAAGCCTCTCAATGTGCTCTGGGATTAAAAGAACTTCAGTAGACAAATGCTATGTCTTAGACACCTGTGGAGGTTTTACACGGCAGTATAGGCAATAGTTTTTCTATGCTTTGTGAGTAGCACAGCAAACATGTAGTGAACTAGAATTTTTGCCTTCTATAGTATCGTAAAGCTGTGAGTTAAAGCTCATTGTTAGTTTTACAAGTGCCAATTGTATCATCATTCTGTTTATTTAATATCCTGGTTAATTACAATAGCTTTAAGGTGTTAAGCTACCAGAAAAATGAAAAAAAAACCCAAACCCTATGGAATGAATGAATCTTTAAAACTTTTGAGACAAGTATATTTTCTGAAATTAGGGCAGTAAGCTTTATATTTAGCGACACTTCCTTAAAGCAAAATTCTATACTCTAATTTTTGATATTGTCAAGAATTTAGCTTAAAGACTGGAAGCATATCTAGACATTTGAAGTGGTATGAAGTCACAAGGGATTCAGTTGGTTGTAGGTGAAGGCGTTTGCTTTATATTGCCACTGTGTTTAAGCAAATTATTTTTTTTCCCCCAATGGATTTCAGTTTATCATGGGAAATTCTGTGCAAATCAGGGAAAAAAAATAAGGATTTCAAACCTTTACATTGGAAAGGTTCTGTAGCAGAAGAAAGATCTAAGAGCTCAGGCTACACAGGTAGCACTCAGGAACTACATTAATCTAAAATGAAATTACAAAAAAAAACCCCAAAAACAAATAAGAGGACTATGTCGAGAAGCAATGAATGAGGAATAGCTCTCTTGAACTTTGACTGCAATCCCATCTATCCTTTGGTCCTCAGTTGTCTGTTCTTTTAATCTCTACTTGTCTCTCCTTACATTTCTCTGTCCACCATTGATATTAGTTCAGATTAATCCCTGGTGAGCAAAAATGATATAATTTGTTTAGATTTTAGAGTATTTTAAAATCTGAATATTTGCAGGAAGAACTAGCATATGTCAAAGTAATAGAATGAAGTCAAGAATTAAATTAGTGTAAGAGAAGTACCTGATACTTAGGGAAGGCTAATTACTAGGTAGGAAATGTTTTCCAGGAACATCGTATCAAAACTACAGGAAAATAAATAATGTAAAGATCCAAATTATTTGGAATATTTTGCTGCACCATATTCAAAATCTTCCTTGTTTTAAAAGGCTTCTTTTATCTCTTTCCTCTGACATGAAATTGCTGTCATCTGACTCAGGCATTCATATTCATATATACATAATTTGATGTGTAATACTGGAGAAGCAACCTTAGACTCTAGAATTTCCTTTTATTTTCATACAGCAATTCTACTGTGAATGTCAATGGTGAACATATTTTATTTCTATTTTTTTCTGTAAATACCAATAAATCAACTTTATATTGGGAATATTAACATGATTTTTTCTATTTGAATGTATTGGTTTCACATACAGTTTGTAATACCGTATCAAAGTGCTGAATTCTGTTGATCAAATTATGATAAATACTACTAAACTAAAAACCAGGTCAGGCACTTGTAAACTGAGTGAAAACCATGGAACTTACTAATTTTTTATTTAATCTGATTGGGAAAACTATCAACTAGTTGAGTTGGTTGAGTTGAGAAGGTTTGAAAATTACATGGGCTTTACACGTAACTATCCTGTTCTAAGATTCTTCCTTTATATAAAAATAGGAGAATGTATTTCTATGCAATTCATTGTGAAGGTAATTGCAAGTAAGCAATAAAAATTCTGATTAACTTCATATTATTTTTAAGCTCAGATAAAAGCTTCAGGATGAAATCAGTATCACGGTTCGTACACAACTTTGTTAGGAAATTACATATATACTTCTTTGATCTTTTGTGTGACCTGCTCTTCTACTTTTGCATGCTGGTGAAATGAACGGCGTTCTATTATTTTGTAGAATTTCTGCAGTGGAAAATAGCTGTTTAAATTCCATCTTCCACTCACATAGCATTATTTGACAAAGATATATGTATTATGTACTTTAACAAACAGTTTGTAATTTGCAATAAATATTGTCTCATGAGAAGCAAAAGAGAAAAAAACACTGATATGCAGAATATTCAAGTGGATCTTGTGTTCTCTTTTTAACTTTGAATGTAGGAAAAGAGGTTAGTATGTGGTAGAATTTTCTGAAAAATCTGTTTCTAGTCTATGATTTTCCAGTGATATGCATGGCATCTAATGTTGTAATTATACAGAAAATTTTGTGAAAGAGAAACTATTATAAAATTACAAACAACATAATTCTCCTTGAAGGATCCAGAGGCATTACAGTTGCACAATTGATGGGGAAAATTAGAGAGGTAGATGCCTGTGGTAACTTTGTTAGTTAGACTTCTAAGTTTTTGATTGAACTTGTAATACTGTCTTCAAAAAACTGGTGGTATCTGTGTATTTTGTTAGGTTCCCACAATGTTCCTTTACTATATAAGCATAAACATACAGTATCATACAGTGTGGGTGCTGGACATCTGTTTGGTGTGTGGCCTCTTTGTGAAGTGTTAGACCTCATGCTCGTCTACCTAAGGCAACACATTTTTTCAATTCTTTTCAGTATCTGCATGCATACTCCTTGTATGTACTTTGTTTTATCTGAGACTTGTGGATGTTTGACATCCTGATCGGAATACAATTTAAATGCACTGCAATGGGGCAGCTGTGGAGTAGTAAATATATTTGCGGAAAAAAAAGGAACTTTACCTGTGCTTGCCTGTATTACATCCAGTGTTCTGAGTAATTATCCAGAACTTTCAAAAATTACTGTAGCATGTGAGTCGTTACTGACAAACCCAGAGAAATCTGTAAGGTCCTGAAAATCCGTCTGCCCAATATTACCTGAGGCACAAAAAGAGGACACTCCAGTGATTCTTTTCTCTTTATTTCCCTAAACTCTCTATACTGTTAGAAGGTTTGTCAAAGACATCTGGATTTTGGTAAATGGGTTTGTATGCAAATTTAAAACAGAAAAAGAAAACAAAACAGAACTGTGCATGGAGGACTTTTTTCTAACTTATTCACATCACCTAGTCCCTGTTGAGGGGTAACACAGCTAAAACAAAGAGCAACTGAAGTTCCTCATGCCGCCTTGTTCAGCCTCTGTCACTGTCAGCTTGAGAAGCCTGTTCTTTTGCTTCATGATGCCTTAATTTGCATTCATGTAAACCCAGCTAGAAACAGGGTTAGGGCAAGGCAATTCAATGCAGCCATCGCATCATGACAGTGATTTTACATAGAAGTTGAGGAATAGCTCTAATTCCTGTTACACTCTCAGGAGTATGGTAGGAGTCTGCTTTGGGAAAGCAAGTACAAGAAGCAGTTTGCTATTACTGTATGTGTTGGGTGGGCTGCATCTGTCCCAGGTAAGATAAATGATGTGTGTTGTCCTGGTTCTGTCATGTAAATCCCAGGGTATCTTGAGATCAGTTCCACATTAGACTTTATAGATTTTTCTTGTAGCTACCTTTTGAGTTTGACTGCAGACTAAGGAAGTTGTCTCTTCTTAGATTAGAATTGGATCATTTTCTTCGTTCTCACATTTCTTAGCTTTTTTCCACACTAGAAGCACTCAATATGTTCTTTTATTAAAACTAGTGCTGGTGATCTGCCTTAATCTCTCTAAGTCTAGGAAATGGATTTATCAGGATGTGGCTAGTTTTCTGTACCTTAGTCCTAGCTCAGAATAGCTTGTGAGAATGTTATTTATTATAACTAAATTTAAAAAAACAAAAAATTCACCACTGATTTAACCTCAAAAGCATCAGCTAGGAAGTATCAAGTATAGAGTGGGCAGCTGAAATATGGAAAAAATAATATGCCATTTCACAGAAGAATTTAGAGCAGTATATGAATGTTGCGTGAATTTTAACTTTTAAGTTCTTGAAAATGAAATCGTGATGTTGTCAATTAGATCTGTGAGTAGGTGCTGCAGCACTAGCAGTTAATGTGTAAAATAAATTGCTATGGAATTCGGAGTTAATAACAGTTTCTAGAAGCTTGTAGCTTTAAAATAAATTGTTCTTCGTCAGCAGGTCCCTCTGTATGACACTGCAGACCTCTGTTACTCTGTACTGTCAGGGGCCCTGTGTGAAACCACTGTACTTGTTGAAGGAATTATTTCTGTTTGCATAACATTTCACCTCTTAAATTGCATAAAATAAGTCAGTAAACAGTAACTCTACTTACAGGATTTGTGAAAACCACATGACTGATGACTTTTACACCAGCAAAAGCCTGTGCTAAATTAACCTGTGAGCAGAGCCTTGTAGATTAGACCAATGCCTTTGTTCTACTCAGAACATACATTTTTTTTGTTTGTAAATAGATGTGTAGAAAGATAAATGATAATTTACTTTATTTCTCATTCTCTCTCAATATGGTTTAAAGGTGGGATACTACAGTTATTTTTTTCTATAGATTTTCCTTCTAGAAAGATATTTACTGAATTTAGAACACAGAACTGTGCTAGGGTGCTGAAATATTGTTGCTAGGTTTATTTAGTGAGAAGTAAAAAGCAGTGTAAATAATCTCAAAGAGGTAGACCAGAAATCAAAAATCCTGAAGCAGTGCCTTAAGGTGAATATCTCTGTGGACCAGAAACAAATAAAGTCTACTGATACTTTGCTGAAAGATGTTATTTTCCCAACTCCGTGAGTTGTTTGGAGTTCTCTTAAAAGTTTTATAGATATTTAATACAATTAGGGATTCATGCAAGTTCTCTAGCATCCAAAGTTTACAAATTGTTATAAATTTCTATTTTGAACATTAAAAATACAGGGCTGGAGTGGCTTATACTTGAAAACCACACATTTCTCAGTATTTTTCCTAGTTTTATGTACATTCTGATGCACATCTGTTCCTTACAAGCAATGTGTCTTCTTGTGTCATCACTATATACTAGCACGGTGGATCATGTAATTTCCAAAACTGACTCATTCTGCTTTGATGGATATTAAATTTGATGTAGTTAGGCATGCATCTATATTTAGATGAAGTTGTAAAAAATTAACGCCTCCTTTCCTCTGAATGCAAGAGACCATATATTTTCTAAGAATATGTGCAACACTTTTATTCACAAAGGACTGACAACCCAAACGATGTATAATAGTCATACCACACAGCAGCATTTTCATCTGCCGTACTGAACTCTGCAGGCCATATTTGCAGCATGTATTCAGGCTTCCAGTTTAAGCTCTCCAATGGCTTTAATTCTGGTTTCAACTGGTTATTCAGACTCTATCAAAAAATACAGGCTCTACCTCATAAGGAAGTTTTGTGACTTTGCCCACCACCACAGTGTGAGGGCACTTCCCAGTTTTTCCTATACTCTACCCATGTGTTCTTTAGCACAAAACACACTGAACAAATGTATTTCTTAGTTCAGAATGTAAGGGTCATTCTTCTCAATCCAATCTGATGCCTGAATCAATTTTCTTCTTTGTAGATTTTTCCGTTCACATGAATAAGTATTTTTTATTTGAATATTGTTTCAGCCTCAGCAGAAAAACTGGTGACCAGTTCTATCAAGAATATGAGGCTAGGGTTAACTGATGTGATAGAAAGTAGAAGGGAGGGGTTTTAACTTGGGCTGGGATGATCTTGAAATTAAGACTAGCACTTCCTGATGCAGCACTGTATCTAGTTGAATACTCCGGGCAAAAAATGCCTTTTCCTGTTTCTAAATATATAAAAAATTCAAATAGATTTTTATAACCTCCCAACCTGTACTCAGGAATAGATCTCTACCTTTCGTGCCTGAAATCTGCCTAACCTCATTATACAAGGATTCAAGAACGTTTATTAAGATATTAAACTTCTGTCCAGAAAACTGGAGATGTCTAAAATTGTGACTGTCATCTATTAATAGCACTGTAGAAGAAACAGAAACCTGCATGTGTCAGGGCTTAAAGGAGTTACATTTGGGAATTAATATCCAGGGTTTAATATGAGGTGACAGATTAATCTACTTCTGGATTTTGTGTGCGTGCTTCTGAAACATTTGGTAGCAGACACAGATGGATGTAAGTTTAAAGATGTGTTACACTGTTTTAATCTTTATGTTTTGTGTTCTTTGATAGGGCCTGATTTTAATGTTTGGGCTTGGGATTTAAGGGAGTGTGACTATATATATCTTGAATACTTGCCATGAATTCTGAAGTAACTATATAATGATAAATGATTTTAAAGAGATTTATACCTCTAGGTAACACTTGCAAGTGCATGTGTAAGGCACAAGCAGTGGGTTTGTATGTCTGAATTAGTGAACTGCAGCAACCTTCAACTTCTATTTAGGGATGGGAGTTTGGGAAGGGAATAAGGGCTTATACCTGCCACAGGCTATGTTCTGTCCAACAGGAGCAAAACTGGCTGGTATTGGTATTTGAGAGAATAATATGTATGTGTGTGTACGTGGAAGGCTGGCTTCTGATTTCCTGAAATTCTTTTTCATAGACAAACAGAGTAGAAAGAAACAAACAACCCCCTCAAAAAAAAAAAAAAAAAATCCACCATGCTTTCTACCTAGTTATATAATTAATTAAAAATATAAGCAGCAGCATTGTGTGCAGATAAGCACAGCCACATACCTTGTTCTGTATAAATGAACTTTAGAATAAAGCTTGACAGTGTAAAGGGTTCATTGTTTCAGAATATTTGATAGGACTATGCACAAGTAACCACAATTTTGAAAAAAAATAATCTGTGTTCTACTTCACAGTTTTGCAGATGTTATGGAGCTCAGTCTTATCACAAATTAATTATGATCATGTGACTCAATTATTGTGAATAACATTAGGATCAAAACCACTCAGGAAGAAGAAACATAGATATTTGACAAGATAGTAGGGAATGCCAAGATATGCTTCTGTTCACCACGTGAAAAACAGGTAATGGAAAAAATGAGTAACATGCTACACTACACTATGTAACACATAGTGTTCTTGCTTCATAAACTATTTAAATTTCAAGAGAGCCCCACTGATTATGGACATTCTCCTGAGATGAGTAGAAAAATATAGGAATTTCTTTGGACAGGTATGATGTCTTTGGAAACGTGAATATGTATACTTGCATATTGATTTCACTTGGGTTAATACACCTTGCTTTTCATCATGGTTCGTGATGCATTGCTTGTAGCTATACAGCTTTTAGACTGGAGCTGCCTTGTGTCTGGCTGACATGGGATATGGCAATTTAACTGTGGCTGCTTATAAGTGTACCAAAACCTGGATTTTAATATAAGCTTAGTTTAGGGAAAAGATGTTGCTTTGACATTTTTTTTTTCTTTATACCTTTTTGCACAAATACTATGGAAGAATAAATGTAGTGTCATCATATTGAAGATGCATTTAAATTTTATAATGCTTTTCAGGAAATAATTTCCCACAATGACCATACTACTTCTGTGATGATGTTTTTGCTGCAGAAAAATGTCAATTGAAGTTAAAATATTATTACACCATTCATTTAATTTGCCTTCAAAGTCTCTGGTATGGTACAGTACATAGACTAACAACTCAAAAACCTTACTAACTGAAGGTATTACCAGATATATTTTCTCTGCTATTTGACATTATATTCTTTAAAAATTAAACTTAGCTTAATTTTTCATGTTTGTCAAAAGGATCAGCAATCACTAAACATTCACTAAACATTCACTAAGCATTCACAGCATCACTGAATATTCTGAACAAGTGCTCATCATACTCATTTCTGAGATGCAGAATAATTTTGTCTTCTGTTCCAGCAGGCATATTCAAACAGTGGGGTTCATTTCTTACATGTCATTATTTACAAGGAATTGTTACTACTAGTATCAATTTATCTTGACACTGCTCTGACTCATTGGACTATTTTAGAAGCCACTGCCACAGCCTACACACTACGAAAAATGGCCAGGGCTGAAGAAAGAAGTTCATATGGGTGTCTAAAATTCTCCCCCAACACTCCTCAAAAAAGAAACCAAAAATCCCATAGCCTGAGTAATCTGCATGCTTTAGTAGGCTGTATTAGGGGCTCTGTTGAAGAGGAATCTTAATTCTTAACCAGTTTATTTTTTTCCCCAAGTTGCCACTAATCACATGCATCTTTTTGGCTATTTCATATTTATTAAGAGAACGACAAGTTATCACAAGCATGTGGGTTAGTAATCAAGCTCCCTCTATCTGGCTGCACTTTAGAAAATGTAACTGTGCTGTTCACAGTGGAAATCTTGCATTTGGGCAGCTGCTTACATCATCCCTTGACACAGATCTTGGCAACAGGGGGCTGAGTAATACAGATTGTGAAGGAAATGGCTCTGTTCTGCCACTTCACTTCTGCAGCTTCATTTGTTAACTTTGACTTCGTATGTGAGCTCCAACTGTGTGTGGAAATGAGTATAGTGTTTTATGGCAGTAAGGCGCACAAAGACCAGAAAGTTTCATTAAAAGTTGTAGACTGTAAATAAATCCTTCTGGTTGAATCAGCATTAACTCCCAAGTGTGATTAGATGCCCCAAAATAAATCTTTCATATTCTTTTACACTGACTGGGGTAGTGCTTTCCTTAATTAAGCAGTGGTTGTAGAAATGCTCTGTGGTTGAGGCATCACATATAATCAGGCTATTTATGCTTTCTAAACCGCACTGGAACTAATCGAAAGTGCTCTGCCACCTTTGGGGACAGATATAGCTTATTCCTGTAATATCTCTGTGTTAACAACTAATGGGATTAAAACCCAACCAATTCACTGATTCCATTTCACAATAAACCATAGTCAGGATGAAGGATGTAAAGAAAAATGTTATGATAATATAATAAAGAGCCTCCTAGTATCTAACTTTTGTAAACTACTTTCTGTCAGTGAATGCAGTTCAGAGGGAGGAGCACAGGTCAGCTGAGATGCTAAGTCAGTTGAGAAATTGTTACTGCGTTGATGATTCAGAAGGAGTATATAGAATTACCTGATCCAAATGGATAACTGCAAAATCCTAGGCTCTGCTTTAGATTAGATGGTGTCTAGGGAATGTAGATCAACATAAGACCAAGATCATTAAGATAATATTTAGATTCAAAATAAGCAGTTCTATTTCAACAGTGGAATAGGGAATAAAAGATGAAAACCAAGGGATTTATTTAAAGGATACCCAGAAAACACAGAGGAAAAACAGGAAAGAAAATACAGACAGAGGAGAACAACATGTTGGAGGACCAAAAAGCAAAGCAAATGAAACCTTCTCCCATCCAATTACCTTATAATGGACTTGCTATGAAAGTTGTTCTAGCATAATAGCTGTCAGTAATAAATTGCGATATAGAAAAGTTCTGTTTAAAAGATTATTAACATCATGCCAATCTCATTCAGACGTGTCTTATTACATCAAATACTATGACAAATTCACTCATTAACTTCCCTACTCCTTAGTAAATTCTCCATTAGCAAAGTATTTACTGGTAATATGCCAAGTTCTCCAAGGACTGTCTTCTAATGAATAATTTGGCTTTATACTGAGTTATGTAGAATTAGTGAATTAGCAGGAAATTAATCTTAATCTAGATCAGATATGAAATATTATGTTTGATCGTGACTGTAAGTAATGCATACTAGGGTTACATCCAAGAACCAAGAAAAAATTATGGAACAGCCAGGCTGAATATTTTGAATGGCAAGACAGGGAAGGACAAAGAACAGGAATGGTGTTAATGACTGTTTTCTCAATTTGTGTGTGTGTGTATGTGTGTGTGATTCTCTAGAGATAAAATATGCTTAACAACTTTAAATCTAAAATTGTCATGTCATCTGTATGAAAGATAGTATTAGTTGCACATATCAAACCAAGCTAATCAAATCAGAAACTTTCGTTAGATTATTTAACCTCTTGGATACTGTGCCACTTACTATTTTAGTACTCAATTTTTTGATTTGCAGTTTTGGAAGGTCTTATCTTTCTCAGGGCTTTGTTTTGGTTTGGGTTTTGTTGTTGTTGCAGTAAATGAAGTATTTTGAAGGACTCTACTAAAATCATTGACCTTTGCTGCCTGTTTCTCTTAAGCCTGCATTTATATTCATAATTACTTTACAGGTAATTTACAAATAAATTGGTAATGCTAGGCTAAATTAATCCTCAGTATCATATAAAGTCTTTAACAGGTATATTAAGTATGGATTTGTCATGCAGTATATTTTTAAACAAGATTACAGAAGCTTATATATTATCTGGAATAAGAAAAGAGATGTTTTGGGTACATATTTGTCCCTAGATTTGTGTTTTAATCTTATGAATTATTTGTTTTGTTTTGCTTGCATGTGCAGTTTTTGCTTTACCTATCAAACTGTCTTTATCTCAACCCATGAGTTTTATCACTTTCACTCTTCCAGTCTTCTCCCCCATCCCACCTGGGGGAGTGAGGGAGCAGCTGTGTGGGGCTTGGTTGCCTGCTGGTGATAAACCATGACAACCCCCAAGTCTGCAGGGTTGCTCTCAATCCCTTAATCCCCCAGCCTGTATTGACACCAGGGGTTGCCCTGACCCAGGTGCAGGACTCAGCACTTGGTCTTGTTGAACTGCATGATGCTCACATGGGCCCACTTCTCAAGCTTGTTCAGGTCCCTCCGGATGGCATCATATTCTTCAGGCATGACAACCACACCACTCATCTTGGTGTTGTCTGCAGACTCGCTGAAGGTACACTTGACCTCACTGCCTATGCCATTGATAAAGATATTTAACAGTACTGATGCCAATGCAGACATTTCAGGGACGCCACTTGTCACTGATGTCCATCATTGAGCTGGTAACTGCTACTCTCTGGGTGCGACCATCCAACCAATTCCTCATCCACTAAGCAGTCCACCCATCAGATCCATTTCTCTCCAGTTAAGAGAGAGGGATACTGGGGGTGACCATGTCAAAGGCCTTACAGAAGTCCAGATAGATGACATCCGTAGCTCTTACAAAAGCCAATGCAATAATGCATGGAATAAAAATCAATGCAATGGAATAAAAGTCAATGAAATGTATGCAACTGTTCTCTTTTGAAGCTTCCTTTTGGATTATTTTCTACTGCTTTGTACCTTCCTCAGCACTCCAGATATACAGTAGGCTCTAGGAGGCTGAGAAAGCAGTTTAATAGGTTTCCCATTCCAAAGAACAGAATTCTGGTGGGCGGCAAAGAGGATAGGAAAGTTTTATGGGGCCCTTTTTCAGACAGAAATGTGTATGGAAACTGGCTGAAAGGGAAGGGGAAAAGATATGCTCCCTTCCAGGGGCTTTGCAATCTACTTAACCCTGTAGCACTCTGAAGAGAATTTTTAAAGGTTGTTGTGAAATGGTGGAGGCTTAGTGACCTTCTCTGGAAACATGGAATTTTCCTGTAATTTTTCTAAATCAGAGGTATAGATCAGGCATAAATTTTAAGAGTGAGGGAGATTACTCACTGAAGAATCAACAAAAGGGAATGAAGATTTTTCTGTCATTTGTTAGCAAGGCTAAGGTGACTCTGGCTTTGCAAAGATGCATTTCAGCCAAACAAAAGTTGTTTGGATCAATAATGAGACAACTGGTGGAAAATCGATACTTTGAGTCATGTATGAAGTGGGGCTAGGCTGAATACTCCTATCAGTGCTATGAATAATGTACATAAGTATCAGGAAGTTTTTGCTTGTGACTTGCATACATTTCCCCTTTCATAATCATCTGTCATTATGCTACAGCACAACTACTTTTGTTTTATTCAGTAGTATTTCTCTTACTATCAGAAGTACTAGAAATTATCTTTCATTCTCAGTCAAAATTATTTTTCATTTGAAAAATATCATTTCAATATTTGAGGATATTTTTGGGTTAAAAAAATATTCTAAAACTTCACTAAGGCCTTTGGGTTTTGATACTTTTGATGAAACAAACCTGATTTTTAAATTTTTTCCTTCTTTTTTAATGTTAACAAGAAATTTAAATTCTATTCCTATTTTATGTTATGCACAAATCTGAACACTGCCCATTTTTGTATCTGCTGCATTCTTGGGATGTACAGGATTGTTATTACTTAAATACAAGTTAATATCTTAATCATATCTTGCAGTGAAATCTTAACTCCCCAAACTAAAACAATATCTGGAATTGCAGCTTTCATTTCTTAAGGGACTTTTCCTTCCCATCTGACTCCAAAGAACTTTAAAATACAAACTGAGTCAGTGGAGTCAGGGCTTTTCCATTCTATGACACATTTTGGACAGTTATAGTTTTCCTGACCACTGTCACAGAGTGTTCCCTCGGACTTAAGTTGTGATTTTTAGGATTTCCAACTCTGTCTGTTGAAGAGAGAATAATTCAATGCTCTTTAGTCATAACATGAATAAATTCTTAGTTTATACAGGCCACAGAATATCCAGCTAAGTCTGAGACAATTAAGATTTTCAATCTTCTTGCTGCAGAGATGAGGACTAGACCCTGACTAGAGACTGAACTTCCAGGTTTTCCTGGCAATCTGTATATATCATTTAGAAGGATAAGTACAAGAACTGTAATTTATCCACCACATACACTGACTGGATACAAGGGAGTAGCTTAATGAAAATTCACCAGAAGTAATACTTGTGAAAACATCTCAACATTTCTGTGTTTTCCCATATCTCTCTGTTTAATCACAAAACTCTGGCCTCCTAATACTTTCAGATATGTTTTGAGAACTTTATATGGGTGACTCATGTCCTATTTCTTATTCTTGTCAATCTTAAACTACTTTCAATATTTGAAATACAGCAGGATATGTTTGAGACCCAGCGTATGAGTAGATACACACACAGAGGCACAAATACACATACATACATATGTACACATTCATATATATGTAAGCCATTTACAAATATATCAAAACCCAAAACTGCAGAGCTAGACCTAGGATAATGTGGCAGTATAGATTTGAGCTACAGCTAGGGACAGGTTCACGGGTTTAATCTAAATTTAATTTAGAAAGTGGATTGAGGCCAGTGAACGTACTTGAGATGTATGTACTTTTTGCTTATGTAGGCTAACATCTTGTTTCTAAGCACACAGGCTGAGATAAAGAATTCTTATGAGTGAAAAATTAACTTCTGGACCAGCAGGTAGGATTTTGATATTTCACTGCTTTTACAGCTTCATTCTTGCTCAGAATGAGTATTTTTGCCTTGGTTTGTTGAGTTTTTTTTTATTAAAAAAATGGTTGAGGAAATTAATAAAAGCTAAAGGTTGGGTCAAAGTGGACAATTGTAAAATGATTAAGTCTTTTAGAGTAGAGAATTAAATTATCAAAAAAAGTACAGTACTCAAATCCACAGAAGACATGCAACTCCAGTGATGTGGATAAAAATCACCGATGTTAGTTACGTAATTACATTAACATTTTGCTAGTGGCTTGTAAAGAAGTAGCAATAACAAGAATAAATTATTTTATATCACAGGAGATATGAAGTCTAAGCAGTTGTCTTCATGGCTGTGTGTAATGGCTTGAAAGAATAAGGTTATAGAACTTTAAATGTTATATATTTACATTATCTTTATAGGAAAAAGACCTACTAACAGGTCACAATTGAGAATGACATACAATTTCTTGAAGTTTTCTCAGAATTATCAAAGTGGTTCCACTTCTTTCCTCACACAGATAAGACAATGATTTAGTAACAAATATATGTTATCCACTTCTCTTGTTTAAAGAAATCTGGGAAATTAGATTGACTGAAGATTGGGCTTCAGAAAGTGTCCACAACCTTTCATCTATATCCCTGTTCAATAAAGTTTTCTCAGTACACCTCCCATCCCTCAGAAATCTTCAGTTTGCTGCTTCATATTAGTGTATCACTTGCATACGGGCCTGGCATGGTTGAATTAGAGAATGTGTCTAAAGCAAATATCTCTGCTGGGATCATGGACTATGCAATTACATCAAATAGTATTCGTTAAGGAAAAATTCTCTTTTGCCCTGATACTTGAGCTACATGTAGTAATTCCTTACATTCTGAAAAAGAACATGCCTAAAAAACCACTACGTCTTGATACTTCATGCTGATGTATTTCTGGGTTTGGTTTTCTGGAGGCTGTTTGGTTTTCAGGTTTTTGGTTGGTTGTTTTTGGGGTTTTTTTTGGTGTGTGTGATTTTTCTTTTTTTTTTTTTAAATTTGTTTTTATTTTATTTTTTTAACTGCCCAGATCTAGCCATCATTTATTTATTTTTCAGGTATGTTCCATGAATAATCCAGTGATACCATCCACTAATCAATTAAAGGCTCTTTTCACATGTAGTACTGAGTACTGTATTGCCTGTCTATATGATAAACAATAACAAGGACTGGTCAATATTCAAAGTGCTCAATGTGCAATATACTGTAAAAGAAGAACTTCATAGGTGATTTTGAGTACACAAAAAGTGCTAGCTCCAGTTGGCTTCAGGAATTCATGTTATTTAACCTATTTATCGTGAATTTATTAAGATGTCCTATGTCACTGCAGGTAGATTGAACATGAAAGTTAACTGGGCATGTATTTAAGCAAACACACATGAACTTTGGAGTTGCCTAGAGCTGAGCAGTAAATAGGAAAAATAATTTTTCACTATACTTTGAAACTGTTTACCAGCTCTCCTTTTAGACATCACAGCTCCTAATTTTGTAGTCATGGAAGCACATACTTGATTCCTGTACTTATGTCTGATTTTACAGGCTTCAAAATCTGACTCTGATTAGCTTTTTGAGGTAAAGGTGATACAATAGCACAGAAGATTGAGGAATTAGAAGGTGACATAAAAGAGCTGATACAATACTATATGAGAAATCAGCAGAACTATGATTTTTGATTGAATTAGATAAAGTTGTTGATCAAAGTCCAGCAAAAAAAATATCATGATATTAAGAGATGCTGTTACCCGCTAATGGTGTTTACTCTGAACGGTTAAGATAGTGGTTAAAAAATGCTATCGGTAATCTTTAGAACTGCAGATCTGGTCACCTTAATAATGTCTACCTTACCTGTAGAAATATAGGGCATCTGCTAAGTGATGTTTTTGTGGTCAGATACAATCTCTGTAAATTAAGCTATGTGTTTCAACTTAGAAAGATGTCTGTCTGTGGTGTAGTGGAGAAAAAAGGATAACTTGGGAATAAAGAAAACTCAGATAAAGGCATAGATCAGCTGAGCAAGTAGCAAATTAAATATTGTCAATAATATAAGTTGGTTTGACTTGAGATGGAAGAGCAGTATTTCCATCCATTCGGAACAGGTACTCTGAGCATGCATATTAAGAAGCAATCTTGATTGAACTGAGCATACAGGGTTCTTTTATATTAACATCCGTCTTTTAAAAAATAATGTACTGGTTGGAACATTGATACACAAAACTTGGAGATATAACTTTTATGTCTTTCTCAATCTAACAGAGCTCAAACCGTACCTCTTCTCATAAAACTATCCCAGCTAGAAAGTTTCCTCTAGAAGAGCAGCTAAGCAGGGTGGGTAGGCTCTGTTGTTCTGCTTTGCATTCATCTTATAATAGTCATGTCCTTCCTTGTAAGACTTGAGAAAACAAGGCCATGAAATCAAGGTTCTTGCAGCTTGAATGAGAGAATATCAGAAGAAATATTCCTGTGAAGCCTAATGGCGATGTCTGAGGAAGTATAAATCTGGATTTTCTGAACAGGAGATTATAGTTTGAATTTCTCTTACTTTATTACTTTTAGGTTGTGGGGGGTGGGGAAATCAGAAATATTTTTTATAAGAGACTGTTTCTTTCAAATGTGATTTAGTGAACCCAGTTGAGAGGGTTTCAGATTACCTTCTTTGATCTTGCTGCATTTAGTTCAGAATAAGCCAAGTTTAGACTGAATAAACTTCTACCCTGATGATGTACATACAGCTTTTTTTTTTTTTTTTTTTTTTTTTTTTTTTTTTTTTTTGTGTGTGTGTTTGTGTTGTAAATCCTTCCTTTTGGGATAATTCTATATGTGACCATTCAATCACCCATTTTTATGTAGTTACGTTTACAGATAGGAGAAAAGTTGTTGAGCTTGAGGGTGTGCAGCTGAGCCAGTGGGTGAATGTCTGTTATTGAATCAATTTTATCCATAGCTTAGAGGTGATTTTTTAGAAATGTATGTCTAATAGAGTACAAGAATAAATGGTTGGGATTTATATTTTCTTTGCTATCTTATGATAAGTGAAAGCCACTGAAACTGTTCTTCTTTCCCTTCCACTAAGACAATACAAACCAAATATTTTCGGCAGGCAATTAGAAGACATTTCCAAAATTGCACTGTTATTTTACACTGAGAAGAGAGAGTTTTCTTTTCAATAACTGACAGAAATCCATGTTTAAAAGTCAAGAGTCTGTCAATTTTATTATCTGAAGAATGAAGATTAAAATTTGAAATTGTTAGTTGATTCAGTTGTATTATTGCAGAACAGCTGTTTTAACTAAATCCCTCAGAATTACCAATTTTCAGCAAGTATGAGGGGATTGCATTCAAATGGTTTTGTCAGAAATTGCTCTCTCATGCAAAGCGGCTGCTTGAGAATGAGTGTTGATGAGAATCTTGCACACTAGAAGCATTCTTTAAAAAATACTTTAAAAAGCATTCATTATGTGTGTTTTTCCAATTTTAAACTACTGTAACATAAATTATTTTTCAAAAAAGAAAACTTTGGCTTACTTTTTCTTTAAGTTTACCTACACCCTGTGTCATTGTCACTCTGTTTTGAGAAGCCAATTGCAAAGTATTAAAATAATACTGAAGGGTGATGTGTATTCTTTCAGAAGCTAAGTGATTCTGAATAAAAACATCTTTCTTTCTGAATATAATTGTATGTATTTTAGCTTTATTCAAATTTTTAGATTTCAGAAATGTAATTAATTAGAATTATTAGACACGTGAAAAGTACTTTTACATTTCTTTTAAGCTACATGAGAAATAATTATTTTCAGCTTTTATCTATGCCACTCCCCTGTGGTCATTAGTCTTGATTCAATCTTTCTACAAACACGCCATTTAGAAGCACTATTATCACTCCTTTTGCAGTTGGAAAGGCCTGTGAACTTCTCTCAGTTGCAAAATTTAAAAAAAATAAAAATATGCAGTACATGATACCCCTAGAAGGCAAAGTTAGTCTGTGTCTGTGATATTTCAAAGAACCATAGGCAACATATGAGCCTTGCTATTTCATAGTGCTATTGGCTCCTAACACAACTAAAAAGAAGACTATGCTTTGTTTTATTAGTCTGTGTGTCACAGCAGTTCTTCAAATATTCAGTGTTTATTAACACTGAATGTCTTTTTCCTAAATTGTTTATTTAATCCTTCTTATTGAAACATTTTTTCCCCTTTTCTACTTTTTTATCTATCCTATATGTCATATATATATATATATATTCCTGTCTACCTATACCAATGCTGTGGTAAGAAAGAGAAAATAATCTCATTTAAACCATTTGACAGCCATGTCTTCATTACAAACGGAGGCATTCAGACCCAGAGCAGCTGTAATCAGCTAACTCAATTAACAAAACAAAATTGTTATTGATTGAGGCCTGTGGGATTTACTTGCACAGAGATGGTTTATCTGTACTTTTGAAATTCTTGCCTCAATTCTCTCCAAATTAAGTGAGAGAAAAGCTATATCCTACTTTCCTAAGCATACTGATCATAGCTCAGACTGCCACATTTTCATATACTTAACTTTTACTGTGTGGATTTTGTATCAATTTTAGAGGTAACTTCTTTGTGTGACCAAGCATATGGTGCAGCATCTGCAGACTAATCTATGCTATAAGCATCTTCTAAGTGAGAACTTTCACACCTGCTCTAAAATCTTGTGTTTAATATGATAAAGGCTGTTAGCACTTTCCACTTAATACCATGTTTTATTATGGTTTGTTAAAACAAATGTTGATAGATCTTAATTTTGGTGTTCTCTCTGGAAATACTGATGTTAATGCAAAGTATTAGATAGCTGTAGAAAGAGATGTAGTACAAAGCTCATGGGTACAAAAAGTTGAAGCTACACCAATGTAGTATTTTTTAAAAAAACATATTACTTGGCTTTTTTATTTGCAGATTTCTGGGATGAAAACTACACTCATTTTTAATACATAGTATATCACAGGCTTTAATCCATGCGATCCTTGTAAATACTAAAAATGTGGACAGAATTGGAGATAAATGATAGATATTTAGAGTTATTGCTCTTCTGACAAGAATGGGAGAAGGCAAAAGAAAGTACTTCAGCACGTAGTTTGTCTTTTTATTCAGAAGTCCTATGCTGGAACTTTAGTTAAATAGGAAAAAGCTTTACAATTTAGCGAGTGGTGTTATCAATATTAGAGTAGAAAATCATAATAGATTTTACAGAAAGGAAATACTGGTAATGGAATTCCATTAAACTCCTAGTAATGTGAACACTGAGTCAATTGCTTCAAATCCATAAATGTTTGTAACTGAAATTTAAACAAATGAAATCACCCAAACTAAAAACATCATATATCTTTTGAAAGCTATGTAGTAGAGCTAGAAGGTGTTTTTTTTAGAAAAATGCTGTATTTTTAAAGAAAAATACTATTTAATTACATTTCTATTTAATAAAAAAAATAAATCTAAATTATATCATATTCTATTAGAAACTCATTTATTTCCACTACAAGAACATTCTAGGTTAGAAGAAAATAGGAGGATGACGACTCCATTGTGGGTTTTGTTTTCCTTTCTGTAATACTGTGTTCCTTGTAATTCTGTTCCTTCCTCCATTGCCCCTTACACTCCTTGATATCATGGTGTCTTTGCTGGCTCTGAAATCTTTGCTTTATTGAAATAAAGCTCCTCCTTTAGGATGACATAAAGAACCATGCCTGTTAGGGCCCTAGTCAAGATATCGTGAGCCTTTTAGACTAATTTAGATTAGGTTCCCCATAAGAAAAAACAATGAAAATAGTTTTTGTGGCACTCACTTCTCTATTACAGCTTTATCCATCACAAATGTTTTAGCTTTGTTTGGAATACTTGATGTAGAACAAAATATACTTCTCATCACATTAGTACTCAGCTTGGTCTTATATTTTGCCTAGTCTTCCTCCCCTGAATATATTTTATCAAAACAGTAGCATATGATATTTTGGAAGCTTATAAGCTTAACACAGTTCTGGTCACAGCACATACCCACCCACCCACACACACACACCCTTGTTTGTTTGTTTGTTTGTTTTTTCTTCTTTTAGCTTTTAATGCAAATTTAAACAATCTTTTGTGTGGTGAAGTAATAATATTTTTCCTACCTTAGGGTGATAAGGTGAGCTAGGCGAGAAGATCCACCTCATTGCATATTTCTTATGACAATTGAGGTCACACACAACATTCACTTCCCATAATTATTCATATGGAAAATGGGTTGTTTGCTTTGAAAACAACTTATTTAGACACTGTCACCTCAAAGATTGAAGTTGAAGTGTGGTACTGTGCTTTGAGACTCTAGTAACTATCTAGAATTGATTTAAAAGCCATGAAAAATATTGGCAGAAACTCAACAAATCTGATTCTGCCAATAGCTGAAATACCTATGATTCTAATTATGTCTTCTGAAAGAGATCTCTAGCAGCAATATTTGCCTTGGTGTATATTTTATCCTCTGGATCCTTCTTCTTGATTAATCTTACGTTCTACAGAAAAGGATTAAAAAGTATCTAGAACACTTAATCCTTTGTAATTGTTCATGCATGTATTTCCTCAGTCAGAATTTTTTTCTAAGTGATTTTTTTCCCAACTTTTTATGAGCTGAAGTTTAACAGTGTTGTATCAGAGGATAATGTGCTTTGATTTTATACAGAAGGGAAGGGTGTTAAAGGATGTGTTCTTCTAGAATGTGGATCTTCCATGAATTCAGGTTCATGGAGAAGTAAATTCTAAAGAAAGACAAAAATGCCAAATTCGAATGCAGATACTTACACACTGGTAAATTTAACTATTAGCTCCACACTCTGCAACTGAAATGAAATTATGAAAATGTATTCAGCCTTCCAATTCATGGTTGTTTTTTTTTTTTTACTAGGAAAGATAAAAACTACTGAATATTTTTGGAGTCTCTCTGTTGATGCACAGTGGTTTTCCTGGTTTACTATTTTTGCTAATGTCACACTGGCAAATTGACCTTAACTAATGATGCTTTACAGTCATCAAAGTAATTTTCAGCCACTCTTGGAAAGACATAATAATGTGGAAGTATATTTTTCTCAGAAAAAATCATTATTTGATGACAAACACTCTAATATATATATAAGGGACTACAGTGAAATAACTACTGGAATAATTGTTTATGACTTTATTCAAAAAGAAGAAAAAGTAGTTCTATCACATACTGCATTTTTAAAGTAGGTTATCACCTATAAAAATGAGTAAGTTGAGAACTGCAACAAAGATCTGTTTACAGTGTAAAATGCTGCTAATGTTTTCTGAACATATATTGTTTAATATCTTTACAGCTTTATTGTTCCTCATTTATTACAGTGTGAAATCTTGTGCCAGGAAAGTGAATATGATTAGGATGTTGGTTATCTCTGTTTTACAGTAAGACTATAACAGTGTTACATTTTAGCTGTAGCAGTTGAGTGCTTCTGATATATGTGACTTCTTGGCTCTTCACCAGAGGAATTTTTTTTCTACTTGAAGCGATCAAGCATACTGAACCTAATGTACCTTGAGAGTTAGCTATGAAAGTCAGTGATTTAAAGACCATTCAGCTGTAAACTAATAGTTGCTACAGTGGGATGGTAGAAGCATTGATACAGAAATCACTGAGAGAAAGCAGAGGAAATATGTGCATATAGAAAAACATTTCAAAACCTGCTGGCCATCCATGATTTTTTTCTCCTCTTACTGTTCAGCTGATGTGCATTTGTTTTGAGCTCAACCATCATGCTCTAGGACATACAAGTAGATTCTGTACTTAAGCAAGATGTTCTGAAGAACTTTTCAAGGTTATAGGCTTAAAAATATTATTTTTTTAAAGTAAAATAGGGAAAAAACAGGGAAGTACTTCTCTAAGAAGACATGTCTTCTGCATAGCAGTAATTAGTTGCAATATCTATTTTTCAGAGGGACACAGTTTTATGTGTAATCTCCCTTTTTTTTCTCATTCATTACTAATGTGATCAAGAATGAAGAGCAGCCTAAGGAGATTATAGATGCCACCTGTATACTTACAAATAAAAGAAAACAGAGAGAAAACTGTACTTTTTATTGTTTCCAGAACATGTTAAAAAAGCGTCTTTTCTTTGGAGCTCTGCTTACCCAGTTGCACTAAATACCCTTTGAATTTAATTGTTGCTTAGAGATGCTTAATGGTAATTCAGAATATTTTGATGTTCTTGGACATTCAGGATGTGACTTTTCAGTATAAAATTCCACTCTGCCTAATTGGAATGCTCTGATTATGATTCATTAATTATAATTTCTTCCTGCAAATCTATTGAAGTCTAAGTAGACTTAAAGAGTAACTGACATTTAAATACAGCTATAATTTGCTTTATTACAGTTTTGACAGACAAATTAATGGTACTTATGTTCCTTTTGTGTGCATCAGTCTCAGAAAGCTCAGTTATTCCTTAGCTCTGATGAATGTAGAGATCTGAGTTGTCACTTCAGTGCCATCTCTTCCTATATCCTCTTTCTCCATTCTAAAGGATTAAGGACAAGAGCTAAGTGTAAATGTTACAGCCTTGTTTGTTGTTCATGTTGATTATCAACATTATTTTCTTAGCTTTCCTATTTGAGATGTCTCTTTTTGCATTATCTTTTAATTTATCCTTATCTCCTAATGCAAATACCTGATTTAATCAAAAGAGAAACATTACCATTAAGATCTAAGCATTGTTCACCTCATTATTAATGTTGATGGATCTGCATGGTGTGAAGTATAGTGTAAGTCCTAATGGCATACTGAAATGAGGCTCACAAGGCTAGGGAGGCAGGATTATCATATGAAAAGTAAAGGTTAGATAATGTCCTGGTTTTGGCTGCAATAGGGTTAATTTTTTTCCTAGTAGCTGGTGCAGTGCTGTGTTTTGGATTTGGTGTGAGAACAATGGTGATAACATACTGGTGCCTTTCGTTGTTGTTGGGTAACATTTATACTCGGTCAGGGTCTTTTCAGTTTCTCAGGCCTTGCCAGAGAGAGGGCTGGAGGGACACAGGAAACTGGGAGGGGACACAGCCAGGACAGGTGACCCACATTATCCAAAGAGTACCTCTAAGATAAATGCTAAATCAAGATCTTTGTGAATAGGGGAAATCCCCACCAAAATTGGCTTTTCTGAATGTGGCTGAACTGGAGGAACTTGGAATGCAGTCTGACCACATTCTGGCTGTGTGTTAGCATAGGATCTCCATCCTGGCCATTGTGTCCTGTTGTCCCTCATGCCTAGCTACATGAGTGGAGAGGAGTGGGACAGTGGTGTACTTCAGTAAATTCCTCAGTCTGGTTATCTGGGAACAAGAACTGAAGGTTGCACTCTTCTATGAGTTTAGATACAACTAGGATGCTTGTCCTAGCAAAATAAAAGGATAATTTTTAAGGGATGTCTTGAAGAGTAATATCTATTTTCCATGATGTGACAAAGCAAACAGAATGTATTCACACATTTAAGTGGGAGCATATAGGTGTCACACAGTGCTTTGAAGCTGCACTGAATGAGAATAGATGGCTTAAGTATACCTGGCACAAGTGTGATGGTTTGCAACGATGCAAAGCATTTTTTAGATCACAGTACAGTATCTAACATCAGCACAAAGCTGTTTCTGTTTATTGACCCTGTTCCCAACAGTGTGAAAATTATTCCTAATCTGAGCAAAAAAAAAAAAAAAAAATCATAAGAAAAAGAAAGCTAGACATTATTTTTGTAAGAAAGGGGAAAAATCATGCCTAGTCATTCTTACTTCTATCTAATGCATTTGATAACATAATAACATTTATGGTACAGTGAGTACAAAGCTACAGGAGAAATAATCAGCAAATTCTGAAAGACTATTGTTATCTTTATTTTTCTAATGTTTATTATTATTATCTAAAAGTGAAGTCAACATAGTTAATCTGTCTCATCGGATGGACCAATTTAATAATTAAAAGATGTGAAATCATATTGTTCGGATTACAAAAAAGCAATTACTCTTTGTTTACCAGAGCTTGATTTGCTACATCCTTGGATTTGTCTGAAATTTGCTGAATGCTCGAGCTAATCTCATCACACTGGATGTGCAGATGGAGATATTTCTTTTGGAGTATAGGGCAATCAAGCATGGCATCCTGCAGTCCCTGCTGCTGAGGGAAGAAAACAAATATTTAGGAAGCATATTTAAAAAGGCCCTCTTAAGGACCCTGTAGCCTCAGGGACCCATAGGCTATGCATTGGGCCTAAAACAGTTTGAAGAAGCATTGGGGAAACTTGGGGGAAGCTGGAGGGCGATTGCCAGGGAGAAGACGCTGCAGAAAGGCAATCTTCATCTCTAGCAATCAAGTTAAAGGGCAGAAACCAGCAAGTCTTTTTATACTAGACAAAAGATTTTGAGCTATGGGGCAGTTTAAAGTCTTCTATATCCAGGCTGGGGAGAAAATCCCAGTGTATGGATGGAGTCAGATAGCCAGGCAGATTGATTTGTTCTGGGAGATACGGCATAGTGCACTGGATTTCTGTAGTTATTTGATGAGAAAAAGGAACAGGCTTCATCTAACATGTCTTTGGTGGTAGAGCTACACAAAAATTTTATTAACCTCAAAATAATTTGTTTTAATGAAACCCAGAAAAAATACCTATACAATTAGTGGTCGTTATTCAAAGGGTGCAATGTGAATACATCTAAGGATAGGTATTTTTTTTTTAAGTTATGCATTCCTATTCATGTCAGTTAATACTCCTGCTGTACAAATGACAACTAATATGTAACTACTTTTGTTTACTGAGTTAACCACTTGCTGAACAGAAGTATTGAATGTTAAATGGAAGGTTTTGAGGTCCAGGCCAGGGAGTACCTATGCATATGTACACTGTATTTTTCTCTTGACTACATACAAATAATGAAAACTGTTGCCACAAGAAACTCTTCTGAAAACTTGCCAAAAAAGTCAGTTGGGTTTTGTCAGAGGACGGAAAAAAAAAAAAATTCCAAGATCATATGACATAGTGACATTTTAAAATCAAACTGAAACTTGAGCTTTACAAATTCAGTGGAGTTTTAAAAGTGGGAAAAATTACAGGAACACCTATAAGCTGGAATTCTGAGCACGTCTTTTAAGAATTCAGAAGTATTTTGAAGAAATGTATGGACTCCATCTTCAAATGATAGTTTTATCTTTATTTTAAGTCTGTTACAAGCTGTTTAGCTTCTGTTACAAGCTAGTTCAGAAATAAATATATTCTATTTTTTTCTTGAAAAAAATGTTGCTAGAGATCTTGTCTTGAAGCTAGGCTGTCGTATGCATTGCAATTTATTCCATTGGTAGGCATACATGTTATCAGCAAGCAAGTTAACTGGAGATCTTTTAAATATTCTTTCACATATTTTGAAATATGACTGATTGTAACATTTGATGATGAAGTTTATAATAGGATTTCATATTTATGTCCTGGATTGTTGCTTAGCACTTTAGAATGATATTAGGAAAACAAGGTATATTCTCCTCAAATCACTAATGGATTGAATTTTGAGGGATCAGTCCCCTCTTTGTTCTTGAAGAAACCTTATAGGTAATTTCACCAAGATACAGGTCAAAGTAAAACAAAGCTATATAAAAAATCTCCACTGTATTAAACTTGTTTAAATTTCAGAAAATCCTGAAATTTCAGAAAATCCTGAAGAGAAGCCAAGATTTCCCCCGTAGAAATTTTCAAGGAATTAGATTGTCCTAGGTGGATTTGTGGCACAGAGTCTCCCCATCTATCAGCAGATCGCTCCAGCTGAACAGCTGCACACTTTATTCAAGGTGAATTTGAACTGTTAAGTGAGCAACCTTGCAGCAGTGTAGTCAAGCCACCTTATGTAAACCTCTAAAACACAGAGGAAAACTAAATACACAAAATTCTAAACAAGGAAAGACATTAGTGTGCCATTATCCTAGAAGGAGGTAAATGTTTGAAATGCAATGTGTTTTTCTGTTACAGCTCCTTGAATGCACAAACATAAATCTTTTCTGCTTCTTTCAGAAACAATGATCATTTTAATTAACAAGGGTATCAGATTTTAACTTTCTTCCTGTAGTTTATCTGTAGTGTTCAGAAAATTAATTATATCACTATACACAACAATGCTGTGTATTTCAAAGACTTATTCACTATATTTATTCTATTGTATCATTTAATAAACAGAAATGGGCATGTTTATGGTAGAATAAAACCAATAATTATTTCAACATTTAGATGCAATTTCTTTTAACAAAAAGATTTTTTTTAAGCTTTTTTTTTCTTTTACTGTTAGGCTCTTAGCAATAAATTTTATATTGTTATCAGTCTGATAAATACCAAACTACATAATTAGCATACCTGATGTAGACATTCTTAAAGCAACATGAAAAGAAAACCCCTGATTGTCCAAGGGGGAAAGGCATTTTTTTTCACTTCCATCCTATTGAATTACATTGATGTTGATATTTCATTGACAAGGCTTTTACTTTCTTCTACAAGTCAAGCATCTGATATTTAACCTCATTACTGAATAGAGGTTATCTGAAATGACCTCATTACTAAACAGAATTAATATTTTCCTTCCAGTTTCCCATGTTCTGATGCAAACTTTCATTTGAATGCAAAACCTATATTTTTATTGCTATATAGTTTAATAGGTGCTCTTCAGTTTTAAATTGTCCTCAATGGTTTCATAAAAGTGCTGTGTTTCACAAAGATGGCTAGCAGCTACCCTCTGTTAATAAGGACAGGAAAAAACAATCTGAAATGTTACGCTTTCTTTTACCCTGGCACAGTACAAACTATAGATAACACTATGTAAGACACAGAAAAGACTCTTACGGATAAAGAAGTATGTTCTGCCAAACAAATCACAGTGGGCACTTTAAGCAAATTTAACAAGTAGGTAGAATAAATGTGGTGCTGTATGATACATATTTTATGAGACCACAGGCCCTTACATATTTTTCATAAATTTTTAAACATGTGCAATTTTCCACTCCAATAATTTAAAATGAAAAATGTTTTACCTTTAGAGAAAATTAGTTAAAGCACTGAAAACATTGCATGAATAAAGAAACTTTGTTTAAGAAAAGAAAATAGTTTTTTTGTTTTTTTGTTTTTTAAAATGACAAACCAATTTACATCATTTTGCTAAATGCTTGAAGTAGAGAAGTGCATAAGCAATTTGGGAGCTCAGATTGTCCTGGGTTGATTATGCCTTTTTTTAAATTACACTGATGTTTTAGAAAATGCTCCCCATTGATTGCAAAACATATTTAGGCAGGAGTCCTGAAACTACTGTTGTAGGTAAGACAAAGCACACCAAGGCTTTCACTGACCAAGCATAATAGAATTCAGCTTCTCAGTAAAAAGCAGTCTGAATTGGTTGGCTTGTATCCTCCAATAATGTGAAGGTGGTTTATTTATCTCCAGCTTCCAGTACTCATCCTGGAAACCATTTGTGATGGCAATATGTAAGAAGTAGTGCATCCTATTTGGAAAAGATTCTATACTAAGGAAGAAGTGGGCTAACGGCAATCATTTACTAATGTAAGAAGTTTTTATAATAAATCTGTTCCTGATGACATACAGATACTGTATTTCAGTTTGATTATGGTGATGAAAATCTCAGGATTTCATTTCTCATTGAGAAATGAAGAGTAAAATTCATTCTAATTTTGGCATGAAGAATATTAAAGTCCTAGAATGAACAGTTTTTTTAAAGTTTTCACTCCTGGTAGAAAACCAAAGCTAAATGTAGTTTTCTCTTGCAAGACTAACTTTGTAAGTGTTGGCAACTGTAGTGTATCCCTTCTGTAACAAAAGGAGAAATATTACTAGTTGTTCTGAAGCATATGTCAAAAGAGAACTGTTAACTTTGAAGGGAACAGTGATTAAATATTTTTACATATATAGATAACTAATTCCAGGACCATAAAAGCATCTTGGCAGGCCATTCAGTCTTAAAATGTATTGTAGAATAGTGGCTTACAAACTCAATCACTGAAGACGTCTGGGATGTCTTTTAAATGGTCATATATATATATATATATATGCCTCATGGTGTGACAGATCAAACATCAAATCCCATTGCTGCATTGTGGTTTATAATAAGGAAAACCTTGGAAACTACTGCTTGAACACAAGTAATAAAGTATAAAACTAATTTATGTTGTTCCTGAGATAAAGAACCTCTATGTGTAAAGGGTTAGCTATGAAAATTCAGCTGTGGTAGATTAATAAGGTAACACATGACCTGATACAATGGTGAATGCACAGTAGATTGATATGGGTTTGTTTATATTTTAAAACTAAACTTTAAAATAAAAATATAATGTGTGTATATTAGAATAATAACATTATTAGAAGGGAAAAATATTCAAGAGAAAGTAAGGATTGTTTCAAGTTAGTGAACATCTGAAATCTGGGAGTTGATTTTTGCTTATTATTTATGTTGTCCTGGTGTTCAGGAGTTCTTGCTATTCACTAGGGCCTTTCATGCCTAATAGTACGGCAGGGGACCTTCAGAGAGTTTGCAATCTCTAAGTTTTTTTTTTTTTTTTTAAAGTGGTGATATGTGAAAATGTAGGCTATATAGTATATGGGAGCAATAAGTATTGGTTAGATATGTAAATAATTGTGTCAGTACAATGAAAGCTAAACATACAGAGTTTTTGTAGGTGTTACAAGACTCCATGTTTAAGTAGAATTCAAGGGAGAATAAATGGTTAGTTTCAGCAGTATGAGAGAGCAAAGTGTTTGTTAGAAAATTTAGAAATAAAGTAATTCAGTTTGGAGAGAATGTTATGGAGTCATCTAGTACAGACCCCACTCGAAGTCAACTGGTAGCAGACAGATTCTAGAAATTAAGGACATTTGGAAAGAATTTTGGTACTGAATGAAAAGTTGTTGGTTGTGGTTACAGAAGGTCCTGAAGGGTATGTGCCTTCAGAGTGAAGACACATTATTTATGTTTAATGTAAAAAAAAGATGCAAGTTGGTGAAGGGATGTGAAGGAACAGGTACAGGGCCAAACCAACCAACTAGAAAATGATCCTTACTGAAGCAGTCTGAAAGGGTAGGAGGGGATTAATTCGGTGTTTGTCAGTACCAGATAATTGGGTGCTGCAGTTTTTGAGGTATGACATAAAGCATGGTTGAGCATATAGGTTAGGTAGAGGGAAAGGGGAAGCCGTGTGCTGGTGGTACTGCACAGATAAGTCACAGTCAGAGGTGGTTGCTGAAAGCACAGCCTGAGGGTCACCAGAGTGACGTTGCAAACAGACTGGGAAAAGAGTAGCAATTATTCAAGGGCTTGCAAGAATTCCGCTTAGTCATACTCACTTTTAGCTGATGATGTGAGGAGGTCTTAGAGACAGAGAGTAAGATTTTAATTCAGAACACACACAGATCCTTCAGTTTCTGCCATAATGGTGGTGGCTAATTTGTGATGATGAATAGAACTCCTAGAGATGCTGTGCTAACACAGGATCTCATTATAAATTAACAAGATTACAATTTGCTTTCTTCTGTTACGCCATTCTGAGAAATGGTCATATAAACTCTATTTTTATAAGACATTGAGTTCATAGGCTTTTTCACATAAAAACTTCCATGATTTCTATGTAATACTTTTTTTTTTCTCCCATGTGAAATATTTGTTTTGCTGTGAAATAACACCGTATTATTTCATCAAAAAGAGCAATCGTACAGTAAGACACAGCAATACCTTTTGAAGGTGCATAGAACTTACTGTTTATTAAAGTCAGAAAATTTCATCTTCTGAGTTTTATTTTAAATTTCTATTAGTGAATTTCCACTACTGAACAACTGGAGCATACTCGCTAAGTGTTACTTAAAATAGAAACAAACAAAAAAAGGTTTTGGAAAATCCTTTAACAGAACTAAATAAAACAGTGTTATCCTTGGTAAAATTGTCAAGTAATTTATGATTTCTTATTGGTAGAATTTGGTTTCGATAGAAGTCATTGCCAAAGGAGAAAAAGAAAGACGTGTTCTAAATTTTGTTGTATTTAGATGTTTGTATCTTAGTTGGTTTTTTTTTTCATTATTTTTAATAATTATCTTTTGAAAAGTATGTTACTTATATATTCTAATGATAGAGTTCTATACCAATTTTTTAACTTCTAAACAAACCCTGAAATTTCATCTGTAGCAATCAAGTGGACAAACTTGTCCTTAGGTCTGAGTCAACTTGCGTTCCTGCTAGCTCTCACATTTAGCTCAAATAATGATTGGAAGCACATTGTGATGTAATATACTTGCCTGAAGATATATTTAATTGATTTTGTCATTCGTGTAAAACTTTCTTTCATTCTTATAGTTAAGTCCTCACACTTCAGCTGTAAACTTTCTCTATAATATCTCTTTCTGCATATTGTTGCTCAGCTTAATGGGAATATGACCAAATAATCTCTTTGTCTTTATCCCAGCCTTTTTTAAATTTCTTCTTCAGTTAGTATAAACAGAACCATAATCTTGTCTGTAACTCAGACCTGTAGCTTGGAAGCCATCCACAACTCAGACCTCTTAAAATAACTGTAGAGGAAGGTGGGGGAAAGCGTAGAAAAAGATTTTTACAGGAAAGGAGAACATTAAGAATGTCTGTGAGTTTGTGCCTCTTTCTTGATTTCTTTCCTTGTTTGCCTCTCCTTCCTAGAGCTGCCTGTTTTACTGTCTCTTCCATTTTCTTTTGGCAACCTCACATTAGCAGCATGCAAAAGTAGTTTGTTTGGTTGTTTTTTTTTTAAATCATACTAATCCCTCTGTACCATATCTCTTGATAGAGTCATAAAATGTCAGGTACCTTAAGAGATTTTGAGAGAAAGGACTTTAAGAACTAGAGATGTGGCACTAGGAAGTCCATCCTTCTCACATCTGCCTCTGAAGAGACAAGTATGTAAATTTCAGTATTGGTTGGTTCTCATTGCTAACTTTCAAGTTAGGAGCTGAAAAAAAAAATAAATAATGAAGCATTTTTTCTTTCCTCATTGTCAGCTTATACTATCTAGTCTTGCTCTACAGGAAAGACAATTTAAGATTTTCTATCAGGAGGTTAGAATCTTGCCAGTTATTTGCTGTTCTACTCATGTTCATAGTGTTCAATGGAATATTCTGATATCAATAATTAAAATTTGTGTACATAAATTGGAAAAAAATTACAATTATGTGCTGAACATCTGTTTCCCTTCCCGAAGGAAGCAAATACTTTTTGGGGAATATATATGCTGCTCCATGCTGATTTCAAACTGGATAGACAATCTGAATTTTTTTTTTTTTTTGGTCTTAATCTACAACGCTGAACATAACACACATCTCTATAAATTTTAAAGCAGGCTCTTAAATCAGCATCAAAACTGAAAATCTGCTGCACTACTTAATATATGATGCAAAGTTATTTGGGGACCTTTCAACCTTTGGTTGATTTTTTGGTACTTTGAAAAATGCTTAAGTCTTATCATAGATAATCGTAAACGACTCACAGTATCGACAATGATAAGAACTTTTCATTAAAAGGGTACTATTTTTAGATGACCCTAGAAAGCAGATGTGATGATAAAAGGAGTTGAAATAGTACATTACAAAATTTCAGCTGAAAGTATATTCTTTTTTGAAAAATATTATCATCTTTGTTGCACCAATGGGCTTTAAGATATGTCATTGAATGTTAGTATGTAAAACATCCATGATAATTGGAATCTGGGCTGTTCCAGAAGGTGTTGTAGTAAGCTGTAATTGTCATTGTTTGCCATTGTTCATTTTAGCATTATTTACCTAAGGGTCCTTTACATATGACTAAAAAAATTTGTGTCTTATCATCACTAGAAGATTGTGCAGCTTGTTATTTTTTACATTTACAAAGTGCACTGCCATCTTAAATGTATTTGTTTAATGCAAACAGAACCGGACAGCCCGAATCATTAATTATTAAAAACAAGGAATTTAGCTAATTAGGTAATAGAAGGGTATGATGGTGCAGTTATTCACTCAAGAGAATGGACAAAAGCAAAAGTTCAGTTCTTATACATAACGATATAATTGAATGAAAGATGAAACTTACATGTGAAAATATACAAAACCATAAGCTGCTTTTCTCAATATTTGGTTCTAATGTTCACTTTGTTCACATTTTGTTTCTTTCACGTGTGTGTGATTTGCTTGGATTTTTGTTTGTTTCATTTTCTTTTTGATACTGAAAACTGGCAAGAAGAAAACCCTCTAAGACTTCATTTTGTAAGCTTAAAAGGCAGGCATTCCTTACTGCAGCACTGGGCACACAGAGATTAGCATCTCAAATCATGCCCACGTATCTGACCAGCGTTCCTCAATTTGTTACAACAAAACATACGTATTCATCATATTTCCCCCAAATCTACTATGTATTACAGCCACTTCCTAGAAATTATTTACATACGCATAAGGCACTTGTGTATGTGCACTTCAGTCGTGGAGGTCTTTCTTGGAGCCTTTCGAGACCCCTGGTTGTTGACAAGTTGGTGAACTTGACCTGAACTTTCTCTGGGAACACGTGCACTAGTGTTACATAGCTTCATTTGTTCTCTGCACTATATGGTTTTGACCGCAATGCTCTGTTACCCAACTTCTCTTGTCGATTGTTATATCCCAGATGTCATAGAAAGCTCGCTACATCTTCATGAGCTTATTCAATAGGTCAAGTTAATCATTGCTTTAGTTTCAGCCTCTGTTAGTGATTCTTTATATCTTAACTATATCATTTTTACATTGAAGTAATTTGTCCAAACTGTGAATGCAGGGTAAACAATTTCACAAACTAAATAACTTCTCTATATAAAATATTTTTGTTATTGTGTTCCACAGCAGTTAATCTAAATATACACATAAGCATCTATCACTCTGTGTTCCATGCAGCTACCTGCTCGGGTCTCCAACTCATCCATTTGAACTGTACTGAATTGTGGTAAAACCAGTATATTTTAAAAGTTTGAGATAGGTATGAAAGATCTGTTCAACAATATTAACTAAGGCAGTAGGACAAATGAGAAATAGACATTAATTTCTCTTACTGTATGCTATTGTGCTAAATAAATCTTGTGAGCATTACTCACAAGAGCTTTCATTTTCTGATCATTCTAAACTATGTTACTTCTTACAAATGCTTTGTATATTTCCAGCTATTAATTTAAACTTCTGAAATTCATATGCTCTGACTGTTTGTCCAATAGGACATATGACCAGCTGATGATACTGGTTAAGAGCTTACTTCATAGAATTTGCTAGTGCATGATTACACCAAAATAAATCTGTAGATTTCCTCATTCCACTATTTTCTTTTTGCAGGAAGAGGTAGAATCTGGATTTTTCTTTCACGTTTTCCATGAGGGTATCAATATATTCAAGTTATTATTATATTTCTAAAAGACTATAAAAGGGAATTGAGCATGGGATTTTAAGTAAAAAACCCTAAATTATATATCTTGAACTACACTTCTGTCTATTTACTTATTCTTCATTATGTTGTCAGCTAGCAGCTTGAACCTGTAGCTGTATTTGCAGGTGAATGATGAATTAGTAGGCATCTTTTTGCAAGGGAGCAAGTGAGCATATTTTGCACAAGAAGTCTATGTATTAGAGTTGTAAGCATGTAGAGCAGGGGTCCTCAAACTTTTTAACTTGGGGGCCAGCGCACGGATGAAGTGTCAGGCAGTCATCAGAGGCTGCTTGGTTTTCCCCCCAACCCCCGGCGGGAGGGTCTGTAAATACTGGGGGTGCAGATTGAGGACCCTGGGGGGCCGTATCCGGCCCACGGGCCATAGTTTGAGGACCCCTGATGTAGAAGATGAAAAAAAAAAAAAAAACAAACAAAACAAAAAGATAAGGAAGCACTGATGTTTCACCTCTAACTTTTAGAGAAGACAGAGTAGGAAATATTAAATCTGCAGATCTTATCCTTCTCTATATTTGAAGTGACCTCAATTCTGTGGTGCCAGTTTTGTTTTGTGATTGATGTCCAAATACCCAAACCTATTAGTCAGAAATTAAATAGAATTCACAACTTAAGTTGCTTCCAAGAATTCTTGCCCTACTACAGCATAGAAAATGAATAATTTTCAAAGACTTTGTCTATGATGGTTTTAAATATATTTTATGATACCTGTATTTCTTAACAGATTTAAGGCAGTGTTGTGTTTTCTGTGATACCAAAGTTGGTGTTATTAGATCTCTCTAAGTTCTTTTCTTGCAAAGAAAAATTTTGAAACTTGTAGAGATCAATATAACATATGACAACTGTTGTGCAATTGAGAACACAAGCAGAATTTATTTAGTGTCCTGTGTATGAAAGCAGCAAAACATTATCTGAAGTGCACAAAAATAGCTGATCTTTTATCCAGAGCAACAAGTTGCATCAGACACATGGATTCTTTACAGCCCTCAAAGTGATGAAAGGGAATGTATTTGAGGAAGATTTTTTTTAAGCTTGGGAATTGGCTGAATTGAGATATAGAATAATAATTTTTTGTAACTTTCATTAAATACTGTCATGGTTTCCTGTTTTGTTTGTTTACACAATAAACAATATGTTATCATGGCAGTTTTTTATTGTTACAGTTTTATTATAATGGGGTTTTATTACTATAATTATTATATTGGAAAGATATAACTACTGATAAGCAGATACAATGAATGACCACTCTTGGACTGTGATTCTGTTTGTATGGCCCATAGTAACACAAATAGAAAAGGAAAGATGCATTATAACTCACGTACCTTACTGAAAAGTGGCAGTGGTTAAATATTTTCCATGGATGAAATGTAAGTTCTATGGTCTATAATGGGAAATACCTAACGCACATAATCACGATAGTTGAGTTTTGGAATGCATCAATGGCTAATTCATGGGGAAAAAAAAGTACTGCTACTGCAGAGACAAACACATCTTGTGTACAAGATCTTAGATGGGAGTTTAGGTCTGCTCCAAGTGCCTTCTATCCTGAAAACACAGCACTAAAGGAATGGATGCTAAAGGCTGACTAATGATAAATAATTGTTAGGGTATACTGTAATATTTTTGCTACTTGCACTAAAGGAATAGCTAATATCATTAGAGCTCAGACAGTCTCCATGAAACTGATTCCTCTTTATGTTTCCAAAAGTCCAAGCTAAAAGCAATGCAGAAGGATGGCATCAGAATCTGTTGGATCCCATTCAATTAGTTCACTTGGATCCCATTAAATTACAGCAAAGCCGAAATAAGCCTGACAAAATCTGTGCACGTATTTTTGAAAAAAAACCCCCACCATTATAATCAGTTTTCAGTCAAAAGTCAGAAATTACTTTCTGATAGATAATTACCCCTAAATCTAATAGCTGGGTCTATCTGTAAAATAGGCCACGAAGCCGAAAACAAATGTGCATACTCAGAGGACTAGGTGATGGAGACTGAATTTCTGGATTTTATTTTACACTGTTTGCAACTAAGTTGTAGGAATATACACTCATAGCTCTGACATTAATATTTCTGAAATCAGAAAGTGGGTATCCCTATGAGTTCAAAAGACTGGATAAACTAGTTATGAGATGGGGAAAACTGATGCACAGAATGAGAGCTTGTCGATATGACATTGAGATGGGGTTTATGTAGCTGAAAGACAAACAGATAAAAAGCAGCCGGAAGCAGAATGCAGGGAAAAAAAAGAGAAGAGAGCTTGAAAGGCAAGTATAAGTTATTACATATTTTCTTAGTCCTGATACTATGCAATAAATTATATCATAGTTTTGCTACAAAGTGAAACAAAGGCTGATGCATTTTCCCACTCTCATGGTATTCCTATATTAGGACAATGAATTCATGCTTTGATACCACTTATTATATTAACAGTGTATATTTCTTCCCAGTATCTGATCTAACAGGAAATTCACTTTAGCACCCTCTCAAGATCTCCAAAAGCATCTTGTTTACAATGATTGCTTGGTAATATTTCTTTGAAAAGCCTGCTTAGCTGGAGGAAATATTTGCATCTGGTTAGAATCTCTGAGTGAATTTTCACACGGTGTCACTTCTGTGTAGGTGCATGTAAAAACCATGAAACCATTTCATGCCCTGTCCATTGCCTGACATATTTTTTTTCTTATCTCTAAATAGGCTGCATCACATAAAGACACTTTTATTTGTTATCTGATGTCATACATTTCCTTGCTTCCAGTTTTACAATTTTAAATGAACCTAAGCATCAGATGTATCCTTAACCGAGCAGGAAAAAGGAATCCTTTTTGACAGTTCAAACTGCATCCTCCTATCTTCAGTGCAGTCTTCAAACAGTATTCCCACCTTAAATATCTGTCATTATTACTGGAAGCACAGAGGGCTTACCTGAAATATTACACTATATATGTTGTATAATAAATATATATACTATGTGTTGTTATTTTGATTACATATCCCAGGATATTTTTCTGGTAAAATTAAAAAAAAAAAAAGTGAGATAAAAATTTATTTGCAATATACATACACAAAGTATGTATACACATTGAATATATACAAATAGAAGCAATAATTAATAACATGAAAATAAAATGCAAATTGTCTGTCTAGCCACAGAATCATTGCATTTTTATTAAATTAGCTACTTTGGTATCTATCATCAATGGTGTCTCTAAAGCAGTATTGCTCTTCAGCAAGTATTTCATATCACATGCAATGGAAAAGGCTGCTTCATGATTATTTTGAAGCAGAGGGAATTAGATCTACCAGTGGAAATGTTGGATATTAAAAATACAAATGCTCTCATTTTGTTGTGCAAGTACCAATGACAGCTTTCCTTTCTGATCTTATACTTTTTGATAGTATCCCATTCCTATGAACCGCTTGTATTCCTTTGAGACTGCTGAACATGTAAATGATTAGAGATACTTTTTTAAAATCATAATTTGGATTTCTGTTTCTCATTTTCCTATGAGTAATTAAATCCTTTGTTGTTGAAATCAAACAATTGCCTATGATATATTATGTTTCTTCTAATATATTAGAACATCTTACTTTGTCCGCTAGAAATCCAGTGGGTGTGCTGTCAGCCTCCTACCAGGCAACAGTCTTGCTTAAGAAGCAGACCAAAAAGGGAAAGTGTTTTTACTGAGGATCTGTCAAAGGCTTGGCTGTACTAGCTGGTGAGGTTCTTCACAGAGTAGTGTCTTAACAAGGTGCCACATGTTAATGATGACACTTACTAAAACATCTTGGGAAATGTTATGCTATTTCACTAAGATGCCCTTTTTCAATCTTTTTCATGAATTTCTGTAATATTTCCCATGCTACCTGCATTTACACGTGGATGTGCTAGGTAGTGCTTTTCAAAGCCCTCTTTACAATCTGAAAAGAAACTCAATTCACCTGGGAAAGACTCTACTTCCATTACCCTGAAGGGGATCTCTTGCACAGCATAATTCTTTTCTGAGGATCTGTCTCTTGGTCTTGTGAGTATTCTTACTTGGGACATTTTGTCTCATGTGTTGTAGTTTTATATAAGAAAGTCTGAGAATCTGAATATGTTAGGAAATGCATTTTATAGCAATGTCATTTGATATTTTTAATAGGATAGGGAGCTGCTAAGTTTTTTCTGTCAGTCTGTCTCACTGTGACCTCTCTGAAGCTTGTGCACATCAATCAGATCTTTATTGAAACAGCTGTTGAAATTTTTTAAGGTTGAATTTACATAAAGTTTATCTCCATGATTTAAAAAACAAAACAAAACCTAAAACAAAACAGACACCACCACCACCACCACCCCTAATAAAAAGGTAGCTGCTCCAGCCTAGTGCTTTTGGCTGGGATAGAGTTAATTTTCTTCATAGTAGCTGGTGCGGTGCTATGTTTTGGATTTGTGACCAAACCAGTGTTGACCACACACCGGTGTTATAGCTGTTGTTGAGCAGTGCTTACACAGTGAGTAGACTGGGAGTGCTCAAGGAGTTGGGAGGGGACGTGGCTGGGACAGCTGGCCCCAACCAGACCAGGGGGGTATCCCACAGCATATAACATTGTGCTCAGCAATAAAGGCTGTGGATAAGAACGAGGAAGGGTGGACATTTGGAGTTACGGCACCTGTCTTCCCAAGTAACCACTATGTGTGACAGGGCCCTGCTTTCCTGGGGACGGCTAAACATCTGCCTGCCCATGGGAAGCGGTGAATCAATTCCTGATTTTCCTTTGTGTACAGCTTTTGCTTTACCTATTAAACTGTCTTTATCTCACCCCATGACTTCTCACACTTTTATCCTTCCACTGGTCCCCCATCCCAAGAGGGGCAGTGTTGCCTTCGTTATAACTAACCACAACAGGGCAGTGAGCATGGGGTTTGACTGCCGACTGGGTGTGACCCAAGACAGCCTGGTTGCACGCTTTCACTGAGTGCTTTTAGCTGGCTCTGGTGTTTGTTAGAGCTCTTGTCCAGTAGTTTCAAACTGCTAATGCAGCACAAAGCTGCCTTCCCTTGCTTTCCTCTACCACCCTGTTTTGTTTGTTTACAAGGATAGTTTTCCACTGTTTGGTAAGTGATATCAACAAGTGCAAATGACTAGGAAATGGTTGGGGTGTCCTTTGTGATTACCCTCACCTGGTGATAACAAGCTGCTGAATTAGTGCTTGCTTGCTTCTTTTAGGAAACAGAGAAACCTAAGCAGCAAAATAAGTAACAGCTCACCCTTTTTTTGTGTTCTCCATGTACTTCATTTTCTCTCTCAGTAGTATCTCAGCTTCAGTCTCAGGAAGGGGAACAATGTTGCTATATGAAGTTACCAGAATTGTACCCCAAGTCATTTAACCTATCTGTGTGATTGCATATGTGTATGTAATTCAAGCATTAAAAAACCTCAGTAACAGTGGTGCAGCTAAAATAATGATCGCTGGTTTTACCTGGCAGTCTAACTGTGGATTTATTTGAAAAGCAAATTGTGAAAAACTCATATACTTTGCTATGAATCTTCAATTGTGTTCAATGCTGCTTTTAATACAACTAAGGGTTTGTTTTGTTACCTGGGGGAGTATATATTTCTTGGCTGTTCTTGGAGGAAGCTGCCTTTGGAAAACTGTAAACTGCTAGTCACTGAATATATTTCTGATCATTATTTTAATTTGATATTTTTGAGGGCCAGCCTGTGTGCCCTAAAATTGCCTTTTTAAACTCAGATGCTCATAGCTAGCTTAGTCTAAAAGCCAGAGACAAAATAATTGGGATTTCTGGGACTCAGTGCAGAAACAGAGATGCAGTATTTACAGAGCTGGGAAATTAAAACCCTCTGACTATTCTCAACCTTTCATAGGAGACACCTATAATAAAAGCACTAGCTGTCTAGGAGTGCCTGATATGCAAACAGAACAGATCTTAATCTTTTTCCCAAGTTGTTTTCTTTATGTCTCCAGCAAGATGCTTCATCTGTCAATCTTCCATCTGCAACCTTTTTCTGGCATTAAATGTTCTTTCTGTCTCATAAAGAAAGGAGCAGAACTTACCTTACTCAGTTCTTTCAGCCCATTTATAAAGAAGCTTTTTTACAACAGTATACTGTACATTATTTTGTAAAAACAAATTATTTTTCTAAATGTAAATACATACTCCTTTTTTGCAAAGGAAGGTGAGTCATCACCACATTTCTTGCCCATTCCCAGAAGAGGCAGAAGGGAGCCTGAGGAGGACAGAGTTTCAGCCAAGCTGCTACAACATCCCAGCTCCAATGGAGCGACACTGAAACAGTAGAGATACAGATGTTCCTCTATTTTAAATTGCTTGCATTGCTAGATTTGGTGTGTATGGCACTGGATCTATTTTGCATATGGAGGTTTATAGCCATGTCTGTGGGATTTCCAGGCACTGACAATTCATCAGATCATTACTTATATGGAATTACCATTTTCCACCTGCATAGTCTTTAAATGATGATTCTAAAAGATAAGAGATTATGGAAAAGGGCCTTTAGAAAAATTTAAACTGTTTACCAGCCAAGAGAAGATTTGTCTGTTTAAATCTTGAAGCGATGTAAAAAGTGATAGTTGGGACTTTTTGCAGACTGTTCCATTCCTCCTAACAGCTGTGACTTTCTCCTGCCATAAATATATTTATATATAATATAGGCAGGATAAACCAAATATCCATACCAAAGGATGGAAGTGAGAACTCAGGCACTTTGTAGATGGATTATAAAAACAGTTTGGTGTACAAAACCTACAACATTTTGCAGTGTAGGTAAGTGAGTGATTCTTCTATTTCTCTGTAGCTTAAAGGACTACAGAAAGACCACAGACAAGTATTTATACTTTCTAGAAAACTGACGTACTTGTAAGAATTTCTTACACTATTAGAAAGATTCCTATCTGATAGCCTTTAGCAATAAGCCTTACTGTATTTTCTGGTTTTTGATCTTTGCTTTTCTGCAAAGAATGTATGTTAATAAATGGACAACATTGGATTTTATTCTCACATATGCAATATGTAAGTGCAAAGCAGAATTCAAATAATGTTGTTAATAGCATCTGTTTTAGAATTTACATATCTTAATTTCTCTTTACTGGCTATAACTCTCAGCCCACTGGAGCTGACTGTCCATAAAGCCTTTGGCTCTGAAATGCAAGTGAAAGCAGAAAAGTTTTTTTTGAAGTGGAATCTGTGAGTTAGGGAATCCTAGATAATTCTTGTAGTACCACACAAATTAAAAGCAACTATAAGGTTGAGTTGACTACTCCAGGGAAAATGCTGCCTTAAAATAAAGGAGCTCCTTGGCTTTTGGGTTGGTTTTGTAATTTTTCTGAGTCCCTCTCTCCAATTCTACATGGAAGGGCTGTGAAAATAACAGCCAGAGAGGATATTAATGAGAAACAAAATGGAAATGAAAGTAAAAATGTATTCTTTGGCTAAATATCAGCATGTAGAAAGAAATGCTAGGTTTCCTTTCTTGAAAATGGGAAATAACTTTCCGTGGTAGATCCAGGTTAAGTTGCTGTAATCGTGCAGCTGGCAGCCCAAAGACTCTGTCAACAAGAAATTTAGTCAGTTTTTCCTTCATCTTGGATTATTTTGTTCACTTGGAGCCACTCCAGTGGTATCCTTTCTTTTTTTGTTACTGAAGTGTTTCAAAGTCCTTTTAAAGGTCTAATCTAACTTTCAGCAATAACAACATGAGCAAAAAATGCCTGGTCTATAATTATGTTTAAAAAATGATGTCAACTAAATCTTAGTTGACATAGGCTTATGTCTACTGCATTTACTCTGGTGTCCACAATTTAATTCTTAAAGTTTTATTATCACATTCATTTACTTATATAGCAGTACATCTTGTTACTGTGTTTGCCAGAAAAGAAAGTGAAACTTACTGTGCATAAAATAATCTTATAGACTGACAGCATTTCTACTCGCTAAATTTACTGAAATATGTACAGGCCTTATGTCCTAGTGAAGAAGCTAAAACTGCTTGCTTGCCCTAGTCCCTTAGTTTAAAATCAAAGCAGAAAAGCAATGTGTTCTGGTTCTTCTGTTCAAAAAACTTGGGTTGTCATTTGTGAAGGAGCTATCATAACTCCTTTAACTGCTGCCACTGGTTCCATCCAGAGGAGAAGAGTCTACACTGTGTTCAGACATGGATTGGCAAAACTCCCAGTGATTCCTGTTTATGCTAGAGCAGCAATGTTTATACAAGCATATTAAATGAAAACCTTACTCAAAAATACATTCTGCAATATAGTGATGCTAACGGAGAACATGTTATATGGATGAAACTCTTTCATTGGTTGAGCTCTCACTGTTTCTAGGGTTGCCATTTTAATAATTACTAGCCTTGTTATAGCTGGAAGAAGAGCTCAAAAGCAAACACAATGAAAAATAAGGATTCACAAAATGCAGACGTAGTCTTTCACGCTGTATATTTTCCATTTCTCTTACATACTCTATATTTAATATGCCTTCACATTCATTTTCTTTTTGATACACAGAACTGTCCTTCATATGTGGTTTTCTGTTATGCTTGAATATATTATTTTCAGAGCAGATAGAAATGTGAAAGAAATGAAAAATTACATCTATGGATGTACAAGTCACTTGACACTTGACTGAGTTTTTTCTGGTTTTTGCATGGAATTGGAATTACATTTTATGCCCCTTCTTATGCTGTCACAGAGCACCACTGGGAAAAGTCTGGTTCCATCTTCCTTACTCCCCTCCTCCAGACGTTTATATACATTGATAGTGTTCTCTGATCCTCCTCTTCTGGAGGATCATATCCCACCCATTTGTTGCATTCAAATTTCTCTTTTGTGCAAGGAAGGTAGTACATCTTATATGTAAGCCAAGAATGTATTACTAGTCTAGCTGAAAACTTAACAGTGTCACCAAAACATAATTATTAGTCTAGTTGCTAGTTAGAATTAAAATTAATATACACAGACTTTGGAGTATCCACCTCTTCCTTCCACGGCCCCCCAAGTCCTGAGATTGATGGCTTTGATCTGGCAGTGGGCGATGATGTGGCAAGTCAGCAGCATCTCAAATTCTTTGCCAGAAGTATGACGCTGATGATTTCTTCACCCACACATGAGAGCCCACTTCTAACTCCCATCGCTAAGACAATCTCCACACTGCTTTTTCTTCCTTGGTTCACAGCTCCATGATGCATCCAGAATTGTTATCTATGGTATGTGTTACATACTGTTCTTTGTTCTCTTTGCTATCCCCAGCACTGTTTTTACTCCCCTCCCAGGGCTGCATTTCTTTGATCACGAGTAACTGACTGCTGGTGAGTAACGCTTGTGATTTTATAGCCCTGGCGCCTCTGGTAGCCTCCTGTAAGTCCTGCTGTTCCAGGTCCTGCTATAATCATGTATCTCTACTCACCTACACTGTGATTTGTGCTACAGTCAGGGGCAGTTCATTCTACACATAATAACTAGTTGCCATTACTAGCCATCTCCTACAAACCCCATGTGTAACAGTAGGTGTTAGGCCACACACCTCTACGAAGCTAAAGAGAAGCTAAAACAAATTTGGCAATAGTCGATCAGCGTGTTAACTGCTACTGCAAGCTGAATGGCAGCTCTAGGCAGGCCAAGTCAGGACCAAAGTCAGGAGCTATCCTGAGGCCTGTGTTGTTAGTTCGGCAACAAGCACGTGGTCAGGTACAAGCAATATTTACTGGGCTACAAGGACACAAACGCTTTCAGAAAATAATTTCTGAAACATATATAGCTGTAAAAGAGCAAAATATAAAGTGGTTTGCTATTTTTCATACTTTCTGTGATCTTGTCTTAGAGTTGCATTAGTAAGCCTAGTTCTCACTTAATAACAAGATTTTTAATCCAGTGGGGGAAAGCCTGTCACTTCAGAAAGTGACACCACTTATTTGTTTGACTTTTGACTTTAGTGGAAGTCCGATTGAAATGTGGATGTCTCAGTGATGACTTAATTTGTGTCACCACCTTGTTCATACTTAAAAGCATGCCATATTTATTAAACAAGGCTCTTATTAAAAATTGCAAAATACAATGTTGAACATTTATTTCTGCAGCTGTGCTGCATCAACCTTCATTTTTCTCTGTACTGTTTGAATTTCTGGAGTGACAATTCCTTGTGTCTATCCATGTTTTGTTCTTACCTTTTTAGTTTTCCTTCTGTGGTTTTGTAAATTATTTGTTTCTGTGGCTGCAGTAAGCACTGAAAATGCCTAGTTCAACAATATATAAATATACTTTTTTTTCTAGTTCTAAAAGCTATAAAGTCTAGAAGTCTTTTGCAATTTATAGTGTTCTGATCATGTTATGTTCTCTTTGGACTGTGTCTTACATTTTCCAAACAAGTAGGGAAGTTGGGAATGAAAAAAAAAAACTGGTTTAGATAATCCAGCAAGAAACCCCTCCCATAGCAAGGATTTCTTAAGTCTCTCTGTTTTTGTTTTTTTTTTTTTCAGGGCATGTGAAGTTTCTTTAGAACCTGAAGATGTGAGATCTTGCTAAATAAGAGGAGCAAGTGAACACTGACCTGTAATAACAGAATTTGCTGTGGTGTGCAGTTTAATTGTTACAATGAAGTGAACATAAATAAACTAAATCCACTGAAGTGGACAAAATCGTAAGGAAAAACAGTACATAATTCTGTCTATAAAATTGTGCTATAGAACCAACATTTTGAAAACCTTTAAAATACAAAGGAGCGTTAACTTCTAAATGGACCCATGGACTTTTGAATTTATCATTGATCTTTATTAAATAAATAGTGTACATAATAAAACCAATGATAAGCAATATCTCTTCTTATGCCTTTAGAAGGTTTAGCATAAGATATAAAATTAGCTAATGGTGAAGTTATGAGTTAGGCACTGGGATTCTGGCTGCACCCAAATAAATGAGAAACTGGTTAGGATCTTTTTAAAACTGGGGGGTATGTGTGCGTGTGTGCAGAGTAACCAAGTGACTATCACGCCTTTCACTGGCATCTCTCCTTAATTTTCTCTAAAGCTTCCTGTCTCATGAAGCAGACCATTTGAAATGCTACTCTGAAGAAACCAGATATATTTTAAATGTAAGGTACTATCACAGAACCTTTGGCTATAACAATCACAGTGGTCTGGTTTTTTTTGACCATTATATTAGCTATTTAACATAACCTCTGGATTTGGTTTTTTTAACCTTTTTTTCCCCACATAATTGAAATCACAGAATACCCATAATAAACAGAATTTAAAAGATTCAGAGGGCTCTGCTTTTGTGCTTCCTGCCATGAAACCCAGTTGTTAAAATAGGGTTTGCTTCAAGTAATGTTTTTTCATTCGTTGTTTATTTTGAAGAGATGAATTAATCACAGAGTAAAACTATGAACAGAGGCAATATTGTGTATACAGCTAGCGTTTTTCATTCTCTTTTCTGTACCTCAAACCTTGTTACTTGTCTTTAGTATCCTAGATCACATTTGTTTTCCTTTCATAGGTTATAATTCTCTTTCATTTGTCCCTGCTTAGAATTTCTTATTTTTCATTTCCTCTTTATGAAAAGGGACTCTTTCCTAACTTTTAATATAGGAGAAAGATTTTCTCCTTTTATCTGCTTCCTCATCTTGCTGAAAAGGCAGGGCTATTTTTCTCTTGATGTATCAGGATAAAACTTAATTTCTCTTGCTTTCTGCTATGTCTGGTGATAACTTTTTTATTCTGCAGACTTGTAAGCAATATTTTGAGAAGGAACTATTTTAGGCAAATGAAGCATTTCTCTGGAAGAGTCAATACACTCCTGTGACAGCCATATCTGTACGTACTTTTGCAACACCCCAAAAAACAACAACAAAGGCTGGTTACTCCATGTAGGATATCAGAAGAATTTTCTATGGACAGTATTTTCTTCTCTGGGTCTCATACACTGTGTGATCTTCTGTTTATATAGCAGCAGTGAATCTGCAATAGCAGCTGTGTGGGAACTGGTTGCCTGGGAGTAGGAAAGAGAACACAGTTACTAATGGGAAGGTGTAAGGAATATCTAACATGTATGCAATGCCCTATAATATATGTAAAAACTCAATAACTTCCAAGTGCTTATGTTACAATGGAATTCATCTAGTGTTTACAGGAAGCAAATTATTAATTTACATGTGGGAAGATAATGTTTTTGATCTTTCTTCTTAAGACAGAAACATTACAGGGAACAGACAATCTCTTGTCCTCCCTTTTGCATCCAAACAATAAAAAAAAAAACCCACCAACAAAAAAAAGGATAACATTTTGCTGAGGCAGTAGATTTCAAGCCTGAATACATGTTATACTATGCACCATTTATTGTGGTATATGGAAATGATCATTGAGGAAGACATTGAGATTAGACAATGATTAACATATTTTAATTTTGGGATAAGAGTGCATGAAACCTTACAGCCCTTAAGGCTTGCTAAAATATATAAAATATATGGTGTGTAATCAGACGCTTTTGGACTTCTTTCCCATTCTTAAAGGTTTTGGAGCAAGGAGATGCATTGCATTCTGTATAAAGAAAATCTAAAGTGATGCTAGAAGGCAGAGCAACATTCAGCAAGTTGCTTCTACCCCATGTATGGGGTTGCTTCTGTGCATCTAAACCAGTCTGTGTGGCTGTTTTCTTTCTCATAGGGTTGTGGTCACATGGACCAACTAAATGGGTTCTGCTGAAAAGAGTCCAGCTATCAAGGGAATGGTCATATGGGGATATCAGACCTTTGTGCTATTCAGGTGACTCAATTCTACAATGTAGGTTCATGTTACACTGGATCCTTTAGAGAAGTAGCATTTTAGTTTTAGGTCAAGGTTAGGGTCTAGGGAAAGCATTCCCATTTTATATTAATCCCCAAACTTTTATTGACTGCTTTTAGATTGCTGCTCTATTAACCTCGTATCACTATTGAAGTACAAATGCTTGCAAGTTTCCTCCATAGTAACCACCTTGATGTATGATCACTTATATTTAACATTTTAAGGTGGCATTTCTGGGTTTTCTCTTTTGAACACTTTGTGTTTCCTAGGACGTTATTCAGATTACCTTGACATTTGCTGCATTTTGATATAGGGTTTGTGCCTGAGGACTTTTATTAACTGACTAAGGAGTTATTGAGGTATGTAATGGTTGTCTTCTCTGTCCTCCTCAGGAGCAAAGTACAAACATACCTTTATTTAAGATTTCAATACTGTATTTCAGTTCTAACGCCTGTGGCTGGCACTGTAGCCCTGTTCTGATTCTGAATAGCCTTCACCGCAGTGTACTAGCTGAGCTAGCACATACTACTGCTGCTGGTTAGAGGCAGCAATGACAGACACAGACACATACCACTCCCTGACCAGGAGTTTTCTGGAAAGAGATTTCTGAGAAGTAATGCTTCTGTGACCTGCATGAATCAAAGTAATATGCTGTGAATCTCACCTGTTGCCAAGGTGATGGAGGGCTAAACACTAACTTGATAGGTAGGGTGGCTGCTGTGGCCTTTCTGTTATTGTTTTATAATTTTTTAGAAAGCAATTTCAGGAGGTAGTTAACAATTTTCCCAAAGAGAGTTCATGAACAAAGTAATATGGGTATCAAATGGCTCATGAGGAGAAAAGGATGGTGGAGAGAGAAGATCTTTAGGAGAGAAATAAATGCTGATGAACGTTCTTTTGTGGGACAGCTACCTCAGGTCAGGAAAATTGGAGGAGTGTCTGGAGAATGAGGGGGAGGATGGAGGGGTAGGTGAAATTAGGTCTGAGCAGGAGCATCCAGATGAGCCAGAAAAGTTTAAACACTGAACATCAAGTTCAATTGTCTTTATTTAACTATACACAGTGAAAGACCTTAACCTGTGGCTTTGTAGTGCACCTGCTGTATACTCTGTGAATTTTCACGCAGAATCACACTGACCCTGGAATAGCTGAGAGACACAGTGAATGCGTAGCATGAAACAGCAATAATCAAAATGTAGTCAAGGCTTAGCATTCATGATCTAAGAAGGAATTTAGAACTCACTAGACATTATCAATCTAAAAGAAGTCTGTATCCAATCCAGAACAGGATGCCTCTGGGTTTGCCTAGTCATAACAACTGAGTTTTTGCTTTCCTTATAAACTCTGCCATATCAGTGCCTTCACTGATCATCATTTGAGGTGACAAGCATCAGTGTTACTTCAGGTCACTGTAGTTTAGATTTTGTGGATCTTTGAAAATCTGAGTCTCAACTCAGGAAACAATGTTTGACGTATGCTCATCCCTAATGAAATCAAAACTGATTTGACCTGATATGGACTGACTCTGAATCAGAAGCATAAACGTTTGGAGGAAGACATAATTATTGTCAAAAAGCGGACAGGAAATCCCACTTCTAATCCTATCTGTGCACATTTGTATAGAGCTTAAATGGAATGAAACAGCAAATATATTGATGTGGACTTGAAAGCTAATTAATGTGTCAGTGATTGTTCTATTATTCATACTGTGTAAATAAATAAAATTGGTTTATTTTCTCAAAAGATAGTACCTCTGAAAAATCGGACTAATTTTCTGAAGTACCAAATCTAAATAAAGATGAGTGGAAAAGTTTAGACAACCAGTTCCAAAGGTACTGACTTTTCATGTTTGAATATTAACAGATTTTGACAGATAGAAACTTTACGGTATATGGTGGGTTCATATAGATGTAAGTTCTTCTGAACTCCTTCAAATTGCAGATGAATTTGTAATGCTACCAGTAACTGGTACGCTGAGCTATCATGTGCAAATGTAACCAGGGTATGCTAAGGCAGACTATTTACTGTGTTTGTAATGAGAAATGGTAGGACAATTATCTTCATGAGTATGACATCTCTCCAGCTTTCAATCTGTTAATGCTTTCAATTTGTGAATACTTTCAAGTGTCTGTGGCTTTGAATTTTTTGTGCAGTTTACTGGGAAAGCTTCCTTTTTACCCTTTTCTTGTTCTGTATGTTAAATTCTATTTTAATATTACTTCCTTGGAGACTATAGATTATTGGATGGATGGTGACTCCATTTCCTTTCTGCTGGCCTGCATACATGGTACTTCACTAGGACCTTGAATTCTTGCAAGGTTGAGCTGCAGTATGCCTTCATTGCAATGGCTCTCTGTAACATTCAGAACAATGTGCAAAGTAAGTGGATTTATCACCTGAATTGTTTTGTCAGAGCAGATACTAGAATAGGTATTACCATGGCAAAAATCCTACCCAGAGCTTGGCCACTCAGTAGAGAGAGAGGTGCACAACATAAAATTTGTACAGGAAAGATGAATCACAGGAGAAGGAAGGAAAGGAAGGAAAGGAAGGAAAGGAAGGAAAGGAAGGAAGGAAGGAAGGACTTCCCTAATTACCAGAAAAATAGATTTACTGTCTCATAACACTATCACTGCTAATAATGCAAGGAACACTTCTGAGAGTGCAAAGTGTGTGTAAACATATCAGTGTTACTTTACATTCCCTGTTTGATAATTTGGTTATAGGTTTTTCTAAACTGAATGCTACCCAGATATTAATGTTAATTTTGAGTTTCTTGTTGGGTTCTTGAGTTTGCTTTTGTGCGGGTTTTTAGTGTTCTAGCTAGTGCTAGGAAAATACTAGTGACATTTTCCTTAAGGAACTGCTAGGCCTTAATTCACTAAATAAAAGAATTTGTGGTTCTACTGGATGAATTGGAAAGATAGGCTTAAAAAATTATTCTCTTTAAGAAAACAATTGTATACTACAGTTTCCCTTCTCTTCCACCTATGTCCTCCTCACCATTGCCTTATTTAGTTAAAAATACTTTTGCACCTGATGATTCAAGATTAGCTGTGAATTAATCCATAGGATTTGTACATTATTTCACTAAAGGTATGTCCAAAATGTGGAATACAACTGTTTAAAAATTAAGATTTTCTAATGAAGGCAGCATGATTTATGTTGCTCTAGAGAAAAGGATCCTGTCCATGCCTGTGACTCATTTTGAAAAAGGATTCTTAGATGGTCACTTAAACAAGACTTTCAGGTCAGTACTTTCGTGCTAGGCACAGATAACGCGACCAGGCATCCAGAAAATATGATCCTGGGGGCCTGATGTGCAAAACTGAAGAGCACTTTGAGATAAGCTTTAGTTAATGTACCCTGAGCATGTATCTGTGAGCTTTATACTCTGCTGAATTAGCTTTATTCTTAATTTGTTATCTCAAGCTAAGCAACTGCTAAAATATGCCTTAATCATTGCCAATTAAGGTGTACTTGAGGGTTTCCCTGAAGATTATTTTTAATTCTAGTTTCTATTTTTATCCCTTTGCATTTATCATTTGGTTGCAGAGCACCTCTGCCTGAAGAATGAAAAGGACTGGCAATCAAATAGCAGCTCCTTCATTGGCTTAGTTTATATTAACACATATACGTACATCCACACACTATACAATTTTAAGTACATATAATTGAATTTGTACATTTACAATATAACTTCTCTCCTTGTGCCCCTCTTGTGAGGCCCCACCTGGAGCGCTGTGTTCAGCTGTGGGGCCCCTGGACAGGACATGGACCTGTGGGAGTGCGTGCAGAGGAGGGCCACAAAGATGATCGGTGGGCTGGAGCACCGCTCCTGTGAGGCCAGGAGGTCTGAGAGACTCAGTTGTTCAGCCTGGAGAAAAGAAGGCTCACAGAGACATTATTGAAGCTTTCCAGTATGTAAAGAGGGCTTGCAGGAAAGCTGGAGAGGGACTTTTTACAAGGGCATGTAGCGACAGGACAAGGGGGAATGGCTTTAAGCTGAAAGAGGGTACATTTAGACCAGATGTTAGGAAGAAATTCTTTACCGTGAGGGTGGTGAGGCACTGGCACAGGCTGCCCAGAGCAGCTGTGGGTGCCCCATCCCTGGAAGTGTCCAAGGCCAGGCTGGATGGGGCTTTGAGCAACTTGGTCTAGTGGAAGGTGTCCCTGCCCATGGCAGGGGTGGTTGGAACGAGATGATCTGTAAGGTCCCTTCCAACCCTAATCATTCTATGACTCAGTGATTCTATGAACCAGCTAATAGTTGCTTGAAAGCATCATGTATTATACAGAAGCAAGTCCACTGCAGTGGTATTTATATACAAGTTTCCAAGCACATCTGGTTTAGTGGAGGAAGAAAACAAATGCCAAAAGGAAAAAAACTCGGGCCACTTATCTATAGAGAACAGATTATGCTAAGACACTTTCTCCATGTAAAACTGCTTCTTCAAGGGGAAACAAAATGAATGCTGGCCTTGCAACAGTTCCATGGTGCCACCCACAGAAGCAAAAGAAATGGGGCCCATGGAGCCTTCTTGGATTTTCTTGTGTTCCAAGGAAAATGAACAGTGACAAAAAGGGAGTGGAATTATTTAGTTTTAAGATAAGTGACTTGTCTTTCTCAAAGTTTTTTCAAACCCTAGATTATTTTTTTTCCCCTCTACCTTCCCTCAGAAAAAGAGAAGCACTATAGAGAACAATGACATCTTGCAGAAGTTGACATGAAAAAGACGAGAGAGCTAACTGTCACAGTGAAGATGAGAGAAAAATGGACCAGAAGTCTAAATTCAAGCTTGGGAATGATAATAATTCAAGAGAAAAGAGGCAGTAAAGAGAAATTTGAAAGAGGGCAGTTCTACATTCCGACTTAGAAAGACCAAATTTCAGATGCCGGCAGGATTCAAGAGATGCCGTCTCAGATTCACAAGGATTAGTGTTCAAGCAAAGGTTTGGGACTCTACACAGGATTTTTCATCTGAAATTCTAGAAATCTGCCAAAAATAGAGAGGAGGAGAAGGATATGAAAAATCAAAAGCAAGTTGCAATGCTGAAACCATACTAAACTGATGCGGTAGGAAAAATCAATTATAGTACAGAGGGGGAAATGTGCAAATGCATTTGTTGTCATTTTAGTGATGAAACAAACAAAAAGCCTTTGAGATTAATGTGGTAACACTTCAAAATCAGACTAATTTAAGGTCTTTGAATTTACAGTTCTAGTTCATTTTTTTTCTTATGGAAAACCTTATAGATGACAATTATTTTTTTTTACCAGAAGGTTATAATCAAGAACAGAATAGACATATGGTAGGTAACATAAGCAGTCAAATTAAATCCTATCAAAGTTATAGATAACTTCACACAGCAGTAATTCTCAGCGTAAAACATCTGTAATGTACTGTGAGCTAAATTATGAATATTCAATTCCATCTTGCTTTACCTTTATTAATAGTACCAATATTTACTATGCCATATGCAAAGATAATTAGAAAACTAGCATTGCATTAATATACATGAGTTGTCTCCATTTGCATGGATCATAAAAGCTTTATAAAGCTTAATATTGAGAACACATAGGTCAAATCCTGTTTCAATTATTCAAGTCAATTTTACATCAGTTGGACTTGCTTGAGTTTCAAGGTATGACAGATAATATACCTTGTCATGATACACACAGGAATCACTTTGTTAACAAATGAAGTGCAACCATCCCTAGAGTGAACAGCTGCTGTTTTTAATAGCATACTGCAGCATTACATGAAATAGGAATAAAACTGTAGACTAACTATTAAATGACCAGGGTGTTTCCAATACACAATGCTTATCCATCACATGACACTTCTCCAATTTAATACCTTCTTGATAAGTATTTGTGTATCAAATTGATACACAATGGTGTTAAACACAATGGTGTTTAGAACACAACAGTTCTCCTGGTGTAAGTAGAGCTGAGGTATTGTGACACCCACTCACAAATTGGATTTTAGGTGTGACTCAAATTTTGGAATTTTCTGTTCTGGAGGGCATAAAAACTATCTGTAAACAATGTCCCAGGAAGAAATAGCAAATAAGAGAAACACTAATGAAAAGAAATTGTTCACTATGTGCAGCTTGACACTATTTTAAAAGATGAAGTGCGATGTTACATTCAATTTGACTCCATAATAAGGAAAACCACAAATATAAATATTTGTCAAACATTAAAGAAACAGCGTTAGCTCACGTTTACTTGCCCATCGACGTTACAGATACTGGAAATAATGCAGAGCCTGTCACAGTCTACATTCATCTCCATGCCAGCCTCCCTCATGAGGTAATTTCTTCAGACAGTGAAATCCTTTCAGCATTGGTGGGCAAGCTTTGTCCTGACTGTGATTAATACAAAGGAAGAATATCATTATCTTTTGGCATTTACATTTATGTTTTCACAGCTGAAAAGTGCATCTTAAAATTCTTCTTGTTCTTTTATGACTTTCAGCTATAACCACTCTCAACTATGTAGAAAAAGACTTGATTATGGGCCCTAAGGGAAACACAGCCTTTCTGCAATCTTCTATATAAATGGTGTAATATTGTTCTGATTACAAAATTATTTAATATTTAATGCCTAATGAAAAGTAAAGTTGCCACAAGGTAGTTGCTTTTCCAGGGGGGATGTCACAACTTAACAGTAAGTACTTAGCATGAGATTGGGGTTTTATGTTTGGTTGGGTTCTGTTTGGTTTTGATTTTTCTGTAAGGAAAAGTTTCAAATGCAGTATTAAAGAATACTGATGCAAAAAGATTCAGAAAAAAGAAGGGATTTAAACAGGATATCAAAATTGTTCACATTATATTCATATGGTAATGGGAGAAAAGTGAACAAAACAGTGCGTGCATTTACAGGGGAGCCCCCTGCAGCAAGAACCTTTCTGTAATAGCTTTGGGCCTGCTCCACAGCACATTCAGTATCTTTTACTTGATAAATTTTTGGAGGTGGTACAGGTGGTTATGGATGTCTTGCTACGGCTTGCAATGGTTGAGCACCTGAGAATTTGGATGATGCTGGTTAACCACCAAATTTGAGCGTGTTGTAGAGGTACTGAACAGCTGTGCACACAGAGAACCCAGAGCTAGTAGGTGCTGTTTGGAAGGATGTATGGCAGGTCGAGTCAGTTAATCTCATCACCTGCTATATAGAAATAAGACAAAAAAAAAAAGAAAAAAAAAAGGTTAAGTTCTTGCAGACCTTCAAGTTCTGTAAGGCTTATAAATGCTACCAGAAATTAATGTACCATGGCTGGTAAGGGAGCAGGGGTTGTGTGTTCAGGATGTCTGTAAGTACACAAAGAATCGTCCAGTATCCTCTAACATGAATGTTTGAATATTGTCTTTAAGCTTAAAAATAAATTTGAGACCAACCAATATCACCCAAAGCCAAGATAAAAAAAGTGGTTCCAAAGCATATACCAGTTAAACAAGAGCACTGAATACGGCAATTCTTGACATATAGAGTTATTTCTGAAATGTTTTGCATTTTAAAAGTGTTGAACAAATCCTTGATCCTAGAGCATGCAAGTGTCCAAATGTGGAAGTTCAGCTCACTTTTGCAAAGTTCTCTTTGCTAAAACAAGTGTGAGAGTGGGGAGGAATTGGTTGGGAGCGCAGCGCAATCGGTCCAGCATGATGGTGCATTCAGTGCCTGTATAGACAGCAAAGGGGACAAGTAAACACAATCCTAACCCTGCAGATAATGTGTTTATCCTCATACCTGGTTATATGATTGCATGTCTGTTAGCTACCGTCAGTCTTAAGAGAGGGAACATGCACCAAAGATCTGTTGAGCGGTTAACAAAAGGGAACTTACAGAGCATACAAAGAAAGGCGTTACCTATTCCACAGTATCCAGGGTGAGCTCACGTAGACTGATGCATTATTTCACCTACTTTTTCCCTCCTGCTAGGTTCCTTTCTTTCTGGATAAGCTCAAAGTAGCTGAACAAAACGGGAACATTTTCCTTTAGTTAAAGGAGGAGTTTTCTTGGGAAAATGCGTCTGATTCCAAATACCTTTAGGGGTTAGCACATAGTTAGACTGTACAGAACAGATACTGGAATTGCCTAAACTACTGTATGGACTGTGTTTAACATCTGAGCAAACACAGAATATCATATCATTAAAAAAAAAAAGAAAAAAAGAAAAAAAAGTACTAAATTATGGATGAGCATTTTCATTCTAATGAAAATATTGTAAGCTGTAGCAAGAAACAACACTAATAGTAAGTGTAATAGCAAAAGTAATAAACCAATAGAAATTACCTGAGAATCCCATTAAAAACGTGCCAATCATAGATAGTATGGTTGCAGTTGTCATCATCATAACCGTATGCCTCCTACAAGAGTCCAGAAAAGCATAGAGACACTGTTAGGGGGAAAATGAAACAAGACTACTAACTTCATATTTAACAGATCAGTCTAAAATGTAATTTGAGTGCCAATAATGAGAGATAAGTAGAGGATGCAAACCTTACAGAACGCTGTGAGAAAATGATCAAGTTGCTGAGCTTCTGACTTCCCCCAGGCTCTAAGGTATGGCACAGCAAGCAGTAATAATTAAATTACTCACAGACACTTACAAGGAGAGGGCT
>JAVJGJ010000001.1:34952513-34980858 GCA_035590215.1 Microhierax caerulescens
ATCTATGTGTTTTTAAATACTTTGTGACATATGACTGAATAAAATGATCAAATATATATATATATATATATATATATATATATATATATATGGCACAGTTTAACCACCAAGTTCATACTAATTTTGACCGGAAAGTAGTAGTATGCTTTCACTCTAAGCTCAAAGTCTGGAAGATTTTCAAATTATCAGGACTTAATGAGTAACTATTAAAATCTAACTAAAGGTAAGCTAGCTAACATGTTAAAACATTTAAGTACAAGCACGTGGTTATACTAAAACAGCCCAATCCAGCACCTTACCTGGTCTAAGCAAGGCTAGCATTGTTACTAAGATGTGCTTCAGTTTCATCAAGATGAGGAGGGTGAATACAATAATAGAAATGATTCTTCTGTGAGACTCTGATCGTTACAGTTACGACACACTCAGATTTGAAATAAATTCTGGAAGCCAGGTGAGGAAACTCCATTTTGTGCTTTCTTCTTCCTCAAATGTATGTGCAAAGTTGCACAAAAAAAAATGCTGAAAGACTAACAGGAGGGGTGGAGTAGCTATGGGCAGCTCTAAGAGGGCAGGGCTGTTCCCAGCATCACCGCATGGAGACACTCAGGACAGATTTCACTCTGCCCTTGCATCGCTGCCGAACTGTTTCTAAAACTGGAAAAAACAGCAGGGAAGGGTTTCTGCAAAGTGCGGGAGACAACTGTCTCCCTTCTCCTGTATCACGAGCAATGTCCTCGTTCTTGCTGAGTATGAGAGTCCTTTCTGAAGCCTTGCTTCATGTGCTGCAAGCTCAAGTGGAACCTCCCAGTTTAGCAAGCACCAAGTTCTAGCTCCCCGTGAGGGTCTAGAAGTACAAATTCAAATGATAATGCATGTAGATTAAAGAAAAAAATTACAAAGTTCCTTCAGCATATTTTTATGATTAATGTAAAAACAGACTAACACTCTGCACATTCCAAGCCATAGAAAACACTTTTCTGGTTCCTCCCATCACGGATTTTTTTTCATCTCTTTTCTTTCAAGACCAAGCCAGCTCCTTGACCTTCCTGTAACAACAGACTTGAGTCTTTCTGCCCCACTGCTGCTGCTGTTACATAGCCTGAGGCAGCTTTCCTGAGCCTTGGTTACACTGAGCTTCAGCTTTCACCAGCCTCCCTGCACATGTTACAGCACCCACACCAACCTGAAGACAACTCTGAACTTACCCATTGCTCTTTCAACAAAGATGAGATAAGAGCTCTCATGCAGTAAGATGCCGAGGTGGGGGTGGTGGTGAGTTGTCAGATCCCTCTCTCTGTAAACATTACTGTTTGGTTTTCCACATTATACGTAGTCAGTCAGAGCGCCTTTTCCTTTATCCTTTCACTTCATCACTGACATCCATCATGCCCTTAAAAAAATAAGTCCTCCAGCCAAAGTCTCAACCTTAGTTTTCCATTAAAAATAGAACCTGATTAGTTACCTACCCAAGCAAATTGTTCCAGGCTACATTAGTGTCATGAAATTAATATTATTAGTCTCTGCTGCTCTTCCTCCACACCTTTTACTATCTTGATCCCTTTTCATATACTTTTTTCAAATATTTTCAAAAAGTAAACCACCGCCACTTTTTTTTTTTTTTTTTTTTTTTTCACTAGCAGTAATTTCCCTAAGAAACAGAGGCTCTTGATCTTGTATAAATGCCACTTCCTTTCAGTGTCCCCTACGGCCACTACAGGGCCATACCCTAGCAAAACAACTCAAAAGTTTTGAAATTAAGTCTTAAGCACCAAAAGAAAACCCCCTAAAACCCCAGCCGACAACAAAACCCCAAATCAAACGAGAAAAGAAAAAGAGTGATAAAAAAACTATAGATTACCTGTAAGTGGAGAAACAGATACCTGAATAAAATGTTTATAAAGTATTATTTAATTTTGTAAGTAGCAAAGATATTATTCTAATAAAATCAATAATAACAGTTTTAATTACAGACTGCCTATGAATAAACTCAGAATGTAGTTCCCATTTTTCAAAATCCATGATACAATAATATGTATCTCCCATCTCCCCAATAACTGTTTTTACTATAAGCAGACAAAAATCTTCAACAACCATTACTCTGGCTTTTAAATATTTCTTAAAAAAAGGTCACTGATAGAAGTATATGGATAAATTAACAGTTTCCATACCAGAGGTATATTAGCTGGAAAAAATGGATTAGACCAATTCGATATTCCAGCCTATGTAAATTAGTTTACTGAAAACAGATCTATAGAAATTCATTTAGGTAAACAATAGTTAAAAGCAAAAAAAATATATATTTTTAAAAGATGTATATTAAAGCTTTCTCTTAGACCTAGCCACAGTCCTCGAATCATTCATCATGACCTTACCTAAAAGCATTTAATACCACCTGTCACTGGGGGTAAATGCTGAACGCCTTACCATTTCAAAATGAAGAGCATTAGGTCACACCGTCATTCTTCAGTGCACGGACGCATAGATGTTTTCTACTTCAATGACCTAAGAACAGGACCCTCAGTTTCTGAGGTAGACTATGCTCAGTTTTCTACCATTTCTCTGTAGTCTCCCAAAAATAAAGTCTTAAACCACTGGAGGTTTTAATCATCTTAAATATTTGATCTTTTTAATTTAAAAATAAGCTATGATGACAAAGTAGCTTCCTGGTGGGGCATGCCTCTTCCAGCTGTGAGAGGATTATAATGATGTCTTAAACTTCTTTCCATATGCTCCATGTCTTGTCAACAGATATTTTGCCTTCTACCCTGCTTTCAGGGAGAAGAAAATGGAGATCTTCAGTTATTTTCGCATCACCATCTTTATTATATTCATGCATATGCAAAGCAAAGAAGCAATTTCACAACAGGGACTCAGATGCTGGCGAGCTATTTATGTAGTCTGTTCCAAGCTGATTCCCTCTTTTTTATTGCTGTGGCTAAAATTCAGTTATAATAATTTCCTTTTAAAATGGCAAATCAAGTAGATAACATAACCTACTGTTCAAGCACATGAATAAATCAGGTGATGTCAGATCTCATGTTGCAGCACTTGCTCCAATCTCCATCACCCTCAGCCCAAGAGGACTACATACATGCTAACTGCAAAAGATTTGTAATGCCAAATGCTGTAACCTTTAGTCAGTTTTCATGTTGGTTTTAATGTTACCTTTCAGTAATAACTACAATTCCTGTGAAATGTTCTGTACAAAAGCACTTGCCTGACTAAGAACTGTTCTGTACTACAGCGTGTAACCATCAGAGCTGGCACTTGTAACACAGTGTGTGTCTGTTCCCAGCTGCCTGCCAGCTGTGTTCAGAATGTGAGACCCTGGCACAGTGGTTGGCCCACAGCAACAGTGGGTGTGACGGCCCACATAAAAAAACAATAAACTATGTTTAATTTTCCCTTACCTCTTCTGAAGGACAAGCAGTACAGTAACACATAGGTAGTATTTTAATCCTAGTAGTGCATGGAGTCAAAGAAAAGGGACAGTACTTTACTTATTTCTTATTATTTTTCCTCTTTTGTTTTTTGAAATCGTAGCTAAAGGACTGAAGATTTTTTTTTCAGTCGACCTAGATTAATTCCACTTTAATTCAGACACCTAATTGCAACAACCTTAGGAACTTAGCCAAGGTCCTTTCCATAGTGAACAGAGGCTGTGCACTGACACCCACGTGTTGCATCTCCCTGTTCACAGCGCTCCCTGGTTTAAATCTCTCTTAGCTTAGACTTGGATGTCAAAATTGTCTTTGGGACTCTTACCCAGACTCTTATCTGGACTACCTTTATTCCTGGAGAGAAATAGTGAGTGAGTCATTAGGTCTAAAGCTCATACCGGATACAATAAACTGTGCTCTGAAACTGCCTGTTCCTCTTCACTGGTGAAAAAGGTTGATTAACACATGTATAGATGCTTACAATGCAGACAAAAAAAGGATAAAAGCTGAATCCTCACAGTGTAATCTCTGTGTAGTCCTTCTAAACATCAATATCAGTACAATAATGGTAAATTATTACTATTATTTTACTATTGTTATTCAAATATAAGAGTACACCTAAGGTACAAGGTTTTCACACGGTTTTGTCATCATCACTTCGGGCTAAAAAACACCAAGCTGATGTGATTTGGAACATTATGGTTTATGGGTATTACAAGTCTATACAAAGAAATCCTCATTGTTATTTCTGTATCAGCTTTTACGGCTTCAGGAAGAAGGAAAGAGAAAAATTGACACTAAGAAGATCTGAAACAGATCTTTATTTTTCCTATAACCACATAACCACATTTAACCTGAATTGCTTATTGCTGATACTGTAGCAGAACATACCATGCTTCAAAGAATAAATCCAGTGTTGTCTACTTCTATTTTCTTGATGGAAATAAAGAGGAGTATTTTCGGGGGAAGTTTAGAAGTAAAGAGCAGAAGCAAGCATGCAGAGAAAAGCGGGGGTCAGCTCTGTCCCACTGGAGAATCTCAGCAGCTTTGCAGAGGGCAAAGGCAGCAGAGCCCTGCAGGAGGCATCAGGACCCTCCACCACCTGTGGCTCAGCAGCGAAGGCTGGTTCTCTCCAAGAAAAGCATGTGAAGGCAAGAAAAGAGAGTTTATTTTCTTTGCAAAGTAAGTGACAGGAACAGATAATTCCTATGGAGCGCTTGGAACAGGAGTAACAGAGGTTAGGGGACCTGGTGCTAAAATAAAAAGCTTATGTTAAATTTTGGATGCATGAAAATTTGTTTATGACATCCTTTCTGAGAAGTCAGCATAATCTCTGGGCAGTGTCTCCCAGCAGGGGATAAAGCCTTCATGTGTAAACAGCAGAGAAAGAGAGACTACACGGTGGAGCTACATCAACACTGATGTGATTCATTTCAGGCTCACCTGTAGAATTTTTCTCGCTATATAACTCACGTTTCAACCTCTCAACCAGAAATATCTAGAATATTAGAATAATAGAAATATCGAATGCTAGAATTACTGCAGGTTTTTAATCAGAAAATTTTAACAGAAAATAAACTACTTGTTTTCAACAATACTTAACAATACTCAAAATCTCAATTAAGCTTCTTGAACACCTGAGCTTATCTATCAGATTGTTTTCCTGATATGACATATTTGTTGTCTCTGATATTTGTATTGTAACTTATTGTTTCAAGCAATGTTGTGGGACTCCACAGACTGACTTTATTCTAGGGAAAAAGAACAATACCAAAAAATCAGGCACACATAAATACACTAAAAGAAACTTATACATTTAGGAAAACTATTACTTCTTTCCTCTTGATAGTTAAAAGGGGTGATTCAGCATCAGAAAGAAAAAATCCAGTTCTATTCTGAGGAAACAGACCATTAAGTTCATAAAAGACTGACTGACTTAACCTTACTGTTAGTTTGTCCTTTCAGATTTTCAGAATATAGCTATAAAATACAGTGTAAATGTGATAATTTAATCTTAACTATGTGGAGTGGCTGAAACTGAATCACATCCACTATGACAGATTATATTAACTGTGATATCTGATCGGAAAGATCAGCATGTTGGAAAAGCTAAGAATATGTTACAAAAGATGCCAGAATGACTGTACTACCTGGGTTTCTAGAAACATATGAACTACTACCACGAAAAGTGCTATATCACTCCCATAGGAAAATTTTTTTATTTTGGGAGCTCCTTCCTTGTTGGAAACAGTATGGAAGATTAAAGTTCATTCTATATTGGTCAAACAGTGATTATGAACGATCACTAAGTTGTGGCTGTAGAATATAGTAAACACCAGGATATATTAACCAAGTTACTACATCTTGATACATAGAAACAACGAGCTATTAGTAAATTCATTTCTTAGAAGAAATAAATTTCTTCTGTTCCTTAGTCAGACATTAGTTGCAATCAATCACGTTCAAGAACCAGGAGTATAAATTTGGGAATGGTGCTGAAAAAACTTGGTGCTAGTAGAGACTTGAGAAATGAAAAGCCTATTTTTACAAGACAGGACTGAAAATACTTACCTTGTTCAGACTAGAACAACAGAAGCTGAAAAATGAATCAGGGATTAACATTAGGGAAGAGAAGATCTGTACAAGTTTATGGTAATAAGTGATTATACATAGACTGACCATGCATGATTTTAGTATAGAAAGCACAAGAGAGACTGAAAAGCCCTGTGAACATGGGAAGACAGAACCTCAGAGATTTTTAGACAGTGTTTAGTCATGTCATACAAAGATCATTGGATGCCCCAGCTGTACAGCACAGGACACAGCTCTTTTCTGAGAATACTGACTTGGCTCTCCATGATCAACTTATTAGTTGATTATAAAAAGCATTTATGACCTTTAATTTATAAAAATGTTTTTATCTTTATTTGTACCTTAAAATTGTTATGCCGTTGTCCTTTGTACCTTGAAGGTTTTTGTATGTTTAAAAGATGAAAAAGGGTTTTCTTATTCCTATTGCCCATCACCAGATATTAGGATGGCTCCTGGAGCCAGCAGAAATAACGGGCACCTCTGTCCTTAAAAGCAGTTACACACTCCACAGGCTGCTCCAGCTACCAAAGGTGAGGTTTATGATCTGTCTAACCTGGCAAAGGAAAACGTTATCTTCAGGTGTCCTCTTTCCTCCTCCTTGTGACAGCAAAGGAGGCTTTGGACTTTGCTGCAGGCATTTTATACCGTTCACATTCAAAACTCCAAAGGAGCTTCTTAATAGCAGGTTGGTTTATAGACAGCCTTCTGTGTTTTGACATCTCTCTCAGAAATTTGACGATCAAATGTGAAATTTAAGCTGTTGTAACCAGACACATACCCAGTACAGGCAGTTTAGTAAAATAACTTATCCATAATGGCTAATTATATAGATTAGCAGTTTATTTTACTCTCTTACCTTACTTGAATAAGAGTATAATGTGGCTGGAGCTCTTGATGCCCAGTAAAATGAGAAGGTGTTCCTCCTTCACCTGTTTAGCTCTCTTGTGAAGGTCACACCTGCAACAATAAGGGGATGAGAAATATTTTACAGAGGCTGAAATTAACAGCAGTTTGTCCTGGAAGATGACCTGGGTTAAGTGAATAATCCTTGGATAGCTGAGATGTGCTGATAAGGAGCCAGCCTGGTTAAATCCTCTTGTTACTGTCAAACTGATGTACAGACAAGCAATCTTTCAAGAATAAAATAATGATCTTAAGAAAATAATGATCTGGCTCTAGTACGGAAGAGTAAAACATACTTTCTCCTGGAATCAAAAAGATTTGTCTGCAAAAGGAAAATCTTGTACTAGTAAAGGCAAACTCTTCCTTTACTCTTTCCTTTTTAATTCATCCATCTTCATTCTAAATACTAAAGTTCCACTAATTTCTGAACTTCCTTTTGCTTCATTTATGAAAGGTGGTATAAAACTGATTTATCAAGAAAGTCTTCTAACCTTCAGGCCAAAAGTTTAATCAGTTGAAGAGATTCATTTTCTTTGCTGGATTCTGCTCCCTGCCCCACCCCAGCATATTTGCTAGCAACATCTCAATTCCAACACCTATGAGTCTAAACCTAGCAGCAGTTCTCACCCCCTGCTAATGCCAACGACTCTCTGACATTTGTCTCTCGCAGTTATCATCTGCCCTGAAAGAATACAAAGCTGGCTATCTAGACTCTGAGAAACTCCTCCTTGGGTTTGCTGGATGGAGCACTATGCTGGAGCAATGAGGGCACAGACTCCCCTCGCCCCTTCTGACTCTGCCTCCCCCACGCAGCCCATAATGTCCCTTTGCTTTTCACTCCTGAAGGCAGCAGCCCGAGCCCTTGCACGCCTCTGGTGGGTGCTGCGTTTCCCTGAGCACACTGTGGCACGGCAGGCCGGAGCCACTGCTGACCTTGGCATTCCTCACGGTGCAAGGGAACATCGGCTTTAGTCAGGTCCTGCTCCAGCTTCACAGGAATGGCTTCAGTTTCTTCTTGGAGCCAAGATGCGTACAAGAGGCTGTTGTGGGATATATTGAGACAAAAGGTACCTTGAAAAGAGAACTTGCTATTTAACATAACGCATCATTAAAGCTAGAGATTTCCAGGACTGGGCACCCCCCAACTCATTTAACATATATCCAGACTTAGCTACTGAGGAGATGCACGTTACAAATATGTAGTGTACCAGTACAGAGAAGCCCAAAGTATCCATTGAGTTCCGTGTGTACTCCACTAGTTAGCCACAGGGCATGCTCCATCTCTCCCTGACCACAGACTGCAAAAGTCTGAATAACTGTCATGGAGAAAATTGCCAGCAGCAAACAGTGTTTAATCTCTCAACTAGTATCAATTGTATCAGGAGTCAGATTAAATGTTGTTAGGACTGAGCTTGATGAGAAGATGGAAAGATTTCAGAATTGTAAGAGAGTACACACACACACACACACAAAAAAAGAAAAAAAAAAAAAAAAGGAATTGCAAGAAGCCTACAATAAAATAAGGAAAACACCATGCTAGTCTCTGTACATTCATGCCATCTTCAAGAAAACCATAAGTTTAAAACCACATAAAAAATTTAACTTCAAAACCAGACATAATAGTTCAAAATAAAAAGAAATAAAAGGAATATAGAATAAACTGAAACCTAAGAAAATAAGTAAAGCCAGTATTTCTGTCTGGAACTGAAGAAGCATACTGCCGTAGAAGCTGAAAATGCCTGTAACATTATGTAGATTTGAAGTACATTAAAATACTCTTACTCTTAGAATATATGGCTTTGAAAGCCAGTAAAACTGTGAAATCATTTTCACTTTGTAAAGAGAAACCCAAATTTTTAAAATAAAAAAATATTTCCTCTTCTTAAATGAGCTCTAAGTGTGTTATACAACCACCTACTGCAATGAATCCTTCAAAAGTTATTTTTGTGTGTCAAATAACAATTGCTTTCTACTCTCAGTTTTTTTTTGTTTGTTTGTTTGTTTTTGAGAGAGACAGGAGGAGGAGAGAGAGAAGGTTATTCTTAGATTCTTTTATTAGTGCTTTCTGGAGAATTACTTTTTTTTTTTTTTAAATGCTGTCATTGACATAACACATTATGAAGCATTGTGCTGTGAAGTGTAACATCAGCTTGTATCAGTCACACTGCATTACTTTGCATGCCTAGACTAATGTGTCACTGCACAGTAACAGCAGAAACATCCTACATAACTGAAAGCAGCAATAGCTTGCAGATGAAAATATTGTAAAATAATGTTTGTACCCAGATATACCATTTGTATAAACACGCTCCCAATTCTGAAAGGTAGCATCACTTTACATGCAATTTCCCTAGGACAGCAGGAGATTATCTGCAATACAAATGTCATCAGAAAACAAACTATCAGGAAAATTCTAGCAAAAGGAAACATCTCCTGTGGCTATTTGAGAGATCTCTATGTTTTGAAAAACAGCTTTTACTGTTCATACAATCCTCTGACACTCAAATATTTTAGAGAAAAATGGCTGCTGTTATGGATAACTCTGCATTTTGCTTTGAAAACCTTATTTTCACGTAAAAGGAAGTATGAATTTTCTGTAAATTTGTAGATATATAGAGACTATTTTTGGACTGACTAACCCTCTCTTCTGCTCCTCCTCTCCTCACAAACTGAAACAGGGTTTATTTTTAGTTACATTTTTACAGCCTTACTCTACAGCAAAGGATTTTATTTAACACTTTTGTGCTTACATGTTTCAGAAGAGGAGTAATTGTTGTCTAGGCAATCAGGCTTCAGTATTTTATCTAAGTACCATTATGCAGATAGCCAAGTTCACAGGCAATATTCTACTTTTGAATGAATAGACAAGAGTTAACAGAATAAATTTTTCAACAAAGGTAAGTTACTGTCTTTTCTTTTAGATGTGAGATGCTCCGATTGGAATGAGTTACTGATTGAAACATTTGGCGGTAATCCATGACGTGAGCAATGAAAAGCTGTCTGGAGTTTTAAGTTAAAAATGCTGGACATTTAGGTAAGAGATAATTTTTCAAAGTGTTAATTACATTCTTCAGTAAGAAAACTATTTGTTGGTTTTCAAGACTTATGTTTTTATGTTTTATCACGAGTGAGGAATAAACATTGTTTTAATATAACATGGGTTCCAATAGTCTGATTTAAACATGGAGTCATGGAGTTCTGTTTTATTTCCCTTTTCTGTTCAAGTTCTTGTTTGTGTGTTTGTATTTAATAGTGGTCTTTTATGTACATCTTCTATTAATTTAAAACTCTAGTAAGGGTTCAAAAAATTGTGTAGACCAATGGAATATTGCTGTCACTTTCAGTAGGCTGAACAGTCTGGTCATATCTGCTCAGCTGAGCCAGAGCAGAGCTGATTTCACAGCTCACTATAAGAGAAAATCCTGAATATGCTACTAAGTGCCATATATGCACAATTAAATTGTCCTTGCTCTCAGAGTGTTGTCAGTCTTCACCCATCCCCTACTATGCTCTAGGAAGGCTTTCACATTGGGTAATTGTGCATTCCATCCCTGTTTTCTCAGAACAACTTTTTTTTTTGGTGTGAGAGAAAATACAGCATTGTCCATCCTTGGACTGGACCAGAAGGAACAGATTCTTTCCTCTTTTTTTTAATGTCCTGAAGCCCCTGCATGGAAACATGCACACAACTCACCATGAGGATGGCTTGGTCCCCTCTCCATAAAGAAGAAGTGACAGTATTTGCTTTGTGAGGTGTGTGCCATCCTCAAATCGTCCTGTCTCCAGAAGATGTAACTCCCACTGCGATTAGCAAAAACAATTTTGTATGAGATTCCTAAATCTTCCAGTGCACTCAACAAATTCAGCCTAGCTGACGCATGCAATTTGTCTTACACTGTTACATTTCACCTCAATAAATACACAATCTTGCCTCCAAGGATCAGTGGACTGAGTAATTAGTGCCAAGCATGTAGAAAAAAAAAATAATGAAACTTTTCCTATGCACAGTTTACAGAAGCACAAAGGTGAAACTACATTAACATGTACTTTTGGAAACAGTATGTCTTCTGTGGCCTCCACTGTGGTTGTATTAGGGCTGACTTTTCATTACCACATGAGAACAGCAGAGTCTTCTATCCATTTTGACCAGATTGCTGGGTATTTTCCTTTTCCTATCATACACCGATTTTTCCATCTGTGGATATCAAAACTATATTCATGATAATTTCAAGCTTCCAAAATAACTTCAGTGTCAACCGCTGAAAATTAGCAGTCTTTTCACATAATCTCACTTTATTATCTATTATAACTTTCAGTGTGAAACCAATGCTTACTTTTTAAAATCAGTTCTCCAACATCATGTAACAGAACAGAAAAATTTAAATCAGATTCCATTTCTATGATAGTCACATTGATTTTAATTGCATGCATTCATGGCACTGCCCTATTTAAATCTTTTGATCTTTATTATGAGTCCTATTAGGTGGCATTTAACAGTGATTGACTGAAATCTGAAGATCTTACATAGGCAATTTATTTACATATGTGTGTGATATTGCAATATGGTTTACAACATACTTCAGATAACTCTAGGAAAGACATGTTAAGTCAATGACCTTGCTATTACCAGCTTCCTCCTCCTAAAACCTATTCCCCATCCACTGACTGTACAACTATTTCAAAACATTTTTAACTGAAAGAATCAGTAAGCAAGTTTTTTTTCTTTTTTTTTTTTTCATACTGCTGATTTTTCAGAGAACATAGCAAATAGAGGACACTTAAAAGAACTAAGTGCTGGCAAAAGCAACATCCCAGAGGAATCAGATTGTCAGCTAAAACTTTTATGTGCTTTCCAAAAATTTACCTACAAGAAACCTTCATTTCAAGGCACTGAACCTCTCCATCTTACAGCCCTGCTCATTGCACAGCCTAGATGAGATTTTTTTAAAATAATGATTTTCTGTTGCTCTTCATAGCTTGAGGGCACCATTTCATCTTGTAACGCGTACAAGTGAAAATACACTTCAGAGGCCTGGCAAACTCATATTTCAGTAAATGAGCTTGCCTCCAAGGCAGTAACTAATTAACAGCCAGACACAATATTTCAGTAGTCAAATATAGCAAGTATACAGTCCCTAAACTCTTGGCAGTTAATCTCCTGTACTTTAAGAGCTGCCACAGGAGCTGGTAGTTTGTTACTCACTGCAACGATGCCAGCAGCAAAACCACTGGGGCTTTAGCCGGGTGGCAGCACCAGCACCCTTCCTGGGATCCCACCGGCCAGCAGTCAAACTGCCAGCCAACGCAAGAGTTGCAACGTCAGGCAAGCTGAAAGCATCGTTAAACAAATTACGGGGGCTGGTAGCACTGCGGTTAGCCACATACTGCCTCTGTTCAAAACCAGATCCTGTTTTCAATGTACCCAGGAGGTACTACAGGCCCCTGAAAGAAACCATTTCAATGCCTTACACCAGATGTAACACTTGACATTAGGAGTTTCTGAGCTGAATTTTGCCTTTTATTGACTTGCTAAAGGAAGTGAGATAAGTGTATCAATATAAGTACCATTACCACATTTTTTTTTAGCCAGAAATGCTGGCATTGACAAACAAATGTGGGAAATTATTTGTTTACCATCCAGATTGTGATTCTATATTTTGAAAGCTGACTGCAGCCCTCTAAGTGTAATACTGGAAAGTAGTAAATACCAACAGCTCAGCTATCAAAAAATTATATGGAACTACCAGTTTGATCTAAAAAACCTCAAATAACCAACCCACAAACCCTAAGAACAGTCTTAAAGCTGTAATTATAAGCATATCCCTGTAAAGATGACTGATCTGTTTGCATTTTACCTGGCAAACAACATAGCTCAGCGTAGAAGAGAATGATTGTTAAAGTCTTCAGAGCAACTGTCATGAAGATTTTCTGAGGAAAATCGCCTCCAGTGGACATTTCTCCGTAGACTTCAGTGAAGCAAAGAATTGGCCCTCTATGTAACAAATTAAATAAATATCATCTCTTCTTTTAGATACAAAAATTAATTTCCTTAAAACCGTGCAGCTTTTAAAATATTTCTGGAAGTAGCAAACCAAAACAAGGGCATGAGTTTGTACTCAAATACATGTAAATGCCTTGTGTATCCTTAATATAACATTAACAATCTGAAAAGAAAGCAACAGAAGCTGAAAGTAAGAACATGAAGGACTATAAGGCCTTCTTTGCCAGTGCATGTGGCACAGCACAGCATTTAGGGATGCACTCCTGCTCAAAATAATTTGAACAGAAATAAAATACACAGAGCCTGAAGAATTTTTCCAGTACCTCAGAAATTTCAAAGTACAGTTCAACTCTTAAACAAAAATCTTTTCCATGATTTCAGAGAGAGAAAACACTCCAAAGAAAGCACTGGAACATGGCAACACTGTCAGCACTATATGTACTATAGATCACAACTATCTGGTATTTTATTTTGCCTACTGCAAAATTACATGCACATGTGTTAATCTATACATACGTTTTGAAATAAAAAGAGGTAATAAATAAGCACACGCCATAAACACATGGCACCAGTAATCCAGAAAATAATTGTATTTATCATGTTTCATTCACCTTCACACTGCTCAATAACCCACCCTTGTGACCATCTATTAAGAAAACACTACCTAACTTCACAAGGGGAGAGACTGAACTTGGTTTAGTTTTCATGGAGCCTTGAATACAAGACTAAGAATTGTCTTTATTTCGGGGTGGGAGGAAGTCACTGGGTTTTTTTAGTGTATCTCAAAAGTATCAAATAACAGTTCAATATTATTACTGATTTTGCTGAGATTAATTCTTCAAGGAGAATAAAATAAAAAATGCCAAAACAAGCATTTAGAAATTGTGCATTTCTAAAATGTGTTTCCAGTTTTTTCCATAAAATCTTTTACTAATTCTTACTGACAAATACATCCCTTTCTGAGTTCATTAGAGTTAAAATTGGCTCTATTTTAACTTTAATGTGGAAAAACATCCTGCCAGGTTCATCTTAGTGAAACCTTTACATTTTGCACTGTAATAATGCACAATGTATGAACACATTAAAATACACTATTATGCACTGACAAGCAAATCCATATATACAAATGATCGGAGATAATTAAGTAGTGAAAAACACTGAACAAAAAACAGTTAACAATTTGTAGATACCGACTGTATAGATAGGTTAATAAGCAATGAAATGTAACTGATGATATTATGGCTATATGATTTTATTTCACTGGAAACTAAAACAAATCTTTGTTTAAGTGAACATTTCTAATGTGTACTTTTTCCAAAGTATTTGGAGGAGATACAAATGGTATTTTTGAAAACTAATTCCATATAAATTTGTAGTTTAGGGAGTAAGCAGTTTTGCTAATCTTAACAGCAGCCTTATAATTTACCTTTATTACAGTAATTTACCACCACTTATGTGTATAAACACATATGAACTTGAACAAGTTCATGACAGAAACACTGAAATGCTTTTTATTCAGATTTACTTTTACATTTGGAAGGTGGTGTTTTGGGGTGGTTTTGTTTTTTGTTTTTGTTCAGGTGTGGTACCATATTTAGATATCACAGTCTGCTTGAATGCTAGACTGGATGTTCAGTGATAGTCTGGATGGTAACTGTTTTCACCCAGATTCGCTTGCACCTGTTTATTTCAGCTGAGTGGGACCACTTACATGTGTGCTTACAATACCACAGTGACCTGTGACTACACTCCTGTGATAAGGATATTCAGAGACAGACATTTAAAATCCTTCTTGTCACATTCCTGGCCAGGGCAATGTAGATCTGTAAGAGGAGCAAGGAACAAAAAAATCTTTGTCATTACTTCTGCACTGTTCCTGCAGTACACACCAGTTCACTGAGATGCAAAGTGGGCTAAAGAAACCAGGGAACTGAGACATATTGTTGGAATTCAGACAAAGGCTTTTCTTTAAGACAAAATACAGAATAATGTTGCTGGTGGTATTTTAGACAGGAGTATCCCATAATCCTATAAGCACTTCTGTTGTAGACACTGGTTCTGAAAGCGTGGATGATGCTATTGCTAAATATTTAGTCATTTATTCTCCATTTTTCATAGAGATAAAACTATTGTTGCAGCAGCTGGAAGTTTTAACTGGGGAACTGTGTGATTAAAACAAGAATTGAAGTTGTGGCTGGCTTGGAAATAGTTTATAATTTCTTCTGGTACTTCAACTGTTTCTATTCAAGTCACTACTGCTCCTGTATAATTGGGTATTTTTATATGCACTAATTAGCAAAAGAGCTCAGTGCTGTCGCCAGCCCAAGCACACAGTGTTGCAGGCACCCTTAGCGAGTGGAAGGGATGCCAGGCTGTTTATTAGTTCACCAGGGCAGCCTTGGCATTGCTGTTACACGCTCCAGAGTTTGATTACACCCAAAAGCAAGTGTATGTATGAACACATGGCAACAGTGTCTCATTCTTCAGCATACAGCTACTTTTTAGCCTTTGTTAAAAAATACAGATAATTAAAAAAGTTAATTTTTAAAAAAATCTACAAATGTATTTTTCTCCATTTTGTTTGCAGTTAATTAGATGTAGATAACATCCTGGCAAGCAGAACAAGTACATCTAGTGTTTTACTTAGTCAGTTATTCCAGAGCTTATTTGAGATTAGTTTCTCCGTAGAAGCAAAATGCCACAAATGAACTATTTTATTTGAAATTTTATTTGACCTCTTTGCTAATTAGTGCATATGAAAACGTTATCTTACCCAGGGGTATGAGTAACCCAACTAACAGTTGTCAAATTACCAGAAAATGTTACTATGTTTCTATTCCTCTATTTTATTTGCAATAATTTGTGTTTCAGTATATTTTTTTACTGCGTTTTGATTCCTCTCTCATTAATTTATGACAAATTGCTTGCCATATTTGTTCTTCAATAGTTCATTAAGAAAGTTATTCCAACCAACGTGTCAATTACCGTGATAGAAAGGGTTCCTGAGTGGTTGCTGAGAATGGAGCAATTTCTTTCATGCAAGCATGTGCCACTGTTCCCTGAAAAATATGTTCTGGAGAAGTTTGACAATAATTTCCCAAATAATGAAGCAATTCTTCACATAAGAAATTACATAAAGGAGAGACAATGTAGGCAGTGGCTTAAAAGTATATGCAATATAAAAGCTTAGAAAAAAAAATATTGTACTGTAAGATCTTTCTCATTTGTATCACAATAGCATTACTGAGAAAAAGTGAGACGTCTACAGCGTAACGCAGGCTAAATATGAGGGCTGCTGTTGCAGACCCACATGCAGGATATTGCCTTTCTTTCTACTAACATCAGTGTAAAATGTAAATAACATTATTGAAAAAAATTAAATATTGTACTATATCCTATTGTATCTGTATTTCTAGCACTTGTTTTAGCATAAACATGACGTTCAGGAAGTTTCATGCAGTAGGGTGAAGAATGGAGAAAGCCGTTAGAGCAACAACTGTTGGAGCAGATTTCTAATGACTGATGATGAAACTCCGCAATGACAGACAAGTGACTATATTGCTACTGTAGTACTTTTGGTCAAGGCTTATGAGTGATGCCAATAACAGCCAGTCCTCACCTGATGACAGAGAAATGTTGTAAGTGTGACCTGAAAAAGTATTTATCAGTTATTTTCTATGAAAGATGGAGATAAATGCTTCAGAAAATAAAATATGAGTTCAACATCATTAGTGTTTCATGGCATAACACATACACCTCAGAGATACATGGCTTTTTCAGATGTTCTCACATACGTTTGTTCGTTTTGTTCAATTGCATGGTAATTCTTTCTTGCTGATTCTTTCCTCAAACCATTAATTTTGATGCTGCTCAATTATCTGAGAAATATTTAATTTTAATCTCAGACACAAATGCTAGACATTTTGCTAAGAACTTCAAAGTTCAATTTCTTTTTCTGTTTTTTAAAAAATATCACATGTACAAAATTAATTTATCTGCCTATACCTTTAGATTCCCAAATCAGGTACTGTATTGCTTCATTTCCTTTCTGCTGTTTGCCCAACAGCAATTACACACAATCACAACACTGAATTCTGTAATTTTGAAAAATGGGATTTTCAATGTCATTGGCAAATGATAAATAACACAATAATAAATAACAGTTAAGAAAGGCAGGGGATGCAATATTCAGAATCTACAACAGGAAATAGATTTATAAATCTTACTTTATTGTTATTCTAAATTTTTTCTTGATTAATACTCTAATTAAAAACCTAACTACCTCAGATGAAATATAACATTTTCTAACTGATTTGGTTTTCTCCCCATTTTGACACCCATTAGTTTAGAGATGGTACACCACTACTGTTTCGTAGGAGACCTTCCAGATATTTGGATTCTTTATTTTGAGGTTTCTACATAAACGTATTATCTAGAGTTTTTTAATTAGACATGAATCCTGGGAGAAAAGTATTGACTTAGTATAATGTAGAAATAAGGCTTACTAGTGCCATTTCAGTAACAGTTAACTTCTCTTGTTCCAGGCCATGTACAAATACAGAACACAATTGCTGCTAACCTGAACATCTTTCAGACAACAAAATTTGGTTAAAGAGAATGACATGCCTAAAATAATGCGTGAAGTCAGGCATTAAGCTGAGTATACTAAGTCTTCAACCTAACGCTCTAATCCCAGGGATCTGCCAGCTGCCTTTCCTGGCAAGAAAATGAAATAAACCTTTTTCAGATATCAGAACTCAGTTTATAGAATCATCTGGTCATTTTCAATGTGTCCTTCCCACAAGCCTAAACAGATTAATGAAGAGAGTAAGAGATGTATATCAATTACAGGTGTGATGTGCTCAGAAACATCATGTCATTTTTTTGTTTTCACTTTGAGGTGTTGTCCTAGCACTTCCCAATAATATGTGCGATTTAGTAATAGCTTGAACTATAGGATCCCATTAGAATAAATACAAAAATATGTCAAGGCACAGACTGGAGAGAAAAAAACACATTCCTTTCCTTTAAACCTTGGTGTGCAATTGGTGTAGAAAATGAAAACATGACAAAACATACCAAAGTATATTTCTTTGGCTGATGTGTATCAATTTCATATAGCCTCTTAAACTAGTTGCTTTTTGTTGTTTTTGATGAATAGGTGCAGCTGTAGATATGACTCCTAGCAGCAAAATACCTATTTACGGCACATTTATAATGCAAGCAATATCCGTTACAGAACACAAGGTAAGTGGGAGAATGCACAACCAATGCAAGAGCAGAGCAAGGCGATTAGCTGAGCACACACTTGAATAACGGGTTTGAAAGGTTTAGTGCTCTGGGCCAGGGATAATGTACCAATGCTAGCTCTACCAATGGCAAAGAATGACAGAGAAAATGATTGAGAGTGCTACATGAGTAACTCTTGGATTTTTAATACAGCTGACAGCTAAAGTATCTGTTATGGATTATACAGATGGACCGTTAATGAATAATATGATATATTATGAGTAAATAATGAATAAAGGGATAAATGAAATGGCTAAGTAGATTCCAGTACACCTCCCAAATACACACTTTTTACTTAAAGTAAGACCATGACAAGTTCTGTCAAGAAATTGCAACCAAATATTAACTCTTCCTGTGATGTAGCTTCACACCCTCCTGACACAAATGTACATATATTTATTATTTTACACATAGGTCTGAAATGACATTATCCTCAGTGAGGAGTAATTTTACATCAGACTGTCAACAAATCTGAAAGCAAGAAGGGAAAGAGCTTGTGATATCTGAGTCCCTATGTTAACAGGAATTCACCTTGTAATTCCTGCATCAAATGTGAATTCATAGTTAAAGGAAATACTTTAAAACTTGATTGTGACTGAAAGAGTAGAAAAATTTCAAGTAATGTAGAATCTGTCATACTCTTGTGCAATATCTGCAAATGGGCAATTACCTTCACAAAAAATAACTTGTACATTTGTAACAGTTTGACATAAAATCTGTTTTTGATTGATCATTTCCAGTCATTGGAAGTTTAACGAGTCAAACTTCTTAGCAAGAGAAGAAACCCTCTCTATCCATAGAAATAACAACAAAGAAAATATTGTGCTGAAAAGGTAAATGCTTCCCAAACATTTGAGGTAAATAGGCGATGTACAGCAGGCTGTGTGGGTTCCATCTCAGCAATGCGTTTAACTAAAGCAACAAGGGAAAGACAAGAGTCTTTTTACTAAAACAAAATGCAAAGGCACTCTAGACTACTCTGAATCCATCTCTAATACTTCAGGTGAAGTTATTTTACCCAGCATATGAAGAGGGAGAGCTAAGAGCATATACTATCTTGTGCTACAGTAACAGAAGCAACAATGGGAACTGACAAAAAAAACCCTTGCTGACCTCCCACCACATGCAGAACCCAAAGAGAAACAGTAAGTCTATAAATCTTCTCCAAACCCCCCTCAGCTTCATAATAAAGGTGTGGGTGAATATTCCTGAAAATAGTGAGAATCCACATTGACAAGGCAATTGACTTTTTCCTCATAGAACAAAGTGGGAGGAGATGCTATGGCTTTTCTTCCTTAAAACTGCACAGTTTCATGTTAATAAGGTTAAAGCAGTGTGTTTACAGTTTTTTGTTCCCTGCAGGCAATGAATTTCATAGGAGCCATATGATTTCTCTATGTAAAAATAAATAACCTGCACAGAAGATACTCTAAATATAGTTCAGGAGTCAAATTACTTAGGTGTTTGTTCTGGTTTTTATTTTAAATGCTTAATTAAAATTTAAATTTCATGTAAGATTCTCTCTTTTTCCCCTCCTATTTTATCCTCTAACTTATGTGGTACCATGAATACCTAATACCTAATTATTTCTAATATTTGTTATAGTATTTTTTTTCTGTTAGCACTTTTTCAAAGATCTTTACTAACCTCATGGATGTGATCGAGTGTATTACAATCTCAATGAAAACTCTTACATAGCATGAAAGCCTATCGATACAGGAGAAGACAGAAGGTACTGTTAAAGATAAGAGAGGCAGTCCAAAGATTACAGTTTCTACATTTCAAAGTAAAGGACTGAGGGCTAAAACATCTAAGCATGCTGAAAATGGAGAACATATTGGGGGTGGGGTGGGGAAGAGAAGCACCAAGCCTGCCAGTCTGCCTTACAGCACTCCATCCATTCATTCAATTTCTGCTCTTTGATTTCCTGACTGTAATTTTTTTTCAGATTGTTCAGAAAATTACTTCCATTTATAGACACTTGATTCTTCTTCAGAGGTTGGACAAGAAATTTGGGCAATTCACCAGGTCAAGGGAGGCAGCACCAAGAGAGGGAAAGGCAGCTAAGCGCAAGAGGCAGGTGCCCACCGCTGCAGCCTCCATATGCAGTGCCTGCCCCTGGGGGCAGCTGTGGGCTACCAACCTGCAAGGGGGCACCCGGACAGCTAGTGCTATGGGGTCTGAGCTCACCCGTTTTGTGAATTTAGCCCTGGAAACCTGATCTGGCAAATCAAGGAATAGTTTTTCTGCTGACTGTAGTCAGTTCAGAAACTAAGATGATGCACTCTCTCACTTCCATTGGAAAAGTTCATTTTGTAGTCTTTAGCCAACCAAGGCATCAAGTCAGTAGGAAAACCATGTTCAAGGAAAAACTTAAACAGATAAAGATCCCCAGTAAAAAAAGTAATTGACAGAAGCTGTTTAGATATTATAAAACAAGAGGAAAAGTTTGCAAACCGAATATCCTAATTGTATTGCTTTTAGCATATGCGCCCCTCAAGATATAAAAACAATAGCATAAAATTGATGAAGATGAAAACATTAGAATATGGTAGCTCTCCTCTGACTAAATGTGTATGGTAGTAGTTCCAAACTTTTACAATACACAAAATAAAGTTGTCTCCTTTAATACCATATAGGAAAAATATAGGCAGCAAGAAGAATAAAACTGGTTCACTGCATGATTTTTAGATTTTGGGTTGAGTCCACCCAAAGCTGAATATGAAAAGCTGAGCATTGCTTTCCATTAACTTTAATGGGAATTTCACCTAGTCCTTTATCACCGGATTTTTACTTATGCCAAGGTTGTTTCTAAAAACAGAGAAGTGCAATATGTAATTCTCTAAGTGTATAAGGCATACACATAGAGAAATCAACAATGTGGTTTTGTAAATTCTAAAGGATTTGCAGCTTGTCTGTTTTCTACTATTACAGGCATTGTCCTTCAAAGGAAAGCAAAAATATCTTCCATCAGATAAAGCCAGTCTTTTCTGACAACAGTTTTTAAAAATACACCAGTTGTTAAATTATCATAACTTACAGAATTGTTCCAGCTGAAGATCTACGCTTACAGAAAATGTGACTTCCCAACTATTTTCTAAACGTGAGTTTTCATGCAAACGAGTGTGCTACATATTAATTAAACAACAGGCACAATTTCTTTAAAACCCTGCAACCGTGAGTCCTAAAACCATATGCCATTAAATAATATTCATAAGAAATTGGTAAAACAGAACATACTTTCATAAGAATGTGCTCAATTGCAGTCTTAATAATTTGTAATATCATCCAAAAATTCATTTGTTGTACCAAAATAGATGTTAGCATGTCTAAATGAATTACATCAACAGAAGACAACGGATTCAGATTTCTCAGATGTTCTCAGAAGTTTTTGTGGCTTTATAAATTTAGTAAGCGGATATTTTGTGGCTATTTAGATTCAGTGGCAGGGGGGAAGGAAGAAAATATGTTTAAGTATATTTATTAATATTGCAGCTTCTCTGTATCTTCCTTTTCCTTCAAAATAAAATAAAACGTAATATTGTGTATTGAAAGTTGTTTGCTCACTCTTGAACAGCAGCAAAAAAATAAAAAAAAACTATGGGCAGAAATTGGTAACTTTTACTTAGTTTGATCACACCTGTAATCCTGGATAGTTGTGTCCTGAGTTTGCTATACTTCTTTTGTAAATTGTCCGTAGATTTGTTCTAGAAAACATTTATAACCCTTCCTGTCCTGCTGACTCCTGAAGAGGCAGCAGCAGATTTGAGAATGCTTTTTTATTCTCCTTTTTAATCTTGATCTCTCATGTCCACGATTAAGGCCAAGAGCTGTGCTCACAGAGGTGGTGGGTTCTTTCTGGAATGAAGCTGAATCATCGTCACGTTCAGCAGAGTTAGCCAAATAACACTGTTTGTTATCTGACAGTTCCTATGATCCGAATCATTGAAATGAAAGAAACAATTTGGAACAGGAATAGAATAGGCAAAAAAAGAAATTGGCCTTACATCAGAAAAGCGGTCTTTAAAGGGAAACAAATGTTGTTTCTGATATCATAAGAGTACGGAAAAAACTATATAGGTTGTAATACATATTAATAGAATTCTGGGGAAGAAAAGGAAGGATACACCTGCAAATGTAGTCGTTTTCTTGAATGTGATTAGATTTCATTTTGTTTCACTTTCCATTAGACACAGTCAAGTTTAATACAATTACCATGGACACCAGACCTAGTTGTAACTGTGACAATTATCTTACATTTTATCCACTAGCATATGCTATTTGTTTGCTTCATACAACAATTGTGGCTTATCACACAGTGTGTCATCTAGAAAGTGGTTGCAGGCACTTACTCCAATGCAACAATTTGATTTTTAAACAGTGCTTCCATTTTGTCAGCCTTCTGTAACATGGGATAACTAGTTTTATGCAGGTCCCTACTTTCTACAGGGAGAAAGCAAAAGGTTGATTACCAGGTGACAATTCTATGAGAGCTCTAACAAAATGTTTCCACAGACGAACTTCAGTAGATAATTTTCCTGGTCCAGATAAGAAATAAAAAGCCTGGAGGTAATGAGTAAATGCATAGCAATAACAGGAGAGCTGTCATTTCTTATCCCAGAATACAGGTTGCTTTGCGGCAATGAAACAACAAAATCTGTGCTTTTAGCTAAACTGTGAAACCACAAGTTTCAGGAAGATCCAACTCTGCTCTAGCAACACACATGAAAATTTAATGCAACCACAAGATAGTTGCTCTCACATCCTCGTCCTTCCTTAGTGCCTATTGATTGTGCCTAATGAACAGTTGCCAAAATTGTGGATCTAAATAATATCTGTCCATATGTAATTTTATTATAATTGACAGAAGTAAATTCATAGTGCCCCACACTATTAGCAAATCTTTTTATCATAGTTTATTTTGTAATATTCACTATCTAATCACCTATTGTACAGTGTGAGAAATAATAGTTCCAACTGTGATCTTTTAAGATAACTTAAATCTGCACAACTGTAACACAATCTAATTTGTTGCTTAGGGTACTTAAAAACAATTCTCAAGTAAAAAACATTGGGTTTTTTTTAGCTTATTATGAAAATTTGAAATAATTAATAATGAAAAAATACAACTTTAAAAATCTTGTATTACCCATGTTCCAACATTTTTGCTACTTCATATTGTCATTGACTGAATTTAGGGCTAATCCTTTCTTCTCTCTCTAAAAAAAACCCAAACAAAGAAAAGTTCTCAAATACATTTACCTCACTGAACTTCTGCAACTCCTCCCAACAAAACAATAGTTTACAAAACAGTTTATTGGAAACTCTTGTGGAGTGATTGTTTCATTTTTCACATCTCAGCACGTGATTCCTCCATACAAATCACCAGTCAGTGAAAGAAAACTGGGAGTGTTCTTCTTCACTGTTAACTTCCCTGTCTACTTCATGAAAGAATGAGCATTTATCACCTGAGGCTTGGGAGTTAGGGATGGCCTGTCTGCAAAGAAAGGAGCATGGTCTGGACAGAGGTATCAGCAGCTAGTACTTCCAGGGTTTAAATCTAGGTCTACAATAAATCAGTTTTATTTTCAGCTATTTTTCGCAGGGCAACATTTCACAAAACTTTATAAATTTTTTAGGTCTTTCAATGCATTATGCAGCGACTGTGAGGTGGAGTTCAGGTCTTGTGGTTAACAGGATGAAAAACCAGACTAACCACAGCATTGCAACAGCCAAATTTCCATCTGTATTTAATCACCAGCACGGCACATTCCACACTTACAAGGCAGCAGACCCTCTGCCCACACCTGTAGCCTGTGATCCTTTCCCCGCCTTAGACACACTGATCCTTAATGTGTCCAGTTGGTCCCTGCTTATCCTTGAGAGATTGGCTCTACTTTTTTGACCTTATCCTTCATTAGACTTCATTTACTTAGTCTCCTTTTGGACATTTCTGTGGAGGATTACCTCAATTTTTTCTCATTTGTCACTTAATTGTTTTGAAATTATTCTAGAAACAACTCAGTGAAGAAGGAAGCTGCATAACAATTCCCTAAATATATTATGAAGATGCCTTTGTTGTGAGGAAATAGGAGCTCACAAAGTAGGGTATATACAGCAGACCTATTACCACAAACACTGACAAAAAATTGGCATCTTTCACCTAGCCATCTTACCAATGAATTTAAGAAGTAAACCCAAGCACTCTCCCCTCGAGTTTCAAAACATGGGAAGAAAAGCCTGCAAGCATGCTTCGTTGCAAACCTAAATGCCTTGAACACTTATTTCAACATTTTAAAGAAATGTTAATGTAGAAGAAAGCTCGCCATTCCAGATTCTGGACTTTGAGGTGCTTATCCACATCCAAACTTTTAACCATCTTGCAGTCAGTACTTCAGTCCCAAAGCAACTGTATATATATACAGGATAAGAAGCATAATAAAAATTGGAGCTGCTATAAATAACAGTTGACAAACAGAACTACTAACAGGCACAGTAACACAAAAAGGAATGGTTTTATAGGACTGAATTTGCTATGATTTCACACTACTGTACAGTAGGGGATAACATATGAAAATAAAAAGACATTTCATAGCACACACGAACTGCCTGAAGTATATTAAATTATGTCATAAAATGCTTTCTAGAAGGGTAGGCAAAAAAATTAAACTTTGCTTCTCTGGTGATGAGCTAACTCCATCCTGTCTCCCAATCTTCTCTGAAAGCCCCCTTGCCAGTATCACTGCTTTACCTATCCTGGCGTTCCCCACACAACAGAAGCAGTGAACTTGGCTTTCTGGGTTAAAGTATCTGGAAAATAGGCCCCTGACACGGTGCTACTACTGCTGCTGGCAGGCTTCTACCCTCAGCAACTATTTCACCTTTGCCAATAACGTTGATAGTGCTTTGTAAAGTTTAAATATACTTATGCTGTCTGGATGGGTGTTACTAATTTGAAGGTCCCACGCTCTGTTTTAAATGAGAGTATTTAGATTTGTGTTATGTTTCTCTTGTACAATAATCAACTATTGGTAAAAACATGGATCGTAACATGGCCATCTTTTTAGGATTTCCAGATCCTAACTCTGCCTGTGCAGCTGCATAGCAAGTGAACATTCAAAAGGAGAAATTTTATTTAGAAACTTTCTAATTTGCACTCTTGGAAAAGTAATATATATCACATGGTTGACAGTAGTCACGAGTTACACATGCAAGGTAGCAATCAATTTCAACATCCTCTTAACTGTGAGTCCTTGAGTTATTGCACAAAAATAACAGTTAAGGTTTCATAGATTTTTCCTTTAAAATATATATCAAACAGCCTACTGAAATGAAGAAACAATATTGTCTAGTGTTAGTACATCTGTCTTAAATACCTTGCATGCAGTTCTTTAATGAAGCATCTCATTCATTCTGGCCTGCTTTCCACATTGTCGAAGATTTATTCAGCCTTTGTAGAATGACTGCAGAAACAGAACAATAACATGTAAGAGCTAATACATACATATGCTTTTTAATTAATTTCTGGGCACAGCAAAGAAAGCATGAGCTTAGTGGATTTGAACAGATACATTAAAAAAATCTGTACCTACATCATCTTATTTGTAGAAATAACAATAAGTTTGGGCCCAGACCCTGCTAACCTCTGGGTGGCCACAGAGGACACTGGAAACTCTCCATTAGAAACATGAAACTCTTAAATCCCAAATCCAGACCAAATCTGCAGCAAAAGAGATTGATTCAAAAAGAGATTTTTATTCAGGTCCTGGCATCAATTTCTACAGGTGAAAATCCTACAAAAATCTGAATTAATTATATGAAATGCATACACTAAGAAACTACAAATTTGAAAATATATTGTTAAAATAATTCTGCTTTAGACTGAGCACCTAACAAGAACATTATATTCTGCATGCATTCAAATTATACATGCCACACTTGACAAGTCAAATACAATTAAGACTGGTCACTCCTGATAGAGACAACAACACACTTGTACTCTCTTTCCACCAAGATTACAAGACATTTAGCAAAGAACTGGGGATGCTGACAACTCACAACTCACTACGCTTGTCTGTGTTGCCTTCTAGAGGAGACTAGCAACCTGGCCACGTGGAGAGTCAAAAGGGCAAACATGACACCAGAGAAATTAATAAGCTTCTCCTTTGCAATATAGAACTGTATTTTTAATGACTTTTGTTTTGGGTTAATCAGGTAATTTGGACACTGACTGTTAGCACCCATTGTAACTGGATGAAAGACAATAAATTTTTGCTGTTTTAATTAACTTCTTAAATTTTTATTTAGATGAACAATATTATTTGAATTCCTTTGTAAGATGTACTCTCCCTAATCATCTGTTAAGTACAAAGACAAAAAAAATCCATATTTTTAAGAGATTGTCAGTAAATATTAACCTAAAGAAAAAAACCAAAACCCAACCACAATTATATCATGCTTTGACCCTGTCTGGAGCCCACCAAAGCTGCTCTATCCCTCCCTCGGCTGAACAGGGGGGACAAAATGCACTGAAAAGCTCCTGGGTCAAGATAAGGACAGAGAGAGATCACTCACCCATTCCCATCACATGCAAAACAGACTCAACTTGGGGGAAAATTTGTTTATTTTATTACCAATCAAATCAGAGTATGATAAAGAGAACTACAAATCTTAACACCTTCCTTCCCACGCTCAGCTTCACCCCCAATGTCTCTACCTCCTCCCCCCAAGCAGCACAGCCAGTACATCACGGTGCCTCTGCTGCTCCTTCTCCCTCACGGGGAGGGCTCCTCACACTCTGCCCGGCTCCAGTGTGAGGTCCCACCTGAGAGGAGACACTCTTCCACAAACTTCTCCAACGTCAGTCCTTCCTACAGGCTGCATGTAGTTCCTCACACACTGCTCCAGCCTGGGTCCCCCATCAGGTCACAAGCCCTGCCAGAAAACCTGCCCCAGTGTGTGTTCCTCTCCACAGGTCCTGTCAGAAGCTGCTCCAGCACGGGCTTCCCATGGGGTCACAGCCTCCTTCGGGCACCCACCTGCTCCGACATGGGGTCCTCCTCAGGCTGCAGGTGGGTATATGCTCCACTGTAATCCTCCGTGGGCTGCAGGGGCACAGCCTGCCTCACCATGATTTTCACCACAGGCTGCAGGGGAAACTCTGCTCTGGTGCCTGGAGCCCCTCCTGCCCCTCCTTCGCTGACCCCAGTGTCTGTAGGGCCATTGCTCTCATATAGTCTCACTCCTTTCTCCAGCTTCAGCTGCAGCACAGTTTTTTTTCTCCCTTCTTACAGTAAGTTATCCCAGAGATGCTACCATGGTTGCTGATGGCTTCAACATTGGTCAGTGAAGGGTCTGTCTTGGAGCCAGATGGCATTGGCTCCATGTGACATAGGGGAAGCTTCTAGCAGCTTCTCACAGAAGCCACCCTTGTAGCCCCTCCAACAACCAAAACCTTGCCATGCAAACCCAATTCGGGTTACCAAAGCAAAGCAGGCTTTGTTTTGCCATCCATAGGGGTCGTCATGATACAAAAAAGGGAAATTCTTTTTCATACATAGCTGCTTTCGTTGAGAATCACAGTTTAACTTATGACTATTGTTTAGTCAAAATTTGTATTTCGTATCAGTTGGCTGTACCGTATGCTCATGAAAGACTTAGAGCTTATTATAAATTGTGATTTTATGCACCTGAGAAGGGAAGAAGTCATTTTGTCTATATCATACATGGAGGGCAAGGCAGAGCCAGCGATTAAATGCTGAATTGCCTATTTTCTGGTCCATTGCCCTTATCACAGGATCATCCTTCTATGTTCAATTTTGGATAATAAAGAAATTATATAATATGGATTTTTCAAGCTTCATTTCCAATGACTTGTCTGTAACCAGGGTACACTTTTATTGAGTTTGTCTCTTAGGCAACGTTCTTTATCTCAATTTGTTTTAAAGTTAATAGTTATTTTGTGTGTGGTGAGTACATTTTTTTTATTTTTTTATTTAAACTGGTATAGATTATCCAGAATCTTATCAGCAATGAATAAACACTGTGGAGGAATGGTTAACCGAGAAAGGACATGTGGACATAGGACGACTCGCTCTTCATGGTATGGGGAAGCATTATA
>JAVJGJ010000001.1:34980958-34993280 GCA_035590215.1 Microhierax caerulescens
ACGATACTATTATATTAATTATTATTATATTATAATACTGGAAGGGACCCAGCCTGGAGCAGTGTGTGAAGGACTGCAGCCTGTGGGAAGGACAGACACTGGAGAAGTCCATGGAGGACTGTCTCCTGTGGCAGGGACCCCACGCTGGAGCAGGGGCAGGGTGTGAGGAGCCCTCCCCGTGAGGGGGCAGGAGTGGCAGAGACAGCGTGTGATGGACTGACCCAGTCCCTGTTCCCCATCCCCCTGTGCTGCTGCAGGGGGGGGAAGAGGTAGAGAACTCAGGAGTGAAGTTGAGCTCGGGAAGGAGGGGGGGGGGGAAGGTGTTTTTAAGATTTGGTTTAATTTCTCATTATACCACTCTGATTTGATTGGTAATAAATTAAACTATTTTTCCCCCCGATCAAGTTTGTTTTGCCCGTGATGGCAATGAGTGAGTGATCTTTCCCTGTCCTACCTTAACCCGTAAGACTTTTATTTTCTCTGCCCTGTCCAGCTAAGGGAGTGTGTAGGGTGGCTTTGCTGGGACCCTGGCATCCAGCCAGGGTCAACCCACCACAAACTTTTAAAACTCTTTATACACCTCAATCTTTCCACCTTGTCAACCTTTTCTATTCTGCACTTTGTTTAGTGTTTGTCTTTGAACTGTGAAATTCTCCGCAAATGTTAAAGAGGGGGTAAGGTTACACAGCAAGCCTAATGAATCTAGAAAGATCATTTAAAACATGAAGTTTGACCTGTAACCACAGCATCCACAAAGTAGTCCAATTATTATTATTCAGTGTGTACAGCAGATTTTTTTTTTTACAAAATGAGTAAGGTCAAAGTCAGGTTTCATGAACGTCTCAGCTGCAGCTGAAATCTAAAGTGCCTCACCAGAAATGATTAAAGCTATCTAAAAAGCATCTATTTCCACAGAGAACGGTTGCAAAAAGGAAAACAGTATTATTACAGGGGAACTTGTATTTTCTTTCCCTCACCTAGAAGCCAACCAGAAACACCTGCCTTTAAATTCTGTGTAACTGTAACTTCAGCCCAACTGCAATTAAGGAAAAGTCTACCTTTGTCCTATATGCTAGAGTTTAAAAACAGGTGTATTTCAAGTCTTATAAAAATAATATGCAAAGGCTACTGATGTTCCTGTTGTACCTAAACCTGTCATATACATTAGATACACATTTTTCTAGCATTATATTTGACAAGACAAAAATACCTGTAGTTGACTGATGACTTTTTTTAACAGGAATTCAGTTACATTCAAAAACTTGTAGTCATCCTCCTGGAATGAAAATCAAGACAAAACCTAACAGATAGTAAGTTACCTGGATAGTTACCTGTTCACAGAGACAATAACTAGGTAACTTAAAGCAGAGATATAAGCCACATTTTCCTTCTCATATAGATAAGAGATTGTCCCCTTGCTTTTTTGGCAGAAAATTATGATCATGATTTCGGAGGAGTGGATGTAGCAGCAAGAAGTGCACCAAGCATTTTGATGAGATTTGCATTCTTGTGAAATAGAGCCTTGTGTCAGTGGGCGATTTATGTATTGCCCATAGGACAGCTTCTCCATAGGACAGCTCTTTATCCATTCCCCAACCCCACCCCAACCCCCACCTCCCCCCAACCAGCTAGTCTGCAGAGACAAATATAAAATTGGGGTGAGTGAGGGACTCAGCCAGAGATACAACTATAACAGTGATTTCAGAGCCGGTGTATCCAGAGGACATCACTATAGCTCATCCTGAGCTCAGATGAGAGCCCCGTGCATGGGAGTGGATGCAGCTGACAACATCTACCAATTCCAGTCTTTAATATGCTTACCTAATGAAAAAAGATATTTCTTTAAAAAATAATTTTTAGAGCTTCGCAGCTGCTACAGTTTTAGTATTGAGCAATTCTATTAAACACATTTGATAATACGAACATAATTACTAGCCATAATTACAGCTAGCAATAGCCGTACTCCCTTTCCTGCAAACAGGTGCAGATAGAAATACTTCTAGATATTTGAACAGCCTATGGAAACCCAGCTGGGTCAAGTTGTTCACATTGGTCAGTAATGTTAGAACTGAGGTGCACATCTCTCCAAGATTGTAGTCCATGCATCTGAGCATGAGGGAGACAGGAGTTTTACAGTTTAAATACAGCATCATAGAAATTCAATACTTTCCTAACTTTTTATTTTTCCACTGTAATAAAAATTCACTATTTGACTCACAGGTGCAGAATTTTAAGTACTAAAATAAGTGTTCCCTATTACCCTGCTTAAACAATAGCATTTTCAATAATAAATCACACAAATATTTTTTTTTATTGAATGAGATAATTTGCGGCAAATACCTGAGGAAAGAAAACAAAAATGTTTTATCTACTACTTAATTGTCTATGAAACTAATAAAACACGAGCCGTCATTGCTGTGCTGAGGCTAGCTGGCAACAGTAAACTGTTCCAAAGTCACAGAGTACCTAAAGTTCTATCTATAATTCCTGATTTACTAATGTATTCATTTGAAAAAAAAACCCAAACAAAACCCAAACCATCTTCACACTAGGAAGGCACTTTGACCCAGAGGATGAGAGATGAAAATAAAACCTAACAGATCTGTATTGGTATTGCTACCCTGAATCCACTTCCGAGCTTCAGTAAATTTTCCTCCTGAACATCAGTTTCCCCACACAAAGAAACAGACCAACAGCATTAATTTTAATTTATACAGTTCCTGATATCTGCTGAAATCACCTGAAGTGAACTAAAGTCATCAGAAAGCATAATGACCATTATGTTCATTTGTTAGCATCAAAGAAAGCAGTAGTTGAAAGTGGGCCATTAAGAAACACCCTGCACAATTCATGGTTTAGTATGAGTTAATTTTGAATACCTTCTTCCCCAAGAAAGGAAGAGTCATTAGGTCCTCTGCATTATCTCAAGCACTTGTAGTTCATTATCATGTAAAAAGAAATTGGAAAAGACAAACCCTGCCAAATAAACCTGCAAATATAAAGGGAAATGCAGTTACTGCAAAGGAAATTATTTTTTCTTCTGAAAGTTATTCTGCATCCAGAGTTGTGTTATCTCAGATGATAAAAAAAAAACAAAACCCAAAACCCAGAAGAGAAGTCTCTCTGATAGTACAAGAAATAATTCTTATTATATTTCCTGTAGTCTATTCTTCATTGTACTATTTATATTCTGGACACTGGTTTTATGTTAATTTAGAGAACAACATTACTGATTTTTTTTTTCCTCCATACTTTCTCACAGTTCTCATGGTCTTTTAGCTGGTCTAATATTTGAATTTGTAATCATCATAACTAAAGATGAACAAGGATGATAGCAGCTTATGAACAGAGTACTTTGTGCAAAGAATATAGCCCCTTTTTATGATTGTTTCAAATTATTTTTCATTTCTTGCCATTGTTATTAGTAAGAACATGAATTGTCTCTTTGCATAAGGTAGCCTAACATCATCGGAAGGGATGTTTTGTTTGTTTTTAAATCATACCCAGAGCCATTTTGCATTTGAATTGGGTGTGTATTTATAGTGTACACCAGAGATCATAATTCTGCACAGATTTTGTAGGGGAGTGTTTGTGAAACCATCCATTATTAATCTTGATGGAACGTTTTCTAGAACACCACAGTTTGGAAATATATATGCACACACATGCATGACATGAACACACGTGTACTTACATGAAAATAGTTTATAAAAATATTCAGCATGTGCACCTCATATGAAAATGCCTGTAAGTTCAAAAAATTGGAAGAATTAAGTTGTATGTGTGAAGCCCTAAGTCTATAGGCTTCAACTAGTCTAGAATGATACAGTTTAAGTATCAATCATTTACATCTGGTTATTTACATCATTAAAAATATTTATCAACTCATGCAATTGATACAGATTTTCCTTTAACGAACTTGAAATGCCTCTTATCTCTCAAAGGAAGATAGGTAGTTTTTTTTTCCCCCCGCAATAGCTGTAAAATACTATTAACACATTTTATAGAAGCTTTTGACATCTCCTCAATTATAGAACAAACACAGCACAACTTAAATGAAAAATATTATTCTTCTAAGAAATATCCTTTCAATCCTGTGAAAGACCTGAAATATGTAAATACAATGGAAAGAACATTTAAGTATATCCCCAAACTGGGCTTTAAAGGACAGTAAGTCTCCATTTGATACTGGAATGGCATTGCTGATCACCTTGTTCCTGCCATTTTCCACTAACATGGAAAGTTTGATTTCATGTAATTATTAGAAAACGCTGAGATAAATGAAGCAAAAAATCGAGCACTGTATGTTGGACAAAATGTGAAAGTGGCAAAAATCCCCCCCAAGCCTTTAATAAAAATACTTGTCTATACATACATTTATCAGAAAAAACAAAACAAAACAAAAAAACCCCAAACAACAAACTATGAAGTTTATACTTTGGTTTTGCTTTCTAACATAAAATTGATCTTGCAGTTTCCATAACAAGCATTTTCAAGGTACGGAAATAAGTGTCTTTTTTTTTTCTTGCAAAATAAGTCTTAAGAATTGTGTCATTTTCATATTTTTGCATGAGTTCAAAGTTCTTAAGTCATAATTAAAATTTTTGGTCATCATAATGAAGTAGAAAATAGATAGAGCAAATAGCACAGATTAACTTTCAGTTTTCAAGTAAGGTGAGGAAATACAGAGGATTTATTTTGGAATCTGGATCTGTGAAAATAGTCTTCCATAAGAGATAGTCTGTATGTTGTGTGTGACATGCAAAGAGCTGACTTCCTTCCAGCCTGTGCTTTCATACACACACACACACTTGCAGTTCCTCACTGTTCCGTGACACCAGACAAGCAAAGTCAAATTCTGGAAAAAACCCTGAGACATTTTACCTGCAACTAAACTACAGGGGATTTATCCTGTCAAATAAAAGGAGGTGTATTTGATGAAGTAAGCTGACTTTGCTGAAAGGAAGAGCAAAGAATGGACATCAGATAGGGGCTCATTGTTTTAAATAACATTGCTGCTCATAGGGATGGATTCTAAATAGCATTATTATTTTATAAACCGTTTAATCAAAACCAAAACATTACCCTGTCTTCCAATATAGAATCCAGTCCAAATACTACATGTACTTCCACGAAGAGATAAAGCAGAAAATACAGATTTGGGATCTGATCAGATTCATTTAATCATGCATTAGCAAAGAAAGGTGGGTTAGAAATCACAAACCACATGGACTTAGTACGTAACAATAACTTCAACCATGTTAAGCCCCAATCATATACTAATTTAGGCCTTCCAAGCCCGAACAAAGGATGGAACCAAGGTTTTACAGAGCTACTTATCAAACAGGTTTTTTTAAGTATTTGAGGTATTGTCTACAAGGACAAAGTAAAGCAATTTTGCTACAGAATAGCAGGTAGGAAATAAGCAATAGTAAAAATAAAATCTTTATGGGATTTAAATTTACTGAGTAATTCTTCCCCTGTTGGGAATTAGTTCAACTAAAGTTAAGAGTTATTCTGCCTGAAATAGCTTTTCAAGAATCTGGAGCTGATGCTACTTTACTATACAGGCTATTTAGCTACTACAAGTGCTTAGAAGCTTTAAGAAAATGAGACTAGAGAGCTCACACTATTCTGGATAATAATCCTTTTTTTAATCAGAACACAAGCTGATTTATTTCTGTCCAACTTTCATTTTCTGTTTATGAATCTTAGCACTGTCTGGCATCATTGCCAGCTGTGAAGGAAGACATGAAAAGACAACAGCTCCACACCGTTCAGAATATTTCTGAACAGTACCTTTATACCTGACGGGACATTTGATGTTGTTTCTAATCTCTTTGGTATTCTGACAGAGAGTATGTTTACAGAAAAGTAATGCAGAAAGAAACTCTAGGAAAATTAATACATCTTTTAGGCACATTTTATTTTCTGATATCAGAAATATGAACATTTCTCAAAACATATTAAAGTTTATGGAGAATTACTATTTTTTAAAGAATAATAATGATATATATACATACTGTTTTGTTTAAAAATGAGCTTTAGGAAACAGGATTACTTTCCTCTTCAAATGACACTTCTAGTAGCTTTTTAGGAGATTCAGATTTTTCACAGTAGTCAGTTTCAAATACTAGGCAGTGAAGTTGGCACTGTTTAAAAGCCTGCAAAGAAATTTATCTTCCAACAGCAACACCCAGAGCCTCATTTGTAAGTGCTGTAGTCATGAGGTCTAGAAGGAACTATCAGGTTGTGTTTCCCAAAAAGACTTTGTTTCAGAGACTTCAGCACTAGGACTGATGAAATAGACCAAGAGTGAGCTAACTGAAATGAAGAAAAAGTGTTTGTGAATTGGGAGAAATATTTTTTTAAACAAAAAATTGGCTTGAAAGATCAATGACAGCTACATTTTCACAATGGAACTTGTGAAAAAGGAAAATGATAGTTTCAAGTTATGTTCATGCTGCAGTGGAAATTTGGCTTTCTTACATTTGTGCTGCATTACTAATTTTATATTCATGCTAATAAACTTTAGTTATTCTTACAATCTACTCAGAAAAAGTGTCAAGGACTACAATACTAATTTTAGATTATTATATACAATAAGATCAAGTACTTTGAGTATACAGAGGGATGTTTTAATCTAATAGCAAGAAGGCATTGGATTATCCCCAAGCACAACTAGGTACCATTATGAATATTATCAACCTCTAGAGCTGTAATTTCACCCCTTCAACTCCTTTTATGTCTTGGGGCCATAATATCTTGAAGCCACAATCTAAGTAATTAGCTGATATAAGCATCTTTACAGCTAGAGTAAATCTGTTTTCTGTACTTTAAGCAGTATGTAATTTTACTGAATTTGTTGCAGCTGGAAAAATAGATGCCAGATGTGCTTAAGTAGTCCTATAATTATCAATGAATTTTCCTTTACTGATTACATTAACCTATGGTATACAGATAAGGGACATATTTTACCAATAAATTCTTGTTTCATCAACCTCAGCTAAGAAGGACACGCAAAGGGGTCTGTGTTCCTTACTGAAGCAATCAAAATCCAGAAAACTTCAGTGGATCAATATCAGCAGGAGAAGTTACTCCAGGAACACAGTCTGTCCTCAAAATGCACTTGTGGTTCAGTAATGGGTTGAAAAGCATCTTCTGAAGTTCATGTAGCTTTTGGGTTACCTCCACAATATGAAGCAGCCACTTAAGCTGCATTGTCACGTATGATTCTGGTGCTTCTACTCTGTACTGATAAATGCCTAGAAGTTTTTTTTTTGTTTTGTTTTGTTTTTTTTTTTTTTTTTTTTTTTCTCTGGTGAAAGAGATAGAAAAGAGAAAAAAACAAGAAACTGACTCGTCAGACATTGTTTCTGAAGGCAACACCAGAACAGGTCTTATTAACATCTACAAAGTAGCCTGCTGAAGCTATCCAAGTATAGGACAGTTGTATAGATAAGTCACTCAGATAAGTTTTACAATGAAATTTTAGCTTTCTGTAAGATTCCATTTACACACCTGCACCACAAGTCTGAACACAGTATTCAGCCTGTAGTCAGAACAAACTGACTACAGTTCAATCAGAACTCACAAGAAGTTAAAGTTTCATTCTAAACAGACTGACAGAATAATCCCTATTTTCTATTTATTTTGTTGACGTTTTATTGTTAGATCAGAACTGCCACTGACTCAGTGGTTTGCTTAAATAAAAAGTAAAGATAGTGATTTTGGTTTTTATGAAACTTTTATTCTATAATCTTATTTTCATTGTTTGCTTTTCATATCACACCAATACATAAACATTTATCTTACTTTGTGAGATTTAGCCCTCGATCCAATATTTGAGTTATATTAAATAACATTGCAGTGTTTATTGATAGAACTAATCATATAATAGTGTAGAATCAATGCCTAAGCGCAAAACAAAGTTCGTAAATTAAACAATATAAATATTTACTAAGTTAAGGCCTTATAGGGCACATTTGTTTTTATGACAATAAAGAAGGTTCTTTCACATTACATGTAAAGCAGTTTAATAAAGGTTACAAAAGTCCCTGCAGCAAAAACCACACTGGAACTTAAGAACACCCCCCCCCAACAAAACAAAACAAAAACAAAAACAAAGAAAAACTGAATAGATCTATTGGACATCACATTAGAAATCACAGATGAAGCAAGGGGTCTTGATGTGCATAAAATTATATAAAAGTTGAGTATTTTGTGAGACAGTAGGTTTCATAGAAACAAAAGCTCTAGAACTTGAACATCAAGATTCCCTGTGCAATAAAATAGTTTCCTATAGTTTCTAGATGTAGATTTTGGAACATCAGTGGACTGACAAGATCTTTTACCACAGACTTTGTCTATGTTTTTGACTCCTCCAAACTGGTTGTTTTTCACAAAATATTTCCGCTAGCACAGCATGTTGGGCAGACATCAAAACATCCACATTGTGTGTTTTTCCCACTGAAGTCAGAAGCATTCTATTGTGTTTAAAAGGTATGGAGGTGTTAAGGGTCTTGTTGAATGGAGGCATTGAATGGAGGCTCAAGAGAGTAGCAACAACCTATTGCTATCTAACACCAATAGCATCTCTTTAAACCCAGTGGCCTCCATTGGTTTTAATGGAGTTAAGGACAGAACTTTTGATTCCTCAGTTCCAGGAAGAAGTCATTGCAAATACAGACTAAATGTAGATATTTTATAAAATGAAAACTGCCTCACTGTCTCCTTAGTAACTATGACAATTTGAGTGTAATTATTTTTATATCACCCTCCTGACCACCCGAGTAGGAATTTTTACTGTTTTTTTTTTAATAAAAAAATAGAGAATTAGGTGAAGTAACTCTTTGCATTAAAAAGCCACCTTAAACCCCTCTAAAAATTAATATTTGTCTACAGATATAGCTCAGCCAACCAGTGTGTATTTTGAAATAATCATTGAACTGTGAAATTAACAATTGAACCAATAAATTGGACTTTTTGTCTCTCAACTTCAAGAATATTTCTTATAAAGCTTTATCAGTAGGACAATGCAAAGTAGCAAAGTGCAACAATTGGAAAAAGGAGACCAAAGTTCCTTTGACAACATTCAAAAGCAACAGTTACTAAAGAAAAATAAAATATGTTAGAATTTCTTTAATTTAGCAGCAATTGGCTTCTTTGCAATTGCTGAGCAGAAGTTTAAAAAGAAAAGCCTTTCTAGTGATTGTAGATCTTCTGGTAATTACATTTTATAAACCTGAAATATTTATTTATCTGGGCTACATAAAAGGAAGAGAAAAAGAAAAAAAAGAAAAGTGAAAAAATAATCCTTAACATTTCTTTGATATGTTTTTAAGAAAGGATAAACTAATTACTGTTTTTAGTTACAGTCATATATTTATTCTCATTAGAGGATTAATCTATTTAGTATGATAGTGTGTTCACAGTAGATATGCTTTCATTATAAACAATAAAATAAAACTAAGACCGAAACCCACAAGTTTTATCTGTTGTAACTGTTCTCCTCCCCTACTGGCAACATCTGCACACCTTACTACCACAACTTTGCTTTACTGTAGACTCTAATATGACTCAAGCTACACCTTTAGACTTTGTCTGAATATTAGGACTGCTTTTGTAACTGGTCAGGAAAAGGTCAAAACATAAACTACCCGCAGAGGAGTTGGTGACTCGCTAGAAAGGCACCAGCACCACCAGATAAAAATCTCTCAGTCCCTTTGTAAAATGCAGCCTTATCAATTTTGCACCATACAAAAGCATACTGCATAGCCCCACTCACATCTGACTCATCTATTGTGGTGGGCAGTACAAATTGCCAGTATTTACCCTTGTAAAGCCTGACCTAGATAAGACAGAGCTATTTTAATCTGACCTTTTCCAAACATAAGTGAAAGATTTCATTACCAGACCTCAGGTTAGAACTATGAATATCAGTGTCACCTTGCCTTGACCAAGATATTTGTGGGATTGTCAAAGCAATATCCTGATAGCGCTTGGCTGATCCGTCTCATCAAAAGACTCAGTGGCATATGTTAGGTAACATTATGTTCCTTTAACAGCTGCTGTCATACGATAGGAAACTCTCCTTTTATCACATCAACTTATTTTGAGGCATTACTTCCATTTGAATTGATGATGAGACTATACGTGCCTAAGGTAATATGAATATATTATCTCGTGGTAGCATGAAGGTAAATATATGGCACCTTTCAGAGCAACACTTCTTTGCAACCAGGCCATATAAAAAAAGAGCTGTAAGCTATTTGCTTTCAAAAGCCCAGAAGCTGCTGCAGTCTAGGAGAAACAGCATGTGGAAAGTCAAGGTAAAGAGTTAAATAGGTTGAGTTTGAGGAGGGGAGGAAGAAATAGGGTGGCAGAGGGAAGAACAAAGTACAAGTAGCAAGTTCTTTAGAGGAGTAAAACTTAGTGAATCCTGAGCAAAAACAATTCTTCATGAATAAAAACTTTGTAGAAAATCTGTCATGTAAGACTGCTACCAAATAGAGGAGAGTAGGCAGAGGTTATTTCTGTCAAATGTTATAACACATAGGATCATCCCCATTTCTCACAGGTATCTTGACTTTAGGAAAAGGCTACTTGCTTTGGAAAGGCAAAAATCAGTGTTTGCAATCAGCATCTGAATACTAAAAACACAGGGGGCATGAGAGCATGGAAGGGTGTGTGTGTGTGTGTGTGTGTGTGTGTGTGTGTGTGTGTGTGTAACCACTGATGATGGATGACTTGAGCTCTGAAATGGCCCAAGGAGCCCAGATTTCTCTCTAATCTCTAATCTGTGTGAGTTTCCTGGTCAGCAGAGCAAGAGTGTTTCCACTGCTCCGCTGAGGCTCTGGGTGCTCATGTAAATGCTACAGATCTGCGTTTTCTCTCCGGGTCATGCTACCCCACCAGCTTCTCAGGACCATACTGCTCTGCGTTAGGTCAGGGCTTATCAGGGCTCGTTGAAGGAGCTTTAAACTGGATTCAGAGGGTGAAGGGGATAAAACCAGGCTCGCTAGAGATGAGCCTGAGCGCAGTGTGCCACTTTTGGAGTTGAGATTGGTAGCACAGCTGAAGTGCATCTACACCAACGCAAACAGCATGGGCAACAAACAGGAGGAGGTGGAAGCCATCGTGAAGCAGGAAAACTATGACATAGTTGCCATCACAGAAACCCGGTGAGACGATTTACTTGACTGGAGTGCTGCAATGGATGGCTACAAACTCTTCAGAAGGGAGAGGCCAGGAAAGAGAAGCAGTGGAGTAACCCTGTATGTTAGGAAGCATTTCAGCTGTCTAGAGCTTAATGCTGGTAACAGCAAGGTTGAATGTTCATGGGTAAGGATCAGGGGGAAGACCAACAAAGCGGACATCCTGGTGGGAGTGTATAATAGACCACCCAACCAGGATGAAGCGGCAGATGAAATACTCTAGATTCTAGCCCAGGAGGTTCCTGGAGTGTGTGGAAGACAACTTCCTGACACAGCTGCTCAGAGAGCCAACTGGGGGAGATGCTCCACTGGACCTGCTGTTTACAAACAGAGAAGAATTAGCGGGTGATGTGGTAGTCAGAGGCTGTGCTCAGGATAGAAATCATGAAATGATAGTTTTTGATTCTTTGAGAGGTAAGAAGCAGGGTTAGCAAAACTGCTACCTCAGTCCTCTGGAAGGCAGACTTTGGACTGTTTAGGGCACTGGTTGACAGAATCCCTTAGGAGGCAGTCCTGAAGGGCCAAGGGATCCAGGAAGGCTGAACAGTCTTCAAGAAGGAAATCTTAAAAGCACAGGAGTAGGCTGCCCCCAAGTGCCAAAAGACAAGCCAAAGGGGAAGATGACTGGCGGGGTTGAACAGAGAGTTTTTGCTGGAACTCACAGAAAAAAGAAAAGTGAGAATTGACCAGCTTTAGAAGAAGGGGCAGGCAACTCAGGAGGACTATAAGGATGTCATTAGGTTACACCAGTCACAAGTGGTGTTCCCCAGGGCTCAGTATTGGGACCAGTCCTGCTCAACAGGAATAAAGATATTCACTATCTTTATCAACAATCTGGATGAGGGGATTGAGTGCACCCTCAGTAAGTTTGCAGACAGCACCAAAGTTGGGGGGATTGTTGCTCTGCTTGAGAACAGGAAAGCTCTGCAGAAGGATCTGAAAATGCTGGATTGATGGGTCAAGACCAATTGTATGAAGTTCAGAAAGGACAAGTACCAAGTTTTGCACTTGGGTCTCAACCACACAACACAGCGCTGCAGGCTGGGGCAGAGCGGCTGGGAAGTGCCTGGGGGGAAAGGGCCTGGGGGGGCTGGGTGACAACCGGA